>JAQFVV010006220.1:1344036-2016054 GCA_028023455.1 Epiperipatus broadwayi | reverse complement strand
ATTTCCACAACATAATCTTTGTCAACTCCATGACCTTCATATCTAAATCCCCCTTATCTTTCCCCAAACCCAGCATAAAAACCAATAACTCACTTTCTTTATAATCACTTTGTTCATATTTAATCTTCCATAACTTCATTATTTGTACCCTTTCTGCTTCCAAGCATTTACATTGAAGTAACAGATGCCTAATATTTTCTATGCCTGCCTTACCCAACTTGCAGACTAAATCACCCATATTTTTCCATTTACGTGTATATTCCCTTGTTGCTAAAGATCCCGATCGAGCCTTAAACAATAAACTACTCTCCTTACTATTATAAATTAACTCACACCCAATGTTCTGTTTATTTCTATATACATTTAAACTTGTTTTACTCTCCATACTAGTTCTCCATCTCTCCAACTCCCTATTCTTTATTAATGCATCTATTCTTCTATCCCGCTCCTTGCCACTATAACACTCAACAATCCTCCTAACACAATCATCTCACCTTTTGTACAAGTATACTGACATAACTTCTTTATCCAAATCTTCTGCATACTGCATTACCTTTCTCACCCATCTTGTTGCCTGCCCCTTTACTTGTAACCCAATTAAATACTATTTTGGCTATTCTTTTATTATCCATAAACTGCAATCTACTGAACATTTTCAATTTGTTTTTTGCATCCCTCATATAAAAACTTGACCATCCCTTTCTCCTTGAATTGCCTCTTTTGCTGTCCACACCTCAGCATCTAATGCATGTCTTCTTACTTCCCTTTGTACTTTTTCTAAGCAATCTAATACCCCTTTACTAACACATAACACATCATTACCGTATGTTAATCCTGCTACTGCCACTCCCATACAATTCTAGCTACATCATATTTATTATATGAAAACACCGTTAATTTCTTTATCAATCCCTTTCTTTTCTTTGCTTCATTTATCAATTTTTTCTCCCATTCATCCAAGCAATTTTTCTTATTACTCAAGATGATTCCCAAATAACTATATCTATTCACCACACTTAACTTTATATCCCCCAATAAGAAATCTTTGTCTTCTCTTTCCCCAGTATTCACCAACATTATATTTGATTTTTCTTCACTAAATTTAATCCCCATATCTTTACCCACCCTTGCACATGTCCTCAGCATAACTTCCATATCTTCTCTTCTTTCTGCACACAAAAAGACATCATCCGCAAAAAAAGACCCGACAATGTATATACTCTCTTGTCACCTATTAACAGTATCTCTATCCCTCTTCCAAGACTTTCTATTGCTCTCTCCATTTCACTCAAATACAACACAAACAAAATAGGTGACATAGGGCATCCTTGCCTCAGTCCCACCCCATTTTTAACTTTATATCCCCTAATTGATATGTATAGTAATTATTTTCATATAATTTCTTAATAAGTTCCATTAAAGCTTCATTCATTCCCAGATTTGCTAAACTTATCCATAATCTACTTCTATTCACTCTATCATATGCCTTCTCTATATCTATAAAACTCATATATAACTGTCTACCTGAATTTCTACTCATATCCATAAGTTGTGTAACTACAAATAAACTATCTCTTATACGCCTATCTCGTCCTAAAGCCTCCTTGCATTTCCTCCACTACATTATTTTCTTCCATCCACTTTGCAACTCTTCCATCCACCATATATGAAAAAACTTTATATAAAACTGATGTTATTGCTATTGATCTATAATTATTTAACTTTCTATGATCCTTACCTTTTCCTTTAAATAATAATCTTACTCTTGTATTACTCCAACAACCTGGAAAAACTCTCTTCTGTGCCATCTTATTAAAACATGATAGTAACTTTACTTTTGCCTTATGCCCTAAATTCATTACCATCTCTGCTACCCATCCATCTAACCCCTTTGCCTTACCACATCTAAATTTCTTCCCTGCCTCATTCAGTTCATTTTCTGAAAACCTAATATTCCCATTACTATATGCTTTCATATTTTCTATCCCTCTGTGCTTCACATCTAACATCTTTTCTATATCCATTACATTACTATTCAATATTCTCTCTAATTCTTCTCTAGAGCTACATTCTATTCCCTCCTCATCCAGTAATACAATCTCTCTCTCCCCTAAATGTCTCTTTTTAATGTAATTCCAAAATTTTTTACTCCCATCTCTTCCACTTTTATTAATATCATCCAATAATTTACTATTTAGTTTCATTCTCTCTCTTATAATTATCTATTTTAGCTAACTTCTTCTTTTCTAAGTACTTTTCCCATTAGCATTAATATCTTTTTCACTTTCTTTGTTCTTAATAGCACACTTATATTCTCTGCATGCTTTTTCCCTCTCTTTTACATACTAACTCTCATTTTTCTATTACTTTTATTCTTCTGAATATTCTCACCAAAAACCCTAATTTCCATTTTTTCTATTTCATCACACCAGTCCTCATACTCATTTCCAACCAACTCTTCCATGGTTTCTTCAACTTGTATTTCATACTCTTCTAACTTATTCTTATCATTCACTGTCCATCCACATCTTTCACTATTGTTTCTACTTTTATTTCTATTTTCCATCACATTACTAACCATTTCAATTACAAAGAAATTATGATCACTATTACATACTCTCTCTTCATTATCAAACACCTTAATTTTCCGTATTTTATTCATTCCTCTTTCTCTACCAATACATAATCTATTGTGTGGAATATATTATTTCTAGACCATGTGTATTGTCCCTCATAAATATTTGATAAGTTTCCAATGCTCAAATTTACTCTCTGACAAAATTTCTTCAAAAGCTTTCCATTCTTATTGTCTACATCATCAATTTCTTCAATATGCCCATTCATATCTCCTATGACCATTATTCTCTTCCCCTTTTCTTTAAAACTCTGTATATCCTTAACTAGGCACTCATATATGCTATTGTTCCATTCCCTTGTAGTTTGACTATCTCCAGTAGCTATATAAACTATAGCCACCATCTATTCTTGTTTTCCAAACCTTATTTCAAACCACAAATGACCTTGGCATTTAACAGTATTTAAATATTTTTTTGATATAACACCTATACCACTACCCTTTTTTTCTTTCTCTTTTCTATTTATACCCTGCCATACTAAATCTTCCAAAACAGGTTCTTCATCTTCTCTTAGATGTGTTTCCACTACTGCTAATACCTCAAGCCCTTCATTTTCAATTGCTTTGTTTAATTCCTGCCACTTTTCTGGTCTCCTACCACCTTGCATATTCAAATACCCAATTTTAACAATTTTTTCTTTCCTAACTACTCTTTTATAAATTTTTTTGATTCTTTCTTCTCCATTATGTTTATAAATAACTTGTTTACCATTAATTTTACAGACCCATTCCCTCTCCACATCTACATTTATATCTAAATCAACTGCCCTTTGTTTATTCCTTACATCCCATCCATTCTTCATCTTTTTAATAACACTACAATTTAAAATCCCACCCCCCTTTACAAGTTTCCCGAACTACATTCTTTATAAATCAGACTCCCTAAAACATCACTTCCTTGTTTCCCTAAGTGCAACCCATCTTTACCAAATAACTCCCTCTTCCCAATAAAAAAATCCACACATCCATAAACGTAACATCATTTCTCTCACACAATTCTTTCAATCTCTCATTTGTAGAACATGCCCTATCTAACATATACCTTTTATCAAATCTTGGTAATAATCCAACTATTCCTACTCTTCCTTTAACCATACTCAAATTCCTAATCAATTCTGTGCACTCACCCATTACTCTCTCTGATGCCTCTGATAAATTATTAGTCCCTACCATAACATATATATCTCTATTCCCTGGCTTCTTTATTTTATCTGTAACATCCCTAATTTTAGCTCCCGGCAACTATTTTTCCTTGCAATTATATCTCCACATTCTCTTATTAATGAATCCCCTATCAATACTGTCTCATAGTCTACTTTCTCTGCTTCATTCACAACCTTCTCTACCACCTTCTGGACTTCCTTATCTACTTCTTCCTTATCATTCCTACTCAATAATTCCTTTATCTGCTCACACTTCGTCTCTAACGATTTTAATTTTGCTTCTACATCCTTTACTTCTTCCTCTATCTTACTTATTCTTTGGCCAACCATCTCCAATGCACTACCTATTTTTCTATCCATATCTCATGTCACTCCACTACAAACACACTCTATCCTGCCTTCCTCAACTACGTTTTGTTCCATTTCTCCTGACTTCCTGCCTTCCTCAACTACATTTTGCTCCATTTCTCCTGAATTTCTCTTTACGCTATCTACACTTTGAAACCACTTTTTTACCTCTTTTAACACATTCACACACTGTCTACATAACCATAAATCTGTTACATCCTTCCTAGTCTTATTTAAGCATTTCAAGTGAAAAACCTCATCACATATATTACATTCTACCACAGCATGTCACTGTCATTCTTGCATGCCCCCTAGTGGATTGCATGATTTCTCAGGACTGTAGATATTAACTAGCATATGGGTTTATTATAAAGCATAATATTTGGATTGAATTACAAACACAAACTAAATGGATTAATAAAAAAATATTTAACAATTTATTAATAATAAATAAATAAAACTGTTGTGTATATACTTACAATGATTAATACATAGTATTCATCTTACCATGTTAAATATTGAAATAGTCACAAATTATAGTTTTTGCAGATATTCTCTTAATATTACTGTTGTCTTCATTTCTTTGATGATGATACTTCTTATAAAGAAACCCTGGTCGTGTTAGAGAGTAAATAAAGCAGCATTGGTAATGTTACATGAGATATAATATCAGCATTGTCCAATTCTTCATCTACAGCATTATAGAGGCATTGCACTGTCTGGTTTTGCAAACTTCAGCATTAATTTCTGGATCTAACTGTATTTTGGAGAATATTTGGCTAGTGCGATTTTTCTTTTTGCCTAATCACACATTTCAGAAAGTCTTTTATTAGATAAAGTCATCATAACTTAATCTTTCCTTTTGCATTGCCAAATCCATATAATATTAATATCATTTATGCTCTTTATTACTTTTTACAATGCTTTTTACATCCCACTATTGACAGTTTTGACTGCCTCAGCAATCTTCTTCAGAACTGTAACAAACACAATACAAATAGATGAATACAAATGTATATGAACACATAATTTTACAATTTATATATATACATTCTATCTTATAATCCTTATTTATATACCCACATATATCTTTATATACCTCTCTATATAATTATTACCTTTTTATATATTATACATTTTAACCTTTTTTATATTCTATATTTATCAATCAATACTTCCTATAATCATATAACTTTATCTTTCTTATTGCATTGCCAAATTCATAAAAATGATACAATTTACAAATAATAAAAGGGATAGAAAAATAAAAGAAGTTATTTATATCAATAATATTAAGTCAGTATTAAATAAGAGATTTGGGGCTGAAAAAAATTTTGACTTAAAAAAAAAGAAGATATAATTATATAGAAAATAAAAAGAGGAAGCTATTAAATATAACTATAAAATTTAAAAATTTGAATTGATAGCAGTTAAGATTTGAAAATATAAGTAGAAGGTAAGTATAAAAAATATGTTAAAAAATAATATTATAGGTTAAAGAAGATTATACATATTGAATGTTAATATAATGAATAATAATAATGTAAAATGTAAAAAAAAAAAAATGAATATATAATGTTAGAGTTAAATATTAAAAAAATTAATAAGAATAAAATAAAAAATAAATGAAATAAAAATTATATATATATATAAGAAGAAGTATTGATTGATAAATATAGAATATAAAAAGGTTAAAATGTATATAATATATAAAAAGGTATATAAATAATGATTATAAGATAAAATTTATGTATATATTATAAGATGTAAAATTATATGTTCATGTATATTTGTTTAAATGTATTTGTATTGTGTTTTTTATAGTTCTCAAGAAGATTAATAAAGAACATAAATGATATTAATATAAAGTCATCATACTGGCTGTTAGATACACAGTATTGAAAGATACTTTTAAAAACAATCTATAAAATACAGCTATCCATGTTATGATGAAAAACACTTTTGATCAGTGGTTGTTTCTCTCCTCAGCATGGATCACTGCAACATAGCTTCAAAAGTAGAGTGGAGTAGAATGCAAAGCAATGTGGAATCAGAATGCTGAACTCCTGATATATTTATACCTAATTTGATGTTCAAACAACGTTTCTCAACAACATACATATCACCAGCTAAAGAAAATCTGACATTTGCATCATATAACAACATATTTTTTAAAAAACATTTTCTTCAATCTCTTTCAAATATGTTACAGAAAAAGAAAGAAAATATGTTGCAACCTTTAATTTAGTGTAATATTTTAATTATTTTTATTAACTCCAAAATTGTAATATTAGATTCAAATCTGCCATTAGATTTACTATAAAAAATGGAGAAGTTATTTAATTAAAATTTCCATTTGAATGGCAGATTAAATAAGGTTTGAAATGCTTTAAATTTTTCTAAACTAGGCAATTCAAAATTCTTTTTGCATATCAAATGCATTTTTCTTTCTACCTTTACAGTATTTCTATCATTCCATTGTTTCTCATATATATTACAAACTAATTATTTAATAAAATAATTGATTGCATAAACTAACTTTTAATTTTTTAGGCAATTTACTCAAATGACATGTACATACGTGCACATATAACAAATGGCATTTTAACTATTTATTACTCAATTTTGTTGACCAGTATTTATTACTTTTTTTTTCAGGCAGCATTGTAATATAATCAATCTGAGCTGCATCAGATTTGTTATAGTTACAAGCATAAGTGCATTAAATTCAGCTCTGAATTTTAGTCCTTATATGATGAAAGTAAAAAACTGATCTGTGAATGTAGTACCATCCTATCTAATATCCATTGATTGATTACTCAAGTTTCAGAATATATCTCTATAACAAAATGAAAAGAATTGTTCTTGGAAGTATATGTTTAAGCATATAATAAAATCATGAGATATTATTGAAAACAAGCACTTCTGATAATAGATTCCTAATATTAATATTTTAGGTTTTAACTAAGCCTGCTGAAATTTCTGTCTTAATATATTAAGGAATACTTTTTTTAAAAAAACCAATAAACATTAATATTTCATAAAAAAATTTTTTTCAAATCAGTAAAATATGCTCGTGCTATGTCTTGAAGGTATTTGAAATAGTCAGGAAGCTTAAATGTCAATAATATATAAACACAAGTTTAGTAACAAAGACTTATTTAACAATAATCAAAAATAAAGATATTGAAAGTATATTCCAAGGAGACAAGTCTCTAAGATTTATTCTCTAGTGGTATTTAGTGTGGCACTTAACAAGAATAAGATTTAATACTCATTTTGTGTTTCAAACTTTACAATCACTTTAAACACATGCACTTGATTCATTTGATACATAAGTGCAGCTTTTAGAAGCAATATTCTTCAAGAAATTTAAATCTATCTTTATCTGACAATATAATTATCTCTTCAAACACTTTAGACTTTCTAAAAGTTCTTTTGCATTTTTACATAGCACACACACTATTCAGGCAAAACATTTGTAATAAAAACAAATTACCTGAACAGTGTGTGTGCTATATAAAAATGCAAAAGGAACTTTTAGAAAGTCTCAAGTGTTTGAAGAAATAATTTTATTGTCGGATAAAGATAGATTTAAATTTCTTGAAGAAATAATTGTATTGTTGGATAAAGATAGATTTAAATTTCTTGAAGAATATTGCTTCTAAAAGCTATACTTATGTATCAATTGAATCAAGTGCATGTGTTTAAAGTGATTGCAAAGTTTGAAACAGAAATAGTGTATTAAATCTTATCCTTGTTATGTGCTACACTAAGTAACACTAGAGAATAAATCTTAGAGACCTGTTTTCTTGGAATATACTTTCAATATCTTTATTTTTTATTATTATTAAATAAGACTTTATTGACATTTAAGCTTCATGACTGTATTTTAAATACCTTCAGGACATAGCATGAGCTTATTTTATTGATTTGAAAAATTATATTTTTATGAAATGTTAATGTTATTGACTTTTTTTTTATTAAAGTATTCCTTAATATATTGAAACAGTGAATCTGTGATTCAGATTCATGCTTCATGCACCATCGCTTAACTGACCTCCCAATGGGGTTCAAATCCATTTGTTCATATGTCTAGATCATATAGAGAGCAACCACACACCTCCACATAACTCTACTCGATCCTAAACAACTATTTAATCAAAGTATTATAAATACTTTATTTTATAATTTAAATTATAGTTAAATTTCTCAAATAATTGTTGTTATAACTTAATAAATTTAGAGAAATTGCTATTGAAATAAATTTGTTTAAATATTTCAAAACAATATTTCTAAATTAGAAATAGATTCAGAACAATAGCATTGAAAGATTTATCAGTCTATTGCATCTTGTGTTGTACAAAGTAAAATATTTTGATTGCTGATTAAGATGACACGAGGCAAGTTTGTATCTGCATTGCCTTGGATGATTTTCTTAAAAGCATCCTAGAAAATTCCAGCCGAGTATAAGTAGGGCTTATTTTGACATCAGAAATCAGAGTCAGTAAAATTCAAATTCACTTGTTAAACCGAATCCACGCCAGTTTAAATTTGAATAGTATGACCGAGTAGAGGGACTTCGTCTGCCTTCTCCCGATCTTTCCAGAATCATCTCCACACTATGATGCCGTGCTTTAGCTACTAACAAAATGGACTGCCTTATAATGCTTTTAAAATAATTTGAAAATAGAATGCTATCTCCGTTTCTCATGATCCAAGGATTGCCCGTGCTCCAGTATAAATTATTTACAGAAAAATGGATCTTTCAAGTCGGCATGTTATTACAAAGAAAGGTAACTTTTCTCTACCACCTTACGGATTCAATTAAACTTTTATAATTACTAAGTTCTATGTAACTTTACAATTACATGGCGAGTATTTAAAAGATAAAAGAAGTTAAGACAAGTGAAATTATGCTTATATCTCTCTCTCATGCTTTAAATCCTATATTTTATTTTAATGTGGTAGAATTTTATTATTATAATTATTTGCTGTTTACTTCTATTAAATATGTAATTTATACGCCAAATCAACACAACTGCATGAGTCTATATTTTAGATTGGTCTTTTAAATCCCAAGCACTTCAGGGATATTTTAATTACTTCAAATTATTTGTTTTAATGCCCTCGCTGGGTTGGGAACTAATTAAATAATTTCATTTCTGTTTCCAGGCAGATTATTATTATAATACTGCCATGCATATATTTATCAAATATAAATCTAATGTTATTTAAGAATGTTATTACTTAAATTTCAGTTAAGATATTTTAAATAATAATGACTATCACTCTTCTTAAATGTAATAAGCATTTATTTATGTGTAGCGCCTTGAGCGTGATAGTGTTAAATAATGCTTATTGATTCCAAATGCATATGGGACCCGTTTAAAAAAGGGAAATGTAATTGTATGTTATTAAGACTTTCATATAGTTTTATCTTTGAGTTATTTAATTTTGGTTTAGTATACAAGTCATGCCGTTACACCCGATTCAAACTTTATATTTAGGCAATTAATCATTTTGACATCATTAAAGATGTATCGTAAGTTTCTTAGTGTTTCCAGCATAGATCAGTTATCAGTTATTTATTTGCTTTATCTTATTTTGAGGATCATCGGGAACTCCGAATCCTCCATTTTCATTAATATATGTTTTAACTGGAATTGTAAATGCCCTAGGACACCTTTGGAAAAAGTAGCAGAAGCTCTGCGTAGGATGATCCAGAGATGGCCGGCCCATCATATCTCCCTACCTGCCTCCCTCTCCAGGTATAGTGCCGCCAGAAAAGAGAGCATACCCTTTCTCTCACGTAAATGATGAAGCATCTATTCGTCCAAAATGGACTGAATCTTATATTTTGCTGCCTCATGCTTGCACAACCATTTATTACAGAATTTTAGAATTATGCCTAAAACTAATCTGTAAGCCATAGTGCTATGAATTCTCCTTATTTTATTTTATTTTATAATTCAAAAATTAAAATATAACGTTTGTTATATTGTATACAAAAATATTCGCGTATTCAAAATCATTGTTTTATAACTTTGTTGTTCAATATTTAATAAATGTAACGGATGTCAGAGACCAGTTTACCTGGCATCACGGTTATATATTGTGACCTTTGGTTTCTTTCATACAGAAACTAATGATTGAAAAATAAATGGAGGGTTAATTTCTTAACTATTTATAAGTAAAAAAATTTTTTTAATTTAAGAAAAATTGGCAAGCTTCATTTGGAGAAATTAATAACTGGGTAGCTTAAAGTTAACATATATAGAGAATCTGTTTGAATTTATTTAAAGTTATAGCTAGCCTTATGTAGAGAGAAGGGGAGATCGGCTTTTGTACGTGCTGTAATATCCGAAAAATATTTATTTATATGTCTAAAAAAATCTTGAATCGTAATATTTATCAATAAAAATGTTGATACAATTTGAAATTGAACTAATTATGGATAGCCTTAATTTGACAGTTCTTTTCATGAGAATAGGTTCAAAATTATTGGAAATTAGCAGACATTTTATATTAATGTAAATAAAGGATATTTTGTGCTAATATGAATCTGAACAAGCAGTTTTCTATTTAATATTCTGCATACATATGAATTATACATTGTACTCTGTATTATTTGATAATATAATGTAGAATGAATTTATTTATATGGGAACTGTTTATTGTTTTCAGCTCTAAACTAGATTTAATTTCTAAATAAAGAAATTGTTAAAACAATATCTTTACAAAATTCTTAGTAATCCTATATATTTTTTGAAGGGTTTTCATAAATCAAAGGCAATGTGTTCAGGAAGATGGTAATCCAGACCTAACATTTAACAGGTGGGGATCAAAAGGCTAAATTTCTGAGAGAAATCATAAGTTAGAGAAAAACCAGGCTTGGGAAAGAAAACTGACTGATGATTTTTTTCCCCTCTCCCTATAAAAAGGCTAAGGAAAGTGAAAGTGGGGCCTGCTAAAAACTTTTCTGAAAGACTTGATAGTTCAATCTCTGATGGGTTTCCTCTGATTTTTTTTTTCTCTTAAATTGACTTAACTTGTTAAGAAGTGTAAAAGCATTACTTAAATATGAAGTGCTAATCCAGTTATAAATAGTGTGCATTTCTCTTTCTCCAAGATCAATTATGACCAAATTAACTCGCAATAAAAGATTTTGTATTCAGTACCTCAATCTCCATATTTGGTTCATGAAAATTCATTTTAAAAAAAAGAAAAAGACATCTCAGGAAAAGTATTGCATCCATGGCTTGTTAATAAAACTCCAAGGAATGATCAAACTTTTATATAAAGTTAAAAGACTGATCCATATTTTTAACAGTAAAATTTGTTTGTTTTGATTATGATTTGAACCAAAAATGATAAAAGGAAGAAGCATCTAAATTCAAACCCAGGAAGGAAAATATTCGAAATGTGAAAATAATCTGCAGGACTTTTTTTTAACCACTTTTAATTATCGCGATCAATGTAGCTACCTCTTGATTAAAGGAACTTTATGTGCATCTATAGAGTATATATCTATTTTCCAAGATAAATGAACTAAATGGTAATTGGTGTTGGTGGACAATAATATCAGGTCTTCAGACTTAGCCTTGAAAAAAAGAGACAATCTGTAATGTTTATTATTTACTTTGCTTTATTTATATGTGTAGCATGTTTAATAGAAATTTAATGATTATATTAATTTTAATTTTTTTTTAAAGTTAAAAAAAAAAAGAGAGAAACGATTTCGATCCATCAAGACCCATTGAAGTTTAAAAAAAAAGGGGAATTAAAATTGTTAACATGTCATAATGGGAAAGTATAAATGCTTATGTATTTGTAAAAAAAAAAAGGAAAGATAGAAAATATATATATATTTATTATCAAAATTATATGCTTAGTAATGGATGTATGAAAAGTGATTGGATGATCATGTGCTATAATATGTTGATTCGATCTGTTATAATTATGAAGATTGGATGGTTGTTGCTGTGTGCTTGACTTTTTAAATTAAAATAATTCATAGGTTTGATTCATGATCCAATCCCGACTGTAATTGCCCTATATATGTATATGGGAAACCATAAATGCTTGTTATTACTGGAGTAGTTATCTTACCACCTCATAGATAGGAAATAACTAATATTTTTTTCACTATGACAGCAGGAGAATAAGGACCAATTCCTGCTCCATTTATTAGATAGGAAATATCTAATATTTTTTTCACTATGGCAGCAGGAGAATGAGGACCAGTTCCTGCTCCATTTGTTTTTATTTAAGTAGGGAATTATTGATAGAGTTGTGGAAAATGTTATGCACGCCTATATAGAGTAAGTGTGTAGAGAAATATAGTTCCTCACATGATTCTAGTCTCACAGAAGACTTCTCTCTGGCCAATGCAGACATTTAAAGTTGTGAGTTAATTTCCCTTACTGAGACACTGATGTGTGCATTATGAAGTGCTGTGAAATATATAGAGGGTTTTACAAGACAGGATAAAAGTTGCTTTGATAGGATTAGGGTTTCTGTCAGATGTGTGTTATCATGTAGGGGATGACAGAGTTTAATTTGGAAGCTGACCGCTCTGTAGTCATAGTTTGTGAAGGATAATAAAATTGAACATCGTCAAGCTGTGGCAACATGCTGACCTATCAAAATATATACAGTCGCTAAGGTGGAAAGCAGTGAATATTTGGCATGCATAAATGTAAAATTATGGTTTTATATTTAAACCCATTTATTGGACCAATTAGAGATTTTACATGTCACATCATCTTTTCATAGAAAATATAAAGAGATTATTGCTTGTTGGAATAATTAAATGTATAATTAATGTAAAGATGTTATTGTCTGCTGGAATAGTTCAATTTGTAATGGTTGTAATAAAAGGGGGGGGAGCAGAAATTTATAGGTTTTATGCAAGTTATAAGAGAATTTCAAGTTATAAAAGAATTTTATATTATACTTAAATATGGAATTCTAATTCTGATTCCGTGCATAAGCATGTTAATATTTAATTAAAAGATGGGTCAAGACAATGGTTAAGTTATAGAGTAATTTAGCTAATTTAAAATATGTATTATGTATCATTATTATATGATTTAGTAAATTTCATATAATATTTGAATGTAGTGATATCATATAGATGTTTTTTTTTTTATTATTATTGTAATAAAGATTTGTTATGAATTTAAGATGTCTTGTGTTTGATATTTCAAATATCTCCAGACTCTATATCCAGCATCTATATCTAGAACTAACACCAGATTCCATAATTTAAATTTGCATAATTCATTTTTATATTGATTGATTCCATAATTTAAATTTTCATAATTCATTTTTATATTGATTGATTCCATGGTTGATTTATATTACTCATTTTTATATTGATTGATTCCATAGTTTATTTGCATAATTTATTTTTATGATTGATTTCCATAGTTCACTTACAGAATTGATTTCCTTGATCAATTTCCATGATTAATGTCCATGTTTTACTTCCATAGTTTACTTTGGCAAAATGTAATAGATTTAAAAGTACTAATTAAATTTGGGCAAACAGACGATATGAAATAGAATAAGATGAGAGAAAATAGCCAATTTAGGTATATTAAATTTAGTCATTTGGTTCATTGCAATGTTATGAATATTGGGAGCAGACATAAAATCCCTTTCCTGCTTTCGGTATTTAATATGATTCCCACTGGTAAACTCACATTAAAGTTTAATTTAGAAAATTTGGGATCATATCCATTGCAATGTAATGGTTAATAATTGCACCTTGTTAACAGATCAAGACCTTGAGAAAGAGTATTTTGATTATTAAATCTAAGAGCTAGCTTGGAACTCAAGTAGTGCAGGTATTAAAATTCGGGAAATATGTTCTAATAATAAGGATCATGAATTGATAGTCGGTTGGAAGGCTTATATGTGTGTTTAAAAGAATAGGATTGAGAGTTATCAGTTTTAAAGGAGGACATAACACAGACATTCAGTGTTATATAACTCTAACTATTGAAAGTGATAGATGCTGAGAACGAAAAATAAAATAGTGGAATTAAATGGGAAGGATTTATTTATAACATTTCTTTGTCCTGCTTTAAATTAAATAATAATTTTATATTATAAACATAAGTTATGAGCTCTCCGCATCGATTACTAATTAATTTCTAGTCATGTATGAATTAGAAATGTATACAACATTCTCGTAGTTACCAATCGAGATCATGTATTTATGTTAAAGTTGTGGAAGAAAGTTGTCTCATTATTACTTAGTTAGTAATAAGAATTTATCACGGAAACATTTGCATAATTGTTCCTAGGTTTGAAACCAAGACCACAATAAATTGAATTGGATTTATCAACATTATATTTTTTTTGAGAGACAATTTAATTACTTTCTCCATCATCTTCTATAGTAATAAGCATGAATGATGATTATCTCTTTTGGGCATTACGATTTCATAGTTGCAATTTGGCGCCCAGGTATACTTAATCTTATTATTAATATCATTGGATAAACACACTAGCCATCTTTGTTTGATCCCAAGGTTAATATCAATCGACTAGCTACTTGAAATGAAATAAAGTTAATGCTACAATATATATATGTACATTTCTTGTGTGATCAAAATGGCATTGATCACATCTTGCTTACGTATACATGGTATTAATTTATTTGGACCCCAGTGTCTATTGATGTAAATTTATTTGTGAAGGTCATTAACGTTGTACCGGTCGAATGTCCATCCAACAAGACTTAGAATCTAAGCAAAAGTACCCCGAATCCAATCATGCCCGAGATACACAGGTCAGGAGCAATCATGAATTCTAACCTATTTGCCCATTCTCCAAATCTATAACACTACGGTGATACTACATAAATTAATTATTTCTGGGCCCAGTGCTACATCGTTTTGCATGAGAACTCAGCTGATGATGATAATGAGAGATTGAGTGAACCCAAGATATTAAGTTACGAGCATACATAAATATAAATAACGAGATTCGAACACTGGATTAAAGTTTAAAAATATATAAATATTTATTTTGACAAAAATTCAAGATTTTATATATATTCAACTTCACGCATTTAAAACTTTAATTTTGGTTACAAATATTTGATGATCTTTTTACAATTACTTTATTTCATTAGATATCAATTTAGTGTGGCGGTTACAATACTGACGTATATTTCAAATAGGATTTTATTCAATGTACAAAATAAATTTATCTGGGTGATTGGTAGACGTTTATACATAAAAAAAACATATAAAGATATGACCATAATAGAGTTTCGCTGTTTGTACGATTTTGTAGGATGTCCTTGGCATTTGACACATAGTTTTATTTTCATTTATAGCATTTATTGACAACACTTAAATAAGAATACATTTGATCAGAATATATTTAAAACATTTATTTATTAAACATTTTCGACATTTAAACTATCAGATATTGCGAAAATTCTATCAATACGGGAATTGCTTATTCAATAAAGGGGAGGGCAGCTTCATGAGAGGTTGGATTTAAACTCCAACTAAAAATATTATAAAGAGAAAACGTTTCATTATTACATATCATTATGGTTTATTTTGTCAAACAGGCTAAAAGAAAAACGAACTATAGGAAACAGCGGTGCTAGCATAATAGCTGAATATTTGCGAATTCAATATTTCCTTGAGATGCTTTATCATATTATGAAAGAAAACAGTTTAGCCGACTTGCCACCCCACATTTTGTGGAATCAGTTGACAAAAGGTCCTCAGATGGAGATGCACTGGGCCAAATTTTGCCGGAATTATCCCATGCATTGCTCTCGTTATGCGAGTATATATAGATATGGTCTAGGGACATTCATTGCTCTGTTTACGACCTGAAACGAAGATGAAATGACTCGAGCATTCCGACGCGCATCTCTAGATAAAGCTTAATAATATGAAGAGTGGCCTATGCTAACAACGCTATTATAATAATATAAAATCATTGGATTTAAAGAATAAATATAAAGCCTTAAATAGTTTAACAAATACATAATGACATGTTAAAATAATGACTCGTGAAGATAAAGCCATTTATTAGAAGTTACAATTTTAATTAATGAAGCATGCATTGTTCCCCCTTCTTGAATCAATATTTTGTTTAACATATAACAAAAAGACTAAAATTCACGCACTTAAACATGCAAATAACAAAATAGAATTTGTTCATCAGACTTTTTGGCGATGATGAATAAAGAAATTAATAAAACTAACATATACCAATATCCACCCCAGATTGCAAAGTATTTATATATTTTGTATACTTTTACGATAAAATATATTTTCTTAAAAAAGCATATATTCATTTTACAAAAAAAAACTCAGTCTTACGAACTATTTAGAAATAAATAAATAAAAACTCATTAATCCCCCCCCCCCTAAGTTCGTAAAACCGGGTTTGATTGGAATTTAAAAATAAAAGTTTAATGAAAAATATAAAAATATCATTTAAAATAAATTGTAACAGCACTAAATTATATATATAAAAAAAGTAAGAAGCGTGAGTTGGATGAAATAGTTTACAATAATATTAGATAGGATTATAAAGAATCGATACCAAAGAAATAATTATTAGTTTTAACATACTCGCCGATGAGTGAGTTAAAGAGATTAAATATACAGAAAACATTAATTTAAAGAGAGTTTACAAGTTATAATTTAAGTAATACGATTATAATGACTTTTTGCTGGTTACCTCAGCATTCTATGGAATACAGACGAATTTTCTGTGACAGGCAGCATTCTTTGACATGTCTCTTGGCCTCGGCGGTTCTTGGAAGGCAAGGAAACACTTGAATGGTAGAAGCTACATCATGCAAGGTGAAGATTGGAGGGGAAGGGAGCTGAAACCCCTCAAAAATTACACTGACGTGAAATCGGTTAAAGACTATTGACCTCACTCTCTCTCTCTCTGACACAATAGATTTTTGGCCCTATTTATACAAAACTCTAAGGTGTTCAAAGAATGTTTTTTTAATTAAATTTCTTATCTTTAATTTACAGAAATATTTTACCTATTGTTAGTGGAGATGAAATCGTTAGATAACTATCCAAGAATAAACTCCAATCAATTTCTAGATTAGAAATAGATTTGATAAAAATGTTAATCTGTAACTAAAATCAATTAGCTTTGTTTTAAATTTTACTTTAATTTAAAAATTCCTTTTTAATTATGAAACAAAGTAATGCCCCCCCCCCTTTAATTATTCTTGGACAGTCGGTGATTGAATCTTCCATCTTGAATTTTTATGTGCTTATAAATTAAAAATATTAAAAAATAAATAACATATAGTTAAGCAAAAAAATACAAAATTATTTACAAGATTTGTTTGTGCTTATATATATATAAAAGCTCTGTAAATATATGTATATATCTGGGTCGCATCTATAAAAGTGAATATTTAAAATTAAAAAAAAAATTTATTTGAGATTTATATTTATAAACTTTTATAGATGCTTCTCAGAAATATACATATAGCTTATATATATGTGACGAAAAAACAGTGGGTTAAGTGGTAGAACAGTGGAGCTCGGTCTTGGGCTAAGATCGACTGCTACAACGTATATCAAGTAAAATAGTGTTTCTCTTTTTAAACCCATTATGTAAACTTATTTAATTAAATATTGGCATATAAACAAACCGCACTCTATTTATATACATTAGCATGACATCCTATAATGATCACCAATATGAGCATAATCATAAGGAAACTGTTCTAGCATGAACTCTTTAATAATGTACATTTAGAATAATCTTTTATATAATCATTAAATATATTTATTTATCATATTATCCAAATGTTCGAATTCATTATTTACTTATCAAATTAGTATGCTATTGGAAGCTAAATATAATATTCTATAATTAATATCTCTTACATTGGTTCACTTGAGGTTTCACACACATATGCGCAGATTCATCATCACCATCTTTAAAATATCATGCTTCTCCGTTGTGTCTCCGGGACTAGAATGAATTAAATTCATCTGTATCACTGGAGATGTTGTTCATAGTGTTATAGATTTGGGAAATGGGCAAATAGGTTAGAATCCATGATTGCTCCTGATCTGTGTATCTCGGGCATGGCTGGATTCGAGGTACTTTTGCTCAGATTCTGAGTTTATTAGATGGACATACATTTTCGAGCGGTACAATATTAAGAGACAGAAATTTCAGCAGGCTTAGTTAAACCTTACTAAAATATTAATATTAGGCATGCTTATTTTCAATAATATCTCATGATTTTATCATATGCTTAAGCATACACTTCCAAGAACAGTACTCATCTTATAGCTAAAGACGCCGTATTATGGCGCCATTTTCGCGCTAAAACACATAAAAATGATGTTTCTGCAGCCGACACGTTCGAACCCGTGTTTTCTATAATACAACTTTTTTGTTGTGCTACAGAATGCAGGCCGCTATGTCGCGTCGCAGTACAGCATGTATGTCGCATCGCAGCAAATACATTTTTCGAATTCGCAGTTTATAAAGTAGTTACAGCTTGATGAGAGAGTTTGTATTTGAATTCGATGGAAATGTTGTTTTCATTGGATTTTTTTTTTATTTTAAAGTATTGAAATGTTCAGATTTTTTAAAGTAATAATTCTAAGACTTTTTACAACGTACTGTATTGAAGTTTTAATTGGGAAAATGTTAAATATCTATGTTTTTAGTGAGTTGCAATTAGGTAACGCGTCAAGTAACGTACTGTTCGTAACATTCCATGAGACAAAGAAGATTCTACCGTGTGTATATTTTTGAAGTAAAAAAGAGCGGTACCAAAAAAATATCCAGTAATAAAAGTACAAATATACACGATTTTTTGTAAATTTCATAAAAAGCAAATATTATAAACATGTTTAATAAGTAAAGAAGACATTTATATGTGTTTGTTGTTGTTTAAGAAAATTTGAATTTCTTTATTTTGTCCAAGTACGATTACGATTTTGAATTTTTTTATTTTAGCATTACAAACAACAGAACACTAACCCTAAAACTAACCCTAACCCTAAAACTAACCCTAAACCTAAAACTAACCCGAAAACCAGTGATGATATCCAACCGGTTCGCGCGAACCGGTTCTTAAAATTAAAACAAATTAGCGAACCGGTAGTTAAATTATCTGAAAATAAATTTTATTATTATCCTAAAAAAGAGTTGAATTAACAAATTACTTAATTATTTCCAACAATAATATAGAACATTATTTTTTTTTTTTTTTGGTTATATCTAATGTAACAATGATTCTTTTTGAACAGATTGGGTTCAAAATGCTTTCCCCAGAATAATTCAACTATACGATATTGCACTTGGAACGTGTGATATGCACGATGAAATTTGAGTGATTAAGAATTATTTTGCAAGAAATTCAGTTGTTTTAAGTAATTAAATCCATTATTTATCGCATTTCAAATTAGTTTCCTTAAAAGTATACAAATAAAAAGTATTATTTTATTAGTGATAAAGGAACCTATATTTAATTTTTACACAAAGTAAGTAAGAAATTAATTAACTATTAATTTACTTACATTTAACAGAGGCGTTATTAAAATGAAAAGTAAATTTGGCACAAATGTAATTATGTATTACCATAATTTTTTTAATGAACTTTACTCTTGATGAAATTATATTACTTTAAAGATAAAATAACTTCATTCAAAAGGACCTATCATTGCGAAAACAAACAATAACATAAAAACATTGTTCAAATGATTTTGTTATGCCGACGTTGTTTTAAATATTTATTTAACTTTTATTTTTTATTTAAATATTTTATTTCTTCACTTACATATTTATCATGTCAAGATTTGTTTTTATTTGATTAGTACGTTTAATTTGGATTATCAGCTGTAGTAAGTTTATAGTACATTATTTTCACTTAGTTTGCTATATCTTATGTAACAGTATCTTTTTTTAACAATGAGTTAAACATATTTTTTTCTAGAATAACTTGGCAAGATGATAAATATAACAATATCTTTGGCTCATCAAAAGGCATTACTCGTTTTCAATTTTTTTTTTTTCTTTTTTTAATTTTAATATTTTATTTCAGTTTTATGATTTGTTACAGCTCATTTGTATTAAAAATCAATTAATTAGATGTTTTTTTTCTAAGGTGAATGGAATACGAGAATATAATAAAAATAAACCCTTCACAAGAAATAAAACAAAAATGCCAAACAATATCAGATTCCTTCATAAAAGATCCAAAAACTGATACAGAATCGAAAACGATAGTAAAGGATGATATTTTGAATCAAGTTTTGTTTTCTGTTTCTTCTGATGCAACAGAAAATAATGATGACAACACAAATAAGCTGTCCAGTTCCAAAAGTACAAAAGATGCATATAAAATAAATGTAGATAGTGACCTTCCTGGCTGCTGGAATATAAAATAAGCCAATGAATTCAAAGAAAAATATTGTAATTTACTTATTATTGGGAAAAAAAACTTGAGTGTGATAACTATATCAAAATCGAGTCAATAAAAGTTAAGGCAGCTCATGTGGCAAAAGAATGGAGAAGTAATATTGCTCCAAGTGGAAAAAATAAAATGGTTCAACAAGTCTCTCTTCAAAAAAAAATAAAGGAACATTTTTCATCAAAAGCACTCCAGATATGGGCGATGCAATTGAAAGAAAGTGCAAAAAATGCAATTTTCCAATTCATAGACAAAGTTCATGAAAAGTTTGAGCTCCATCTGTAAAATTTTCAGTACGGTTTGCACTTTAGCAAAACGAAACTGTCCGTTTTCTGATATTGAACATTTGATAGAATTATAAAAAAAGAATGGATTACATATGGGAGTGGGACTTCATTCTCAATTCCTGGCTTCAAAATTGTCGAGCACATTGAAAAATACATTAAAAAGAAAGTGTTTAGAAAAATAATAGATCAGAATTTAAAGATATGTTTATAATTAATGAGGTATCAACAATATCATGCAAAACGGTCCTTATCATTTTTATTAAGGTTAAAGATGCAGATTTCTCACCAACAATTTTTGTAGATTTAGTGAAATTACAAAACAAAGATGCTGAAACCATTTACACTGCTCTACTACAAAGTCTGCAATCAGTAGGATTTGATAATCCATATTTGAAGAATAATTTGATTGGATTTTGTTCAGTTGGAGTAATTGTGATCCTGGGAAAGTGGTCAGAAGTGAATGTTAAAATAAAAAACCACTATCCTGAGATTATTATTTGGCATTGTTTGAGTCATCACCTTCAGCTTGTGCTGGAGGATTTTATCAAAGACATAAAGCAAATGAATCACTTTACAGCATTTATTAATGAAATATGTAAAATCTTCCATTAGTCTAATAAAAACCAAATGGCATTGAATAAAATTTCAACCAATTTGGAAATTCTAAAAATTGTAGAATTTTTGACCCAAAATGGGCAGCATGCCATCATAGAACAGCAGTTGCAACATGGTGAGCCTATCCAGCACTATATGATTTTTTTTCTACTAATAAAAAATTTTCTGGAATGGCTAAACATCTTGCCAACAAATATTTTATGAGATCTAGCTTTAAGAATCGATATTCTAGAAGAAATTGCTTTGTTGGCAGATGCTATTCAAGGAAGAAGTGTAAATATATTGCATGCTGAACAATTGATTAAGAAAACAATTAAAGCATTTGAATATCTTGGAGAGAAGAGTGGTAGTTATGAAAAAATAATAAATGAAACTATCTCTTCTAAGGAATTCCTGCATATTAATTTTGTTGAAGACAACAAATGAGTGAGTCTTCCCCATCAAAAATTACTGAATATAGTGATAACAAATATGGAATTAAGATTAATGGATTGTAATAGCATAAGTAATAATATTCAAGATAGAAATCATAAAATCCATCAATTAGTTAAAATTGTGAACCCAGATGCTTGGAATCTGGAAGAAGCTGTAGTTCTCTGGAAAGAATTTGAAAAGAAATTATGATTTCTGTGATTATGTTGAAAATGTTTTAAGAAATCACCAGAAACATGTTGTACATGAAACTATCCAAAGAGCTAAAAATATAATTAAAACCAAGGCTGAATGAAGGTTTTCTGTGGTGAACACAATTTATTCAGATAAAAGAAATCACCTTGAAGTGAAAAATGTGGCAAATTCTTCTAGTAATAAATTGGATAGGTCTTCCATTAGATCACTGGGGATTGCAGTGACTCAGTTCAAGTTTGGCTAAGAAATCACAATACAGCTGATGATGCTATAGTCAAAAAGCATCATCAACCTGAAGAGACATATGATGTGACTAGAATGTCAATATGGAAATATCTTGCCAAATAAATAAGTTTTTTTTCCAATTATAAAAAGGGTTTAATTCTTTTTTAATTCCATAAGTGAGATTGCAAAGTATATCATAGTGTGCATGTGCACTGCAGCACTTTTTTGTGTATGGGGGGGGGCATGCAAAATTTCTGAGAAGTCGCCAAAAAATTTTAGGTATGAAACCAAGAAGTGATTTGCTTCCATGTTTAGAAAAAAAAATAAACAGAATAGATTCTTAAATACAGCCTAATTTTAGAGAACCGGTTCTTGGAAATTTGGGATATCATCATTACCTAAAACTAACTCTAAAATTAACCCTAAACCTAACCGTAACAACTTTTACTTTTTATTGTCATTCTATTTGAAGTAAAAAATTTAAAACTAAGATTAAAAAAATTAAAATAGACTAAGAAATTTTACTTTTTATTACGATTATTATTTTTTAGTTAAACAACAACAAAAAAAATAGTCGTAACACAAGTAAAAAAATATCCGATAGAAAATTGATAAAAAAAAAGCCGTAACACAAGTAAAAAAATATCCGATAGAAAATTGATAAAAAAAAAGCCGTAACACAATTAAAAAAATATACGATAGAAAAAAACACGAATCAAATTGTAATTTGTTGATTTTATTTTACATTTATTATTATCATTTAAATTGTATACGTTAATAAAAAATAATATTTATAAAAGACAATTTTGTTTTGTTTTTATTTTTGCATTACAAAAAAGCACAGCAAAATTATTATAATCAACGGCCCGGGTATGGTCATATTTTATAGTTTTAGCTTGAAAACGATGCCATCCAACGGCATCTTTATCTATAAGACAAGCACCCCAAGAACAGTTCTACTATTCAATGAAAAAATTTGCATGACACCAATTTAACATTGTTTTAAACAGATTTATATATATATTATTATAATTGAATGTAAATGATTAATTTACATACAATTTGGTTATTTTGATTTATACGTGTGTATTTACATTAACACAAATATAGAGTTTACAAATCTTAATTAGGCATGTATGTATATTTTTCTGGAGTAGTTAAATTGAAATAATCTGTACATATACACACAGATATTCTAATTGTCTCTCTACTCTAGAAATATTGCTCTCATTGAGATATACAAACCTTAAGTTTAGCAGATGGTCTACATAAGTGTGGAGTTTTAGGAAAAGATCTTTTTTTCTTCATCCACTAAAATAGTTATACTTTGTTCATCATTTATATGATCCCTACTATGATAATTTGTTCTTGATCACTGTTACTTTTCCAATCAGCTGACAAAGTATATTTTTTCTTCTATCTCTGAATTTTTTTAATCTATTGGAACATTTTTTATCATAAAGTCCATTGGTAACTTATTTAAATGAGGATGTAGATGATTTATATATCTTCTCATCTATAACTGCTTAGACAAAGTCTGCAATATGACTCCTGGCTTTTTTTTTTTTCAAAATGTTGCATATCCATATGCTTTCTCTGATTTTGAATTTTTCATATTCAAAACTATTATTCTTTTCAATAGTAGTCAGTACTATCTTAGTGAGATGAATATGAAACTGTAATAACTTTACTGGAGTCTTTTTGTTGCTGCACATGGAGTAAAATGTTGATTAAGCACAGTATCAACTAATGTTTCCAGTACATTATGAAACCCAGTTTTTTTCAATGTATCCTTTAAATGCTGAACAGTCTTCTCTACTATTCCATTACTCTCTGCATGATAATGTGGAGTAAGTACATGCTTTATTTCTTTATTTTTTAAATAGTTGCAAATTTCTGTCAAGTGAAACTGGTTCTATTATACATTACAATTTTCTCCGGGTAACCGTGTAAAGAAAAAAATTCTTTAGGAGCTTTTATGCTATATTCTGCAATCATATTTTTCACTATTCTGCATTCCATTTAAAGAGAAAATGAATCAACTAATATTAGTAGTATATACCTGTACAGTGGCCCTATATAATCTAAATGTATATATTTCCAAAATATCATGGACTTAATCTAAGTTTCCAGTTTTTTAGATGGCAATTTGTTGACAACTCATACATTATTTATCGCTTGCTCTATTTCACCACTCAGGTTTGACCATCAAATCCATGATCGAGCAAGATCTTTCATACGCATCATTCCAGGATGATCCTGATAAAGAAGATCAAGCACATGATAATGACTTTTTGGTAGGATGAGTACCTGATCTAATCATTAACACATAGCCTTACAAGGTAATAAACTATCATGTACAATTCAAATGGACATTACTACACCTGAGAGACAAGTGTTAGGCCAGCCATATTTCATCCACTTCAATAACTGGATATAAGCTTTAACCTGTTTAAAACAAACAGTGATTACAGCACTATTTAGGACAAAGAGTTCATAGTATTTATATAATTGATTTTACTAATACCATATTCTTTTTCCTTAATGTCAGGTAGATGTAATAAAGTATCGGCATGCCCAATTTGTCTTGTCTACTTATAAATTACTTTATAATCACAGGACGATAAACTATTGGTCCAACGTAACATGTGTTGGGTTATATGTTCTAAAATTTTTTTCCCTAGTGCCAAATACTACTATTAGCAGACAATGGTCTGTGCAAATCTGAAATGTTCATCTATAAATGTACTGGTAAAATTTCTTTATGATGAAAATAACTGCTAATACCTCCTTGTCAATCTGGCTGTAATTTTTTTCAGCTGCTGATAATACTCTTAAGGCATAGGCTATTAGACATTTACCTCCATAACATGGCTGGAAAATGACAGCTCTAACACCATATTCTGATATATCTGTAGTTATTATAACTTCTAGATCATTACTGTAATCTATCAAAAGTTTATCTAATATTAAGAGATCTTTGGCTTTTTGAAAAGCCAAAATTTGTAAAATAGTAACTAGTCCATTTCCAGTATTGTTCCTTTTTTAAGAGTTGAAAAAATGGTGATGACAAATGTGACTTTCCTTTTAAGAAGCTCTCATAAAAGTTTAATAGTCCTAGAAAAGCCTGTAATTCTTTTATATTCCTTGGTCTCACAATATTCTTTATAGCCTTCACTTTGTCTGGATTAGGATATCTTCCATTTTCATTTATGATATGTCCAAGAAACTTTAAATAGACTAGATGTATTTTTCGATATTTATCTTAGCTCTTAGTTTTTCCAATTTTAAACAGACTGTGTCTACACATTTTTCAAACTCAAAAGTGACAGAATATCATCTAAATAGGGTGTACTGAAAAAAATATCCATTTTAGTCTGGAAGATACTTGGTACTATTGTAATTCCATATAGAAATTTATTGCACTTATACAGTCCCTTACGCATAGTCAATGTTAAATAATATCTTTGCAAAATATGAAGCTTTTTATAATGATGCTAATACACCACATATACTTGAAATGGGATAAGAACCTTTATTCCCAAACTTATTTAACTTAATTTGATAATCTCCATACAATCTCAGGCTTCCAGCTGGTTTCATTATAAAAACTACAGGTGTAGCCTAGAATGAATTTTCCATTCATGTTAAAATTCCTTTTTGGATTATCTCATTGAGCATTTTCTCAACTTTCTCTTTCAAGGGCAAATGAAACCCTTGCAGGGTTTACAGATAATGGTTGTGAATCTTTTATCAACTCAACATCGACCAGTTGTGTTCTTATCTCCAGTGATCCAGACTTAAACAGCACAGAATATCTCTTCCACATTTGAGTTTCTAATTGAACTATCTTTATCATGTTTATGAAGATGCTTAATAGCCAAAAGCAGTTCCTTCCTAATAATGGACTAAAATCTTTATTAATTATATATAATGTGAGAAATTTTACATTCAAATTTAATTGTACTGATACTATTACTTTCCCATATATATCAGTTTTATTTCCATTAATATCTGTAGCAATAATATCTGTATTCTCCAATATCCACCCCTTAGTATATCTTTTGCTTATTTTTAACCAGTTTTTATAAGATATCAATGATAGGCTTGCTCTGCTGACCGCCTTCATTGTTATATTTTGGCCATAAATATCCATATCCAGCAGTATGTGATCCATTTTTGTATCATTAAGATTCTTTACAATGATAATGTTACTCACTCTCCCTTCCCAGATTTGTAGTCTGACATTTGTTTATTTTTAACACTAAATTCCTTACAATGATAGACTAATGCCAAATGTCCTTTCTTCATACAATTTCTACATTTTATTTTTATATGTGCAGTCTTTATGCAAACCACTAGATTTACCATATCAATCTGTTTCTCAATATATTTCTCTATTGGGGTCCAGAGCATTTCTTTTTGCTTTTTGCATTGTAAGAAAGCTTTTCTCTACTGTTGTGGTAATACAAATTCTGAAGCATTATCCAGCATGATGCATTTATATGTAGCACATTTATAGTGAAGATCATGTTCACTCAACAATATTTTCCTAAAATTAGAGTCTAACATGCCAAGAGAAATTGGACTAGCAGCATATTCTTAATATTCTTAATTTTTGGGCCAAAATCAAAGTCCTTCACCAAATTTTTTAATGTTAAATCATAATCTACATATTTCTTGCGAGATAATTGTTTTCTATTTTTCAATCTTAGATGTGCTATCCATTGTTATATTCTTCAAGTGAAATATCTATTCAATTTCTCGATCACTTGTTGATAAGAAAGTTCCTCTGGTCTTCTGGGATTACACTTTTTTTTTCCAGATGTAGGGTTATGCAGTCCTGCAAACCATAAAAGTGTATATATCGTCGAACACTCTTAATCTATTTTGTTTATGAGTAGTAACATTCCACATGTTCAACATAATTTTTCCATGCAGAGGCATTATCCATGTCAGATTCCCAAATACTACTATTTAATAATGTCATTATCCTCTACTGACTATAATAACTATCAGAGTGTGCTATTTTACTGTTCATTCACTAATCCTTTAATGACTATCAACTTGCATCATTCAACTATTTTCACATAGGTTCTTCATAAGTTATCAACTGCAGCCATTTTGCTATATCCTGAGGATATTTAAATACTAGTCAGGAAGCTTAAATGTTAATAATTAATGTCCTATATATGAGGGATCAGAATGACTTAAAGTCAACATGAATATGACACTATTGGCATCAACAAGAGCTTTGAGCATTCCATCTTCAGATTTTCAATAATATGGATGACTGAAGAGTTAAAAGGTGGAGAAGATTGAAACCTGTCCACTAAAGTTTGAAAAATTTGCTATCTTAATACAAACTACGCATTGATTATTTATGTGTGTGGGAGATGATGATCTGCACCAACTGATGAGTGCTATTATCTTTTTCACATGGATGTGGTCATGTGTGCGTGATATAAAATGGAGTGGATAGCTGAAGGGAGCTTGAAAATCTCCGTTCAAATCCTCTTTCATTATTTAATAATAAAATAAAAAATAATTGAAAGTCTATTCCAAGAAAACAAAATCTATGATTTATCCTCTATTGATGTTTCACATGTCATGCACCAAAGAAAAGATTTAATAAACATTTTGTGTTTCAAAATTTACAGTCACTTTAAACACATGTGCTTGATTTAGTTAGATATATAAAAATAGTTTTAAGAATCAATATTCTTCTGGAAATTTAAATCAACAATACAATTATTTCTTCAAACACTTCAAATTTTCTAAAAGTTCCTTTTGCATGTTTACATAGGACACATACCATTCAGATATAACATTTGCTTTTAATACAGCTACTTAGCTTCTTACTGCTATCAGGCTGATTTCTTGGTTTTACCATAAACCATTTTTGCATGGCACCAACATACATTGCTTTAAAAGCTTTTTTTTTAAATATATATATATATATATCATTCTAATTGTATGTAAATGATTAATTTACATATGATTTTGTTCATTTTGATTTGCAAATCTTAATTAGATGCATACACAGATTTGATTTTTTATTTACACACAGACATTCCAGACTAACATATTGTCAGTATAAAATTAAGTACTAAAACTATAATAGCCCATTTTGAAACAAAGAAAAAAAAACATCAAAAGAGAAATTATTCACCAGGCTAGCTGATGGAAGGTTTTAGCAGTTTCTTTCATAATTTTACCCTTTAGCTAACAATAGTTAGATTCCTATTTATTGATCAATAATCAGAGACCATCTATGCTGGTTATGAAACGATATCTAAAAAAAAAAAAAAATTCTAAGTCTGCTTATAACCTGGAGAAATTTTCACAAGTTTTTCATAGAAGGTATGTTAATAACTATGCCATGATGTCATGTTTGTTATTAGAATACAAAAGTAACACTCATTATCATTATAATAATAAGCAACTACTTATAAATGAATGTGACCATTTTAATCCAGAAGAAAAAAAGATAAAGATTGAGACATGGAATAAAAGTAGAAAATAAAAAAAATAAGGAATTAGGTTTAAAGATTAATCCCTTTGTCAAGTTAGTGTTGAGAGATGATCAATGGCCTGAAAGTCTCAAGATAACTAGATCTTGTACTAAATTAAATAATTAAAATAAGATATTAAAAAAAAGATCAGAGAAAATGAGAGAACAAACAATGATTAATTTAGTTACAAATATTAGTAATAATTACTAAAATAGTCACATGACCTAATTTTTTAAGCTTGTAAATAAAAATAATGAACAGTGCTAATTGCTCTAACAAGTTTTATTAATAAATGCCACAAAAGAAAGCATTTAAAAATCTCTATCTAGAAATTATCCCCCAATTCTCAGACCACTGGTTTCATGCTTTTGGCAATCCTCAGTGAGGTGCTAGGGTAATTTCGGACACTAGATCTAAAAATACCAATACAAAGCCAGCATTTATCTACAAGTTAATTATTAAGTAAAAAATATAAAATTTTCAGACATCTATGTGTCTTCAAACCTAGCTATCTAACTTAAATAATTATATGGGGCTGAGAAATCTTCATCCAAACCATATATCAATAGCCTTAGCAATATAACATCTCTTAAGACCTAAAAGAAAAACTATAAATAGTAAATAAAATAGACATATAGCACATGACCCAATTTTTAAGTTTGTAAATAAAAATAATGAGCCGTGCTAATTGCTCTAACAAGCTTTATTGATAAATCTCATGTCAATAATTAATCTTTGACTGCAGAAATATCAATGAATCATGTTACTTTTATCTTACAGAGATTAAAAAAAAAAAAAACTGATCAAATATAAGCTTTCAATTGTGCTTTAAAAATTTTTTTATTTCCCAGCTTAATAAATTTTCTATCTCAACAAACAAAATCAAATTTGCTTATAAAAGTGATAAACAATATCAAAAACAGTTCAATCAATATATTAAACTTCAATAAAATCTTTAGAACTATCATCAATCAGAAATCACTATTAGCTTAAAACCATATCAAAAATATATTTTGAATAAGTAATGTATAAATGCACTAATATAAATAGATAACAATTAACATTATTGAAAATATTGTACTTATTGGACATCTTAAATTAATTTGAAATAAAAATCTATTTTACAACAACTGTGAAAATTTCAGTTTGGCATACATTTCTGGTAATTCTTTAACTTTATAAAATATCTCAAACTATCTTTCTTGCTATTTCAATAACTGCACCATTCAATCTTACTAAATTTAATACTGCTAAAAATTCAGAATAAAGCTTCCTGGATAAGATAAAAGTCTTTAAACAAAATTTCAGATAATATCTTTTATTAAGAACTATAGATTAAGCTCATAAAGGATTTAATCTAGTATGTTAAAAAATTAATCATAATATTTTTATATAGAAATAAGACAATTAATTATAATGAGCTCACAATATAATTTTTAACAAATTTCTGATAAAACCAGTTTCTTCACAAAATAAATGAGAAATAAAATACTTCTTGCATTGGATAATTCCCATAAAGTTCATCATTAGATAAGATTTAAAAAAATGGCTCATATTTATGACCAAGAGACTAATACATAATGAAAAATATGAGTCAAAAATCGTTAGCATATGTTTTGTTTTTTGATGATAATGTTTCATGGGTAGGGCAAAATAGCAAAATGTTTATAAAAAGATACAAAAATATTTAACCACATGCACATAACTTCAATACTGCATATCATAGCAGTTATATTATGTTGATCAGATCTTTTTTATTCTAATTGTTAAAATTTTTTTTATCCTAAACATAATTATCTGTGTGCTAAAAAGTGAAAAGTGATATCATGATCAATTATTATATTACAAAATACAAGAATTCTTCTATAGAACAATAATACAATTAAGATAAGTAAGCTTCGATTATTTTAAGATTCATTTGATATTAAAAAATGTATTTGATGAAGGCAACTGCCAAAGCTTTGAAACCACTTTTACAAAACATATATACCTCCATTGAACTTCATTGCAAAAGTGAGTTCTTTGATACTTCACAACAAATTGGCTATATCACTTAGAATTGTTGCATTTTATATCACAAGATATAAAACCAATAAGCACTCCATAACTCCAATTTTCACAATAATTTTATGCAGCAAATCTATTCTTCTAAATCCAGTTCTGCCATCTATTATAAGTTATCTATGAAAATCCTCCCTAAAAAATAAAAAAATCAGAGGTCTATCATAGATAAATATATTGTTTTCTATTGACTGTTGTTTTTGTCAAAAAAGGCTAAGTGGTTAGAATATCATCTTAAATTCAGTTTTATTAATCACTTAGCTAGATGTTGAAAATAGTCCATCATATAACTACAAATAATTATGATCGGATTTCTTTAATTTGCTGAAAAATAAAAATGTATTTAAGTATAAATTCTAATTATAATAGTAGTTTGTTAAACTGGTATAAACAGTAAGCTTTCATATTGCAGCAATTCTTGTTAATTTTTTTTTAGTTTGATGATACATTATTCTCTTAATTAGGAACAAAAATTATGTTTGTTTGTTTTTTGCATATTTTAAAAATAGAAAAAAAAAATTAAATTAAAAATTTTTTTATTTGCAAGTCAAATTGTCAAAATCACAACAGACAAATTCATATTTATTAACACATACCTAAAAATCCAGAAGATGGTGGTGTTTTTTTAATGTCTACTGGAGTATTTGCTTGAACAAAATTCCAAGATGACCAAAGAAATTTAGGGTGAGCAATATAAAGCTTTTCAGTAGGAAATTTTTCTCGGTGTTTCCAATATGGTGTAAACAAGTCCCAGTCAGGATGTTCATACCACTGGAGAAAGAAAAAAAAGGATATATAATACTAACAACAATATCACATGACTTTCTCATATAATTACTCATATGCTTCTAAGAGCAGTCTTCTTCACTCTACACTAGAATCATTTCTGTAAGCCTGAATAATCACCAGTCATGAAATAGTATAATGTTATAATTTCTCATGTCCAGATCATTTTCAGGCTTTTGCTTTCATCGGTGAGTTCTAGGATTCAGAATTAAAACTAATGGACTTGTATAGGTATATACTAAATCCATTTCTAAATATTTTATCTAGATAATGGTAAAGAAAACTGTTCTTGAAAACATAAATAAAAATATTATTCTAAAATATTTTGTCAACAGAACAATTCTAAAGCAGAAAATTTTTTTAGTTAATATAATGAAAAACAATAATAGACATTCATTAAATAAGTAAAAGATTAACAACAAATGTTACCGAAGAAAATAAATCACCCAAGAAAAAAACAAATAGGATAGAATTTAAAAAAATAATTAAGAATACGCAAATGACTTTTACAAACAAATTATGAAAATATTGTAGCCATTAATTCAACATAACTGATCCAATTAATCACACAACAATGGTTAGTAAATGAGAATGTAAACAAAATACCCATAATAATCTAGGTTGGTTATTTAATAATAATATTAACAAATAAAAATCTGCAGTTGTTTACCATTAAAAAAATAACATTTTTATTGATGAAAATCAAATCATTATAGAACATTTTTTTTAAAATCATGATGACTGCAAGTACATTTTCTGGAGGTGATAAATTCAAATTATAATTTAGAAATGCCAATTTAAAGCTAAATTTTACATTATAAACACTCTGATGGATGCAAAAAAAAAAAACACACACACACCCCATTTGAACTATTAATAATGTTAAAAAATGTAAGGACATTTCCTGCAAATTTGTTGGATAATAAAATTATTAAAATAATAGTAGGATATATGAAAATGTAAATTCAAACTAAATATTCAAGAAAACTCAAAAGTAGTTGCATTATGGACATAATATATTATGACAAAGATAGGGGGGGGGGGGATCTTAATTTAACAATATTTAAAAAGGCTGAGAGAAGCTGAAAAACTATAAACATTAAAGAAAGTTGTTTCATTGTTTTACTTGATTCAGTTAATAATAGATAATGCTAGATAACTACAACTATAAAATGAATGTAATAAAATAATATTATAAAGAAAATATGTTTCATTTAATTTGTGGTAAATTTAATCATAGAAATCAAACAATTGAAACAAAAACTGAGTTATTAGTAGATGTATTGGAAAAATGGAAAGATATTGAAGTTTTAATGAGATTTTTATATGATCAGTCAAACCTTCAATTAAAAACTGGCACTGGAAAGTGAAATTACATCATCTGATAATAGTACTTGTCTGGCCCATCTTTAAACCAAAAGCAGAATTTCCTGCTATTAGACTATTATCCTAGTTTACATAAGTATTATAAATATAGGACATTTGAACACAAACTTTCAAGCACCTTTCAACTATCCACACTATTTCATACCACTGATACACATGGCCACACACATGTAGAAAAGATAAATAATCACTAATATATGTATTTCGTGCTGAACCGGTACTCATTAATTGGTCCAGATTATCATCTCCCACACATATATATAATCAGTGCTCAGTTAAGTTAAAGCTGTCCATTAAAAAATATGATTTGCTATCTTAATATAAACTGAGCACTGATTATATATATGTGTGGGAGATGATAATCTGGACCAACTGATGAGTGCTGTTTTAGAATGAAATACGTATATTGGTGATTATTTATCTTTTCTACATGTATGGTCATGTGTATCAGTATTATGAGATAATGTGGATAGTTGAAGAATGCTTGGTGTGTGTTCAAATCCCCTATATTTACAATTAAGCTCCAGTATATGAAGAATGCCTGTATTTCAAATATTTATAAGTACTATAAGTCATATATAATACTATTATTAGGTGCATGATTTCAGTTTGCAATGCTAGTTCTTAATTGTTTTTTTATCTGGATACATCTTAGTTTAAATTAGCATTTAAGTATACCTTAAAATCTTCTAATTATATATATATATATGAGATGGCAATCTCATGTTGTCATACTTATTTTGATATATTATCATGATTTTTTTTTTAAAAAAAAAAGACAGCAAGAAAAGAAATTTTAGAAAGGAAATAAATAAGGCAGGAAACTTAAATACTGTCAATATTAAATAGAAAAAGATTAAGATAGTTGAGAAGCTCATAATCTATGATAGTATATTAATAATAATATTTTAAAATAAATAATTTAAATTTTTTAAGAAATAGCTCTTATTACATTTATACATATTTAAATTTAATGCTTTATATGTGAAGGGTATATTGTATTATTTAAACGTAAATAAATTCTATACATTTATTTCATTTAATTAAAACATAGATGTGCTTTAAAATAAATCTTTTCTTTTACTAAATGCTATAACTGTAACAAACTTACAAGATAAAAGTTTTTGCAAATTATCTATAATTAAATGCAGAAGAATAGAAATATAAAGTAGGAATAGTTATTGAATTAGCTGACAGATTAAACGTTTGTCTAAGTAATTGCAACTTAATTATTTTAGATATAATTAGAAAATTATTAGATGTAAACTGATTTTAAATGAAAATTTGTTTATTTAATAAGATGAAAAAAATTAATATACAAAATGTTTTATAATTAGTGTAAGCTATCATATTTTTAGTCTAGGGTTATTCTAAAAATAAGATTGTCAGTATAAACATTCAGTATAACTTTAAAAAAAGTTTAAAAAATGTGAAACTATCTATGCAAAAAAATAATCTATTTCAAAACTGAATCTATGTTTCATAAGCCAAAATTTATGCCAACCAAAATAATGAACACGTGAACCAAATCAAAATCTTCAAGTTATTGCACAGTTTTATGATAAATAACTGATTATAATCTCTCCAATAGTAAGTTTTGACTATAAATATAAAAGATATTATATTCTTTATTGAATGAAGCCAAAATAAATGCTATAAGCAATGTTAAAAGAAATGGTCATCAGAATTTAAATCTAGTTCAATCTCATGAAGAAGGAAAATTTAAAGTGACCATAAAGAAAATGAATTTAAAGTTTTTATTTTCATTCTCAAATATCATCAGGAAATTTTATTAAAATAATGTTCACATGAAAAAAAAGAAGTAAAAACTGCTTTATTATTCCACAAACATTAATATCTAATGTCTTGAATGTGTTTTAAACAAAATTCTTTGAACTTCAACATCTAGAAAGAAAATGATATCCTCATATTTCAAATATGATCTTATAATGTTGTTGTTATATTTATTTTTACAAATTTACTTTTATATATTTTATTATGTCATTTTATCAGAAAGCTTGGCCTATAAATTGATCAGAGAAATAAAATGATTTAAAACAAGCATATTTGATTAAAAAAATTTATGCTATATTTTATTTATAATTATAAATTGTATACTTGTTTAAGGCTGAAGATTTACCATTTATCCCAAGAAGAAGTTTATCTTCACTATTTATTTAAGTATTAAAAGGTTTTTTTGAAAAAGTTGTGTTACTCATTGTTTTTCAAAGGTTATAAAGTATTAATTGAAAGGCAGACCAAAAATCCTGAAAAAATAATAAATTTCTATTTAAGAAAGGTTTTTTGAATAAGTTGTGTTACTCATTATATTTCAAAGATTATGAATGTATTTCAAAGGTTATAAAGTATTAATAGAAAGATAGACCAAAAATCCTGAATAAATAATAAATTTCTATTTAAAAAACAGTTTGCGATTGTAAAAAAAATAATAATTTAGAACTTTTCATTTGGATAGAAAATTAATAGACTTAATTTTAAAATGATTTTAGATGTCTTTTTTTTTATATATAATAAGAATTTTACTATCCATTAATCTATGAAATAATTTAATATTTATATGTGAAAGCATATATATTGTAATGTTACATGCAGAGTGTGCAAGGTTAGTCTTATGCAACATACCCTCTAAGTTCTACACACCTAGATCATATCACATAAAAAGTAGACTTTCAATTTAATAGTAAACAAATAGAAAACAAAAAGCTTTCTCAGTCATGCATCAGACTTTACTGCCAATTGATACGGTAATGACTAGCTTTTGACATGTACCTTATAATTCAAGAAATCAAACTCATAATGTAAACAAAAAGGATGCATCCAACTTTATTATCTCTCTTAATACTTAACTTACTTACTCTCAGGGTTTATCCTTAAAACTAACAATGAGACTTGATTACTTGCCAAAATATAAAGTAGAAACAAAGGGAATATTTTATTGAATCTTAATTATAATATATATGTAGAATGGATAGCTTATGATTCTAGGCAGCTTAAGAAATGAATTCATATGATATTAAATTAAGAAATGGACAAAAATTTACTATATAAAAAATGTACTTCATATTGGCAGAAGAAAATATGCCATAAAAGTCTGAATATAGAAATGAAATTTATTTATACATTTTGAAAGATAAATAAAGTAAAATAACCATAAGCAGTTAATGTGGAAAGTATTCCCCAAAAGTGTGATCTTCAATGAAAAATCTAAAATATATATATATAATTATAGATTTATATTTTTACCACTTAATAAGGTAAATTGTTGGTCAGTTTAACAGTTAACAAAGATCTGCATGTGAGCCTTGTTTTGTTATTAAAAAAATAAACAACATATGTAAATAAATAAACTGTTTCCCATGATAAAAAAAAATGTAATAGAAGATTCATGCCTATACACCAATCTTTCTCCCAAACATAGAGATGATAAATTAAGTGATCGTAAATCAAGCTGTATGGCTAATGGAAATTATTTATACTAAAATGGATAGAGAATTCTCATAGATAAGTTTTAAGTCATGCTATGTGTCATGATAGAATGGCTTCTACTTATAAACAGGAGACCATTAATATCTTTATATCCACATATAAAAATGAAAAGTTCTTTATTTGAAAAAACTTACTCTGAGCTTCGATAAAATTTACTTTAGAAATATTTTAATCTAGTTCTCTGTTTAAATATTTTAAATTTATTATTTTTTCATTGCAAACTCCTTTTAGCTTAGTACCCATTTTAAGTGAAAGTATAATTAGATAAAGAAGAATGTTTTATCTTGTACTTATCTTGTCCACATCATTATTTAAAGAGACACATATGTAAAAATAAATATTTTAGAGATAGGATATATTCAAGACAAAGAAGAAAGGAGATCCTTATAATCTGAAACAATATTTAAGTGAATAAAATATCACAATAAAATGTGATTGAAATAACCTCTTAATAAAGCAATAACTTCACATAATCACATTTTCAAATTAATACAATGAAGAAATGTTCTAATAAATAATATTTCTGTAGTGTAATTTTCACTATATTATTCTCATGCAAGATAGGAACTGGTTTCTATCCACTTTTAACATCTTGTGTAGGGATGTAATCATAAAAATATGACCAAAGACATGTGAAAAATATTTATGATCCCCCCACGATACATATTTCATGCTGAAATAGCACTCATCAGTTGGCTCAAACTGCAATCTCTTGCATATATCTTTATTACTGTTCAGTATATATTGTAACCGGACTGGAGGTTTCCACTCCCTCTGGTGGTTAATTTATTTCCTGATGAGCATATTGTAGGAAGGAAAGAATGATTGGTTTTATTCAAAGCTGATGTTACCCCTCCCCCCACAACAATATTTCCTGTTCATCAGAGGATGTAGCATTAAAGAGACTGAAACCATGTAAACATTTATCTGTTTGGTTTCCCAAATGGCACCATTAGAGTTCCAGCTCACTATGACTTACCCAGATCAAGTTATGTCAGACATAGCTCGGAAACATGAGGATCCCTTGAAATAAGTGCACTGATTGATTAATGATGCAAAATGAAACTGACAACATATGTTAGTTTTGTGAAACAATAATTTATTTAACTAACAATATTGCTAAAACATAGTGGTTGCTGTGCATAGTTCTTCTGAGTTTGTCGAAACATTCAACCATGGGTCTAGGAAGACTGTCTGACCAATGATTTTTGATAGCTGTAAGCTGCTGAGGTAAGGGTATTAAGGCCATATCTAAGAAAGAGACATTGATCATCCAATATTCAAGAAAAAGTAGATTAAAATAAGTGATAAGAAATACTCATGTGTAATAAAGCTATATACCTTGTTCCTCTCAATTGCCATAAATTTAGAATTGGCTGACACAATAATTACAGGGGGTTCTTCAATTGGTATAGTAACTAGGTGATGAGGGGTTAATATAGAGAAATTTGATAGAGAAGAGACAGTCTAATATAGAAAAGTGAAGAGGCTGTTCTCTCATGTTATTGCTAAAATATAGTGGTTGCTGTGCAGTTCTTTTGAGTCTGTCATCAACCAGGGTCTGGAAGACCATCTGACCAATGATTTTTCTAGCTGTAAGCGGTGAGGCGAGTGTTTAAGCCATACTAAGAAAGGTTGATCATCCAATATTCAAGAAAAAGTAAAGGAACAAGCGAGCCTGGCTTCAAATGAAAGTCCCCAAAGCTGTACAAATAAGTGCCCACTAATGCAGTATTAAGGAGAAATAACCCGAAAGATAAAAAGACTAGAACAGACAGGTGATGAATATGGAGTAGAACCACTCAGTGCACCAGCCAGCTCCTTCCAAGCTGTCCTATGTAGCCACTAATACCAGCTGATGAAGTGACTCTAAATGCCTATGTCTTACTGAAAGAAGTCCTCGCTGCCCTGTTGACCAGTTTTGTAGCCACTCAGAAACCCCAAGTCTGGATGAAGAAATTTGTGCAGTGGTATATTCTTTTATTGTTTATTATTTTATTATTAGTTTATGCTTCAGTAAAGTAAATTATTAATACATATGTTTTATGCATTACATGTATTTAGAGCAATGCTTAGATGTGTATATGCATATGTGTCTTTCTTTTTTTTAATATTTGTTATTACTTGTAACACACATATGCATAGATTAAAAAAAATTCAAATTGACTTAAAGTATAGCAGTTCACTTTTGTCTGCGTATGCGTTTGACTTGTACAAACACACACTTATAATATGTTTAGTTAAGCAGTGGGAAGAATATGTAGACAAACATACATGTAGACCAATATATTTTTTTGATATTAGATAAAATAAAAATAATGCTTAATATGTGCATGTGTGGGTAGAAACTCAGAACACTTCATTCAAGGGTATTGATATAAAAATAGGGAGAGGAGTTCCATATCTAAAGTGAACGAACCTTACTCTTAATTTTCTTCTCGTATTATAATGTTGAGGTTAATAAAATGTATTTTTATTCATGTATATAAATGGTGATGGGTTATTTGGGAGAATAAATATTTGTTTTGTTTTTAAATTATGTCATTATGAGTGTCTCATTTATTTCTCTTTCTCTCCAATAATACTATGTATATTTTCCGATTGTAGCATAATCAACCAGTTATCTAAAATAAAGAGATGATTGAGCTAAGCCCATGGGACACTGTTTTATCGGATGATTAAAAGTTTGTCATGCGGATATCTTTATTTACTTATTTGTCTTACATGATTCATTGGTAGTTATATATCCTTTTGGGAGGGGTTTTCTCTTTCCGGATGGGGTGCATAAAGGCCAGATTCAAATTCGGCCTTTCAAAGGTACGCGAAGGCCAATGCACTGATATCCATAAGCATGACAATAGAGTTTTAGTAAGGAAGAGATCAGGAAATATAACCAGCTTTGGTTTGATCTCTCTCATTTAAAATTCAATAGATTAATTTTATGTTATTAAATCTAGTTTATTACTGAGTTTATAACAATGTCATACTCTGATGTGCAACAGTCATTTCATGTTCCTCCTGTGCATATGGAAAGAATCCGCAGGGTAGGGGTCAACCGGTACAATATATATGGGTATGAATATATGTTGGTTTCATCTATTATATCTTGTTATTTACAGTGAATTTTACTTGCAATAATCTGAATAGTACAGTAACTCAGTAGCTATTTCTAAAGATGTTATTAACGTTATTAACAGTAAAATGAAGTTTTATTTAAGGATGCTCCATAAATTTTAAAAATATAGTGACAAGATCATAAAACCAATCAATGTTTTCAACTTGCTGGATGTAATACTATAGAGCCATTATTGTAAAATCATATTCTTGCTGGATTAAACAAGTGAAATGAATGAACAAAACAAGCTTCCTAAAGTGTTTCAGAGTAAAATTGAGAATGTTTTATTGAGAGATAAACATCATTTACATTATAAATATTTATCTCAAAGACATTCTAAAGAAAGGCAATGTTAATTTGTTTTTATTGAAAGATATAGCAGAGAATATAACATATTGCAGAACTACAATTAGACATGGTGTTGAAGTATAACAGAAAGAAAAGTTTTCTACAGAAAGAGTTAAAAGATAGTATTGCAAAATACCAAATAAACAAACTAAAGAACCAGTGTGTTTTGATATGGATATATTTGCATTTTACAGAATGGTTTTATAGTCCACAAACTCTTTCTTTGCATCATCTTATTATTTGTCTTTTATATTTTTCATTGGAATTAGATGGTCATACTTGCTTGCAAAGGCTATTAATGATGTAAGTTGGAAATCTTGTATTTTATATGATAAAATTTAGAAAGTTTAGCTGAAAAATGGATATTATTTGTTTTATAACTATCAATCAAAAGTTAATAAGTTAATAAAAAATATTTTCTTCAATGGATTTTAATTGTTTAATATATTCTTAACTTATTGTTTTTGTTTTTTTTAGCATTTCAGTGACTTCTCTAAAAGTTCTATGGTAGTATATATTGCATCTAAATATAATACACACTATTATAGCTATTAAAATTCTAAAAATAATTAAAAATAATAAACATTAAATTAATCATCCACTACTACCCTCTCTTTTAATCAAACTCTAAATTGTTTACTGTACGTATAGTCAACAACTAAATCTATTGTAGTAGTCTATTTTATATTACCATAGTATCATTTATTACCAGGTCTCTAGCTATATTATGAGTCACTCCTACTATCTAATTACAGTAAATCAACAAACTAAATACAAGAAACACACATACTATGAACCTGAAAACTGTATTCACATATGTTTTTTTACTATATTTGAAAGTAATAAATAAAATTCACAATCAATAATGAGTCAATTTTATGTAAAATTGTTCTAATCAGGTATGACTTTTATTCTATTTTTCATAAATCTTATCCATAAAATTAAATATACATATAACATAATTAATTATATAAATTATTTTATTAAAAAGTGAAACATATAAATTAGGGCATAGAAAACTCATACAAAGTTTATTGTAAAATAAGATATTAGAAGTTGCAGCATAATATTTGGTTTGTAAACTGTGACAATACAAGACTTATAGCACTAGTTTAAAAAAAAAACTTTTCTTTCATTAGCTATGCAAAGATCTTTAACGTCATTAATCACAAAAATGAACTTGATAATAATTTCTATTTATTATATATATATCTTTATTGATCACAAAAAACATCACATTTAATGACTGTGTAATACAATTTTCACAATTTCAAATAAAGCAAATAAAATCTATTTTACATATCTATATAAAGATTTTAACTAATTCTCATTTATAGTTAATGAGATTTAAGGCCTAGCTTGGTTGAAACCAGTCTATAAACCTTTAATTGTAATAGTTTTCAATTCAGAGATTCACAGTTAAATACCATTTAAAATCTTATTTCACAATTAGTTCAAAGAAAAAACACTCATTCGCTCTCATATTTATAAATGTCATAACAAAAAATATGTTTTCAAATAAAAAAATATTTTTACAACAATAAAACTATTCTAAAATGTATAGTTTTGCTTAAATTTTTAGTGCTCCAGAGTCTTAAAACTAATGACTATATATAGTGAAATCTCAAACCATTACTTTTGAGGGGGTATGAAAAGCAAAAATGATATATATAAAAAAATGATAGTATCAGGAACTATTACAAATTATAGATAAAAACAACTTAATGATTACTATTTTTAAAGTACATGTAAAGTATATCTATGATTTTATAAATCACAACTTTTACACTTATTTTTGAAAAATTTATATATTGTACGGGTGCATTGGAAGATGATCTGGAGTACTCTATTTGCTAGGTTTAACTGGGTTTAAACCTATTTATCATAATTTTAATATTATGAATATTATGAAGGACAGGCCCTTCGAGCAGAGGGGAGAATACCACGAAAGCAGAGCTATCAACAATACCCACGATTAGACCGAGCTATGCCACGCATAACATGATCACATTTCCAGACCATGGCCCACCTCAACTGCTAGATTCAAACCCCTACTATCCAAGCACTTTATTTGTTTTGAGGTAAACCTCCGGTGCTAGCTAGTTATGAGAACTAACGTGCTTGGACAGTAGGCCCATAATCCAGCGCTCGAAATATCCCATGACTAGCTCAATCAAAAGTAATACTATAACAAATTGTTGCTTTAATTAGTGGTAAAAAAATTGACCAACAAAATTAAGCTTAAAGATAATTTATTTTAACTAAACATTTATTGTTCTAATTTTCACTACTTATATGAATCTTAATTAAATGAAACAATGACTTATCACCACCTCAGGACACACATATTATAGTAAGATATACAATATAATATAACAAAGAGTATTAAATAATATAAGGCAATAAAATACATGAAATCAATATAAAATATAAAGCATTCACATACATGACATTTAAAAATGCATCAATAGTTTTTTATGCATGCTATAGAGTTCATTTATTAACTGACTCTGGGAAGCTTTAAGGATTGCAATGGCTACTTTAATATCAGAAATGGAAATAATAAAAGTTACTCATTACCTATAGGATTTGAACATTGACTTTTGCTGGTTGTTGCTTCCATGAAAATCTTTCAACAGTTGGTTTTTGTGGAGGTTTAACTTACTATTCCATGGTACTATTCTTAGAGAGATATCCTGGTTTTTTTAAGGTTGTTAAGCAAGCATCACTTTTACTGGCAAATTGCTGATCTTCATTAGACTAAGGCTGAGCAAGGTTGTATGATTCTGTGGCTGTTAGCACTGCATGATTGTAAAACTGATTGTGGATGATCAACTGATTGTATCTCAACTGATTGATTGAACTCACTAATTGAACTCAACTGATAGTGTAAAATGGACTTATGTGATGACTGTTGTCACTTTGGTAATTGGTTTTTATGTCCACCAGCTATATTGTTGTTGAAATTCCTCCACTGTTTTTGAATACATTCCTTAGATAAGCTTTTGATTACTGTTTTCATTTGGTAGATTGCAAATTTGTTGTTTTGTGGATTTTTAATTCGTAGCATTGCAAATTCTGTGTTTATATATCTTATGTTTATACAATATTTTTTAACTTTCATTTATTCCTTAACATTGAACATCACATATTTTGCTATGTTTACAATCGCTATTAACGTACATATATATTTGCATTTTTAAATTACAGAAAAACTTTTTTTTTAATTTGAATGAAAGAGATTTTTTAATTTGTATAAAAGATTTATATCTTAAGTTTTAGTTTTCTTTTAAGTTGTATTTTTACCCCTTCCAATTAATTAATTGTAACTTGTATTTCAAATACTATAAAGAAAAAAATCTTTAGACTTTTACTACTATTTTATTGAACTTATTTTATTTAGACTACTAAAAATTTTAGTTTTTATAAAAACAATTCTCAAACTAAACCTTTGATTATTATGATAATTTTATTTTAATAATTTTTTAAAAAAATTTCATGATCGCTTTTTTAAGCAGTACAATATTATAATTTTATTATAGATACACTCCATATTTTCATCTTTTTATTTATAAATATTCTATAAAAAAGATACAATAAAAGAAAATACCAAGTTTTGTAAAGATTAATTGCAGTCTTTCTCATATATATCTTTATTACATAAGATCATTTATGTAGAGCAATTGTCTCATTTTTATTTTCAAGCTCAATTTACTCAACTCCCACTTTTAATTATCAACTTTTTGATAAAATAATATTATTACTAATCATTCTTAAACTAGAGATTTTTCTAAAATATAAACTTAATCCAAGTTAAGATTATATATCGATTTTCACACATATTTTTTTTTCCATTATATCTTTTTATAGATAGCTTTATCTCAGTAATTACATATAATAATAAAAATATAAATATAAAATTAATGATAGTATTTGTATATTTCTAATTTTTGTCTAACTTCGATTTTAATTTTATATAATAAAACATAAGTAAAATATTATTTACAACTTGATTTTAATTTTATATAATAAAAAAAGTAAAATATTATTTACGATATGATTTAAAATTTTATAAATCTTAAAAATATTTTAAGACTACTTTTGAAAAAATCTTTAATTGTTTTTTGTGTGAAATTTGTATTTTTACTTTCAATGAATACTTCCCATTATATGGTGTTGAGCTATAGTGTGCTTACTTATATGATATAATGTGCTTGTTACTTTTGAAAGTTTACTTTCCAAACTTCATAATTTAAAAGTTGATACTCATATTTACATCTCTTTTGTTTCTAAGAAGAATAATATTATAATAATAAAAGACAAAGCAATAAAATATTTTGATTAAGTATATAGTAAAAATATATAGAAAAAAGGAAAATAAGTAAAACTAAAAAAATAAAACACCTATGTAAGATTGTGTAATAATAATTTTTAATTTTCTTTATTTACTTACAAGTTTTTAAATAAAAACGATACGATAAATGTTGTCAAATGTTAGTGTCAATGAATGATGGATAAAAAATGTTCAATAATTAATGAAATAAAAAAAAAAATAACTTTATATGGAGAAGTTTTTTTAAAAGAATTTAAAAAAAAGTATAGAGTAAAAATTTACTGTGTATATTATGTTTTTGTTGTTGTTATTTTATTTTTTTGGTGATTAATATTTATTTATATATACAATTAGCAATAAACCACATACACTCTTAGTTGTATAACTTTGTTAAAAAGCAAATCACTTATATTCAACTATAGTAATCAATATAAACATAAAATCCCATCTACCTACTAATCCAATATTCCTAGATAGTTTTGTTATTTTCAGTGAGGGTTGAACTAGAGACTGCACTAGATCTTAAGATCTAATGCACCCCCCCCCTTTTTCTCCATTTAACTCAAAACTATAGTCTTAAATTGAAAACACCTTATTGTTTTCAATCTAAGCCCATTAGCTTATATAGTCATATGGGTCTGAACCCAGTTCAGTACCACCCATATATTTTGGTGTCATTGGTTCTTTAATAACCATATCCACCACTATCCTATTAGGCAGTATTGGTTTTAAGCCAGTAAACATCACATGATCACCACCACTTATGCTTGTGTATAACTGTTGTTAAAACAGGCAAAACTCATGACTATATAAGCTAATGGGTTGTATTAAAAATTAAGGTGTCTTCAATTTAAGATCAAGTTTTGTAGTTAAATGATTAATGGTGTTGCTAGAGGGTTGCATTAGATCTAAGATCTAGGTGAGTGCTCTCAGATCCAAGCTTCTCACTGACAAAGCCTAAACAGAAACTAGTCTGGGGATATTGGATGAGTAGGACTAGATGGGATTTTATACAAGCCTTCTGGATCCATTGATTACTCTAGCTTGTTGTGTGTGGCAATATATATAGTGAGTTTTGCCTGTTTTAAAACAGTTATACACTAGATAAGAGGTGGTGATCATGTGATGTTTATTGGCTTAAAACAATCCTGCCTAATAGGATAGTGGTGGCTATGGTTATTAAAGACAATGAAAAATGTATGGGTACTGAACTGGGTTCAGACATATGACTATATAAGCTAATGGGCTTGGATTGAACACATTAAGGTGTTTTCAATTTAAGACTCATAGTTTTGTAGCTAAATGGAGTTAAAAGGTGGTTGCTGGAGGATTGCATTAGATCCTAAGATCTAGGTGCAGTGCTCTCAGATCCAAGGCTCCTCACTGATGAAGGCCATAAGCCAGAAACTAGTCTGGGGATATTGGATGAGTAGGCAAGATGGGGATTTTATGCACAAGCCTTCTGGCATCCATTGATTACTCTAGCTTGTTGTGTGTGGCAATATATATAATGAGTTTTGCCTGTTTTTATATATATAATTAATGGAATTACTCTTTTTTATTATAATCAATTATTAAAAAAATAGAATAATTATACACAACACTCATTAATATGTTAATATCAAAACATATTTATATATAAAATAAAACTATATCATTGATTACTCTAAGATTAAAAATAAATAATAAATAAAATAAGATTTTAGTTTAAAAATTCATTTTAAAAATAATTAAGGTTTTGAAATATCATTTGCTTCTATGTATAAAATGCTGAATAATACAATGAGTTATTTAAGTCTAAAAGCATATTCTTATTATTACTACAATATTGTACCTAATGAGAACTAAAAAAAACTAACAATGAGATCAGATAGCTTATTAGAAAATAAAAAAATTATTTATGATAAATTAAAATATTTTTGAATATATGAGAAAAATCATAATTTTTGAAATTTTATTTATACTGGCTAAAAAGTCAATAAAACAAGAAATGATTTGTTTGAATAATTATAAGAAGTACTGCTAGAAAAGCATTGCCTTTTTATTTTTATCAAGAAGAGATCTAGACAAAAAGTATACTATCCCAATATTTGTTGATGAATGCTGATTAAGTATATATAGTCGTTACTTTTTAATTCTTAAAACATTTTAAAAGTTAATAAATAACAATTAAAAATTATAAATTTCTGAATAGTATCATTTTAAAACCAAAATGTCATTAGAATAATAAATAAACCTGATTAGTAAATCAAGTTAAGTATATATTACATAAGGGTATTTATATTGGGTCATAGTTATGACCATATGAAGAGTCACCAGTTTATGTAATGATTTATATCTCAAATTTCAACTTCGGTCACACATTGGTATGTCATTTTATATAACAGTTTAAAATTTGACAAATTAATATATAAATATAGTGGGAGCTTTCTAGGCAAACATACTTAATAATATCCATATTAATAATTTCAGGCTTATGAAACAGTATTACTGGACAAAATTTCTCATCATTATCACTGACTTCATTTCTTTTATATGGCATAAAAATAAAAATAACTAATAATCAATGTATGACAAAGTGATAAATCATATATATATATATGGATATCATAATATCCTAGAAATCTGAGTCAAAGCAAGCATCAAACTCCAAATGATCAATAAGATATCAGAAATAAGATTACACTGAAAGAGACACTAATAAAGTTGTGTAATTAAAATAGCAATATTTAATTAGTAGCGAAAATCAGATATAATAAATACATACTAAGATAAATATAAAATTAAAGTAATCTTCATTATGAGAACTCTATATAATGAGAATGCAGTAAAACAATATCAAAATAATTTTACTGACCAGTATGATTATTTTCCAAATAATGAGCTCTATAATATTAGATAAACTTTATTCAGATTTAGTATATTAATTTTCCTATTATATATGGGATAATAACTTTTGAAGTACACCTGGATCTCATTTTATGCAGTAGATAGGTTCCACAGAAAACCCGCATTAAAAAAAAATCGCACAAAAATAGACTTAACTTACCTTGAAAAATGGGGGATAGGGTCTGTAATTTTTAGAATTTGCATAAAAGCAAAGCAACAAGGAAAAAATACTTTAAAATTTGCATTAAAAAAAATAAGGAAATAAAGTATGACTAATAAAAAATATCAAATATTTGAAAAAAATTGGTACAAGACAAACTTTTTTTTTTTTTTTTATTAACTACAGTATTTAATTTGACATTTTTTCATACGTATTTTTTGACGATATGCGGTTCGTTTGTAAACTGGTAAGAAATCAGATTCGTCGATGTGATGTGATGTAGCTTCTCCTTGAACGAAGTCAAGAATCTCTCAGCAATTATGCCCAGAGAAACTTGTTAGCCACTTTATTTTCCATTCCCCACTCTAAGTTTTCCCATATTCTGCTCCATCCCATTTACACAACTAGTGCCAATTTCAGTCTTGTGCTGTGTTAATGGTTTTCTGTTGACAACTGATTTTTACTACTGAAATAAATTTTAAATGTTCACATTTTGTTTCTATATTAAAAAAATGAGATCGCAATCAAAACAAAAAGATTATACATTATCATTAGAAATATTATTTTCAGTTTATAAAATCAATAAAATCTTTGTTATTTATTTTAAAAATCTACATTATTTATTTCTGTTATACCTAACAAAATACGTTTTAAAAGTTTAAAATTTTTGAATATTTATTGCGATATTTTTATATGTAAGTATAAATCTATTATTATTATTTACTCATTAGTATAAGTAGGTTATTTATTCTAAATACAGCTTCAGGCCATATTCACGTTAGCTGCTAATATAAGGTTATATTTTTGAAAAAAAAAAAAGTATTTCAAGTCAAAATAAGTTATTAATAATTTAAATTTCTTGATATCTAATAAATATAGTGAAATATGAAAAATATTAAGAAGAAACATGAATCGCATAACTTCAAAATCGCATTAAAATAATCCGCATAAAACGAGACCCAGGTGTATATTATAAATCTATGTATGAAATATATTCAAAATAATATTAGCAAAATAAATTGGACTTCATTTGTTTTCTGCATGTGTGAAAGATTTCTATTAGATAATTAATAAAAGTAAAATTAATTATTAATACTATTACTTAAACACATTACCTCAAAAAAAAAAAAAAAGCCATTTAAATATTCCTTGCTAATTTAAATGAAAAATATAAGACATAAACAAAATTAGTAATAACACTATTAGTTTTATAAAACTTTCATGGAATTATTATCTTAATAGCTTCTTGTTGTTACTATTAACTTGATTTCTTGCTCCAATCTTTTTCTATATAAATAAATGTTGCTACTTCTGGAAACATCTATAAAAAAATATAAAATTCCTTTTAAAAGTTATATTTATAATAAAATTAATAGTGAAGATTCTATACCTTTTAGATATTAAATTAAGACAGATAGTTTATCTGGAACATTAACACAAATTAACAATGGAATTCTAATAAATCAGAAAGGTAAAAATCAAACATGTTTATGAAAAGACATTTTTATTGACATTTTGATATATTATTATATGGCTGGAAAAAATTGTTGTGTATTGTAGAATGGGTTTATGCAGCCAGCACAGCATTGGAAAATTTTCCATACATTTTCAGAAACTCCACATATAAAAGTGTTATTAAACATCATGCTTATAAGATACATGATTGAATTAATTAATATCTGGATAGTCCATGCTTTTATTTCAAATTAAATATAAAATACCAATTATTGTTGAAAAAATCAATTGTTTTTAGCTTTTTCGTGTGCAATAAATAAATATGTTTATTATAAAATATTTTTTATATGTATGACTTTTAACTTTTTAGTGTTTGGATATTTTTAGTATTTATTCATATTCAAATTTAAAAATTGGCTTTTTAGTGTACATTAAATTAGAACACTATTTATAAAATATTTTATATATATATTACTTTTAAATTTTTGGTATTTAGATTTTTTTCATAATTATTCCTATTCCAATTTAGGCTGTGTAATATTTAAAAGGAATTCACATGCATTAAAAATTAATCCCAATATTGCTTTTGTTTTTAAGAAAGGAAACACAATTAAAAGAGAAATTAATATTTGTTTTTATTTATATTTTTATTGACCATAAAAGCTTTTTAATGCAAGCTTTTTTAAAAAAAAAAATATCGCCCTCTCATGTACATCACTGAAAACTTATCGAACCATTAACAAGATGTTTGAAATTTGGCCTGCCAACATCATTACACTGAACAAATGACTGGACAATTCTGAAATATTTTATTATTATATTGCATAGTTATTGATTTCTAAAATTTGAAGGAAATCGATTTCATAGAAGTAGTTTAAAATCGATTATAAAATTGAACCTAAACAAATAGAGTTTTTAAGTTAAATAAATCCATTTTAAAAAAAAGATAACTGTTGGAGAAAATGTGCATTAGATCCGAAAAAACCAGATGCAGTAGATCCATATAAAAACTACTCAATAACAAAAATCATGAACTAGAAATTAATCTGATGATATGGATAAGACAGCACTGGATAGATTTATTTAGCATTGCAACATGGCATCTATTGATTATTCAAGTTTATACAAGATGATACAACAGGAATAACAGAAAATAATTATTACTTAAAAGTAATGTATAGTCAGAGTTCACATGATGTGTTGTTGATTATTTAATAGTTATCTATTTATATATGTATAATTATAAACATCAAATAAATCACTTACATCTTCCAGATTGCCTGCATAATTGCCAGAGTCCCAAATCATCATCATTACTTTTTTAAAAATAGGAGATTCAAAAAATTTAAATTCAGGTTTGCTTATAATCTGATTGTTCAACAATCGTAGAGTAGTTTTACTTCCGACATCCTTGGTATAACCAATAGTGGGAGCATGATTAAAACGAATGACAGCATCGTGTTCATCTGAAAAAAATAAAAATAAAACTTTCTGTAGTTATTATATTATAAAATATAATTTTCTATGGGTAATAGAAAATCAAATAGCTAAAAATATATGACCACAATTTCAATACATTAAAATCTACTATAATTTGTACATACCTATATGTAACCAATCAAATTTTCTAGATTTGCCATACTTTCTTCTACCAGCTTGTTATAAATTCTGAAAAATCATCTTGTAAAAAATGTGTTACACTAATTTCTCTCATATATACATATTCCAAATAATAAACCTATACTTATCAAATAAGATAGTGATTTGAAATGTGTGAACATTCACATAAAAACAACTGTCAAAATTTTATGACCAATTTAATTTTGATACCTGAATATTTTTAGCAACAGTTATATGTAGAGTATTCAACTCAATTTTTTACTATTAACATTCAATAATAATTGGAAATAATTTATATCACATTAAAACAACCAATATTAAGCTTGATTAATCTTCCAGATTTATTACAAATTTCTCTAAAGCTTGTCCACTTCCACTGACTGTTTACTGAGGATATATATTTTATTCATCTATAACAGAAACTGAATTTTAAAAAATTGATGAATTGAATACTTTTATCTATGTGAGATTGATATTAAACCATTCAAGCTTAGACAAAACTGGTTGCAATTAAGACATATATATAAAAAAATTCTGATTTGTTTCTGGGCAAATGTTTAAATGTATGAAATTTTTAGTTCATTTGATGAGTATAGCTTTGCAATTTGAAATACATGCATAATGAGAGATTAACTTGGGATATTTTTCTCAAGATGATAGCTCAGGATTAGTACCAAAACTACAAAGGATCTGGAAGATTTGATTAGTTCCAGATATTTATTATCACACTATTCAACTAATTATATATACATACAAATACATTATTGTATAAATATAAAAAAAATTTAGCTCTAAAAAAGTTCAATCTGAATGAATAATTGACTAATAATACTATTATAATATTCAGGTTATTCTCCTTTTCCTTATCCTATTTGTAATTAGTTTGTTTAAACTTTTCGATCGTTAGCTAAATAGAGGTCCATTCACTATTGTTAATTTTGTTAACTACAACTGAGTGCACTTTTGGCTGGTAAATAATGTTCGAAATGTTTAAGAAAACTAGTAGTAATATTAATACAAATATTATATAAGAAAAAATATTCATCAGTCTATCCCCTCCTCCCAATAAACAACACTTCCCCTTCTCCCCTTTTGTTTTACAAGTTAATCACATTCAAATTACTATTAACTGCAATATCATGAGCTATATATTTCTTTAAACATTCATTGATCATGTTTTATTTATTTAGTTTCATATTCTCTCTTCTCCCCCATCATATAAAAAATCTATTATATTCTTAATCCCCCTTTCCATAAAAAAAAAAAACAACAACTTTGATACAAATTAAAGATGTAATAGAACATGAACTTCCATTGTGTTTAGCTTTCACTGATTATAAAAAAAATCTTTGATTGCTTGTATTTATTAAAAGTGAATATAGAAAAGTGAAATGACTTGAAATTATTAAGAAATTTACAAAAATATACTTTTCTGGAATAATTCAAAAAGTTTTCCCAAAATTCCTTCAAGATAGAGACTCTGATTCTCAAATAATATACCAAAGATTGCTGACTATTATAAAATGGCTACAATAAATTTACTTTCCAGTTTGTACAATAAAATTATCAATAAACTTCTACATTACATAAAATAATATTACTGCCCTAAATTGGTATTATTAGGATTTCATCTGAAACATCCATACATCTTCAAAGCTATTATGAAGATAATCTACAGCAATAAAACAGATCTTAACTAAGTCATTAATAATGCCATGGATTTTGGATTAATAATACAATTCTAAAATCCATTACTGACTATTATATAAGTTATTCTTTTTGCAACTTCCATGTGTTATGGTATATTATGCATATTGACTCAAAAGATTTTAATATTAAAGTTCTTAAAGAAATATAATAATGTCTTAAAATAGCATCATGCATATCAAATGCAACTAGCAAAATGGTTCCAATTCTAATAATAATAACAAAAGACTAATGGGGAATGAATACAAGTATCCTTCAGGATATTATGATACCCTTAATAATGGAAAAACAAATCAAATTAAATATTTATAATACTATTTATCAAGGAATATGTTTTTGTCTAATTTAAAAGGCTTATATAAATATATAATTCAAATGTCTAAAGTAAATCTCCAGTTATAATACTTACAGTTCCATGTTGCCATAATGAATGTCAATTAGCTTTCATTCCAGATTCGTCTGGAGATTAAATTAAGAACATGTATATTGACAACATTATTATGGCTGAACTTTATAAAATTTTGATATAAATTAAAATAGAAAAAAAAAGCAAGAAAAGAACTGGATATATTATTTATATATCATCACAATAACAAAGCTTGCGGATCATTCAAAGAAATTAAAGTGGACTGTATATTTCTACACATTATTTTGAATCATCTAATTAATTTGATTTAGAAAAATAAAAAGTTAACAAGCCTACCTTCATAAAGATTTTGTTCATTTCACTGTGATGTAAATATGATGGAGTATTAAAAAGCTTTCAGAACTATCAATAAAAAATACATGTTAATATTTTTCTTGAATAGATTCATTTTGTAGCAGATAGGAAGCAGCTAATTCCCTGACATAATTAGTATGCCATCAATAATAGCTTTAATTTCATTATTTAAATAGAATAAAAAAGAGAACCCTTCCAGTTGACACACAAATTACAAAATGAATTGATATATGTAATTTTAAGAGCTGATAAAATTCTTCTAGCACCATTTTTATTAAATTTAAATAACTAGTTTTGTGTTCTTAAATAACTGCCTAAGCAGGTGAAAATGGAACTACTGCTTCTTGAGTTTTTATTAAAATAGAAAAATATAGACAATGATATTTGTGAAATTCAATATTAAATTCATGGAGATGCTATTGTAGTCAGATTCAGTTTGGTCTTAAATAATAATCACGAAGTAAAATTTTTAAGTATTCATTTTAATATCTTCTAAATTTTACCATGTGAATACTACTTAAGGTCAAACATAATCAGACTATAAGAATATCTCATAAATTTGATGCTCAATCACATAAATGTCTTTGTAATTTCTTGTCATTATAATAGTGACTCAAAAAGCAATTGGAAAAAGACAGTTGAATAATGACATAAGGTGATATTAATAAAATTTAATAAACCAAAGCCGAAAGATTTTCATCAGTTCCTAAAATTATTTCTTATATAAATTTTCTTTTAAATTTTAAAGTATGGTAAAAATTAAATAAAATTTTTTTAGATAATAAAAAATAGTCATATAATCAGTTGTTCAGGAAGTTGTGTAATGTTCAAGCACTTAAGTGACCGATTGACAAGTTTTTTTTATTGTATTCAACTGAAAATAGATACAAGAATTTTTAGTTCTTGAGCTCATTACTTTGTGCCAATTACATATTGAGAATTATACCCTAAGAACTAGCATGTTTACTTCTTGATTATATTTTAAATTGTCATTTAAATTTCACTAACTCATTTAACTGAACTCAATGCAATTTCTGTTCAGAACCATAAAGTGGATTAAATCCAGCAGCAGAAAGATGATAATATAAATATTGATTCATAACTGAAAATTAATTGTACATAATTTTACCTGATAAATAAAGCTGTAATCTATGGAAATATAATCACAGATTTATTAAAATAAAACCATAGTTTAATAATATAGATGAGTTCCTCAATCTTAGGATGGATAATACATTATCATCATTATTATTAGCTGATATGCTGAAAGGCAAATCCTGCATATTAACATGATAACTTCACATTTTTTTATTCCACCAACTGTACTGAAGTCAAGAAAAGTAAATACAATAATTTTAAAAGCAGAAATAATTGGAAAATTTCAAATTTCATTATAATCAAATTAGGCCTCATGGCACTTGTCATGTTTATGCCTAAATCTGAATCTGGCCAAGTAAAATTAAACATTTTTTCACAGACTTGGAATTTTTCTTTCAGGTAACCAGTCTATAGCAACCCAGTTAACCATTCAATTAGCTAAAAGGTCAAACAAAAATGAAAAATCACACAAGCCCTTATCAGTTGTTAAGTGGTAAACTCTGTTAAGTACTGTCTTTTCCTTCAATGTTCCTCTATGAGAGATTATTGGACAGGCCTTTAACTTTCAGTGGGCTAATTAAGGATTGACTTATCTATCTATACTCTATGATAAATAACAAAAGTATCATATATAATAACTATATAAATATATAGAAAGCTGTTATATATGATATTTTTGTTATTTATTATAATTTATATGAAGAAAAAAAGCATAACCATATTATACTAGAATTATTTATAGATCTTTCTATGTAAATGAACTAAACCCTATTTTAAAAAAAATCTATTATCAGATTTAAATTTTCCTGGTTAATTTAAATTTAATGGATGATACTCTTTTATAGAGATAACAATCAAATGTTTAAAGACAGCATTTGCTAACAATTACATTCAGATTATCATCTTTTTTCTTTTTTTTAATGTCTGCTATATAAATCAAACATTTTTATCTTTGAGTTTTCGCAAAGAAGTTAAGTATTGGAGATCTGACAATTTTAATTAATCCACCTTTTATTATGACTTTTAAAATGTCTCAATACTTAATATGGCCAGGAATTCCTTCTACCGTAAACAGAATTTAGACATTACATTTGAAAGGATTCTACTACCAAAATTTTATGAGACTTACAAATCAATCTTCCATCTGTTTTAAAGATTCATATGATGGTCTGATGTAATAATGCATTACAAGTTATTTAAAATAACTGGCTAAAATCTTGCTATTTTTAATACTTCATCTTTTTTATACTTTTTTATCTTTTGCTTTATTTATCAAAAACCCATAACTATACTTTTCTTTTAGACCAATCAATTTGTTTCCTACTCTCTTTCATTTAACATTCTCAGATTCTTCCAACATATCTTTTGTAATCTCTATATCTCCAAATACATGCCCATTTTAATTCTTAATTTTCTTAATAAATACCTTTTTATGACTTCAACATTACTGTAAAGGATAGCTTACAATGCACACATTCTTAAAAAGATCAAGCATATTTACTGAATCCAATCCATTTGGAATTTATAGTAATAGTGGGAAGATTATTATTTGTTATTATTATTACCTATATACATATAATACACAATAAATTATTATAGTTATAAAATAAAATACAATCAATATTTTAGAAAGTACTATTGTATATATATAACTATTTCATTAAATAAACTGTAATGTATATATATTTTTTTTAATTTAAAATTGAATATTAATTAATATATATATAATGTGGGATGACTTGAAGTTAATTAGGTGGGTACATATGTGTGAAAATAAAACTGATTTTATTATTTTAATATTTTTTTTTATTTATAATAAATCTAAAGGTGTTTAAACAATAGGCAGTTAAAGATATCGGCGTTCCTGAAAATCTACGCGTGAAATGTATAAAAACAAGACAGTTTACAAATCGTTCTTCTTATTGTTATAATAACTGTAACAAAAGACAGCAATTAAAACTAAAAATTTCGAACGCTAAAATGGAATTTTATTTTTTCTTTTAGTTAAATTATAAACATTTTAAAAATCGAATACTGTAACTAAAAGTTTATCAAATTCAAGGGACAGAAAGTGAAAAGAAGTAAGAATAACTGATTAATTCTTAAATAATTAAATCGTGTTTAAAAGTTGTTGGAGTAAATTAGAATTTTTTTAAAAAATCTTTTCAAAAACAATAACGAGAATTAAATTTGCTAAAAATTGGAGAAGAAAAATGAAATAATTTTCTTAATATATATATAAGCGCTTCAATATTATTAATAAAAAAATATATGATTATAAATAATTATTAAAATGTACTTTAATATGAAAATGGGCTAGAGCAAAACATTCTATTGTGTGTCATGGTATTTTCCTGCCAGCTGCATTATATCTATATATATATATATTTCTACTTTATTGTAAACACACAAGAAGATGCCTTCAGTCCAAAGTAAACAAGGATTGGAATACATTATGGTGAATCAAATGAGGATCAAGATGTTTGCCATTAAACACAACTACAGGAGACACCATTGTACCTATCTATCCCTGCTAAGGAGAATGATTTACTAAGTGAAATTGCTTTGAAGAACAACTTGCCTAACTATCAGCTACTACTGCTTTTATTATGATGTTGTTATAAACTTTATTCCAATTACAATTTTTTTTTTTTTTATCAAAGAATCAATATTGTAAATTTTTTATTTGTTTATATTATCTGTTGTATTTTCACACTCTGATGCTGAAGCCACATCTTTCAGAATTAGCAAAGAAGAAAAGGGGGGATTATTCATTTTGATATTTTCCTTATAAATAAAATTTAGGTATAGACACCTGCTTCACATCAGGTCATCCACTTAAATATTGAGGTAAGATTCTTTAAATTTATATATAGGTTAAATTACAACACATACAGAATATATATTATGTTTTATTTTGTGATTAACCGTGTACGTATATTTTCTAGTATGTTTGACTAATCAACTGGGATCTGTCTCTATCATATATATATAAATTGGGGAAACTTGTTAAATAGATTAACATTTGTAAATATATAATTTAGCTAGCCAGCATCTCAATTATATTAAATAACTAAAGTTGATTTTTCTATATAATTATGATTTGCAGAGAATGAGTGGCATATGTGGATTTCTACCATGGGGTATAAGGGTTGGATCTAGAGGATAATTAATTAGTAAGATGGTAGAGGTTCATTTGTGAGACATGTACATATGATGATTATTATATCTTTTATTTTTTTATCATTACTATTGTTGTTATACTTGATATTTATTATTGTTAATAAATGTTTAAGAGTTTATATTATTGAGTTGTCCTGACATTCCAGTTTATAAATAATTATACATGCACATACATCTATTTTTATTATTATATAAAAGCTTGAAAATAAAACAAATATAAATGCTAGTTGTAACCTATATATAGGTGCAGGAGTTGCTGTGTATATCTGTTCATACCTGCTAAAGGAGTTAAAAGCAATATTCTCTCTGGGCTTGAATATTAGGGGATAACGGAATTAAAAAGGGGGAAAGTGGATGAACTAACCTAAATTGCATTTCATATTATTAAATAGGGATAGAGTTAGTCAATTAAAGGGTATGCAATCATTGGTTAAGCATTTCATCGGGTTCTCATTAGCACTTTATCAGATGACCCACAGTCTGAACATAGTTGGATGCAACTTTCTTCCCTTCTAAGCCTGGTAGGTCTTTGCAGATTGTTTCATTAGGGGTAATAATTTAGAGTATATTAATTTATCCCCTCACCATATTGCTACATCTGCATAGAAGTACAGTCTGCAAGTTAGTTGACCATCCATTACATCTGGTGTTTGCAATGTTTGGGGATTAGTTGTAATCAGTCTGTCTGTTATATCTGGTGTCATCATCTTTTGGTTGTAATTGTTCCGTCCATTATATCTGTCAACCAACGTGGATGCACGATGTGTAGTGGGACTACACACCGCTAAAGATCGAATTAACGACTGGCGTGACTAGTATGATAGGTATAGGGGGGGGGTATGAGGAGAATCTTTTATAACCGTTATATCTAATGATGAAAATTGTTCGTTCCGTTATATTACTAATCCTGCCTTTCTAACTTATATCTTGTTTTCCTTTAAATTCACAAATCTCAAAGGTTCCAATATTTTTTCCCACTGTTTCTATCATTGTCCAAAAAGTCTCTGATACATATAAAATAATACTCCGGATGAAAAATTTAACAAGTATCTTTCTGAAGTCTAATTTTAACAGGTCATAAAATAATCTCAGATATTTACTGAAAGCCAGTTGTACTTTCATAAAAACAGACTATGACAAAAGTTGATATAATTTAATGAACGATGGTAATGATATTTTACTAAATCAATTCAACATATCATAGAATGCAACTTGGCAGTTTCGAAATCTTCAGCCAGATTATAAGTAATATTGTGAAAAGTTTTAAATTTGATTGACCATCAATAGAAGATTGAATTTACTAATTTGGCATTTACAGTCATAATCAGATGTCTCATTTATGTTGGATGACTTCAATTATTATATGAAAGGAAAATAATTATAATGCTTGAAATATAATTACTTAAAAAAAAAAAAATAGAAAAATCCAATTCTAATGATGAGGTTTTATTTAAATAAATTGTAATTATCTTGTGTAGCTAAATACAGACTTAATCGATTTTCCTTGAATTAAAGTTATCGATAAGCTGTTATCACCTTTGGTGCTCAAACATCGCAATCTCCTAAATAACTAATATCTTATTTTTGTTTTTATTACAGAGAGTATAAGTCTTAAATGTGATATTTGAAGTGAAGATATGGAAATTCCATTTGCAAAAAAAAAAAAAAAATTCATAGGAGTAACAAAATAAATGTGAATAACATATACATTATGTGATTGTAATTAGTGAGTAGGTGTTATTTTATTAATAAAGTATTTGACAAATTTATCGAATAATGCTTTCATCTAACTCTTTTTGATTTTTCAATGTAGTAATTAATTTCTAAAAATGCTTTGAAATGCAAATGCTGTCTTTAGAGAATTACTTTCTTTTTAGAATGTCTAGAAATATAACATATTGAACAATTGTAGCATGGTACTGTCTAAATTAGGACTGATAAAAGTTTGAAACATAATATTATTAATAAAAATAAATTGAAGAAGCTGACAAATATTACAGTTAACAAATTTGATATCTGCAAGATTAAAGTTTCCTCAAATAATCACAAGTTGCAGGAATATTTTCCAGAATAGTATTATTTATGTTGAAGTAGTTAAGAGTTGAAGTATTAATTATTTTATTATCTAATAAAACTGTATGTTACAATGATGATTAACTTGAAAAAATAATTTTTATTGGTTAAGTCATGTGTAATTATCTTTAAGATTTGAAATGAAATGATTAGTTCTATGCTTATCTTGGGTATATATTTTATTAAGGTAGGCTGAAATTTATTTTTTATTTGAGTTGCTTGCTTGTTTAAGTTATAAAAATATATTGCTTTTTATCATTTGTTCTTTGACAAATGCAATTTTAAAAGTTTTATTTAATTATGATTAATTTATCCTGAATTGATGATGAGAATGTAATAGAATTATTTTTAAATAACCTTAGCAGATATTTCAAACAGCACTTTTGTTAATTTTTTTTTATTTAAAAAACCCACTAATACAGTTTTTGTCTTTTTTCTAAATCCATATCTAGATGATGATACTTAAAATCATGTCGATAGATCTCTAAAATGATAGAGTAATACTATATTAACAATTTTTATTAGTCGTTCATTAGACTAAAGATCAAGGGAATCATATAACTTTTTTCACTTGACTTTGGTTATATGTTTATGATTCCACAACTTCACAAGGTGTTAAAAGTGGATAAAACCAGTTCCTTTCTTGTATGAAAATAATGTAGTGAAAATTATGCTACAAAAACATTATTCATTAAATAATACTACGTATTTATCACATTATTTTGTAATAAATCCCACATAGAAGCAGTTTCCAAATAGTACAACTAGTCTTCAATAAATTTCAAATCAGATCCAAAATCTAATCTACTGCTGATAGTTTAAATCAACAAATAGATTTTAGATTTATCTGCAATTTATGTAAAATTCTGTTTCATATTTAAAAGTTTAACTTGATCCTTCAAGAAACAAACTTTATCATTAGTCAAATCATTGAATTAATAACAAGCTTAAAAGCTATCATAAATAAAGTCACAATGAAAAGATTTTTAAAAAAGGTTCAAATGTCTTATCTTGAAAGAAATAAAACATGGAGTCAGAAATCTTTCTGCAACGAAATTTTATTTTTTAAAAATGTACAAAATTAGCGAGCATTTATTAAGATAAAAATTGGTGATACAATGCCATAAATATAATTTATTTATGATTTTTCATTTTAAGCAGAGCAGATGCTATTCAAAGTATGACAATGGAAAAATTGACAAAACACGCTGTTAAAATTTAATAGGTATAGTAGATTCCTTTAAAAAACAACATCAATTTTCTTATGATTATGATTGAAATATTAACTATTTTTAATGCCATTAGCATTTTAATCTTAGAGCATGCTAATCTATGATCTGTCCAACAATCTGAGCTTGTAAGTGCTCATGTAATATGAACTGACTCCTAACAATAATGTAATTTATTAAATGCCATTGTTTTTAATGTGAATGCATCCATGTTCCTTTGTATTGGTTTTTCTGCTGAAACAAAATGAAGTATTTGTGATAATCAAACTATGGGTTATGGATAAATTCCATTACTATTTCCCAATAACTTTTGGCCAAAGTCTACTATTTGTACTAGCATGTGCATTAGTCTCCAAGAAGAAAAATTCAATCTACTAATAATATTGCTGTAATAATGCTATCCAACATGGAATAAAAGTTTCCTTTTCTGAATTCTCTAAATCTAAAGTTGGAGCACAGACATTGATAAAATAAGCTCTAGTACCTTATACAAGGCAAGTTTTATTATCATTAAGCTTTCATTGATACAAGGAATTCCAATAATAGCAGATATTTAGATTTATAGCAAATCCAATGCCATGCATTCTTCTATTTGCTGATTGATCTGCCTTTTTCAACAAAACTAATATCTATCCAACAGTTTTATTAAACTTCCTTCTTCTTGGAGATAAGTTTCACTAAGAGCAACTATATTAAATCTTGACATTTCTTTAGCCACAGGTATAATCCTCATTCTGGTCTCGAAGAATTTGTATTAAGTACTTATATTTAGAAAAAATTACATTTTCATTTGTGATATTTACTTTTAATACTATCATTGTCGCATACTACACCATTATTACTAGTATTACTATTATTATTTCTACTGTTGAAATGATTAATCCACTAGGTGTGACACCTTGCCAGACTGTATGAAATAGGCCATTTTTAGACCACATTTTCTAGGCCCTTCCACTTTTGTAATAGGCAAAAGGATTCCTAAATAGGGCTACCTAAATGTGCAATCTTTTCCAGCCAAAATTCCTGTCTCATTTAAATTCAGTTCCAAACTGACTCATGAGTGATTGTACTGCCTCAAGCAAATATCACAACTAAGAACAGCCAGCCTACTAAAGTCTGTCCCTATCATTGATTTCTTAATCTCAAGAGCTTGAGCTAAAAAAAAAAAAAAAGAGAGAGAGAGAGAAAGAGAAGAAAAAAGGAATAATGAAGTCAGAAATGCTGCATGTGTAAATAAGGTTTATGGAAATGTTATTGTATAAACACACAATCCCATTGTCACAGTTATTATAGAGATGTCCAATGACATGAAAGGCTCACAATGACCAGACACTATAATAACTTGTGACTGAAGAAGAAAAAGAGGGAGGCAGAAAGAGCACCTAGCCTTTGATAAATCAACATCCTATCTTACAAAGCAATAGGGGCACTTGGTCAGATAATGATTATTTGATATTCACAGTTGGCCTTTATATCGAAAGGTTATTCTACTATCCACCACCTGTGGTGCCTATCAGTAGTCTAAGCACAGCACCTGCCTGACTTAATAAATAAAACATATAAATAATATCTAATTTTTAAAAATAATTAGTTATTTAAATTTTTACTTTTAACACACATTAGAAAAGCAATATGTAATATCTATCTCAGAACTGAAAGATATTTTTAATAAAAACTTTTTTATATCAATAGTTCCAATTGGTTATTTTAATTAATATTTCTCAATCCATAAAGTCATCTGTTTTTTAATGTGGCTATGCACAAACTACTAAATATTTTTATTTTATTTAATGCAAACATTTTTTCACACTGAGATGCATATCTTAATAAAATTTTTGTTGTGTATTAATATAATTTTTTTTTACAATATATAATTATTATTTCTTAGGATAAACACAAATTTATAGAGTTACAATTGTATACAAATTTTATTTCCTAGGTTAATTTTTCTTGCAGTGAAATTTTTGGAAAGTTATCTTTTGATAATCTTACTAGTGGTATAATGGGAATTGGGATTTTGGCATACAACTTCCACGATATAAATTCTAATCTTAACTATTCTTAGTAAAAAGGGCTTCTGAATCTCACTTCAGCTTGATTCCTTCTGAATACCTCAAAAAAAAAAAAAAAAAAATTTATATGCAAAGCCATGCTCTCCAATATAAAAATTAAAAATCATAGCAACAAAAAAAAAAAAATATTAAAGAGTAAATTTGTGACGTTACTATATGTTTCACCTTTTATTTACTACATAAGCTCTGATAAATCTAGAAATTAAAAACAATTTTTTTAAAAAAAAAAAAACTTTTATGTTAACAGTACTAACCAACTAAAAAGTAGAAAAATAATAAAGTAATCCGACTAAAAAGTAGAAAAAAAACGGAATATCTGTTAATTTGCCATTTTGGGGAAATATCAGAGATACTAAGAATGTAGACTTGTTATAAAATAATTGAAAATTGTAGGAATATTGTCATTTCAAAAAAGGCATTTGAGGCTCAAATAAATCATAAAATCAAAAACGTCTCAAATATATATTGTAAGGTGATGCCCAATCCTTATAAAAAACAATAAGTAACTGATGTTTTGGGATAACATGTATAAAGATTAAATAGGCAGCCAACTTTTAAAACATAATTTTTTTTAGATATTTGGAGACATACACATATATATATACAAAGATAACCATACTTTCATGAAGGAATGAACAAATGTATTTTTTATTAAATGTAGAATAAAATATCTACATACACACATCTATACATGAATGTGTAAGATTTTAAATCATGACGTGACAAAAATAATAAAGAAAATAATTGACACTAAATTTTATTAATCACGTTTCTTTTGTTTAAAAGAGAAAAAAAAGTGTAAACCTTTGTTGATTTTGGAACGTGGAAAAAAACTAAGCAACAGGAATTTTTAGTTGTTGGTTGTTTTTTTTTTGTTAAAATGGAGTACTTGAAAGTAAAGTTGTAGAATAAGAATATTTTAATTGTTATTATATTAGTTATTATGATTTCCTTTCGTTATTAAAAATAAACTGTTTAATATTTGGAATTTTATTATTTATTAGTGTAAAATATTTTAAAAAAGAAAAAAAGACATTGTTTAATTGATGAACTTTCGTTCGTTCAAATAAATTCCAAGAGCTTCATAGTTATTTATCGTTGGCAAAAATATAATTACTATAAAATGTTTCTTGTAAAAGATAAAGTCAACTAATGATGAAATAGAACTTTATTAACACTAATTTTTATTACTTTTAAAGTAAAATCTTTATCATGCGTCTCATATATATATAAATAAAAACTGCATAGAAATAGCGTTCGTTTTATATTATAACGCAAGCCTTGGAAAAAGATTTATATTTAACAATTTATACGTGTGTAAATAATATCTAACGATGCAATTTTGCTAATTAAGAGTCAGGGGTCTATCTCCTTGGTGTCGTCGGCAGGTGATGGAGGATAATATTCATTGGTATATTTAATGTTTAAATCAGTGTGGAATGATCTGGAAATGGAATTGGAAAGGCGATGGCTTTAAAATCAAACGCTCAGGAATTCGATTTCGTCGTGGGAATTGTTAATGCTTGGAATGTTTAACATGATTTAATATACGTGAATAAAAGAAGGTCCTTATCTGCTAAAAATACAGAAGCTGCTCTTGAAAATTTAACTTGCTATTATTTCAAGGAATTCCAAAATTTCATTTAATTTTATGCTTTAAATATTTATTTATTTATTTTTTTAAATGTATAATACTGAGAGTTGAGTTATAAATTTTTCTCACCCTTTTATTCATTTGTAGCAAACATTTTTTTAAAAAAAAGAACCCATTTGTTTGGATTTTTATAGGGAGAGAAAAATACAAATACACAACTCAAGGTATACATAAATATATTATATATGTTTGTAAATAAAGTATTAGCGTAATTGAATGCTTAAATTAAATTGGACAATGACTTAAAGATATAAGGTAAGATTTTAAATATTTACATTTATTAGACAATTAATATATTAAAATCTAATTAATAAGTAAATATATATGAGAACATTTTCTTGTTTAAATGATTAACAGCCTTATGAATGAACTATATCCACAATACACAAATTAGCAATTCATGGACATAACCTTGAGATACATTTAAAGGACATAAACAAAATGATAATTGTACATCTAGTAATATAATTTCATATTTAAAATAATTGATACTTTATTGTACATTATGCACTATAATTTTATAATTTTTATTTCAATTGATATTTTAATATTTAAATCATAGCTAGTCTTATTGTAGTAAAGACAAATCAATATTTTATTATATCCATGTATATATTTTATTAATTCATAAATATTATAAATTTAACCCCAATTTTATAAATAAATATTTGTTGTTTGAAGTTAAAATCTTTGTTTCTCTGGTCTCTAGATTATTAAGCATCATTCATACTTCACTCACCAGAATAGCTATTATACATGTATACAGATTTTTAATATATTATTAGCAATAGTCATTAAGGATCTATATAGAGGTCATATTATTGCCATCCTATTTCAATCCATCCTTGAGCAGAGTTAAAGGCAAATGTCTACACTGAGTTAGAACCCCGAGTAGTAATAGGACCTGTAAGTAGAAAAGGCTCTGGGTGTATCATTCTAAAGGATTTTACAGTCCGTTACAATATATTGCCACACACAGCAAGCTATAGTAATCAATGGATGCCAGAAGGCTTGTGCATAAAATCCCCATCTAGTGCCTACTCATCCAATATCCCCAGACTAGTTTCTGGCTTATGGCCTTCGTCAGTGAGAAGCCTTGGATCTGAGAGCACTGCACCTAGATCTTAGGATCTAATGCAACCCTCCAGCAACCACCTTTTATCTTCATTTAACTACAAAACTATGAGTCTTAAACTGAAAACACTTTAATGTTTTCAATCCAAGCACATTAGCTTATATAGTCATATGGGTCTGAACCTAGTTCAGTACCCATATATTTTGGTATCTTTGGTTCTTTAATAACCATGGCCACCACTATGAGTTTTGCCTGTTTTAACAACAGTTATACACAAGCATAAGAGGTGGTGGTCATGTGACGTTTATTGGCTTATTCCTGCAATTTCCAATTGTTTTACAACAAATCTAGATTCTAAAGATCACTGATATTTTCCAAGAATGGCAAATTAACTGAGATTCTGTTTTTGTCTACTTTTTAGTGTACTGTTTATATAAAATCATTATTTTTTAAAAAAATTATTTACATATTATTTTGTTAAAACTAAAAAAAAAATCTCAGCTGGATCAAAATTCAAAAATGTGGGCATACAGAACAAAAACATACATGGACATGGCAAGTTAGTAAAAAAACACATAAAAATTCATTTGGTTTCATAAAAAGTCCTCAGAACTAGAAAGAATAACCTTATCCTTCCACTAAGATGATTTAACCTTCCATCTAAATGATAAAGAAACATCTTAAAAATTGAATATCTCATTAAAAAAAAGACTGAAATATAATTTTGTGATAGTGACCCTAGATCAAAGTCCAACTTACAGCCATTTCCTTAAAATAATAGCCACCACTATTTGGAAGTATAATCAGTCTAAAACAGCTTATTTAACTTTTGTAAATTCTACTGCTAAATATGTCTTCACATCATTATAAGAAATATTATTGACACTCTTAAAACTTACTATTTTGTATAAAGCGAGCACTCACCCTATCACATAAAATTCTATCAGAAATGAGGGGAAAAAATGACTTATGGAAAATGTAAAAAGAGTTACTAATAAAAAAGTAACTTAAGCACAAACTGAAAAAAAAAACAAAACATTCAGCACTAGGCTCAAGTCAACATAGCTTTTCAGGAAATCAGCCAGAAAACTTTTAAAATTGAAACAATAATTATTTTGTAAAAGCTAAACTGGAAAGATTCAAATAAATTTCATTTTTCAATTGTAGTTATGGCAATAAAATTAATTAAATTTTTATCTTCTCAGATAATATTGTAGTCATTACTCCCAAATGTAATGTCATATCAAGTGTTTGTATACTTAATAAATTACCTTGTTTGTGTCTACAATCAAAAAATCAAAAAATTTAATAAAATAAATAGTTAAGTCTTGTTTGAAATTTCTATAAAATAGTTAGAAATAATTGTCATGTAAAACATTATGTATACTTAAAAAAGGTTTAATATAATAATAATTTTATCTTTCCTGTGGTTGAGAACATATTAATAATCAGTTAAAGGCTAGGTATATGCCATCAGTGCTATAGATTAATAATGTTTGTCCTAGAAAAACACACACTTATATATATATATATATTAAAAACAGTCCCAAAAATTCTAATTATATAATAATTACATTAAACAAACTTACCAATTTCTTTTCCCAGTCTAGAATTGTAAAGAGCTCCTGCATTAGAGACTACAGCACAGGTATTAAAATTTCCAAAGCTTATATTCAGTGGTTGCTCGGGAAACAGTTGTCCAAAACCAAGACGATGAAATGGCTCATCAGTCTGACGCAAAGTATCAAATGCAATCATCTGTTTAGCTTGACATAATAATTCTGATATCGATTTTGGTTTAGCTGACTTTTTACCATTGAAATGAACTTTATATGGATTGCTGCCACCACGAACTGATTTTACTTTAGACCAAATGGATAACAGCTTATCTTTATGATGCTTAATTTTTGCATCTAAAATATTAGGAGGTAACCTTGTATTATTAATTGGTAAAGCCCACTCCTGTAAAACTTTGGGAGTTATTTGACTGAAAAAAGCAATATGACTAAATCCATTTCCCAAGCAAGCACTGCCAACTAAAAGGAGAATATAAATACCCGCTCCCAGGATACACAGGAGGAGTGATACTGGGCGTCTACACATTTTCATTGTGAAAATATTAGGTCACATCTCCAGCCATGCATTACAGTCCTAAAAAAAAATAATTTATTAGTGAGCATTCATTTTATATAATGAATTTCTACTTTTTAAAGATCATCACAAAGATTAAAATTATGTACAGAATTATATTCTCCAAAAAAAAAAACCCTGACACCTTAACATAATCATTCTCAATAATAAAATTAATTATTTAACTTCATGATTTCAAATAATAATAATAATAATATACAAGTTTTATCATAAAGTGGTACACAAATATGTGGTAAATTACATCAGTCTGAAGTTTAAATTTTTTCCCAAATTGTTTTGTTTTGATTTGATTAAGAAAATTTGAAAAATCATGAATTGTCATTTTTGAAGATAATATAAAGATAATTATGGGTTTAGTATTTATAGGAATATGATCCTTGCCACACCAATAGTGAACCTTGTATGAATTTTTTATTTTTACAATCAGTGCATCAACACTTTTTTGACTAAATTAAATAAAACTAAGACCATCAGCTATTGGATGCTAGCTAGTTGACCATTGGCCATCCATTTAAAAAAAAAAAAATCCTAAGCATCCTTGTGACCAGGAAAAAAAATAACATTCACCAACCCAGAATCAATCCCCCTGTCTAAAAAAATACTATTTTTATGTCTAAATTAAGTTATTTGCAGAATTACTTTGTGCCCTTGTTTAAAAGATGTTGTTTCAAAAAAAATTTTTTTTTTTTCAAAAAATTTCTTTCTTTCAGTATTTAGATAAAAAATGTACTCATAGCTAATTACTGCTGACATTATTTGCATGGTTATAACAATCCTTATTTCTAAAAAAGTATTTTTTTAGGATATAATTATGATTACAAATTTTTCTTTTCTTTTATTATAAGCATTATTTAAATAAGTGTTATAATATTTTTATTAAAAAAAATTTAAATTATAACTAAAATCGCAAAAAATGGAGAAATAATATTACTTTTGTTTAGAATAGCATCTAACTGGAATTTGTTGATTGCTTTCTAACAATCAATTATTACAGAAAATACATTTGCTTTTTATCATTATAAATATTACAATAAGTATTATATTTATCTAAAAAAGTAGAAAAAAAATAGCCATACATTGCAAAAAATGGAAAAAAATTCCTATATTTAGATTATAAGTGATATGAGATATATGTTAAAAATGGAGCATAAAATTTATACTATGCAAAACGAATTCAACAAGAAAATGTAACAGATCATAGCAAAATACAATAAGTGGGAATTAAATAAATTCAAATCCCCAATATAATGAAAATTTACTTATTTATTGAATAAACAGGCAAAATATATAACACCACTATGCAATCCACATTAATGGAATCATGTAGAATTCAATCTTAATACTGTTCTGCACATCTACATATATAGATGTATTTTACTAGAAACAGTTCTAATTGCTCAGTCCACAATATTAATTGAACGTCTAACTGACAAAATAAAGTCATAATATCCTTTGGTAGTAATTTCTTAGTGAGCCTTCTCAGGCATATAAAAAATCATAAGATCAGAACGATCAGTATGGAATCCTAACCAACTCATTAACCTGCAGGTAACTGGTGATTGGGATAGAAAACTCCATGATGACTGCAGATTAACACTCTAGGTAAACTTGTGTAGCTAACAGCTTGACGTCAGAGAACATCTCCCATGAAGGACATTGAAGATGCAGAACACTTGTAGCAAAAATTTCTCCCTATTATATGTCCCTGCATACTTTCTTATCTTATTTTTGCACTAATTAAATCTTGACTTACAGATTTAATTAAGAGTATTTAAATTTAATCCCAAAGAAAATCTTTTCATGTTTTAATTTACATTTTTTCTTACCACTATTATTTCGTTAATTAATGAACAGGACTTTAGCATTTCAAAATTCCGTAATTAATTATTTCTTATTAAACAAATGACTATACTTTTGTTTTTATTTATTTAAGCAATCTTTTTCTATAATTTAATTATTTCTTATCTTTTCTTCTGGAGTGCTTTATTTTTTCCTTGAAAACAATGTGCTTTTATGATTTCCAACTTTTATATTTCCGGTGATTACAATTTATATTGTGTAATTCTTATTCTAATTTCAACTACAAAATAACTTCTCTTTTTATATAAATATAACATACAAGCCAATTTGATTTTTGTAAAATAGAGACATACCTGTGTGTCAAAGTCATAAGTGACCAGATAAATTTGGTACAGACCCCTTGTATATGTTATTATTGCGAGAAGAGAAGCCAAGTAAAAAAATATATATATAAATTTAAAACATATATGTTTTACCTATGGCCTGACAAGTCATATGTCAAACCTTTGCAAAAATAAATGTCAAAATAAGATTTACCATCAAATAATAAATCGAGGGGAGGAGCAACAAAGAAGGACACAAATGTGAGGTCAATAAACTAATGCGACGATACAGCAAATATACTAGGAGAAAAATCTGGATAAATGATAAAAATAGAATTATAGTCAGTGAGGTTGGCATATCATTAATGTAGATTAAAGAGTAGACAGATATTCATAAAAGATCCAATGTTAATATTGAAATGAAGAAAACCAATTTGGCAGCAACAGATGTTAATGGAAATGAGATAAATATTAAAGGATTTGTATTTGTACCTGTAACAATAAATAACCATAATAGAAATTTACTATTATACATGGTTATGAGAAACATTAGCACAATATTAAGATGCAGTTGGTTTAAGCCTCTGGGTATTAAGATAAAATATGCTGACATGTTCTCCAAAGCTCTGCATAAAAGCAAATGTCATATTTTATTGAAATAAATTATGAAGACATATTGAAATTTAAAGTAGTTAATAGTAAAGGTGTAACTGAATGGACTAAAAATAATGACTATAAATTGGTTATAAATTGGATTAAAATGGATAGTTCCAGAAATTTGTAACACTTGGGAAAGTTTGTTGATATGTCTTGAATGCATATTAATGACAGACCAAGTAATGATTTCACCTGAGGGGAAAAAATGTTTTATGGTTATTATACCAAGGACACTCTGGGATAACAAGAATGAAGGAATTAGCACATTCATATGATGGCCGGATTTAAATAGCGTTATTGAACAACTTATCAGAAAATATCAAGCTTGCTAACAAAGAGCAAGTTTGTTGGCTAAAAAATCCACATCTAGGCCTGAAGCCACAAGAGGATGCGAAAGAGTACTTTAGATACTGCCAGGTCATTTCATGGACATTTTTTTGATAGCTGTAGATGCAAACTCCAAATGGATAGAACATCATTTGGTAATGAATATCAATACAGAGAGTGTAATAAAATTCTTAAAATTTTCTACACAAAGATATACTGAGACTATAGTAACAGACAACAACAAGGATTCAGCTCAGAGAAATTGATGGATTTCTTTACTCTCAAGGGGATACAGCATATATTTATACCAACATACCAACTTCATTTAAACGGAATTGCAGAAAAGGCAGTGAAAAATATTCTAAATAGAATGGAGGGTGCTGATATCATGAAGTGCTTACAACAGCAATGTTTTACCAGTACTTCACATCTAGTTCTGTTACAAAAAAAACCCCAGCAGAATTATTAATGAAGCACTGCATAAGAATGCATATGTCTGTGAAAATACCAGATAAAATCAAAAGAAAACGTAAATTTTGACAATGTCAAATTTAAATTAAAACGGACAATTTGAATAAAGGATATACTGAAGAAAAAATGGCTACCAGGAGAAATAAACAAAATAATGTCTGCAGAAGTACAATATAAAACTAGAGGATAACAGAGTAGTGAGCGGACATATTAACCACATAAGAAAATGTCTAATTGAGATGTTAGAAGATGCATCTACAATTCTGATAAACAACTGTGATTATGAATAAAGATATTAAAATGGATGCTTCTATAAATAGGGAAATAGTGGTAGCAGATAATTCTTGAGTTCAAAATGAAATTATAAAGTTAAATGATGATATTCAGCCTGATCAAGAAGAGAATACAAGGAAGCAGCAAAAAGATAAATGAACTTTATGGAGACCTGCTAGAGAGAAATGGATGCCAAAAAAGTTACAAGATTATTTTTTGTAAAAAAAAAAAAAACTGTAATTATTTCTAAAGTGAAAGGAAATATTGTTGTGTTCTGATTATATTTGTTAATAAAGATGTTCATATATATCTGTGTGTGTAGAGAACTAGTTAGTATAGGCAATGTTGAGTTACTGTAGAAATAATTATATGCAGAAAGTAGATACAGTTATATATTCTAATTTGTATAGCACTAATTTCTAACAAAATGCAAATTAGTAGAACTATAAAAAATGCATGCAGAACTTCTAATGAAAATAAAAGAAAAAGTAAAGTGAAAGAGCTGACCAGTGAAACTCGAAGAATAAAATGAAAACTGGTAATGCAGTCACAGACCAGTCATAGCTGTAGAAAAAAGATTCAGTCAAATCCAATTATACTGACTCAAGGACATGAGGGCCAAGATCCTTACTAAAATTGTTGGCAAATGATTGTTAAAATAATAATACCCACGAAGGAAGAGAATAGTTATTAAAAGAAAGATTTTTAATAAATGTGGATATAGTTTAACTCTATCATATATATGTATGAACGGTTCCATGATTAATATTATTTATTGCTATTTCAACAAACCAGCTGCCAATTGAACTACTAATTATTATTACTAACACATATATTATTATAAATGAATAAACTCGTTAAGTTGTTAAATAAAATTTGCATGTGTTTTCAATTAAAATAAAATACATGGCTGCTAGATTATAATCTGACCCCATACACATCACTTCAATATTAAAAATTCTATGAGGTTATTGCATATGAAATTTTTTTATACTACTACATATCTGTTATAATAGTTGAGAGTTAACTTAATAGTTAATAAAGTAAATATAAGTGTCAGCACTGACAGTAGTATGATATCTCCCTCATCAATAGTGAAGGGTATATCACATTATAACAGTATTTCTTTTTTTAGTCATAACATCAACATTTATCTGACATATCAAATTATGTTAGGAGTTTTATCTCTGGCTACTGCAGACTATATAGGTTTCTTGTGGACTGCTTATTTGGCGGAAAAACATTCTTAAGTCTATTTATGGCTTGAAATAATTTTAAGCTCCATCTGGCTCAGACTCAAGATCATAGTAATGGGAATATGAATGCTAATTTTTACATTATGAGTCATTTCAAAAAAATGCAATGAAAAGCATAATTTTATGCAACCAAAATAATTTATTAAATTAAATACAGTATTACATTACTCTTCTAACTCAACAATATTTCTCATTGTATATAATCATTAAATCCCCGGAGCTACTTAATATATTATAGCTAAGTGCACTAATAAGCTCTGTGAATGAAAAACTATTCTAAATATAAATTAAATCAATAATTAGAAAAAATATTATATATATAAAACACATAGAATAAAATAAATAAACTAATATAGTTGATTGTAATACAAATAAACATTTAAGTAGAAACACCAATAAGGCAATAAAACAAGTTCCTTACTTCCAGATTACAGCTTTGTAAATCTGATAAAAAAATTTCTAAAAATAGATAAGTTAAAACAATTCAAAAAAATAGAATACCAATATATATATAATAGAATCATAAAAAAAAAAACTTTTTACAAAAAAGAAAATTGTCTTTAAATTAAAATGAGGCATTTAGATAATTAGACCTCCTAATGTTATAATTGATTTTGGAAAACAAAAAAAAATGTAAACCAACATATAAATAAAAGTTCGAAGATAAAGTGGCATCAAGAAGTATTACTAATCTATTTGATCATTTATGTTAATTAAAACTTGAAACAAGAAGCAAAATTCAATTAAAAGTTTTAGAGGAAGATATTCTTAATCCTGATACTACTTATCACTAGTATCTAAAACTAGTATTGAAAACTGTTGATGCTTCTTTTGGATTACTTCTTAAGATAATTCCTATAATAGAAAAATCTATAGGGTACAGGAGAAAAACATTGATTTACACATGTGAAGTCCTAAATCTTTTAGATCTAACATATAATTATATCATCTAAAGATCCATCATAAATATTATTTGCCTTTATACTTCACTTGAGATTATATATATCAGAATATTTAACAGCTGATATATTCCAAAATCTTATACAAACACTGCAGTTTCTGTTTCTCTTTATAGCGACATCTAAAATGCCAAGGATATCCCATTATCAAGAGGGAATCCTTAATTATATATCTGTTTGTTTATTTTTTTGAAGAAACCTGCAGTTTCTGTTTTTTATTTATATGACTCCAAACTCTGGCAAAAAAAATCCAGTTGCTGAAGCAGACGTGTAATACATTGCACGTGAATGACTATATAGATAGAAAATTTCATCAGTAGGAACCCACATTAGGAATTTAAAAAGCAGTGAATAAATTTATAATAAAAAATGAGTCCTAGAAATGATTTGATAACTAAGGAAATAATTAAATATGATATTGCACATACAAAATTTTTGTTAGAAACAAACTAATATTAGAAAAACTGGATAGAATGTGAAAATAACTGTTCTTTTTACACTAATTAACATTTTAATTATAATGAAAAATATTAAATAAAAAATTGAATCCAGAAAAAAATATTTGGAAGACAAAATAAGCTGATTTAGAAGAGACACTATGTAACTGATCTTGTCATTCTGTTTTACTGACAAGAAAGCAGGAAAAAAAAACTTTTCTACATTTTGTTAACTTTCAGAAAGCTCTTGTCAACATTAACTTGAGTAAGTACTTAATACACATGGAGTTGAGAACAAACTAATTAATCTATTTTTAAAAAAACTAATAATATAAAATAGCCAAGAAAATATATGAGAAATTAAAACTGATTTGAAATTGGAAAAGGCCTTAGACCAAGATATCTAATCTTATTAGGCACATTATGCGTGGATAGATCAAAGAAAAATGCAAGCAGATATTAGTGTGTCAAATGAGAATAAATGATTTGTGATATATAGATGATGTGGTAATTAGCAAAAAAGATGGAGAAACATTGAATTTGACTTTAAAAATGCTAAATGATGAAATATGCATAAACATGGCTAAAACAAAACTATGTGAAAAAAAATTAAACCTGAACTAGATATAATGAAACACTACAAGGGATATTGATTGTAAAAGGAAATAAAATTATCCATAGCAAGAACATGTTTACAAACTATGGGAAGAATTTGAATAAACAAAATATTAGGTTACAAAACAAATTAGACATACTGGACACATGCATTTTTACTAATGTATTATATATTTGTGAAATATGAATAATGATAAAGTATTCAATAACTTAACCAGATAACATGTTATAGATATAATCAATTACTCTTTTTTTTTTACCCTATTTTATCATTATCGTAGATAAATTTCAATTTTTTATACTATCCTTCATATCTAGTAGAATTATATTATTTCTTTATCATACTGTATTATTATAAATTCAATTTAAACAAGATAATTCTATTGTTAATAAAAATGAACCTCATCCCTGAGTTTTCTCCAATTATAATCAAAAATATGTGTACAAAAATCTTTCCTCCAGAAAATTTACCTAATCTTAAAATGCAAATTTTTTCCTGTTCATTTCACTCTTCCAGACTGTCAAATATTTCATGCTTGTTTTGCACATGATTACAGACAAGTAAAACATATTTACTTATCTAACTTAATTGTTATTCAATTATACTTTAAACAGTCTTTGACATTAACCTGTGTAGACTTGAACTGCAAATTCTCAACTTCCTGTATGAGCAACCTAAATTTATCTATGGGCATATTATTTATAATAAAAACTGATCCATAATCAATAAAAAGTTATTGCTTATTTTCAGAATTACAATACATATAGCTTAGCAATCCACATTATCTTTCATCTCTATTTGTACTAAGTGTGAATAAGCTACTTCATATCAAATTGCTGATTATTTTTTGACACTACTGTCCTTTCCCTGGGTAAAAACATCTCTATTCTTGGTATGTTGATGGCATTGTTACAATACACAAATAGACAATCTCCCTTAAATGAATCAACTTCTCAAACTTTTAAAAATAAGTAAATTATCTATGCTTTTCAATAAATCCATTGCATGAAACCTCTAATAAGAAAGCCACTACTATTAATATTCTCTAGTTTCTCATTAAGATTTCTTGATATTCACTTAAGAATGGTGTTTATGACAACAATCTAATAACTTTATTAATTCCAAAAAATGTCTTCTACATTGTGTAAAGCTTAATGTATATAAGGACTATCTGCTGATAAAAATCCATACTATCATTGCTAATGTGAAAGGCATACTTAGCTTTTATTCTCTATAGCAATGACACTGACCAAAGCCACCTCAATATAGTGGTCTGAACTATTCGTCTTTTTCATTTAAAATTTATCCATTTGCATTGGAATCTCTTACATTACTCAAGAATGATAGTGCTCATGTTGCAAACATTTCATGAGGTATTTAGTCCATGCAGTTGTTTTTGATTGTTTACCATTAACAACTTGGATCTGCTCAAATATATATACTAATTCAGAAATAAAATATCATTACTTTTCAAAAGTCAATCAATTTTATGGAAGTATTATGCTCTCTTCTTCCCTGATCAAACTATTATTCATCTTTAATTGTTTTACCAAATTCCCTTCTTCTCTGATTAATACCAGCAGCATTAAGTTAATCTTTAACTGTCTCTCTACTATGATATATGTTAATGACTAGAGGTATTACCCATTTGGCAGAACTTTACCCACAGTGATGAAGAAAACCATTACTTATATGACGAATTATATCTTTCTTTAACAATGTAAAAATGATTCTAATTCTATTTAAGAAAAAACTGAGTCTCATCTTGATTTTGATATTGCCTTTAAAAAAAAAAAAACTGAGTTAATCCAACATTTTGAGTTGTGTATCTTTTAAACTTGTTACACTGATTATATTAAAAAATCTCTACCAATTTCACTCTTTTCATGCACTCTTTACAATGCTTTATTAAACTCAACCACCTTACAGTTTCAATTGTATATAAGTCTTTTTCAAAGCTGTAAAATACATTATTTTTTGCATAAACATACACTAATTTTATCTTAATATAACTATAAACACATACAATAATATAATGTAAAATGTATATTATTTTAAATGTTACATAAATAATAGATGTGATATGTTGGATTTGGAAAGTTTAAATAAAGTTTAAAATTTTCTATACATTTAACATTCACTCATAGATGATGAAAATAGTCCAACATATCACATCTAATAATATACCATCATCACAAACCTTCAGACAAATATTAATATATGCTCTTTCAAAAACATATTACAGTGCAAAGCAAACAAAAATATATTAAAAACCATTTTCCTAGAAATTTATAAATAAAATGGACTTAATAATATATTTCTAAGTAAAATAGTATAACCAATTTTTATTATTTTTTTCTTTTTTTATTTCATATAGTAGCTTGACTGAAAGTGCTGGAATTTCCATATGAGTCTTTGAATAAAGAAATTTCATAAAGTTTAATGACTAATTAAATTAGTTATTCCATGCCACTCTATCACCAAAACTTCATAATTATAATAGCTATCAATATCAATTGTTGCCATAACTTAGTGAAAATGCTAATGAATACATATGTATAGATGGCTCATTACTTTCTAGCTCTTCATTTTAAAAAAAAGATCAATGTTTCACCTTCAACTTTTTCCTCATTATTTCATATTTTTTTTACATAAAAATAATCAGAATTTGAATAATAATCTACTGTTTTCATCAGCATTATACAAAAACAAGTATCTAGAAATCCTGTTGTGTAAGTTGCATTTACTTTAATTACCTTAATCTTTTAATCTGTTTACCTTATAAGAAAGAAATTACTTAAGTACAGATAGATTTTACAAATATAAAATTAATCTAATTAATGTTTTCAGTTTCAAAAATTCATTATATAATAATTAATTGATGACAATGTCTATGTGAAGCATCTTGCTGTTTCATCATCCAACCACAAAGCAGATAAAAATGTAAACATTTTCATCTACAATTGAATTATTTAGTAGGAAAGCCAGTTAAACAATGACATTTGTGAGATTCAATATTAAATCTATAGTAATGTTCGTTCAGGCCGTTACAAAGTGACCTTAAGTAATATCGCAATGCAGCATCTCTTAAGTATTAATTTTAAAAACATCTTCAAAGACTGATGCTAAATCTCATAAATAATCCTTTCTATACTGGCTTCCTTAATAAATAACTCAGGCCATAAATAAAAGTGGTTACATTTTTCTCTGCATTACAAAATCTAGTGGTATACCAGACTCTTTATCCAGAATTGTTCTGAAAATACCACTGAATGTAATAGAAGAGTAAGTGGTAGGCCTTTTTATATTTCCAGGCCTGAAGTCTTTCATTCAATGTTAGTAACTTTTTTTTGCTTTTTATTTAATTTTTGTGACAAAATTAGTAATGAAAATAATAAATTTGCTAGAAATTTTTTTTTTAAAAAAATATGGAATTGAAAGCAACTAGTTGTAAATTATCTATTTTCTGCTGTAATCATTTATATATAATTTCTCTAAAATGTATAGTTTAGCTGGAGGATATTTGGGATTCATATTTAAGTCTAAGTATGAGGCAACTTTATTTTTCTAACATAATGATACACAATAGGTTTCATAATACATTAGCATGCTGCATTTCAATAATAATAATAAAAATGCCAGATAACAATATAGATAGATCAATGCAAAAGAAATTCAAAGCTGCATAGAGAAATAATAGATAATTGAACAATCACTAAATTTATTGACTGCAGTACAATGTGACAATATAATCACTCAAAACTAGTAAAATAAGAGTTCAAATAGTGTGCCTGTATAGACAGTCATATTGGGTATGTCCACCATATGGAATTGAACATAGATAAGAATGCAAGTTATGTTATCCAGTATTGGGACACTCAAATAATGTTTTCAGTAGTTTTAGAACACTAAAAAAAGTATTGTGTGGTCTGTCTAAAAAAAGAATATGAAAGTTTTTTGGATGTATGATGATCACACAGCAAAAATGCCTAGAGAAGATGCTTTAATTGAAATAGACAATGCACTTCAAACTTTACTTCAATTAGCTTTTTCAGGCATGTCGACTGATGTGCCAGTTCCATCTAACAATTTTCTGTGTATAAGCTTTGACTTTATGATCAGAAGAGGGTGAATCATGAATGGTTCTATTGGATAAGTTATATCTGCATTTTTATTTATATATTTATTTTGTTGCATAGTTTCAGTAATATTTTATAGTAATAATGCGATTTTGCATTTTATATGGATTTTATCTAATAAAATAAAATCTTTTTTCTAATGTTAAAGATAATATAATGAAAACAGCATTATTATTATTCTATACTGCACTAAATTTATACCTTTTCTTTTCAGTTTAGTTATACTATGTATTGAATCTGAGCCACTTACAGACTGAATAATATTTAAACTAACTTATTTATTCACTCTGTTATTTTCTCTTCATTCAAATACATACAGTCCCTTACAAGAAAAAATTTCTTATGAAGTTTCTTGGAAAACTGAAAGATATCAATAATAATTATTTTTTTGGACTAATGAATTGTTATAGATAAGTCATGTTATATGTTATTTTATTGGAAATTTTATAAGAATGTAATGAACCTATAGAAAAAAAAAATTATATTAAAATTAAGAAAGTCTGAAGAAACTGAAAATAATAATTTTAAAAAATGTTAAAATCTTATTTTTTTAATATATATTTTAAATGTGTAATGACTATTTTTTTCACCTTTATTATATTCCTTGGTATTTTATCTTTTTTATAACATAAACTGCATGATTTTTTGCACAATGTGTCTTGACCAATTCTCTAAAAATCCAATATTGCTGCTATTAACAACAAATAGTTAAGTTTACATTTACTTAGTTTATTTTGTTTAATTCATTGTGATATTTAAAAAAAAAAAAAATCTTGTAAAAATAAATAAAACAAAATAGAAGCATAATAATGCTTATAATTTTGCATGATAGTACATTGATATTCTGGGACTACTTATGGATTTACCGATATTATAAATGAGTTAAGAAAAGAAAATATATTTATTTCTTAATTATAACACAATCTTTAAACTTAGCATTATTTGGAGTTACAGTTCTATTTGTAACAAAAAAAAAAATACTATGAGAAAATTACATCAGAAATAGTAGAAAATAAAATGATTATGTATAATAACAAACTAATTAGAAATTTTTTACAAGTAACTGATTACTGAAATAAAAAAAAATTAATGGCATTAATACTATGTACAAGAAATTAATACAAAATTTCAAAAACATACATAAAAAATCGCAAGAAATCATTATGATGAAAAATAATAATAATTTCAATGTAAATTGGATAAATAAAAAATATTGAAATTAATATAAAAGCAAAACAAATTACGGAAAGAATGAAAAAAAAATCATAATTATTTCTTAAATATAAGGCACTAAGAAATAAAATTAATATTATTTGTAAGGGCAAACAAATGATTGTTTTATAAAAATAATTTCAATGAAAGTGAAAATGACATTAAAAACAAGGTGAAAAAAGTAAATGAAATATTGCTAAGAAAATCCAATTCTATAAATGATGAAGATTTAAAAAAAACATTTTAATATTGTAAAGGGTAGCTTACAATGCACACATTCCTAAAAAGATCAAGCCCATTTATTGAACCCAATCCATTTGGAATTTATATTAATAATGGGAAGATTATTTGTTTGTTATTTATTACATATATACATGTAATGCACAATAGATTATTTTATTATAAAATAAAATACGATCAGTATTTTACAAAGTAATATTGTATATATATAAAACTATGTGATTAAATAAACTGTAATGTATATATATATTTTTAATTTACAATTGAATATTAATTTATAATCAAATGATTTAAGGATAGCCTGAAGTTAATTGGGTGGACACATGTGTGTGAAAATAAAACTGATTTTTTTTTTATTTGTAATAAATGAAATGTATTTAAACAATACATATAAAAATCTAAATGAATTTAAACAATAGGCAGTTAAAAATCTTAGCGTTTCTGGAAATCTATGCGCGTGAAATGTATATAAACAAAAAACAGTTTACAAATCGTTCTTCTTATTGTTATAGCACCGGTATCAAAAGACAGCAATTAAAATTAAAATTTAGAACACTAAAATGGAGTTTTACTTTTTCTTTTAGTTAATTATAAATATTTTAAAAGTCAAATACTGTAACTAAAAGTTTACCAAATTCAGAGGAAAGAAAATGAAATAAGAAGTAAGAATAAGTGATAAATTCTTAAATAATTAAATCGTGTTTTAAAAGTTGTTGGAGTAATTTTTTTTACTATTTTACATTTTTTCAAAAAGAATAACGAAAATTAATCTGCTGAAAATTAGAAAAGAAAAATGAAATAATTTTCTTAATATATATATAAAGTGCTTCTATATTATCTGATATAAATTTATGATTACAAATAATTATTAAATTGTACTTTAATATGAAGATGGGCTAGAGCAAAACATGCTATTGTGTGTCATGGTATTTCCTACCAGCTGCATTAAACCTCTATATCTATATATATATTTTTCTACTTTATTGTAAACACACAAGAAGATGCCTGCAGTCCAAAGTAAACAAGGATTGGAATACTTTATGGTAAATCAAATGAGGATCAAGGGGTTTACCATTAAACACAACTATAGGAGACACCATTGTACCTATCTATCCTTGCTAAGGAAAATGATTTACTAAGTGAAACTGCTTTGAAGAAAGACTTGCCTATCTATCAACTACTACTACTTCTATTATGATGATTTTTATGAACTTTGTTCCAATTACAATTTTTAATCAAAGAATCAATATTGTAAATTTTTGTCTATTTTTTTTTTTTTTTTTATTCATGTTATCTGTTGTATTTTCACACTCTGATGCTGAAGCCTCATTTTTCAGAATTAGCAAAGAAGAAAGGGGGGATTATTCACTTTGATATTTTTCTATTTTCATTGTGCTTCACATCAGGTTATCCACATAAATATTGAGGTAAGATTCTCTAAATTTATTTTTATAGGTTAAATTACAACATAACCTTGTACATATAGTTTCCATTATGTTTGACTAATCAATTAGTATCTGTCTCTATCATATATATAAATTGGGGAAACTTGTTAAATAGGTTGTTAACATCTGCAAATATATAATTTAACTAGCCAGCAATTAAATAACTAAAGTTTATTTTTCTATATAATTATGATTTGTAGAGAATGAGTGACATAGGTGGATTTCTACCATGGGGTATAAGGGTTGGATTATAATAATCATTAATTAGTAAAATGGTAAAGGTTCACATGTGACACATGTACATATGATTATTATTATTTTTTATATTTTTTTTATCATTACTATTGTTGTTATACTTGATATTTATTATTGTTAATACATGTTTAAGAGTTTATTTTATTCCGGTCTCTAGTTTATTGAATTGTCCTGACATTCCACAGTTAATAAATAATTATGCATGCACACACATCTAGTTTTCTTATTATATAAAAGCTTGAAAATAAAACAAATATAATAAATGCTAGTTGTGACCTATATATAGGTGCAGGTGTTGCTGTATGTATCTGTTCATACCTGTTAGAGGAGTCAAAAGCAATATTCTCTCTGGGTTTGAATATTAGGGCATAACGGAATTTAAAAGGGGAAAGTGGATGAACTAACCTAAATTGCATTTAATATTATTAAATAGGGATAGAGTTAGTCAATTAAAGGGTATGCAATCATTGGTTAAGCATTTCATCAGGTTCTCATTAGCACTCTATCAGATGACCCACAGTCTGAACATAGTTGGACGCAACTTTTTTCCCTTCTAAGCCTGGTAGGTCTCTGCAGATTGTTTCATTAGAGGTAATAAATTAGAGCATATTAACTTATTCCCACACCATATTGCTACATCTGCATAGTAGTACAGTCTGCAAGTTAGTTGACCATCCATTACATCTGGTGCATCATCATTGGGCTTGGTTAGTTTATGACTGTTGATGAAGAGTACTGCCCATTATACTGGTGTTAGCAATGTTTGGGATTAGTTGTAATCATTCCATCTGCTATATCTGGCGTCATCAACTTTTGGGGCTAGTGGTCATCGTTCCGTCCGTTATAATATAAAAAATTGTTTTCTTCTAGCAAATACATTTAATTCCATATTTTTTGAAAAAATTAATAAAATAAAACAAATCTAATAATTTTAGTAATATTTCAAAAGCATATAATAATCAACCTCATTCAATAATTATGCCAAATTTAAATGAAGAAAACATGAAATTATAAAAGAATGTAAAGTTTATATAAGTCCATATACAGATCAAATAAGACAGACATGAAAAATAATCTTGATATGCTATCAAATATAATAATTTACATAGTCAACAAAATATTAGTAGTGAATTCCTACATTATTAAAAATATCTATAATAAGACCAATTTTTAAGTCTGAAGACAAAAAAAAATTTTGATAATTATAGAATTATACCATATTCATAAAAGTATCAAAGTAATTTTAAACAAAAATAATTTTTTAAACAAAAACCAATATGGATTCATAGAAAGAAGAAATACTAATACGTTAATAGAGAATTTTGAAAATAAAATTAATGCATAAAATGCTAAAAAAAAAAAAACATAGCAGTATAATTTTTTTTTAGATTTTTACAAGGCATTTAACATAACTGAACATAAACAATTGATTCACAGATTAGAAAATTATGGAATTAGAGGGAAATAGTTTAGATTATTCAAAAATTATTTAAATATTAAATATGTTGCATCAAAAATATCAAATATATTGAATAATGAGAAAATATATTTATATGGAGTTTTTAAAGGTTCTACACTTAGTACATTATTATTTCTTACATTTATAATTGATTTAGGAAATATTAATAGTGAAATATTAATATATCAATATGCAGATGATACTGTTATCATGAATGTACAATATTGATATTGCAATTAAAAAGTAACAAAAGATTGAACAATATTATCTTCTGGTGCTGAGACAAAGGAATTAATATAAATGGAGAAAAAACAAAATGTATGTTAATATGTTCTCCTCATCTGAAATATAAAAATTTTAATATATTGTAACAAGCACAGACGTTCGTTACATTGGTTTTTTTATATATATTTATTAAACATGAAAGTAAATTAAAAAGTTCGCATTTAAAAATTTTCTTTAAGAATTAAAAATTGAAACTAAATATCATCTTAAACTCATATATATTAAATCGCACAGATAAAAAAAAATTATTAAAATAAAACTGTATTAAAAATAGAAAAGGTATTTTAAAATCAAAAACTTAAAAAGATTTAGAGATAAAAATATATCTTTAATCTTGAAAAACACAGAAATTAATCAGAAATGGAAATGATTGTTAATTAGTTAAATGTAAACCAGCCTTGGGCATTTAAATGTAAAAACATCAGTCAGATAGGAAAACAATAGAAACAAATAGCCAATGAAAGAAATCCATCGGGAAATCGGACCTCAGCGAAAGGATCATCACATCGATGACATAATGCCAAGTCAATCCTTCGAATACGTATAAAAGGAAAATTTGGAAATTATTAATTAATTATTATTGATTATTTTACGATGTGACAGATATGTGTTAGTGCGGAAGTGAAGGAGAAGGGATTGAAAAAGACGCACGTTCAATCCCTTCAGTTGTTATAAAATGGAAAAATGAAACCGCTTTTCTTATATTCAGAGGACCACAGGATCATCGGGAAATTTAACGCTGGATTTCAAACGGCAAGCAACTGTAAAAGATGAACATTTTAAACCGTAAGAACTTTATAAATAATGAACATTAAATTAAAACTTTCCAGATTTAAATGATTGCAATATTATCCTATCTGACCAACTTAATTTATTAATAATGTTATTTGATGTATTTCTTTTTTTTATATATATTTAAAATCATTTCCATTTATTTATTTATTTTTTGTTCTTTAAGTTTTATCATGATTTTTGTTTTCGTTAAATTAATTATATAAATGTTAAACTTAAGTCGGGCGTGAATGGCTGTATAGATTTGTAAAGTTATATTAGGGGAGGGTAATCTTAGGTTATTTGTGTCGTTGTTAAATTGGGTCAATGGATTGGATATATTGATGTAGTTAGTAGATGTAGTCGGAGATTCGCTACTGGCAGAATCGTTTATATATACGCCGCACTCACCCGTTTGCCTATGGAAGGAATTATAAGACGCAGAGCGCAGTTCCTTTCTATGGAGTTTTTTTTTTATTGCTCTTCTTGTCTGATAGATGTCACAATCCTATTTGACGAGAGGCAATTTCTTCTCTTAACTTTTGGTGCCGCCGTATTTCGTATTACATTGAATACATCGATATATCAGATGGATTGATGCCAGTTTGACTGCGAATTTTAGCCTAAGGTTAAATAGGGATAGAATGTTTATTTTCAAAAGCAAATTTATGTAGTCTATTCATACTCGACCCTAAATAAAAATGCATTAAATTTAAGTTGTTTATGGACGCTTGCATGGATTGGTTATCGGTTAAGTATGTTTTGGGTTTTCATATTTGATCAAAATATATAGACATTCGATAAATAATGATACCTTACGGTGAGTATCTAAAATGTATTTATTCGGATGTCTTTTAAGTCATTGGTGACAATGCAAGTATCTTATGGTGAATACTACTGGGTTACTTATAAATTTCCCTCTGCAATTGCCAGTATCAATGATTTTATATTTTGATCGTTTATGTTTACTTTGAGATGTTTTTAACCGTGTAATCTATGTAACCGATCTATAGCAACATATTAAAACAAGCTTTTATAATCCCATCTGTGCGAACTTAATTAAAATGTAAACTTATAATATAATAGAAATTAAAATGTAAATTAAAAATCTAAAGTAAAGTTAAAAAAAATAATGTTAAATGTTAAAGTGTAAACTGATACTAAAACAATTTTCAATCTTATATATATATGTGTATAAATAAATGTTTGTATGTTAATTACTGGCAGTGGCTTATTTTATTCTTTTTTATATATACTCTTATATTATATTATTAAATCTCTGCTATTCCACTGAGCTAGTGACATGGGCTAACGACCGGAATCAAAATAAAAATAAAAAAAATAATTTTTTTTTTTGACTTACATATCTGCCTACTTTATAAATTTTTCTAGGTTCAAATGCCTAGATGGCGCCCTGTAGTGCAGATTACGTGAAGTCGCCTTCTCCGGATCGTTACAATATATTTACAATCATGTGATTGTATATATAATAATAATAATACAATATGTAATAATAATAAAATATATTAGATATCTTGAAATGATAACATATTAACATTTTAAAAAATTAATTTTAGATATTTTGTAAAAATGTTTCATAAAATCAAAAATATTCTTATTGTTATATATCAATCTTTGTGTCAATCTTTATTAAGATATGGAATAATACTTTATGATCTCATTAGCTTTTCTAATATTAATAAATTAGCATTATTAAATAAAAAGAATAATTAATCTAATAGACAAAAATTATATATATAAAAAAATTGGTTACAAAAATAATATATTTTAATGAAATTCTTAAATGTATAATTACAGAAAAAAAAAATTTTTTTATAATACTTTCAAAAAACCTCATATAAAACAATTTGAAATGAGTAAGAAAAATGGATTCATATATAGTTAAAAAATATTGGAATAAATATGGAACCAAGATAAAAAATCACTAAGTTCCTAAATTATTCATTAATTTGCCTACAGAATAAAACAACTTAAACATTACATGGTAATAAAAAAATCAAATTAAAAAGTATACTAAAGAAAAAAGAAAATATATATAATTTGTAGATAACAATATATATATAATAAAAAATCACATAAAATTACACTACTAGCTAAAAAACAAAATATTTACTAAAATTCTTCCATAACTGTGATTTCATCTATTAACAAATAGACCTTCTCAAGTGAAATTCAACAAAATACTTACAACGTATATATACAAAACAAAATAACTTTCCCATCACTCACTTCAAATAACAACTTCCTTTAACGTCAAAGGATTTTTTCATGAAACTAATGGATTCAGATTCAAGAAAGAGTTATAAATATCTTATTGAATTCTCTTGAAAAGGTCTATTTGTTAATTGATAAAAGCATCGGCATGGAAAATTTTTAGTAAAAATTTTGTTTTTTGTTTAATATTGTAATGTTATATGATTTTCTATTTTATTTATTATTACTAGTGGTAGGTAGTATATATATACGGGATTTTTTTTCCAATGGAGTTGCTAAAATTCAAGCTTTTTTTTTATTTAAAGCAGGAATGTGACTGGAATAATACAGCTATGGGACTTTTCAAATATATATATAATAAGATGCAATTAATATTTTATTATGTATAATTAATGAATTCTTGAATGTAATTGATTTGTGATTTGTATTATATTTAAAATCAAAGAAATTGTAAATATATAAACTATTTATGATAATTTTTCCCACATAAAAACACAATTAGTTTGTGTAAATATATGTAACTTAGGTAAAAAAAAAAAAAAAAAAGCAAAAGTATGTGTTAAAATGTTGATTCCTTCTACCAATTTAGCATAAAGTTGTGTTTATGCATGTTTTTTGATAGTGTTGGCATTTATTTCACTACCAGGATTTCAACAAAAAACTATAATAAATTTTAAACATTGTGGAGACTATTTTATAACTGACTTTTGAGGATAAACTGAAAACTCACTGTTAATTATTTGCCTAAATCAGATGATTTACAATCTATCAACCTTCTTGGAAATATGATTATTGATGCTTCACTTTCATTGCTGCCATCATTCAAGGCAATTGATTCTTTTTAATCCAGAAGGTTCAGATTGATTAACCAAAAAAAGTTGTTCATTTCCAATGAGATTTTAAATGACTATCACCAAGTAGCATTGAATATTTTATCATTTACATTCCCTTTCATAACATGCTAAGATTATGAATAGGTTAGAGCTTACATTTTAGAAGAAATTCAATAATTTTATAAAAGCGCAGAGACAAAAATAATGAAATTATTTTTTAAAAAAGAATAATATCATATAAATACAATGAAAATCAAGATTATTATTTGAGAATTTCCAAACAATGTATATATAAAAGAACTAAGTTGAAATTTCTAGAAAAATGAACTTAATTTACAATCAAAACAACAAATTTGTTCTGAGAATAATTCTAAAATGAAACAAAAAACTTTTTTTAGAAATATTTCAAAGAATAGGCGTTTTCTTCTAATTTTTTTGCTGTGACTTCGGTTGGTGAACAGCATCAATAAATAAGATGGAGAAATAATGCTTTGATTAAATTTAAGTCATTTATATCTATTATTTATATTGTTAAAAGTACAGTGATCATTTTGAAATTATTTCTTTCTCCATAACATTAAAAGATTATTGGAATTCTCATCTGCTACAAGAAAGGAAATTTCAGATGACATCCTGGATCAAGATGCCATCTAGTGACACTAGTCTGAAATGAAAGATAATAGAAGTGAAGTTTTTAAAATCATATACAATACTGTAATTTAAAGAATCCAATCATAGCTAGCTATATAAAAGGATACTTGAGATAAAGTGAGAATTAATTGTAAGTATTACTATACTTTTTTTTCTTTATTTTGTTTTGAATATTTGTATGTAGAAAAAAAAAAAAAAACTTACAAACTAATAAAAAAGATTTTTATACATTTTTATTTGTGTATTATACTCATTTTTCATTTAATATAATAAAATAACAATTTTTTTGTTATTGGTTTGTAAATATATTTTGCTGAAGTAAAAAAAAAAAAAATTACCTATGTATGATGTAAAATATTAATATTTTAAAAATTATGTTCTGTAAAGGGAGGAATATCATTAAATTCATGTTGAATTATTAATAATAATTGAAAGATTAGTTGAAAAGAATGCCATATAACATTTAGGCACCAGAAGAGGACTTAATCACTATAATAATATAAAAATCATATGGTTAGATATTCATAAAGTGTTCAAGCACCAAAGTGACAAGCTGATCACAATATTTTCATTCAATTGATCACAATAAACTACAATGATAATAATAATAATTAGTATTGCCTTATATATCTTAACTAACGAGTTTTGCTTTGTCTATTAAAATTGTTATATTCAATTACACATTTTAATGACAAAAGGATTCATTATTTTATGATATAGGTCTAAATTTGAACTGCTAAAAGAATAACAAGCAATGGAAATTACCACTTATAATGATTAAGTGTTATAAATTGGTCATCTCCAATTTGTCTTTGAGAAGAGAACATACATAAATACATATTCATCTATAAAAAAGTTTTTGTATTACTTGATATAAGCCTACTGAATACTGTATTAGATATTTGATTAATTGCTTTATCTTTAAGTATATGTTCAAATTTTATATTAATAGAGTTGTAAATCTCTGTCCTATAAGATGTGTCAGTGAGATATACAAACAAATAAAAAGTAAATTTTCAAATTCAATCTTAATTTCAAGGAGGTTACTGCTGGTTTATAAATCGAAATAAATTAGTAATATATTCGCAACCGATAAAAAATGATAAACATACATACAAAAACATTACATAGCGAGATGGGGGGAAATCAAACAAAATTTTAAAGAACATATCTAGCATGAATAAAATCCAACAATAGACATCTAAAATAAATAAAACATTAATCGAAAAATACCCCATAACTGATCAAAAATAAATTTAGTATTGACCTGTCTCAAAATAAATGTATCCAAAACAGGAAAAAACTTACAAAATAGAAAGTTTGGATTACATAAGATTAGAAAATGAGAATATTTAAATATATACACATAGTATATAAATTATAAAAGCACAGACAATCCAAGCATCAAAAAGAGCAAAGTAATCGTATTTTATATACTACTAGATTTATATTTTTTTTAAAATTACAAAATGAAATATTTTATTTCAATTTTAAAAACCCATAATATGCTGATTAGATTACCTTAACATTTAACAACTGAACGACCATAGGCTATTATACGTATTATTATAATATATATATTCATTAAAAATAAAATGCAAAACGTTATTTAGATTAGTGTAAACTCTTGATTTCACGTTACCAAAATATCCTTATTTATTTGACCAAAAGTATGTATTAAAATTAAAACAAATTTGTTATAAACAAATATTTTTAACTCACCTATTCTTATTAAATTAAAAAATTGAAAGTATAGAAGCTCCAACATCATCAACCGCTAATACAAGGATTAATGAGGAAGACGAAGGGCTCCCTCTTTAACCAATTTTGAGTATGACTGTGAGCATGAATGTGCGTTCAAATAAATTGTAATCTGATTGCTATTTTTACACTCTCCTTCGATAATAAAATTGCAGGTATGTGCCATCACGTAACTCAATTTTTCCTCTTTTTAAATTATTTTTTTCCTAAAAGTATTGTATTGATTTTTTTTTTTTTTTTTAATCGTCTCAATTCGAAAAATTGCTTCGCTCTTATTAATAATGATGATGGTCGTAGTATTCTGTCGCGTTGTGATTTCAATCTGAAATCGGACAGATAATAAATAAATTCCTTATGATGCAGTCAACCAAATATTTATTTTTAAAAAAAGGTATTTAGGTATAATAATTTACAACATATGCAGTCAACTTTTTCTGGGGATTTATAAAAAAAATTTTTTTTAATCCCCCCTCTTTTTTTACATTAAAATTTGATCCAGCATCTAATCACCCATATATAAAATTCTTAAAACGGGCAAAACTCTCTATACGTATTGCCACTCAGTGCAAGCCAGAGTAATCAATAGATGCCAGAAGGCATGTGCATAAAATCCCCATCTAGTGCATACTCATCCAATATCCCCAGACTAGTTTCTGACTTGTGGCCTTTATCAGTGAGGAGCCTTGAATATGAGAGCACTGTGCCTAGATCTTAAGATCTAATGCAACCCTCCAACAGCCATCTTTTATCTCTACTTAACTACAAAACTATGAATCTTAAATAAAACACTATAATATTTTCAAGCCAAGCTCATTAGCTTATGTAGTCATACAGGTCTGAACTCAGTTCAGTACCTATACATTTTGGTGTGTTTGGTATTTTAATAACCATAGCCATCACTATCCTATTAGGCAGGATTGGTTTTAAGCTAATAAACATCACATGATCACCATTTCTTATGCTTGCTCATAACTGTTATTAAAACAGGCAAAACTCTCTATATATATTGCCACTCAGTGCAAGACAGAGTAATCGGTGAATGCGAAAAAGCTTATGCATAAAATCCCCATTTGTTGCCTACTCATCCAATATCCCCAGACTAGTTTTTGGCTTGTGACCTTTGGCAGTGAGGAGCCTTGATCTGAGAGCACTGCACCTAGATCTTAAAAAATGGTGATCATGTGATGTTTATTGGCTTATATAAAATTCTTCTCATAATTTTCAAAAGTTCAGGATTTTTTTTTTTTGCAGGTAACTTACCCATAGCTAACCCACCTAATCACTCAATACTGATTGATAAACGGGTATTAGCTTTTCTTATTAAAGAGCAAAGCAAGGATGGAAAAAAGTTTGAACTCTCACCATCTGGCAGGTTAGTGAGTAGTGCTTTTTCTTCACAATTCTTTTATGGGAGGCTATTGAAAAACCTTATGTCATGTAATGGGATATACATATATTTAAGGCCATTTATTTTTTCACTATAATTGAAAGAACATTTAGTAATTTCTGTAATATAGATCTTTCAGAACTCTACTTTGACATTTGCATAATCTTACAATAATCACTGATAGTTTTTTTTTGTTGTTGTTATTGTTGCTTTTTATGATTTAATCCAATTTATTGTTTACATTATTAATAGTAATAATAAGCCTACTGTTACTATTAATAGTTCTTCCCAGACTTCATTTTCAAGCTTTTCTTTTCACAAAGATTCAGAAAACTTTTAAATCTTTTCATCTTTTTATAAATTTGATCTTCTAAATACTTTTTATCTTTAAGGATGCCACTGATAATTTTTATAATTCCAAATTTTTTTTCAATATATTTAGTCCACTTTCATTTCAGTTCTATAGAATTAAAAATATCCAAATTTGTGTTTACTTGAATTTATTCACTTTTATATGTATATATTTTTGTTAGATCTAACCTTTAAAATAATAACTTAAAATAAATTATGTCATCAATTGCTCTGAAAGTCATATGTCTCATATGCAATAAAATAATAGGTTAAGCACAAATGTTTCATCTAGTTGTTTTTTTTTAGGTTTTTTTTTTTTTAAGTGTCATAGCATCAGTCAGGACGCAAACCCGCAACCCGGGCAACTGCCTGCTAGTGCAAGACAGTCGTGCTGACCTCTCGACCACCAATGCAAGAATATGTTTCATCTAGTTGACTAAACTGAATTTTGTTTTCCCATCTTAATAGAAATTTCTTTAGAAATTTGTAGCTTTTGAATCAAGCTAAAATTCCTTAGAGTAAAAAAATCTAGATATATAGTCACTTGAATGGAATGTCAAATGACATTTGATCATCCATATAAAAATTTAAATATAATATTTTCATGTAGTTGATCAAGATTTTTTTTTCCTCATCTAGAAATCAATACAGATAAGCATACAGTGTATAAAAACAAAAAATATAGTATTTTAGTTTCATTTAACATTCAAAATTTATATTTCAAGATTTTTTTCGATAGAATAATAATATCTCCAGTTTACAAACTCATTTTTAACTTTTGCTTACATTAGGAAGGATTAGAATTCAAAGTCATAAATAATACAAATATAGATCTAGCAATCACCATTTACCTTTTATACTATTCACATTAATAGCCTGTAATTAAAAAAAAAATTCTAAAGTTTTGAAACTAAACAAACTTGCTTGATAGTTATATAGATTTCACATCAGATCAGCTTTTATATATTTTACTGAAACTTTGGCTTGGAAAGTTAATAACAACCGCTTCATCACATGATTTTGTCATATACTTATGCTTCTAATTGAAATTAACATAATATTTGTTAATAGTATTATTTTTTTTAGCCAACGAGTAGAAGGGTTTTTGAATTACAAACTATTGTCTTAAATAGTATAAAGAAATAAGGGATTGTTGTTAGATGCATAAATGCATTAGCTATGGCTTTAAATTCTTATACTCATTGACAAACACAAAAAAAAAAAGAAACCAGATGGGCATGTTATAACAACTACACCATTAGGTGTTAAATAGTTATTCAAACTTATAATAGATTATTCTAAAATAAAGCTAAAATAACTACTCTTGGAAGCATAAGAGTAAGCATATAAGAAGATCATGTGATGTTGTTGTTAGTATAAGACCATATACATTAAACAATTAAAATGTAAAAAAAACTGCAGTCACAGAATTAGTTTTGGTCTCATTATTAGTAGATTGTAAATAATAAAAGTATAATAGTTAAATGTGATTAAGGACTACATATATAGCTCATTAAGATTAAACGTTATTAAAAGCTGCTTATCTATGATATAGAAATCATGATTGTTCCTTTGTTATTTCCTTAAAAATCTTTTTTTTTTTTAATTAAAAAAAAAAAGTTAATCTTAAATTTTATAGTTCAACTAAATTAGTTAATTTAAGGGTTCTCTTCAAGATAAATGAAATTCCCAAAGTTTTAATCCATTATATTTGTATATAGAGAAACTCATGTTTATTTGTAAGTTTGTTTGTTAAATTTGAAAAATGCATGTTGCAAAGACAATCTAGCTAATCATTTAATATTTGACAGTAAATGAATATTTGGTTTATTTATCTGAAAGGTAAAAGTTTTAAGATAAACAAAAACAGAAATATAATATGATGTAAGATTCTAATGATCTTGGTGTTATATCTTTAATAAACTTGAAATTTACATGAAATATTATTCTGTTAAAACATTCAATATGCTTAACTGCATAATGCTATAGTCCATGCATTGAAAATTCTGTATAAATTCTGTTAGATATTTGCCAACAACAGTAAACATTCAATCGTGATAATTCATTCTTTACATAGTTTTGCATTTCAGTGAATTGAATTTTCTTGAAACTACTCAAACCACATACATGTTTAAGAATATAAATAATTTTTAATGTTTTTTTAATTATTTAGCTAGTAGACCAATTATTAAGTGATCACTTTATGGAGATTAGCACTATGATAGAATGGAATTAAACCACTAAACATCACATGACTACCACTCTCTCAATAATAGAATGGCCTATTTATGCTAAAAATTTCAAAATCGATTTTCAGAGAATGAAATAAAAATTTTAAAAAATCTCAGTTTCACTAATTGAATGTGATTATTTTATTCACCCTACACCTTAGATGCACAAGCTTCACATGATATACCCCCCCCCCAACAATTACCATGCAATTATTAATAATATGGTCATTAAATATATAAAAAACTTTATATTAAACAAGCATCTAATATGTATTGTTTTTAACAATTCAAAACTTATATATCAGATTTGTAAAGATTATTCCTTCCAAATAACTCATGTTTATAATAAATAAATAAATGAAAATCTAATTTATAATCATTTTCATTTCAATTTACTGATAAGCCAAAAGTCCTTTTATCATGTAAGTAAGACAAAATGTTCTTTAAATAGCTCCTTCAGTGCAATGATTTCTCTAATAACTTTTCATAAAAAGGCAATGAAGAAAAAATCATTACTTATTAATAAATTGTCAATTGTTAAGTATTTAAACATTTTATGTTCCAACTAAAAATATCTAGATACTCAATTACTGATCAGTATTGGTTGGTTAGCTGGGTTGGCTGTAGACTGGCTACCTGAAAAATTCTAAGTCTAATTTAGAATTACTTTGCATTTATCCAATTTAGATTTGAACTCAGTTCATAAGAATGATAGATGAATATGCTAACAATTCACTACGAGACATTTTTTTATTATAACAACTTATAAACACAAATAAAAAGTATTACTATAAGAAATACAGAAAATTAATTGTTTTCTTCTAAATCCCTGACGTTTTTGATATGAAAAAATATCATTTGCCTATAAAAACTAAGCAATGATTTTGATTTTTAATTACAATAAATAGAAACTAAAAAATGTAAAGTGGAATTTATTTTCTGAAGACATTTAAGATAAAATTATATGTCCAAAACTAATTCAAATTAGTGATGGAATGTGTTGCTATTAGATATTCTCTAAGTCCAAAATAGGGTTTTCTCTGAATCAATTTTTCTTAAATCTTTAGTTCACAAATAATGACATATATTAGTTACCTTGTGATATTTTCTGCAAAATCTAAATGATAATTGATATTCCAAGATTTGTTTTAAAGTCATAATACATATTCTTTTATATCTATATATTGTAGTCATTGTATTTTGCTACATTATTATATGGTTGTAAATAATAGTCAATTTTTATAGAAATTTTAAATTTTATGTAATAATGAATAAAAGCCTACTATTTAATTTATAGAAAAAGTTAAAATATGCTATTTTTTTAGTATTGAACTTAAGTTAGTTTTCTTTAAAACAATATACTGTAATTTATTTAGTTTGTAAAGTTGGATTATAAAATGGTGTTTGTTTTAAAATAAAGGAGATTAATAATTAAAATCATATGAAATAGTATTAAATCAGTAATCATAATGATTAGAGTCAATATTTTTGTAATTATTAACAGTCAAATTTAAAAATTGCTATTTATTTATTGTCTTAAATTATTTTATTAAGTAATAAAATAAATAGATGTGTGTTAATAGATGTGAACACACATTCATGTAATAATAAATTAAATTTTACTTCCTTGTTCTCAATTTTGATTTATTACTTGTTTAAATCATAAATGTTATATTTTAATTGTATCAATTTTATTAAAAAGTGTCTAAAATTAATAATTATCATAGTAACATAAATGATAAATTTCATGTATCAAATTTTAAGTTAAACAAAAAGTGATTCATTATTAAAAGATACAATTAAAATAAAATTTAGTAAAATGTTATTTGATAATATCAATTATAAAATTATTTTAAAAGTCTAGACAAAGTAATCAATATTTAAATTTTGTTAAGTATCTGGAATTAATTAATCAATCAGGTATTGGAGAGACGGGAATGAAATGAAGAAAATTTCAGAGGAATATAACCATATTCCTTTTTAAAATTTAAGTATAAATTTATTATATTATTATTTTGACTTTAAAAAATAATAGTAATAACTTGTAAAAATATGGAATATATTTAAAGTAGTTTATGTACTAAGAAACATTTCCTGATATAAATTTCTGACTTTAGAAAAATGATAATAGTTTTAAGAGGAAAAAAAATATGCTAATTAATTTTATGAAAAATGTATCTACTAATTGTAATTTTGTTCTAAGTAATAATTAGTAATTATTAACATGTTAAATATGGATTATTCAGGAGGAGAACTCTAGAAGTTTATAATTCTACTGGCAACTATTACTGGAATTATTAACATGTTAAATGAAAATGATTTGGAGAACATTAAATTTTTTAAATTCTACAATAAATATTTTTAATGCTAAAAGAAAGGAAACTTAACATTTAATAAATATTGTTATTAAACATTTAAATATCTTTTTATTAAACATGAACATTTTTTGTCAATGATATAAGAAGCATGAATAAGAACTTTTTGTTATTGATAATTAACACTTATTTGGATTTACTTCTTGTTTTGCATTTATGTTAAACGCAGTGGTCTTCAACCTTTTCACACCTGCGGACCGGTAAAAATAAGGATAAGGTTCCGTGGACCAGCAAAAATAAGGATAAGATTTCACAGACCGGCAGAAGTCTATAGATAAATTTTCTTAAAGATAAGCATAATTGTTATAACTGATCAAAACAACAATGTTAAATATATAAGATAAAGTTTTATATATATGGAGTTTATATAATAAAAAACTTTTTTTTATAATTTTTTTAGAAAAGTAATAAAAAATTTAATTCTAACCCCCCCCCCCATAAACATCTATGATAACTAGAAAAACAAATTAATTTATGAATGATTGATTAGATTTTGTTTTCGTTCTGTTTTTTTTTTTTTTAATTGGGTAAAAATGAGATGAAAAAATAAATAAAAATTGGCTATATTAATTAAAAGTTTAAACTCTTATTATTTATTATTACAAACTTTTTACTGCCCATCTAGCACGCGGACCTGCAGAAAAGTTCCGCGGCCCAGTGCCGGGCTGCGACCAAGGGTTGAAGAACACTGTTAGAATGGAGAAAGCATCGAAGGGAATGAAGGAGAAAAAAAGTCTTTCTGTTAAAGTAACAATTGGTGGTCATCATAGTAACAAGTGCTTTATTCATTGAAAGAATTGAATTAAAACTTATAATTTTATTACTTTGGTATATGAACTATAGTTTTTAAGATAATATTAATTTTTATGATTATTTATTCATATGTTATTAGTTTAGATTTAGATATTTTTAGAATATTTGGGTATATAAAAAAGAAAATATATATATATTATTCTGGATTATGATTCTATAACATCAAGAAGTTAAATCAACTAATGTGTCATCAATAATAATCATAAAAATATTATGATTAAAGTAATATTTGATACTGATATTGGATTATTTAAACCAGAAATCAGGTAAAATAAATATGTATAATATTTATTATGTGAATAATTATGTAAAGGTATGATAGAGGAGTTAATATATTTATTGTAATCTGAATATGATTATAAAGGTATATGTATCATTGATCTCTGACTACATTAAAAGTAACTACCTTAGTTTATTTATGATAAGTTATATATCATAAATTATTTGTTTGTTTTATTTTAATTTTCTTGGTATGTCCAAAGTATGGAACATTAAGAATAAGTTTGGATATTATTTAAAGAAAGAATGAATAACTTTTATGTATGATGTTTAAGATTTATATGGAGTGTTTGAAAAAAAGTAGTGGTTTAAGCAAATAGACTCATTGGGAAATCCTGTAGTGATAGGGATGTGTTATTAATGTTAAGTATAGTATAATCAAAGTAAAATAGAATATTTGTAATACATGGATAATAGCATTTTTTTGAAAATCTGTAAGAACTTAAAAGAGAAGCCAAGATAGAAATTAAGATAGACACAAGAAAATATGGTCTTAGGTAATGTAGTCCATGATATCGTTATTTCTTATAGTTGTAAAAGATATTTATCCCTCACTTATAATCTCGAAAAATCACACTGGTATATACATCATATTAGAAATCATATATTTGAGCAATGATAATAGCTAAACTTTCAAATTATGACAAGATAATTCATGTAATATAAGAAAAGTTAAATATAGAACAAATAAAATGTTGGAAGAATATAAATGCAAAGATTTTATGAATGTTTTTTATATTAAATTTTAGAGATCAAATTATAGAGTGAATGTTGGAATTATAAGAAATGTGATGATTAAAAGAGAACCCGATAATCATTTATAGATAATGGAATGTTTATTTTATAATTAATAATAAACATAGAAAAGTATAACAAATTATAAAATTATAATTATATCCTAATATTATAGAAGATTAAAGGTAAAGCAATGATGATAAAAATAATATATTTTAAAATATTTAGAGAGTCATAATGTATAAGTTGTTGATGTTATTGATATGTTTTTATATGGAAATATTAAGTAATTTCTTAATATTCACAGAGTTAAGTGTAAATGATATTATATACTAGTTGTAAATAATTTTAAAGCAAAGTGCAAATTATTTATTTCTTATAAGTATTTTTTTTAAAAGTTAATTTTAAGTTTTGCATAATGTGTTTTTTTTTTTAAGTAAATGTAATATTTGTAATTTTTTCTTAAATTTTGAACTAATGTTGTAATAAAAAGTAATGCTTTTTAAAAATTAACAAAGTGTTGAGAGTTTCTTTTCTTCTTATTTTCAAATCATTATGCATCATCCTAACCACATATATATTGCAATAAGTAGAGATATTGGTTATTGCACATAATCTAAATAAAATAATGGATAAGAAAAATATTGTGATTGTTAAAGATATTTGATGTTGAATCTAAAATATTAAGTATTATAATTTTTTTTTTCATCTTGCTCAATGTTCATAATAAAGATTGATATCTAGTATGGCATATAAAAAATAAAATGATTAGATTATAATACACGGTAATAAGACTAATAAGACGATATGTTAAATTTGTTTATAATAGTAAAATGTAAATTGTTCATAATTTTAACTTAGTCAAATTTTATAAGAAAAGTAGTTAATGATTTTAAAAGGGAAAAATTGATGAGTATACTTGTTTCTTAATTATTATTTTTAAATATAGCTAGATGTAATTAAAATCACTCTTTATATTTAGTTATATATTTAATTTATTTATTTTAAGAAGCAATAATAATTACCTGAGATGTTAAATTAATTTATGAAATGTTAGTAAAGAAGAGATATAATTATTTTATTAGATAAATGAATATAATATGGTGTTATAGTTAAATTAATTTAGGAGACTTTAAGATTAAGTATAATTTGTTTAGTTTAATGGAGAGTCATGGGAGTATCATTAATATTTTAGTATAGTAGTGTTTTGTGATATTCTTATGCCATTGAGGGTATATTTTTTGGTATATGCTTAATGTTAAAAAAGGAGTATCATATGGAATGATATAAATATCAAGGTTCATGATTAATAATATTTTATTATTAAATAAATTATTAAGACTATGAAATATATTAGATATGAAATAAAGATAGGTATTACTTGGATTTTATACATATAAGAAAATTTTAGCTGAGCTGAGTTAGGAGAAGAAGTTTTATAGTGGTTGTTATTTGTGTACAAGGTTGTCTGGGGTAGGGTACAATATATATAAATAAAAATAATGATTTATTGCTCAGGAATTGAAAGGACAAAGTTGGAGCTATGATTTGTGGACTTTTAGTTGAGCTCTAAATTCGTTAGAAGGAAAATTTTTAAAAATTTTGCACAATTTGTTTACTTTTGATAATAATTCATCAGTTATTCTATCATTTTTAAAAAATATATTTTATAAAAGAGCAACAATCAATAAAATCTTTAATCTTATCAACAAACAATGAAAAAGCATAATTTATATTACTCATTTCAAAGATCAGATTCTACTTATATAGAGTAATTAAAGAATGGAAACATTCGTGAGATAATATTCTAAACATTTTTTCCTAAGAGAAATTTTTATATTAAAATTAATTACAATTCCTCTGTGATCATAACACATGATTCCAATAATAAAGTTTTCAACAGAATATTTTCAGGATATTTAGAAAATATATGATCGATAAGTGAAAATGATGAAGATATAACATGTACAGAATGAAATATATATAGAATAAATCCAAAAAATGAAAATATATTTAAATAGTGTTGAGCAGCAGAGGCAATTTCATCAGAAGATATTTCCGAGAAGTTCATTATTATTATTGGTGACTTATATATAGATATTATATTTAAGTCACCAATAATAATAATGAACTTCTCATTTACCTTAGTAAGTATATTGTGAAGTTCGTCATTAAAATATCAGTTGAATATTTGCATAATTTATACAAAATAACAAATGTTAATTTGTTATAACCTCAAATAGAGTTTAAAACAATACCCTCTTAAGAATAAAGTTGTACATTGATGAAAGTCACAAGACCTGATATACAATAAACCAAAATTCCATCTGATCTGTTATTTGTTCTAGACTCAATAATTGATGTATATTATTTTAATTCATAAAATCCTTTTTCATATTTATTAATTTAGATTTTAGATAAAATTATTATATCAAATGACTAATTAAGTGAATATAAGTGAACTTAATAACTCAACAAAATGTTCTCTCACAGTATATATACATATATTTATATGAAAAAAATCTTAAAATTAAAATTTTCAATAGTTAATTTATTTTCTATTTTCAAACAGTTTTGCAAAGAGAATTTATGTCATAAATTAGATCAATCAGATTCACAATTAATCGTAATAGCTTTATCTCCTGTATCTTTCCTTAAACATATTTTGCCATCTTTAATCAAAAAAAAAAAAAAAATCAATAGCAATTTTCTTCAGCCATCTTACATACTTTCTAAAATAATTTCTTATTTTAAAGCAATAAACATTTAAATATAGACTTATCAGAAGTAGTATTAGGGAAGATATCATATAGATATTATTTAGTTTTTTTTTTAATGCTGGACAAGAATGAATTTCTAGTCATTTTATAAACAAAATTAATTTTTATTGCAGGCCTAAATCTACCATCATATTTTAATCTTTAGATAAATTTAATATTATTTTTATTAAAGTTTGAAATTCTAATTTTTTAGCTATGTTTTCTGTGGAAAATAAATTTTCAACTTCAACATATTCAATAAATTTAAATATTATTTTCTAATAGTTGTTACTTTAAATAAAAAATTTCTTTTTATAAACTACATGATAAAGAATCCTGTGGTTTTTCCATTTCTCATAATCATTTAAATCACTAATTAGTTCTTTGATATTATTCTGAACTAAATCATATTCTAAACTAAGTTTAGCGAATGACCGTGATCAAGTTTATTATTTACCTACTGAAGTAATCCGAAAACAGAATTTATATCTAAAGAATCAATACAGGATCCATCAGTTAATCTTATGTTTAAAGTAGTTCCAGCACTACAGATTTTACACATTCATAATGTTTTATTTGTAAATAATATATATCTTTTTAGTCTTCTTACTTATAATACTACATTCAACATGGAAATTACCACTACAACCCAGATGATTTATAAAATTTCTATTAGAGGAAAGAGCTAATTGGCAAATAGTTCATAACAACAACAGTAATAATAATAATAATAACAACAATAAACAATCTAAAGTTTTATATATATATATTGTAACAGGCACAGATGTCGTTACATTATTTTTTTTATTAAACACGAAAAAAGAAAAGTTTGCAAATAAAAACTTCTTTTGTTTAAGAATTAAAAATTGAAATTAAATATCATCTAAACTCAAATATATATATATAATCGCACAGATAAAAAAAAATTATTAAAATAGAACTTTATTAAGAATAGAAAAACTAAATCTTTCAACAAAAAGATTTAGAGATAAAAATAATATCTTTAAATTTGGAAAACAAATTAATTGGTGTTATTGAAAAATGGAAATGATTGTTTTAATTAGTTAAATATAAACTAGTCCTTGGGCATTTAAAATGTATAAGCAAAGGTCAGATAGGAGAGAAAAACAATGGAATCGGACCTCAGCGAAAGGACCATCACATCGATGACATAATGTAAATGGAATCCTTAAAATTAATATAAAAGGAAAAGTTTGGAAATTATTAGTTAGTTATTAAAAGATGTATGACAGCAGTGGTGATATGTATTAGTGCGGAGTTGAAGGAGAAGGGATTGAAAAGATGCACTCTTCAATCCCTTCAGTTTTGTTAAAAAAAGGAAATGACATCGTTTTTTCTACATTGAGGACCAGCTAAAGCAAAAGACCTCTGGATGAATAAATAAAACAGCCAACAGAATACCAATCTCTTTAGGACGGCGTGGGAATTCACGTTCAAATGGCAAGCAACGGATAAAAAGGAACGTTTTAAAATGGTAAGAACTTTTTGAACTCTAAGCTTTAAATATATTTCTAAAACTCCAGTATACTAAACAATAAGAACTTTAATTCTAAAACTTGTTCCGTCTTTAAAATAATTGAAATAGAATCCTATCTGACCAACTTTATTTATTAATAAGTAATTTTAATTTGATGTATTTCTTTTGTAAAATCATTTCCATTTATTTTTTTTGGTTCTTTTAAGTTTTATTTATGATTTTTGTTTTTCGCTAATTTAATATTATATAAATGTTAAACTTAAGTCTGGTGTGAATGGCTATATAGATTTTTAAAGTTATATTAGGGGAGGGTAATCTTAGGTTATTTGTTTCGTAGTTAAATTAGGTCAATGGGTTGGATATATTGGTGTAATTAGTAGATGTACTACGAGATTCGCTATGGGCAGAATCGCTTTATATGCCACACACTTCCTTTTTGGCCTATGGAATGCTATTCGTAAGTCGGCAAAATGACCGCTGTCCTTTCCTATGGAGTTTTTTTTTTATTGCTCTTCTTGTCAGATAGATGTAGTATTCCTATCTGACGAGAGGCAATTTCTTCTCTTAACCTTTTGTGCTGCCGTATTTCGTATTACATTGAATGCATCGATATATCAGATGAATTGATGTTGGTTTGACTGCGAACTTTTGGCCTAAGGTTAAATAAGGATAGAATATTTTCTTTCAAATGCAAATCTATGTGGTCTATTCATACTCGACACTGTAAATAAAAATGCATTAAATTTAAGTTGGGTATAGATGCTTGCATGGGTTCGTTACCAGTTAATTATGTTTTTGGTTTTCATATTTGATCAAAATATTTAGTATTTATTTGTATTTATGTCGGATGACTTTTAAGTTATTGGTGTCTCTGCAGCATCTTATGATGAATGCTATTGGGTTTCTTATAAATTTCCCTCTGCAATTCCACCAATGATTTTATATTTTGATCGTTTATGTTTATTTTGAAATGTTTTTGACTGTGTAATCTATGTAACCGATCTATACTCAACATTAAAAACACATTTTATAAATCCATCTGTGCGAACTTATAAAATTTAAAATGTAAACTTATAAAAATTAAAATGTAAAATCAAATTCTAAAATCAAGTTAAAATTATAAAGTAAAAGTAATATTAAAATGATTCAAAATTTATATGTGCGTTAATAAATGTTTGTGTGTATAATTACTGACAGCGGCGTATTTTATTATTTTTTTGAAAATATTCTTAGATAAGAATTTATTGTAAAATATAAATCTCTGCTGTTCCATCTGAGCTAGTGACAATGGGCTAACGACCGGAATCAACCAATATAATTTTTTTTTTTAACTTACGTATCTGCCTACTTTATAAATTTTTCTAGGTTCAAATGCCTAGATGGCCCCCTGTAGTGCAGATTATGTTTAGCTCACATATCTCCGGATCGTTATAATATATATATAACTAGAGAAAGAAAAAAGGTTAATTCAAAAATATTCCAATACAGATTTTAAAATCTAAAGACAATTAAATATCTAGATAAGAAATGAATTTAAAAGAATAAAATAGCTACCTACAAAATAAATTAGTAAAAAAAATCAGTAATCAAAAAAATATTGAAATATAAAAAGATTACAATAATAATAATAATAATAATAATAATAATAATAATAATAATAATAATAATAATAATAATAATAATAATAATAATAATAATAATAATAATAATAATAATAATAATAATAATGCAAATTTATTTACAGGTAAATGGATACTGACAAATAAATATGTTTAAAATATTAAACTTACATAAACTATGAGACTTTTAATCTGAAAGATTATTAAAAGTAAAAATAAAAAAATTAACTCCCCTAATGTATATAAAGAAATGGTGATCTTTTTTGTTTGGGATTAGAATACAATTTTATTTCAGAGCGAGCACAAGGAAATAGTAATTTGTGTTTCCATGCAGAAATAAAAACAATATGTTCTTAGATAAAAATGTTTCAAGAGATTTTAAAATAGTCTTAAGTTCAGACGTGAAAGTACACTATCATTTCATGTTTAAATAACAGTAGGCAAATCAAAACAATTCATGAGTGAATAGAAACAACAAAACATTTCCAATCAAGCTATCATGCCAATTTTAGAAATGACCAATGTAAATAATCTCATTGGAAGTTAAGAATGTGCAAATCAACATATATTCCATATATATAAATTGCCAAAATGTCTTCATATAAAAGATATTTTCAACATTATAGTTATTCCATTGTTACGAATTTTCTTCTTTTCTGAGCCAACATAATGTTTTTTAAATAATATTTAACTTTATTACTGTCTAGCATGCTTTTAATATATTTTTACTATATCATATTTATGGCATATAATGGTGTCATGAATATGATGTAGTAAAAATATATTGAAAGCATGCTAGACAGTAATAAAGCTAAATATTATTTTTTTTAAAAACTACCTTTTCTGTGTAATTTTACCAGATAATATTATGGTAAATACTTTCTACAGTTGTATAAAAAACAGCCAGTAATCAGCATTATTCATTACAACAAAATGACAAAATCAGAAATAAGACATTTTTTGGAATATAGTTGAAGTCTGGTGCTTGTGCACTAATATACATTCATATCTTTAATTCTTCCAGAGATGTTCATAGTGTGAAAATGCTAAAGATTCTTAAATGTTTTCATAGTCATCTGAATAAACTCTTGCCAATATTTTAATTTTGATCCTAGGGTAAATTTATTATATATATTTTCATATTTAAAATAATGTAAAACTTGTTTTGGTCAAACGTATGTTTTATTTCTTTATTTTTTTCATGCATTTATTAATATCTTGAAGTCAAAGAAAAATCTAAACAAACTGATCAAATTTTTCAATAGAGATTATAGTAAGTGAAATATATAAGTTCATTTGAATAAAAATCCAGTTCTAAGATAAACTGTGATTATTTCTCCTAATTTTACTTTGTTAGTTTGAGATATTATTTTATATAGTGCTATGTTTTTTGTGTAATAGTAATATTAGTGATTAAGCCAATGCACATGCGCTTTAAAGATAAATTATAAATGAATACTCAATTTCAATCCATTTATATTACTAAACAAAATTAAATTTAAATATTTAGTCTGGTAAAACTACAAAAAAATCAATTCAGATGTCACATGACCTAATTTAATAAGCTTGTATTTACAAATGTTATATATAGAACTCGCAAAACAAGCTCTTAACAAGTTTTGTAGAATATCCCCAACCTCAGACCAGTTTCTGTTTCTGGTGTCCTCAGTGAATTGTTAGGATATTCAAGTATTAGATTAAAAATATGGCTATTTAAGTTAAATAGCTAGATTGGAACATATGGATGTCTGAAAATTTCAGATTTTCTACTTAATAGCTATACATTAGATAGAGTGCTGGGCTTGTCCTGGAATTTTTAATTTAATGCTTGAATATCCTAGCACCTCACTGAGGATGCCAATAGCAGAAACCGGCCTGAGGTTGGAAATATTCTACAAAGCTTAATTAATCTGATAAATATTCTTTTACAATTTTTAAATTTTATTTTATTAAACAAAATTAAATAAAAGATGTTAATTAACAACTTACCTGGATTTAAAACAAATATTTGAAATACAGGCATTCTTTATATACCTGGAGCTTAATTGTAAATATAGGGGATTTGAATTCAGACTTTTAAGCATTCCTCAACTATCCACACTATTTCATACCACTGATACACATGATGACACACATGTAAAAAAGATAAATAATCACATACATATTTCATTGCTGAACCAGCACTCCTCAGTTGGTCCAGATTATCATCTCTCACGCATATATATATATTCAGTGTATATTGGTCATTATTTATCGTTTCTACATGTGTGTTGTCATGTGTATCAGTGATATGAGATAGTGTGGATAGTTGAGGGGTACTTGAAAGTCTGAGTTCAAATCCTCTATATCTAAATTTAAAACATAAATTTAAAAAAAAGTTTTAAGAAATTTTATATAGCATCAGATTTAGGCACATTTCTAATATATATTTGCAAATGAAGAAGAAATCAAAAACTCAGACCAAAAAAAAAAGTTAATAATTTTGCAATGTTTATTTAAGTTATGAAATCATTTATTAAATAATTATTGAATTTAAGCAACAATTTCACCTATAATATTAATTATGATCATTATAAGAATTTTTAAATATTTACAGTCTTAAAGTAGTTATACTTGATGATTGTAGGATGCCAATGCATTGCTTAGGGTTTTGTCAATATGCCTTAAACATATTTTTGAATTAATATGGAAACTATAAATAATCACATATATTATTTTGTTCCATCTTTTGAATTGTGATTGATGCAATAAGATTCTTTGACTTTTGGTTAACCATATTGAATATTTGGCTACATATGTGAAGTATCATGATTAATGTGATGTTATAAATAAATTTTTGTGAATTTAAAATCAATAGTAGTCCAGTTACAATGAACCTATCCCTCTGAGGTGCCCCAACCAATTTCCTGGTTTTTATTTTGGGGTGAGGAACATTATAAATTTTTTTTATTTTAACCATCTCCCCCACCAACTGTTAAAAAACAAAGGGATATGGTAATTAATTAAGATCTGTAAAAGTTGCCATAGCTATTAAAAAATATAATTAAAGAAAGCAACTGATAATAATTGCATTGAATAAAATACAAAAAAATAAGATCTCAAATAAATAAATTAGTTGTATATGTATTAGCCTTTTGCCTGCAATAATATAATTTGTGAAAGATCAGTAGTCAATTCATAAGAAGAATTTAGGTTATAAATTTTAAATGAAGATAGATGTCTCATATACATTAAGTTGGATTTCATATTACAATTAACAGTAAATAATAAGTTATTTCTAAGGGTTAGGTTTAGTACTATCCATTTGAAGTACAAATGAGAAATGTTTTTATTTGAATGATTCTTGCAATGATTGATATATATTATTGCTAATACATAAGTTTGCTTTGAGGTACCAAATTTAAAGTCAATAAATATTAGGAATAAAATTTGTTTGTTTTTTTTGCATTTGTTTATAATGATTTTTTAGGCGAATACCTATCCTTGCTAAAGTATGATTGTGTTCAATACTATCATGTATTAGTGTTGGTCTACACATTGTGTGTCAAAATACATGTACATAAAATATCTCATTCCATAAGATAGAAGTGATTTTGTTAAAGGAATGAATACAATAATATTATTAAAATGGGAAATGAATATTTGATTTTGAAGTAAGGAATAATTTAAAGATATATATTGATAAAAGTGTATTTACAATAGCAATATTTTTCATTTCATAAATATTTAAAGTAATCAAATCCTTTAATTCATTTATCAGCATAATGCCTTTAGCATTGATATCTGTATCTGGTTGTGTCTATCTTAGAGTTAATCCTGATTGTAAATAAGAGTTAGAAGTATAATAATCGATGTAGCATTATATTTAGATTTAATATTTAATCTTTCTTTTTAATGGTTAGGATAAAATAATAAATTTTCTATATATTCCATCCAAAATTAAAAAGGTTAGTTAACCTGGTTTTATGAAATTAAATAGTATTTATCCATACCATGTTAATCTTAATTATGTGTTGATTAATAAGACTAACTTGCTTCTAGCCATCATGTTTATGACTGTATATTTAAGGGTAATCAATATAAGTGAAAATATTTATGGAAAAGTTCTTGCTTCCAAACATCTATTCTGGAAAGAACTAGAAAAGTGATGAAAAAATAATAAACTAAATTTTAATATGTGAAATTTTATTTGATATTTTAATTTATTGATATAGAGGGGTCCAAATGATGATGATCAGGATGTTGGCTTGATCTCAAAGCTTTCTAGTTACTATCAACTAAGTTTACTTTTTCATTGTAGCTAAAAATATTCCTTTGTACTATTTATATGATACTATAACAAAATCCATGATATATATATATATGATGAAGTTTATCATCTGCAAGGAAATATTACTATATAGTGCCAAGCATGTTTATATATCCAGATGTATAATATGTTATGCATTACAATCTCCTTTTTTAAATTACAGGTTTACAAAATTAAATCTATGCATTGTGGATATTTTCTCATCAGAAATCCTCTTGTATTTGTCTCTCCAAATCTACAGATAGATATGATCCATAGCAATATATATTATTATCAATTTGTAAGCCATTTGTAAATAAATATGGCTATTCTAACTTTTAAGTATATATAGACACACCCAAGCTACAAACGAGTTTTAGGATAGTTATTTAAATCAGTCTATAAAACATAATTATTTCCACATATATAATTTATAGTCCCAAACTCTATTTATTTGATATTCCATAATGCTTTGTTTTAATCTTTTCTGAAACAAACTTTTCTTTTTAGAAGAGTATCTATCCTCAACCGTATTCATTTAAAACATTTTATGATAATTTTTATAATGTAAATAGGATCTACAAGTTTGAAAAAGATGCTCAAGTTAACCAAAAAAAAATACTTTTTCATAAAGTTTGTTATTATTTATTTGTTTTATATACCCAATTCATGAAACATGTGTCTTCACAACTGTAGATTTGATATTAGAACATCAAACAAGCTGACAAATATAACAATTAGTACTTTAATTTTGCTAATATATTTTTAGAATATTACAGGATATTCTTCAGTAATTCAGTTGTTAATAATTTTCTTCTTTTCTGAGCCAACATAATTTAATTACACCACTATATGCCATGAATATGATATAGTTAATAAATATGTCAAATTTCAATACTTATTATTTGTAAGGGGAGAAAAAAAAAGTATTTAATGTTTGCCCTTATGACTTAAAAGTTGAGCGAGAAAGGATTGGTGCTATTTCTGTATGCCATGCCATGACATGTCAACTCTAATTCGCATCATCAAGAGAGAATGCACAAACAGTTTAGTTGTCCATACTGATGAGTGGCCAGTCTATGCTAATCTCAATGCTATGAGATTTCAACATTGTGACACAACCTATTATTTATTTAATTTTAAATTTACTTTGTACAACTCATTTTATACATTTTTTCCTTCTAGTTTATTTATTTAAATACTTTGCACAACTAAATTTATATATTTTTTCTATTTGTTTATTTGTAACTTTTATTTTTTTTTAAAAAAATTACTTAATAAATTAAATTTGTATTTATAATTCATATTTTTTTCTTCTACCTGACAATTGCAATAACATTATTGGAAAAAGTATGTGTAACATATTTTTATTTAATTTTATTTACATATACACATTCTTTTGTTCTTTATTTTCATTTGTAAGCAAAAAAAACACACTCCCATTACTTATTCATTTATTATTTGGTATTTTCAGAAGTGGTTCAATGGGTCCCCAAATGTCTATAAAAGTCCTAGATACAGAGCTAATTTATGATATAAATATATGGAAATCTAAAATGTGTGGATTTACATTTAAATCAACTTAATTAGAAAGCAAGTAATCTAGGACAACTTCCCCAGGCCAAGAGTCAAAGTAAACTGACAGACTGATGTGTTAAAAAGGAGGATCCTTTGTGGGTAGGGGGTCCTCCTTTTGGATGCATCACAAAGAAGTGTGTAAATAGATAATTTACAATATTCAAATCTTATCAAATATAATGACAAGGCAACATTGTATTATCAACATATCCCATATGTACAATTATTGTTTATCTATTTAAATACATTTTGTGATTTAATTACACCTGGGTCTCGATTTATGTGGATTATTTTAATGCGATTTTGAAGTTATGTGATTCATGTTTCTTCTTAATATCTTTCATATTTCACTATATTTATTAGATATCAAGAAATTTAAATTATTAATAACTTATTTTCACTTGAATTTTTTTTTTTCAAAAATATAACGTTATATTAGCAGCTAACGTGAATATGGCCTGAAGCTGTATTTAGAATGTTAGCTTCTATGTAAATAACCTATTTATACTAATGAATAAATAATAATAATAGATTTATACTTATATATAAAAATATTGCAATAAATATTCAAAAAATTTAAACTTTTAAAACAAAAAACGAAGAATTTATAAACTGAAAATAATCTTTCTTTTTTTTTTCAGAATTGTCTTTCTAATGATAATGTATAATCTTTTTGTTTTGATTGCCATCTCATTTTTTAAATATAGAAACAGAAAACCATTAACACAGCACAAGACTGAAAGTGGTGTTAAATGTACATCACATTAAATTTAGTGAAGAAAAATCAAATATAATGATGGTTAATACTGGGTAAAGAGAAGATGCAGAATTTTTATTGGGAGATATTAAATTAAGTGTGGTGAATAGATATAGTTATTTGGGAATTATTTTAAGTAATCAGAAAAATTATTTGGATGAATGGGAGAAAAAATTGATAAATGAAGCAAAGAAAAGAAAGGGATTGATAAAGAAATTAACAGTGTTTCCATATAAATATGATGTAGCTAGAATTGTATGGAAGGGAGTTGCATAGCAGGGTTAACATATGGTAATGGTGTGTTAATAAAGGGGTATTAGATTACTTAGAAAAGTACAAAGGGAAGTAGAAAGACATGCATTGGATGCAGATGTATGGACAGCCAAGGGAGGCAATTCAAGGAGAAATGGGATGGTCAAGTTTTCATATGAGAGATGCAAAAAGTAAAATGAAAATGTTTGGTAGATTGCAGTTTATGGATACTAAAAGAATAGCCAAATAGTATTTAATTGGGTTATGAGTAAAGGGCAGGTAACAAGTTGGGTGAGAAAGGTATTGCGGTATGCAAAAGATTTAGATAAAGAATTTACATCAGTATATTTATATAAAAAATGGGATGATTGTGTTAAGAGGATTGTTGAGTGTTGTAGTAGTAAGGAATGGGATAAAAGAATAGATTTATTAATAAAGAATAGAGAATTAGAGAGATGGAGAAATAGTATGGAGAGTAAAAAGAGTTTAAATATATATAGAAATAAACAGAATATTGGATGCAAGTTAATATATGATAATAGTAAGGAAAGTAGTTTATTGTTTAAGGCTCGAATGGGATCTTTAGCTACAAGAGAATATACATGTAAATGGCAAAATATGGAGGATTTATTTTGTAAATTATGTAAGGAAGGAATAGAAAATATTAGGTATTTGTTAATTGAATGTAAATGCTTGAAAACAGAAAGGGTACATGATGAAGTTATGGAAGAATATATATGAAAAAAGTGATTATACAGAAAGTGAGTTATTGGTTTTTATGCTGGGTTTGGGAAAAGATAAGGGGAATTAGATATTAAGGCTATAGAGTTGACAAAGATTATGTTGTGGAAATGGGATGGAACAGACTATGGGAAAACTTAGAGTGGAGAATGGAAAATTAAGTGGCTAACAGGTTTATTTGGGCATAATTGCTTAGATATTCTTGACTTCGTTTAAGAGAAGCCACAATACATCACATCACATCGAATAAAAATAAAGTAGCTAACAGGTTTCTCTGGGCATAATTGCTGAGAGATTCTTGACTTCGTTTAAGGAGAAGCCACAATATATCACATCACATCAAATCTGATTTCTTATCAGTTTACAAATGAACATTAGTGGTAATGATTAAAATATGTATGAAAAATGTAAAATGAAATACTGTAGTTAATAAAAAAAGTAAAAAAAGTTTGTCTTGTATTAATTTTTTCCAAATATTTGAAATTTTTTATTAGTCAAACTTTATTTGCTTATTTTTTTAATGCGAATTTTAAAGTAATTTTTTTGTTGCTTTGCTTTTATGCGAATTCTGAAAATTACAGACCCTACCCCCCATTTTTCAAGGTAAATTAAGTCTATTTTTGTGCGATTTTTTTTAATGCGGGTTTTCTGTGGAACCTATCTACCGCATAAAACAAGACCCAGGCATATCTATTTTATATTACATATATCCTAAAAGTGCATTTTAAAATTTACATATAAAAATCCTTCATTTTTAATAAATTTGCTTTATGGTATTAATATTTTTTCCTTACTGTTTTTACTATATATATATGTAGCACATTTCAAAAAGTGTTTAAATCATTTTTTGCTCTTAATTAGAATCATATTTTCATTGTATGTCAAATTATTTGTATATTGATTGGGATCTGATGTTTGGCTCCAGGCACCTTAATGAGAAACAAAATATGTGTAACATTGAATTGTTTTCATTATATTTGATAAGCAAATGACCTATTTACAAAAATCTGCAAATGTGACCTGCAATTGATCAGTACCTTATGACCAATCAAAAGCCAACACAATGGGTAAGCCAAAGAATGACCAAGTAACCATAAAATAACAATATAGGTCTAAACACCAAGAATGCAACCTTCCAAAAAATGACTAAGTAACCATAAAATAAAATATAGGTCAGGATTAGTACAAGATCTCTAAGGCATCAAACACACATATAATCTAAGAAAAGTCCTTTTATCTAAGTGAACAATAAGCAAGTAAATTCTCTTATGGACTAACTACACATTAACTAATACATTATTTATAAGATGTAGATAGACCAATGGTTGATTGATAAGACTTAGTTATATTCCATAACCAATAAAAATAAGTAGTAATAATAATGATATCAGGGTTTTTAAATATTAAATAATTTAGTTGTAAAAAATATTAACTTTGCAATGCTAATATAAAATAATAAGATAATTTAACAATGAGACTCTTATTTTGGTTCTTATATCGCCAGTTAAACAAAATCAAGTTTTTGAAGTCTAAAATAATTGTCTAACGAAAGCAAAGCTAAAGTGTTGCAGTAGATAAAAAAGAATTTTGTTATATCAACACATCACTAAGTAATTTAACAACAAAAATATCAATAAAGTAATCTTATATAAATCTATTCGCATGTATGACAGATTGCATGAATTGTACCAATGTGCAATGTACTCTTATATATACTTCAAACACATTTGCTATTTAAATGGATTTTCTGGTAAATGGATGTGACATATGGCAATGAACACAGAAATGTAATTAAGAATAAAATAAATATTTATTACAAAGACTAAATATATTTCTTTTACTTTACAATTTGACAAATATATATATATACATCGAACTTATTTACTATTATTTGCAAAAACAAAAAAATAAATTATCCATTTTGATTATATATATAAAACATCAATTAGCAACTGTATTTAAAAGAAAATAATTATGATGAATATTATCTAGGGTTCTAAATATTTATAAATATTTAAATCAGATGGTGATATTGAGAAAAGAAAATGGAAAGTTTGCTAGTTTAAATAAATAAATTAAAATAACATTATACGTTATAATGTTATTTGAAGGGAATATTTAATAATAATAAAGTTGTGCTAATACACATATAACGTAAAGCTGTATACATTAACAAATTAATTGTAGTCAACAAAATAAAATGGCTAAGCGCTTTCGAGAAAGTGTATTTCTCATAATCATAGCCTGTTATGACTCCTCACTGATAAAGGCAACAAGCCAGAAACTAGGCTGGGGATATTGAATGTGTAGGCCCTAGATGGGGATTTTATGCACAAGCCTTCTGGCATCCATTGATTACTTTGGCTTGTACTGAGTGGCAATATGTATAGAAGAGAGTTTTGCCTGTTTTAATAACAGTTATAAGCAAGCATAAGAAATGGTGATCATGTGATGTTTATTGGCTTAAAACGAATTCTGCCTAATAGGATCGTGGTGACTATGGTTATTAAAGAACCAAGGTCACCAAAATATATAAGTACTGAACTAAGTTCAGTCCTATATGACTATATAAGCTAATGATCTTGGATGGAAAATATTATGATGTTTTCAATTTAAGACTTATAGTTTTGTAGTTAAGTAGAGATAAAAGGTGGCTGCTGGAGGGTTTCATTAGATCCTAAGATCTAGGTGCAATGCTCTCAGATCCAAGACTCCTCACTGAAAAAAGGATATTGAATGAGTAGACACTAGATGGAGATTTTATGCACAAGCCTTCTGGCATCCATTGATTATTCTGGCTTGCACTGAGTGGCAATACGTATAGGGAGTTTTGCCTGTTTTAATAAGTTATAAGCAAGCATAAGAAATGGTGATCATGTGATGTTTATGGGCTTGATGAAATTATATATAAAAATTTTAGCTGAATACTTATTTTTGAGAGAAACTGAATAAAAATAGCATTATATTAAGATGACTAAGAATGAAAAAATATAAACTCTAAAAATTTAAGTAGATATTGTAGCAAAAAATATTATTCGCTCAATATCTGTTTTATTTTATATATATATTTATTGTCTTAGTTAAATGTATATTATCAATCTCTTGTAGTTTATATTTCTGTTATTATTTCATGACTAAATTCCATGTTGATATTTAATTTTTTTCAGAATTAATACCTTTTAATTCCTAACTCTCTTATTTTAACAATCATTATATCATGAGCTTAATCTTTTTTTTCTATTTCTCTCAAAAGCTAATATTGACTGATATTTTTTTTATTATATTGAAATGAATAATGTCTTATACATTTTATGTCAAGCCATGTGATTTTCCACATGGTATTAAACTCATTTTCTGTTGTTGTGAGGATAGCTAATAAAAAAAGCATTACAAAATCTTAAAGAAAGTTACATAAAATAAAAGAAATATTTTAAAATAAAGTATTAATAATAATACATAATGTTGAAGTATTATTTAAAAATATGTTTGTTTGTTTTTTTATTATCAAAAATTAAAAGAATGTATGTCCAAAATCATGTTAGAAAGGAAGTATTACAAATCAACACAATTAAGTATATTAGTATTAAAAGAAATAGATTTTAAAAGTTTAATTAATTACAGTAATTTACATTTTGGTTTAAATAAATAGATTAAAAATAAGATAATTAAAAGATTAAGTCTAATTTTAAATTCAAACTTGCCGTTTTGAGTTTGGAAATATGAGATTTAAAAACAAGGTAAAAATTCAAGCAATTAAATAATGAAGAATGTTTTGAAATTTCATACAATTAAAATAAACTTAATTCATTAAGCTGTTGTAAATAAGAGGTCATCAAGATGGTATAAATAACAGGTCAATAGTATATATTTAATCAGGTTTTCCTTGAAATTATTTACTCTGGATTTTTGCTGTATTCAAACTTGATCGAACATCCATCCTGGTGACCATGTAGAAAAGGAAAAATGCTGGCTGCCAAAGTCTAATCTGAATCCTCAGTAAATTCAAGACCTTTTAAAGGAATCTCTCTATATAAAAACGTCTAAACCTCAAATAATTCCAAACACAAGCTTTAGACAGAACTGTATATCAATAGGCAAAAGGACAGTATATTGACTTGGAAAAGAAAAACAATCTATAATAATCAATAATGCATGCCATCAAGAGAAATATTAGTCACACAAAATTCTCACCGTGAGCTGTAAAGAGAGTCCTGGCTATGAAATCTTATGCTATGATTTGATATTCATATATAAAAACTTGAGAATCATTTAAAGTTTTATTTTATTATCTCTTAAGGTATATTAATTATAAATAACTAAATTTTATAAAGTATTTGTGATAAATTATTTGATTGACTAAAAGAGGAAGCAATAAATATTTTGGCTAAAGCAGCTAAAATACAAAATTTGCTTTGTTTTTCTTTTATTATATATATATATGATTCGTTAAAATTTTATCTCTTTTCAAAACAAATATATATATGGATAAACAAGAGCTTTCTTTCCATGTGGAAATTGTTAGTAAATATTTAAAGTTAGATAAAATAATCAGTGATTCAATAGTCATTTTAAATACACGGAATGTGCATGCATGTGAAAATATTTAATATGAAATGTCCAATTAGAAATTATGAGTGCTAGTATAATCATTGTAGTTTTAAATTAAACTAAAGGTTATTTTAACCCTGTATTAATTATTATGAATGAGATTTTATATGTTAGAATTTGTAATATAAATGTAAATGTTTAAATCACCGTTGAATAGTTAAAATATGCTATATCTATATAAAAAAAATTATCACAGTTTTATTTTGTAAATTCAGGTTGGATTCAAAAGGCTACCTCAGTTAATTGATTTATTATTAAAATGAAATTCAAGCCTAAAATGGCCGCTCTTTAAAATTATTGTTATAAGAAAAATATATTGGTTATAATAATCCCATATTAGACATGAAGCTAAAGATAAGAATAAATGTATTATATTTATGAGAATTGGCCATGTGTAAGATTATATCCACAGTATATTAAAGGTCAGGGATTTACTCAACGCAAGCGTATTCATTCATATAATCATGTTAGTATTATAATAAGTAATTCAAAGATTAATATTTTAAAATTAATGATGTTAAAACTTGGACACTTTACAAATCGTATTTGTTTTCTAGAATGCATGTGAACTAAAAGTTAAAAGATAATTGAAAAATGATTTATTAAAGAAATTATTACTTTTTAATTAAATTTAATAGTTTAAATTATAATCACAAAGGTAATAAAATTATATAAAAAGATTTCAGTATTTAATAAATTCTTATGATATAGCCATATATTTTGTGACAATTACAATACTTTGTAAATAAATAACTTTATTTGTTTAAATAGTCTGTTTAACTTTATATGTATATATAATGTCTGGACTATATATTAATTCCATGTCCATTTCATCAGGTATAACTCACTCATGTTCTACATGATTTGGCCAGGTATTGCAAATACTGTTATGTACTGGTCATCATCATCACATATCAAAAAAAAATATTTTGAATTCTATTAAAATATATAAAGTATATATGCCTGTATATTTCCTGAAAGTATTGTCAGGCATGCCCAAATCAATTAAAGTGTATCAAATTATAACAACCTGTCCATTATAATATCTATATAATTTCTGCCAACTTGTACAATTTATAATTTTACTTTTTATTATTTTTATTTATTTTCTGGTTCAAAATTTCTTGCTCACCAACTTCATATTATTCTTTAATATTATGCAATATTGAGGTATCCTTTGATTGCTTTTACCTGTAATTACCTTGCCAGTAGCAATGTGGAATAACCATTCTAAATTGATTTTTTTTTTTACTCAAGTCCCTGCCTATCCCACTTTCAAGATTGATTAACATTAAGGGCTTCTTTTCATGTTATTCTCTTGTCTCTACTTCTTAATCAAGTGACAAAAAAAACCCTGCTTTAATGCCACCAATCAAAATATCTTTTATTGGTTTTCCACATATTTTTATCAATTTTCCATCATTAAATCATCTATTGATAATGTCAATGACATTCTGTCTATTAATAAAGTTTGAACATAAAAATGCAGATTAGTTTATGATTTTTTTTCTTTGCAATTTTGAAATGATGATCTGCTGTTTAGCTCTGCTCAAGCCAATGTTATTGTATATCCTTCAGCCAATATATTTATAATTTAAATGCAAATAACTATATCTCCCGCTCAGATATATAATGTCAGCAACTACAAAAGATATCCTATAATTCAGTGAGAGATACAGTTACTTCTCTTTTAATTATTTATATTTAAGTTATGATTATTCATTATTGCATATATATTATAACCATATCAACCTGAGTGCAGTCCACATTATTCAGGATGAAATGCTGCATAAAAATAAAAAGAGAAGAAAAATATACAAACTGCTTTTGTAGCTGGAAATATAGTACATATTTCTGCTTCACCTAGTGCCAATGTCATCAGCACTAGTATGGGTTTGAACACAATCTTGTATATTAACTGACACCCATCTCATAATAGGTGGTAGTATATTTATAATCAATATTATAATCTTTTATCTAGTTAATTTATATTTTATGATTAAAACTAACCTTTTTATAATAGTTTATTTATTTTATAATATTTATAGAAATGTATATTGTGTTTATTTTATTAAATTGGCATTGAGTAAATAATTGAATCCTAGATATCTATGAAATGTTACAAATATTTTTAAATTCTTTTATTAAAGTTCATTTTTTTCAATTAATCAGTTGGTAACATTTTATATTCATCTTTTGATAAGTGTACATTAAAGGATCAATTATATAAACAATCTAATATTTGTAACGAATATTTTGTAAATTTGTATTTAAGTTTTATATCAAATATTAGGTTTGAAAGTCATCATATTATTTATAGAATGTACCAAATTCCTAAAATTTTTGTGAATAAAATTTACATTTTCTCTAATCTAAATCTTAATTAAATAGGCTTTGTTAATACGATGACTGATAAACTTAATCATGCTTGTTGCTGTTTTCTTTTAATTAGCAAAATGAACCCTTTGGGCATGTTTAATGCCAGATTGTAGATTTCCCACCCAGGCAGATGCTGACCACAGAGAAAGTCACCAGCAAATGTCATGTAGATTGAATCCTATAGATAAGGCAAGAAATAAATAGTAAAAATTTTGATAAGGGATTATTGAAGAACAGTTCAATGAAGAGAGTATTTATAATATTTTATGCCTAAAGAATGAGGGAATAAAAAGATTGGTAGTTTGCTTTTCAGAGCTCTGTTCCACCAGCTCATCACAATGCATGTACTGTCTCAAGGAAGCCAGCTAAATGATCTGATTTTATAACTGCCTGTTTCAAGCCATGGGATGTCTACTGATTAGGTGAGATAGACTCCAATTTGCTGCAAGCGTCTGATTCTAGCTTACTTTGTTTTCTAAATCAATATTAATTTATATTATATATATCTGTAATGTTTATACAACTTAATTTTAAAATGCGTCTTTTAAAAATTTTCTCTTAAATTTAAAATTATCAATTCTTATAAAAATCTCACATTATTTTGATGCGGCAAATTTATCTTAAATTTTTTGCTGGTTTATTTATAATATTGATTTATTGAAACTGCCAAGTATAAGACTCAATGAGCAACTAACTTTAAATCTTCTCCCTCTTATTTTCTCCAGTTAAAAATCATTTTAGAAGACTTATTTCAATTAAATTAATTAATAGAGAAAGCTCATTTAGTTTTGTACCTCATAAATTTATTTTAAATGATTGAAATTATTTTAAAAGTTAGGTATCTTATTATTATCTCCAACTTAAAAGTGCCCTCGTAATTATTTCTGAAAGGATAATGAATTTTATTAAATCAGTTAAGTAAAATCTATCAGTGATTTCTGTAAAACAAATATCTTGAAAGAAAATCATTGAAAGCACATTTATCATAGCATTTTATCAGTATATGGTTCATATATATATATATTGTCAGAAAAATTGTGATGTATAATTTATTATGCTGTATATTGTCAAACTTCACCAATTGATATTTAATGCCCAGTCTGTTTATGTTAATTAAAAGACTGACTTATTTTGTAATCTTCAATGATGAACTAGTTGATAACTCACTAATAAATGAAATATTTAGAAAGTGTGGAAAACAATTTATATTTAGTTTTAATTCTTGCCTTTCCTTCTATATTATATTTATGATCCATTTATTAATGACCTAAGGTTTCTGGGGACTTTCTATTACATAGGGGAGCCAATTATTTAATCAGGAATTAATTTATTAGGATTGTTAATGATCCACTATATGTGTCTAGGGCATTATGTAATTTATAGTTACAGCCATTGGTTTATTATTATTAGTCTTGCTTTGCTACATTCCCTCTTAGGACCTTCGGAAGTTTAAATATGACCAGTCTAATCCTTGACTTTCCCTTAATAGTAGACGTATTTTCCTACTAGAGATCCTTTCCAGGCATTGCCATTAAGATGTGTATGGGAAGACTAGCACATCAAATCTATTATTATTCAAAGACATGTTTTGGCTGGAGAGCCAGCATTTCTCATCATCTCCCTGTATATACCAGGGATTTCTTTTAGCAAAGCCACACAGAGGATCGTAACAGACCTCATTCATTCTTTGTTATAATCTATATCACACTGCCTTTATCATTCTATATATATTTATTTACAAACCTGAAATGCTCTCTGCTGTGATGGCACGTCCTTCACAAACCAATCCCATTAATTATTAAATCTGATTATTTTATTTAAAATGAATTGCTTTCCACACTCATTACAGACAACTGATTTAAATGTAATAGTGTTTTAAATACACATCGCTCATGTCTTGTTATTTATATATAGAATAGATTTATTTGTAATTTTTTAAAGAAAGCTAATGATATTTTATTGCTGATTGGTTCTTGGCAGACAAATTAACAAATTTTTACTTTATCAAATGCCTTGCACTTAGCCACATCAAAACGAATTCAAGAAATATAATAACCTAGTTGTATAAACAAAACTCAACTTATTTTGTATAACAATTCAATTTCTTAATAAATTCCTGTAATATTATTTTAAATTAACTTGGTTTGTCATCACTCCGAATCTCTAATCTTAATTACCCTAGTTATTTCTAATATTTCTTTGATTTAAATTCAATTCTTTGTAATGTTGCCATAAAGAATTATAATTATTACAGTTCAAACATTAGTAATCGATATCACATCACATCTGTACTGGTCTGCAATTGTCAGAATTCACTAAATTATTAATTTCTCATATAAACCCTTTATTATTTTGAGTCTCTTTGTGAACCGTGACCTCCAGCTGGGACGGAATAAAACCAAGCACTGCTAGTGTCATCTCAAATGTTATCCATTAGTCAGAGAGGCAATAGTTCAGGCAAATAGGTTAGGATTCACCCTTGCCCAACATCTGTATCTTGTGCATGGTTGGATTCAAGGTACTTTTGCTTGGATTATTGATATATGCATTTGATAATATTTATTGTGTATGGAAAAGGGCAATCTATGCATAAACATATGAGTTAATTACTAAAGATTTGAAATGCGTGTGTACACACATATATACAGTAAAGAAATTGCTTATAACACTAAAAAAAGAAATTATTAATGTATGTTTTAATCAAATTGTATCTTTGTAAAGGCAATTTATGCATAATGTTATTGATCATTTACTCTGTAATATGAGAGTAGAAAGATAGTAATAAATAAGACTGTAAAAGAGAAAAAAACAAAATGCTTGTGACTATGAATCAATTTTAAAATGAATAATTTATGAAATTCAAGGCATTTTGTGATATTTTTGTTTCTGAATTGATTTATGGATAAAATCTTGTCAATTCCTATAGTAAATAGAATGGTGATTTTCAAATCCAAGATTAAAAATTATGAATTAACAATATCTGTGAAATTAGAGGTAAAAATCAGCAAAGAATTTTATATCTTTCTGCATTGGAAGAGTGGTAGATAAAGAAAAGAGAACAAATAGTGACTATTTTCTATATAAAATAATATTGTAATCAAGCGTTGTTAGCCGAGAGGTCATCACAACCGCCTTGCAAGCAAGTAGTTGGTTGCAGACAGTTGTGGGTTCACGTCCCGGCTGATGCTATGACACATAAAAAATAATAATAATAATATTGTACACAAGCTTGTTTCTCCCACATATTTTAGAAGAGAACAATGAAATATTTTTATTCTGGGATCTGAGATTTTAGAATGGTCTCCATTATGATTAGAGTACTGGTTTCTGGCAGATGAGAAAACATATGCAAATAGTCTACATTGTGATTTGATTGATGTCAAATGATATAAACAGTGGACAGAAAGGTATAAAAAGAGATCATTCAGAATTTACTTAGTATGAAATAATTCATTTTTGATGTGGAGAATGCTATTTCGATTCTAGGTACATATTGAAATAAGCAGTTGTGGGAGAAGAGACTTTACAGCTAACTAAAATTGCAATGCCTATAGCAGAAATGATGATAATGTTTTCCTCCAGTAGTGGATTATTTACCATGCAAGGTTAAGCAACAAGTAGCACATTGGACAGAAAACTTTGAGTATGCAGTCCAATCCAGTAAATAATGTCAACATCTCTGGAACTAGATCACTACAGGCTCTAAGATGCCAGTAAAAAAAAGAAAAAGTACTGCTACTAAATTGCCCAATACCTATTAATATTCTATGTTGCCATGCTGCTGTAACTACAATTCAAGTCTTCACTGTATGAGAAGAAATCTATCAAATGAATTTATGAAGATGACAGTCATTACAGAAAAAAAAAAAACAATATTTGAAAACTCATGATTTATGACTAAAGATTTTTACTGGTAAGATATTCATGCTATAAAATTAAACATTTATTAGACTTAAAAACTGATATTAATCATTGTGATCTGTTATATTTTATATCTGCAGTTGGAATCGCTGGTATAGGCTTAAAACTGAGAACATATTAACTGCTGCAATACGTTTCATTTTATATCTGCATTAGGAATCATGAGTATAGACTTAAAAACTGAAAAAAATATTGTTATGACACATTTCATTTTATATATGCATTTGGGAATCATTAGTACATAGATGGAATCAATTTGTGTGTTTATTTTGTTAGTAAATTGTTAAATTATTGTATCAACACATATACTAGTTATGAACCATCCATAACTCTGAGATAACATGAAAACTACTGGGGAATGTGCTGGGATGTCACAGTAATCATTGGCAGTGATCATAATCATTATTTCATTAGTATTCTTAGTAAACGTTCTCTGCTGCGGTCTGGTGACTGGAGTTTGTTTTTTTATTGAAACCTAAAACAAATAAAATACTGTTAAGAATAATTGTGATTATAAATCCCAATCATCATCATCACATTGGTATTATTATGAAAACTCCACGATATTATTGGAATTTTATTAACCAATTTATTTTTGTTGATGTTATTAATGTATTCAACTGGAAGATTTACAATATATATGCAGGTCGATTTAAATGCGCACAAACACACTAGAAAGAAATATGATAAAATAGAAAAAAGATAATAAAGTTTAAGAAGTAAAAAATATAAACCCTCATTATATATTACAGAAAGAAAGATGAAATTCAGTATAAGAAGTATAATCAACAGATTCCAAAGATTATATTTAAACAAGATATCCAATCAGTACTGTGCTAAGCATAACGAGTGATTTTGTACAAATTTTATGGTTTTCAAATGGCAATATAAAATTAAAATATTGCAATAACAAAAAAAAAAAAAACATTTTTATTAAAAAAAAATTATTAATAAAAAACAATAAAAAGTATTACACAAATTAAAAAATGCATAATTTTCAATAGTTTATTTAAAGTTTATTGCATTTAATGATGGCTTAAAACCCTTAATATTGCTTTGCACCACATGCTTTAGCCTTATGAATAAAAAAAAAAAAATTTTGGATAATAAGTCAACTTAGTATATAATCTATAATGTTGTAAACCGTTCATTAGTCTTACTGCAAATAAAAAAATAGAGAAATCAGGTCTTCAGAGATAAGTATTTGAAATTTTTAGTAACTGTTGCCTTTGTCAGAATAGCTTAATTGACAACAGGCATGAGCTTTCTGGCATCCATTGATTACTCTGATTGGCACAAAGTGGCACTGCTGTATGGATAGTTTTGCCAGTTTAATTTGTGCTAGCATAAGAGATGGTGATCATGTGATGTTTAATAGCTTAATTGGTTAGAGCATTACCTTAAGCTTAATATTAAAAATCTAAAGAGCTTAATTTTCATGCTAGCTGTCACTGATCAATCAGACCCGCAATGCTGGTGAAGAGAATTTGGCTATTTTGGCATTTTTGTTTTACACTCTAGATAAAAATAGCTAGATGACCTTTTCTAATCAGTATTGGATGATTAGCTGGATTGGCTATGGACTAACTACCTGAAAAAATAAACCTTTATTGAAATATTTTCAAATTTACTGGGTTTGAATACCAATCCAGACTGTAGGCATGCAGGATAAGGTTCAACAAATAATTAATATACTGCACTACAAATATATTTTCTTATATAATTCTTCTTTCATCTGATTTTTTTGTTTTTCAAAAAATTTATCAAAGATTTGATATGATTTTTTTAAAATTTATATATAGTGTTACCATAAATACTTCAAATGATTTGTGCAGTGGTTTATTGGCCAATTAAGAAATAATTTTGTTTTGCTATTATTTGATACATCATCACTTTAGAAGTATTATTTTTATCTCTTTATCTTCATACATGTTACCTTACAGTAATTTTAAATGATGTATAACCCAAATTCTCCATTTTAGTGAATTTTTCTATTGTGCAATGATTACAGATACTATATTTCTTTAATATATTTTTTAAGGAAGATTTACCTGTAAACAAATTAGAAATCATTTTTAATATTCTCAACATTTGACATATTTCATAGATATTGAAAGTTCATGATGTGATTCTAAAATTGAAATGTAGAATAAATTATGTTAAGAGGATGGCAAGCAATGGCAAACTATCATTGATGATAATCACTTAATCACAAAACTTTATGCTAGTCAGCTTTTGTTACTTTCAAATAAATTTAAAATTACATTCATATTTTATTTCAGTGTTCAGTGGTATTGTGTTAACATTTCAAAAATGAATACCAAAATATGCAACTGGGAATTAAAACTACTTATTTATCAGATCAAATAATAAATAGTATAATAAGTGTACGAATGCTCAGAAAATCACATAATATTCAAGCACTAGAATTGGTTGAGATTTCCCCAGGAACTTTTAGCTCTTAACTGTGTTAGAGCATTCAGGCAAAATAATTAAATGGTTAAACATTTATAGAGATCTAAGATGTTCAAGCATCAAAATTGTAATTGAATTTCAATCCCAAGAAATTTTAGTTCTTGAGTCCAATATTCCATCATTGTGCTGTAACTTCCCAAGCTATAAACAATGTAAATTGGCCAATAAAGTATATATCTATTGTACCGGTCAAAACTGTATATTCATTCAACAAGACCTAGAATCCAAGCAAACTCTAGCAATCTAGCATGTGCATGATACACAGGTCCGGAACAGTCCTAAATGCTAACCTATTTGCCCATGCTTCAGGATCTCTGACTACATGGACAACACCCCTGAGATAAGAGCAAGCTTTCACTTACTCCAGACCTGGCAATGAGAACAGGGTGAGCAAAGAAAATAATATTCAAATAATTAGCCAATGATTATTATCAAAATATAATACTTAAAGTGCAGATTATTGCTTAATATATTAATAATCACATCCATAATGTTGTTCAAGGCAATGTTAAACAAAGGGAGTTTAATTAATAATACTAATAAAATCTTTCATTCAATTTGAAATAACTTAATTTAATCAAACAGTCATTTTGGGCAACGGATGACAAATGCAAGAATACAGAAAGTAATATAAATTTTATTACATAATTAAATATGGTAATAAACAAAATAGCTGTATAGAATGTCTGTGCAAGGGTAGTAACAAACTTGATTAGGTTTAATTAGCAATCACACACTTTATGGATGAAGTCAATAAATCACTGAATTTACATAAATACATAAAATCTTTGCATAGTACATAAAGTTAGTTAGTGCAATTATTACATATATAAAACAAAAGTAGTTTGTGCAGTTGCTCATATATGATGGTGCAGTTGATATGCCAAGGACCAAATAAATTAATTAGGTAATCAATAATATCTTGCAGCTTAACCCCCATTTTCACACTAATAAGTTCATTAGTCACTACATATATATGAATAAGAGTTTATGATGTGTGATTTGAAAAGTGTGCACAATATTTGGGAGATCACTCAGATGCATGGGAGAAAAATGATTCAGCTTAAAAGAAGCTGTAATTCATAATCAACTCAAAAAATTAAAACAAGTGGATGGTAAATGAAATGCAATTATGACTGGTAGAGAGCATTGCAGTTGGATAGATAACTCACTAATAATAATAAAGACAATATCATGTTATCGCTCATAATCGCATATACAGAAGCAGTCACTTAAGATGCTCTTTGGTACAAAAGGAGTATACCTGCACAATGTCTTTGAAAACAGGGGCACAAGTTGTCTGTTTGAACGGTTTATCCGTATGCTCCCATACACTGATTCTTTGGAAGTGCCTGGAGAAGATCCCGAGTAGAAAATATACCTACTTTGAGAGGGATAACAAAGAGTGGGATTGGTCATTCCAAAGATCCAAAATAAATGACAAAGCAAAAAATCATAGATAACGATTGCAAAAATATATCTATAATGCCTAAAACAGATAAATAATTTGTGTCATTAATGAGCACGGTAAATTAACAAACACCTGATTATTATAAGATGCTCTCCTGTGTAATGGAATGCTTAAACACAACCCATCCCATGCACTTAACTAATAATTAATAAAATGCACATAAAGGATCAGAGTTTAGACAAAAAGGGAATAAATTGCTCTCTCCCACACCTCGAAAATATCTCCTCACATTTCTACAATCAATCATTGCACAGATAACTGATATTACTTACAAAATAAAATAATTAAATTCACTTCAGGTGACAAAACAACTTTAATGATTAGATGAGTGTTAATTTTGTAGTTAGGGATAACAATTAAATGTAAATCTTAAGACTTCCTGGTCATTTAAAGAATAAAATTATTGAAAAAATACTTGGTATAAAACCGAGTGAGTTTATAACCATGAACTTTAAAGGAAATTTACATCTCCATAATTTAATGGAGAAAACTATTACTGGTGGGTTTAAATTTACTCCTAGATTGTATATCTTCTTGGCATATCAAACTGAATTAGAATAATAAAATAAGAGAAAATCAACTTAATTCTCAATTGCCGCACCAAAGCATAAGAATTTTATAGCATTAGAATGAGTTTCACAGACATTGCTAACATTTATATAACAGCTTTTAAAAATTAAGTAATAAGAAAGAAAGGCATATAATGTCATTTAGGATTAGAATTAATTTATTAATTAAGAATGCATAGCTGATGGAAATGTAGATGTTACTTTGGGCTTGAGGACACGACAATGTAGATAATTGGTGGATCATGATCATAACTGGTTTGGGTTTGAAACAGACATTGGTAAGATTCATTTCAGGCAAACAGGTCATTGAACAGTCCACATATTTGGTCTAGGTCTTCCAGACCACAGCATAGTGAGCTAAATAAGCTTCCCAGAGGTATGGGGAAGTAGACGATCTCCTTTAACCCACCATGATTTTGCTGCATAATGCAAACTTGCGTGAAGTATATAATATCCGAATAGAGCAAAAGAAAAAAAAGAAGCCCCCTCCCCAAAGTATAAATTTTAGCTATTTATACATAAACAAATACTTAAAAATTCTGGCCACTGCCTCAAACTCAGACACTTGTTTGAGATTCGAAGTTAACCTCCATTTTCATATATGGGAATGACAATGACCGAAACAATGGTTAAACAAAATAATTAAAGAACCTCTGGCACCTATAACCTTGTGTGCATCTTTTAGAATGACACAATGGCCTGTAAACGTTTAAGACTGACCGATTGCATTGTTTCGCTCTTAAATATCAGTTTACTTTAGACAAACTATTAGTAATAAATTTCAAAGATACTATTGTTTGTCTCTTAAATGACAATTTTACTTTTACACAAATTACTAGCAATAAATTTCCAAAATACTATTGTCAATTTTATCTTTATACAAATTATTTGAAAAATATAAAAATTACAATATATATATATATAAATATTATACATTAATTAGAAAGTTATTGAAATAAAATTACAAAATTTGTGTGCAAGTTGAATGTAACAATAAATTTCCAAAATACTATTGTTCATCTTTTAAATGACAATTTTATCTTTATACAAATTATTTGCAAAATATAAAAATTACAATATATATTATACATTAATTAGAAAGTTATTGAAATAAAATTACAAAATTTTATAACTTTCAAATGTTAATTTTTTCAGTCGCACATACATGTGTACAAGTTGAATGGGCAGACAAACTAAATGTTTGTGTATCCATACATCTCTCTAAATATATACTATTGCCTGTTAAATTTAGATATAATTCGAGTTCAAACTGGTTCTAGTGCTTATATAATTGGCACTAGGTGAAGCGCAAATCTGCAGAATAGATTTCCAGCTTCATATCCATTGACTCAGGGAATAAAAAAACACATTTTACTTACTATGTTTTTCCAGTGGCATAGAGAATGACCAAAGATTATTTACAGACAACATCCATATCATGTACAGTATAGCAACATTAATTATTAAATCACATAAGCTCTTAACATCCATTATGTTAACTCTATCTCTCCTGATCATATCCAATTAATTAAAAATGATAGGTTTAACTAGAATACATTTCAAACAACTATTATTATAATACATTTAATCATGTCTGATTCAGTTTCCTAAGGTCTCTTCAAAGGAGCCACATCTAAATTCTCAATCTACATTTTCCCAGGATCTGGGGGCAAGTCATTATGGCTTCAGGTGCCTTGCATTAAATGCCTGTTACTCTTCCACCCTTGGACAATAGGAAGGCATTGTTTCCACACTTTTGCTGAATTTGGCATGGCCCCTTATATAGTGGAAAATATTTTCAGGATTCTTTGTCACTTACATTACTAGGTTTCTGGTCCTGTACCCAAACTAGATCTCCCTTCTTGGAAGGTGTATGGGTTAGCATTTCCCCTATGCTCTCTGTGTTTTGCCGTTTGCATCATCCTTGATCGAGCCCTGTTCTGATCCCTTTTTTGCTAATATAGCCTTGACTTATGGGTAATGGGGTTTTTATCCAGCATGGGGCACAATTTCCCAAAGTGGAGTCACCATGGTGTGAATCCGGTGAATTTGTTGATAAATTGAATAACATTCTGGTGATGTTCACCCAATCTCTGTGGTTATCAGGAATATATGTCCTGTATAAGCAGTTAATCTCTTTCATTACATGTTCACAAGGGTTAGACTGGGGGGTTCAAACAGAGGTAAGTGATAGTATAATGGTGGGTTTTCCTATCTTCCTTCTTTGGAGGTGAGTCCTTGATAGTATAATGGTGGGTTTTCCTATCTCCCTGAACAGTTTATCCTGCAGGACTCAAATTGCATTCTGAGAAGCAGCTCTCCATACTGGGTATGCACACACGTATTTAGAAAACCTGTCGTATGTTAGCAAAAGGTACTGGCAGTGCTTAAATACCGGTAGAGGCCCATAATGGTCAATGGCTAACATTTCATTTGGTTAGGATGGGATAATTGGGGTATTATGTCTGGCATATGACTTATTTGGAGGTTTACTCCTTGCACAGATAGCAATTTTCTAAAGTACAGTAAGCACTTGGGTATATAGCCCAGCCCAATAAAACTGCTTCCTTATGGCCTCTTCGGTCTTTCGGCAGCCATAATGTCTAATTAAATTATGGCCATGGTCAATCAAATTTGTGCACAGGTTCTGGAGTACCATGATTTTCCAAGAGTTGTCAGGGTCTTAGGTGTAGATTTGAAAGACTCCATTTTTTTATCTGATATCGACCAGTGTTAGTTGTTGTAACAATGGGTGTTGTAATCGCAAAGGCTGTGACTGGCGAAAGGTTTCAATTATCCTATGGTAACATGGTTCTTTGTTCTGTCAGTATGGAAGCCTCTCCAATTCAGTTTCCACAGCCCTATTTGCTGAATTCAGCATAACCATTAGTAGCTGATCTCCAACCATTTTGGATTTTCTGGATGTGTCTCATTGGGATGAGGACTTAATATATTGGATACAATGTTTTCCGGCCCTGGGCAATATATAACCTTGTATTGAAACTTTTGAAGAGATAAACTCCAACGGATTAGATGCTCGTTGGTCAAATAAATACAGTTGAGGAACTCCAAGCACTTATGGTCAGTGATGATAATGACCTCTGATCCAAGTAAGATCTGCTTAAATTTATTACCTGCCCAGACAATTGCCAGTGTTTCCTGTTCCCTAATGGCATAATTGATTTCTGCCCCTCTAAGGGTACGCTACTAAAACTGATTACTTGATGTTTTCCATGTTCATCAACTTGAAAAATGACTGCCCCTAATCCCCTTTTACTACTCTCCATCTGGACATAAAAGGGGCATGTGACATCTGTCTGGTGTAGCATGACCACTTTTAAAAAATTTCCCTTAAATGATTTCCAAATTCTTGGTCACGTTTATTTGTACATGGCCACCACTGGCCTTTTTTAAGGAGATTTGACATATGGGAAGTCTCCTGTGTGAATCCAGGATAGAACTTGTGATAGTAATTGCACAATTCCAGGAATGACCGGACATGTTTTTGAGTGGTCAATGTCAGGAATTTCTGTATGGCTGCCACCTTGTCTGGGCCCATCTTGCTGCCCTGGCCATTGATAATGTGTTCCAAAAAGCATATCTCTGGGATGACAAAGTAGCTCTTTTCAAGGTTGATGGTGATATTTTTCTCAGCACATTCTTGAATCTCTTTAGGCATTGCAGGTGTTCTTTTGGGCTTTGTGAGGTGACTACCACATCATACACATAGCAAATAAGGTGTTTTTTGATTTCTGGTGACAAAATCTTGTTAAGGCATCTCATTAATCCTGCCTCACTATTAATTAAGCCAAATGGAACTCTTCTAAACTGATGGGTCTGACCATTATGCCTAAACACCATGTACTTTCTATCTCACGGATCTATCATCATCTGCCAATAACTAGCTATGAGGTCCAGAGTGGAAAACAGAATCTTATGGCTAAGGCAAGTAGATTTCTTGGATAGATGGAGAAACATCTCTTTCCAGGATTGTAATGCTGTTAAGCTTGCAAGCATCTAAACACAGCCGGATGGCACCACTTTTCCTTTTGACTACCACTAAGGGGTTATTATAGAGATGGCCCATTTTTTATAATTCTCCAGTCCATCATCTGTTGTATTTGGTTATTTACTTCCTCTTGGTACTGGTAGAGTATAGGGTATGTCTTCATTTAAAAATAGTTTTCTTCCTTAACCCTGATCCAATATGTACAACATATCCAAGTGAATGTAGGTGTTACTATTTGTGTCTTCAAAAGGAACTCATTCTCTTCTGAACATAAGCATCCTCTGGGAGTGGAGTACCACACATCCTATTACAAGACCAGTCACAATTAAGGTGTATACAACTGCTATGCTGGCCATGGACAGTTACAGCCACACCTAGCAGTTTTGTTTTAGTCCTCAGTCCATTGGCAAGGATAAGTTGGACTGCATGAGAAGGCAACTGTAGATGTTTTTCAGCTCCTAATTGATCATATTAGCCTCTTGAGATAAGGAAAATCTGACTTCCAGAGTCCAACAGTGCATGAATAATCAAGTCCCTTACCTTCAGCTGAATGACTGGACATGGATCAATGGGCATATTGGTTAATGAGGTGTCTGCCTCATTGATTAGAGATCGGATTTTCTCATAACCAGTTTTTGTTCTTAAATCTTTTGGTAGGCCCCACTGGGAGGAACAACTTAGTGGGGTCCCCAGAAGTTTCTGATAGCTCTTCATACCTTCTTTTAAACACAGTCAGGTTTTGGTCACATGTTGAGACAGGCCAATTATACCATTTCTGCACTGCTGCAGATTGAATCCAAAGGGTTCCCTTCTCTTAACCCTTTCTAGGGATTCATGGTTAAAATTTCCAAGATACATGGTAGTCAAGAAGTGAGTCATTTCCACCACTTTCATGATCCTGCTCACCACCATGGCTCATTGAAGTGACTGGGGCATGTTGGCCTGCATGGTACAGATGACATGTGCTTCAGATAATGGGAAGGTCATTAAAGATCTGAGTTGAGCCAATTGTTGGAGGAAAAACTGAGCATGGGTCTCTTTCCCTCCATATTCTTCATGCAAGATCTGATGAAGAATTATATCTTGATGCTCCTTGCTCCAATAGCTGGTCATTAGTGCTGTTTGATACTCCTTGAATGTCTGGGGTTTGTCTCGGATTGACCCCTACCAATTCTTTGCTCAGCCCTGGAGGTAATGATTTGCAATAGCGAGTTGGTCTCCCTCACTTACCTGATAAAAGTAAAACAATTCCTTGAGACTATCCAAATGGGCTTGGGGACTATTCCCAGGTTCCCTCTAAACACGATTCAGTTGGACTCCGGAATCAATTACTCCTCAGGGAAGGATTGGCATACTGGTTGGGTTACTGCTACTTATCTGAGTACCCATAGGATCTCTATCAATAGAGGGCTGATGGGAGTTTTCTATGTGTGATGCTCCTTAATGTGGGGCAGTTGGGTTTGGACTTTGTCTTCTTTCTTAAGGTGGGATGGGTTGGTTTTTTCAAGGGCTGGACTCATGGTCTTTATTTACTCACAGTTCTCAAGTTTCAGGTTGGGCTTGGGTCTACCACTCCATTTCCTCCTGCATTTGTACAGTTCCTTTAATCCTCTCCTGCTTATCCTGTAATTTTTCAATGATGGATTCACACTTTTAGGCACTATTTTTCATGTGTTCACACTTATCTTGTAGCTCCTCAGTGCCTTTCACAGATTTCTCCCACTTTCCAACGGCATTTCTTTAGTCACCTTCCTGCGCTCCTCTGCATTCCTTTGGTTTGACTCCAGAAGTCTACGTTCCATTTTCTCTGCATTCTTTTGGGTTGACTCCAGCAGTCTAAGTTCCATTTCTTTGGTTTGGGTCATCATACTTTGGAGCTTGGCAATCAGGTTTTCATTTGGTAGTGGAGGTACGTGGTCCTGTTTGGCATCATGGAGCGTAAGCGGATCCTTCATTGTGACTTGATTCCCCCCCCTGAATACTTTCATCCTCTGTAGTGCTGCTGGCATCATCCCTTTCATCCCCAGCTTCATCTTCTCTGCTTTCACCCATAATGGGTTTTGATTATGTTTCCACCTTCTCTGTGAATTGATATGGCTCAATGATACTTGTATTTTTACTTCCCTTTAAATTTATATAATAGTAACTAGGATGTTTACCTTTATATAATTATAATTTTTTTCTAATCTCCTTAAATCTAATAATAATCGCAAACATTCACTTCCTCCTTCTGTCTACGCATCTTTTAGCTCACTCTCCTACTGTTCTTTATCTGACCTGAACTATACATACAGTCTTTACCATCCCTAGCCTGATACTAAAGAATTATATGACACACATAAAATTTATTTTATTTACACTGCAGCAATGGTCTATTAGTGCTTCATTCCTGATTGTCCACATTGGTCATTACCCCACCCCTGAAATAAACTAAAAAAAAGATTCAATATTTCAAGCATTCAATACATATATAATAATAAAAAAAAAAATTCTGCCTTTCTTCCCTTTTCTCTTTTTGTCACTCCTCATCCGAATCCCACACCAACCAAAGATCATTGCCAAGAAACTATCATTATTTTTTTGAAATTTGATAACAAAATTTAGAGAAGTGACTTATGATTTAATTCATCCACCAGGTTATCAAGATTTCTGATGCACTATTCATGGAGCTAGATCAACATACAACACATTCATAATCATCAAAATATGTACAAAAAATAAAACAAAACATAAGATATACACATTATAATTTCCAGGCTGAAAACTCATAGTTGTAGCACATGGGTTTGAATTCTCTTTTTTTTAAAAAAAAAAATCTCAGGCCTCATGGTTATAAAACAAAAAAAAATTATGTGGTTGTGAAACCAGATAAAAAGAACTTTATATCCATGGCAGTAACACATGGGTTTTAAATCAAAACAAAATCCTCACTTTTCACTCATAAAATAGGAAAGTCAAAAATTTATAAGGCTGTAAAACTATTACACCTATGGTTATAGCACATGGCTTTATAATTTTGATTAAATTCAAACCAAACTTTAAACTCATTGTTGCAAAACAAGATATTACAATGAAACAAAATAACAATTAACAGCCTTATTTCTCAATTTAATAATTTCAAACAAAAATTTTAAATCTACTGTTGTAAAACATGGTGTTACAACAAAACAAAATAATAATTAATAGCGGTCAAATGTTTTTCAATTTAAATAATTTCAAACAAAAAAAAATTAAAATTACGATTGTAGAACATGGTGTTATAACAAAACAAAATAACATCAAATGTTTCTCAATTTAAATAATTTCAATAAAAAAAAAAATTAAAATTACGGTTGTAAAACATAGTGTTACAACAAAACAAAATAATTAATAGCAGTCAAATATTTCTCAATTTAAATAATTTCAAACAAAAAAAAATTAAAATTATGGTCGTAGAACATAATGTTACAACAGAACCAAATAATAATTAATAGCGGTCAAATGTTTCTCAATTTAAATAATTTTAAACAAAAAAATTTAAAATTACGGTTGTAAAACATGGTGTTACAATAAAATATAACGAATGTTACATATGGCTATAAAATCATTCCTAAAGTCAAAATTTTTCACATTTATGGTTGCAAAACATGGTGTAAACACTAAAACAAACAAGTTTTACACTTATGGTTGTGGCAGATAGGTTTTAATTTTAAAACACAATTTCCTTTTTCAGTGGTTATAAAGCAAGACAGCAAAAAAAAAAAAAATTCCCCATTTTTTTTTCCATGGTTGTAAAATCAGGTCACCATGTTTATTTCCATCAACAAAATTTTAATTTATGGACGGAAAACAGGGAATTTCACTAATCTTTTGAACAACAATAAAACTGTTAATTTATGCTTTAAAGTAAAGTACTTAACTTTGCCATAATTATAAATTTAACTTATGATCATAAAACAGGGTCTTCATTTTGAACTCATTAATATTACAACCATAAAACACAGTATTTGATTTTATATAATCAATATAACAAAAAAAAAATTAAATCACTTTTATATCTAGGAAACTGTATGTGTATATTAAATTACATATCAAATTATATATAATGAAATATTATATGTATCGGCATGTATTCAGTTTAGGTATGTGGGTATATTATTCGGAAGCCCACGTTGCGGCAGTAAACCTGGGAGACAAAAAAATCTACATATATCACATATTGTGCTGCAACACATACCCTCGGGAAACACACTGTTCAGGGTTGCGTGAGACAGTTTCAAGCCCACACGTTTGGAGTGCCAAGCCCAGGAGAAAAAAAAACTCTGTACCAGTCAAAACTGTGTATTCATTCAACAAGACCTAGAATCCAAGCAAACTATAGCAATCTAGCGTGTGCGAGATACACAGGCCTGGAACAGTACTAAACACTAACCTATTTGCCCATGCTCCAGGGTCTCTGACTATATGGACAATGCTTTTGAGGATACTAGCAAGCTTTCATATACTCCAGATCTGACAATGAGAATAGGATGAGTAAAGAAAATTGATTATCAATAATATTCAAATAATTAGCTAATGCTTATTACTTAAAGAGCGGTGCAGACTATTGCTTAATATATTAATAATCAGATCCATAATGTTGTGCAAGGCAATGTTAAACAAAGAGAGTTTAATTAATAATACTAATAAAATCTTTCATTCAATTTGAAATAATTTAATCAAACAGTCATACGAGAGATTCGGGCAACGGATGACAAATGCGAGAATACAGAAAATAATATAAGATAATTTTTATTACATAATTAAATACAATAATAAACAAAAATAGCTGTATAGAATGTCTGAGCAAGGGTAGTTACAAACTTGATTATGGTTTAATTTGCAATCATGCACTTTATGGATGAAGTTAATAAATCACTGAATTTACATAAATACATAAAATCTTTGCGTAGTACATAAAGTTAGTGCAATTATTACTTATATAAAACAAAAGTAGTTTGTGCAGTTGCTCATATTTGATGGTGCAGTTAATATGCCAAGGACCAAATAAATTAATTAGGTAATCAATAATACCCTGTAGCTTAACCCCCATTTAATAAATAAATTCACACTAATGAGTTCATTAGTCATTATATATATATATATATATATATATAAATAAGGGTTTATGATGTATGATTTGAAAAGTGTGCACAATATTTGGGAGATCACTCAGATGCCTGGGAGAAAAATGATTCAGCTTAAAAGAAGCTGTAATTCATAATCGGACTTAGAAAATTAAAATGAGTGGATGGCGAATGACATGCAATTATGACTGGTAGAGAGCACTGCAGGTGGATAGACAACTCATTAATAATAAAGGTGGTATCACGTTATCGCTCACAATCACATATAGAGAGGTGGTCACTTAAGATGCTCTTGAGTGGCTTTGTCATATTGGTATGAAAGGAATATACCTGCACAATGGACAAGCTCATATCTCTGAAAACAGTGGCACAAGTTGCATTTGGGACAGTTTATCCATGTTCCCCATACACTGATTCTTTGGAGGTGCCTATAGAAGATCACGAGTAGGAAATACATCTACTTTGAGAGGGATAACGAAGAGTGGGATTGGTCATCTGAAGATCCAAAATAAGTGACAAAGCAAGAAAATCATTGATAACGATTGCAAAGATATACCCATAAAGTCTAAAACAGATAAATAACTCATGTCACTAATGAGCACAGTAAATTAACAAACACCTGATTATTATAAGATGCTCTCCTGCATAATAGAATGCTTAAACACAACCCATCCAAGGCACTTAACTAATAATTAATAAAATGCACATAAGGGGTCAGAGTTTAAAACAAAAAGGGAATAAATTGCTCTTTCCCACACCTCAAAAATATCTCACATTTCTACAATCACTGCTCAGATAACTGATATTACTTACAAAATAAAATCATTAAATTCACTTCAGGTAACATTTAATTAGTTAAAATGATAAACAACTTTAATGATTACTTCAGGTAACATTTAATTAGTTAAAATGATAAACAACTTTAATGATTAGATGAGGATTAATTTTGTAGTTAGGGATAACAATTAAATGTAAATCTTAAGACCTCCCAGTCATTTAAAGAATAAAATTATTGAAAAATAATTGGTATAAAACCGAGTAAGTTTATAACCATGAACTTTAAAGGAAATTTACATCTCCATAATTTAATGGAGAAAACTATTACCGGTGGGTTTAAATTTACTCACTAGATTGTATACCTTCTTGGCATATCAAACTGAATTAGAATAATAAAATAAGAGAAAATCAAATTAATTCTCAATTGTCGCACCAAAACATAGGAATTTATATAGCATTAGAATGAGTTTCACAGACATTGTTAACATTTATATAACAGCTTTTAAAAATTAAGTAAAAAGAAAGAAAGGTATACAAGGTAGTTTAGGATTGGAATAATTTATTAATTAAGAGTTCATAGCTGATAGCAATATAGATGTAACCTTGGGCTTAAGGACATGGTGATGTAGGTAATTGGTGGGTCATAATCATAAGGTGGCTTGGGTTTGAAACAGGCATTGGTAGAGATTCAAGAGTCACTTTCAGACAAACAGGTCATTGAATAGTCCACATATTTGGTCGAGGTGTTCTAGACCATGGCATAGTGAGCTAAATAAGTTTACCAGAGATATGGGGGAGCTAGACGATTTCCTTTACCCCACCATGATTTTGTTGCACCATGCAAACTTTAGTGAAGTATATAATATCCTAATAGAGCAAAAAAAAAAAAGCCCCCCCCCCCAAAAAAAAATATAAACTTTAGCAATTTATACATAAACAAATATTTAAAGAATGCTGACCACTGCCTTAAACTTGGTTGAGATTCGAAGTTGACCTCCATTTTCATATATGGGAATGAAAACAACCAGAACAATTGTTAAACAAAATAATTAAAAAACCTCTGGCACCTATAACCTTGTGTGCATCTTTTAGAATGACACAATGGCCCACAAACTTTTAAGACCGACTGATTGCATTGTTTCACTCTTAATTATCAGTTTACTTTAGACAAACTATTAGTAATAAATTTTCAAAATATTATTGTTTGTCTCTTAAATGACAATTTTATTTTTACACAAATTACTAGCAAAAAATTTCAAAAATAGTATTCTTTTTCTTTTAAATGACAATTTCATCTAACAAAATATAAAAATTACAAAATATATATAATATACATTGGTTAAAAAGTTACTGAAATAAAATTACAAAATTTTATAACTTTCAAATGTTAATTTTCATGTGCACATACATGTGTGCAAGTTGAATATCTCTCTCTATATATACTATTGCCTATTAAATTTAGATATAATTCAGGTTCAAAACAGTTCTAGTCCTTATATAATTGAAGCGCAAATCTGCAGAATAGATTTCCAGCTTCACTATAGAAAATCTATGTATATCTTTTGAATGTATATAAAGCAGTATTATAGAAAACTACAACATGCTAACTCTGCAATTCTTTATCTGGATATCAAGTAAAGAAAAAATACATCAATCCAATTATTAAATATCTGAATAATGGTTAGAAATACTAAAACAATAAATATATACTCCAATTGTTTATATCTAATTTTTCTATGTGCTGATTTTAGGTATACTTAATATTTTCAATTTTAATACAAATAGTTTTTAGCATATCTGCTTCATTTTTTAAATGCTATAAAAATTTAAATAATTCAACTTTGTTAACATTTATAATTACTAATGTTTTTAAATTAGATATAATTATTATTTTTTTTTTTATACTAACAGCTATCTGCTTCATTTTTTAAATGCTATAAAAATTTAAATAATTCAACTTTGTTAACATTTATAATTACTAATGTTTTTAAATTAGATTTTTTTTTTTATACTAACAGCCAAAAACTTGTTGCTAATAGAAAATATTTCCCCCATAGGTAGCATTCATTCAAGACAAATATCTATTATAAAATATCACATAAATTTCTATTTCTCTAAGCGGTTCTCTTGATACTATTTTAGAACATCTCTGTGAATCTGAGTAACCAATAGTCCTTAATTGATAATCTACAATTTAAATTGATTATTCAGTCTTAGAATAGATGGCTCTAGGTGAAGAGAATTACCTAAAATAAATAGAAAATCATATTTTTTTAAGGAATAGTTTCCTTTATTACATATGCAACAAATTTATACATAACAGACAAAAACAATATGCTTCAAAAGTCCCATCAGAAATTAACACATTTTGTATATTAAAATCAACAATGTATTTTATTGATTAATTATTATTTTTCTTGCATTTCTCTCAACATAAGCACATAATTTTATTACTGCATAGAAACTAAGTTTGATAATTGTGTGATAGTGAATACACATTTCATTTAAATAATAGGGGAAGCAAGTAATAACAAACAATCTATGAGGGCATAATACAAATCTTAATGTTTTTGATGGGTATCTTCATGAAATTGTTGAAAAGTATAGTTGTATCTTGATATCCACATAAATCTTAGAAGTGATAACACAGCTCTTAATGTCTTTTTGATACTAAAAAAAAAGCTTCATGTCAAAATCTTACATAATGGGTTACTGGAGAGGATTAAATTTGATTTTAAGTTATTGAAAAAGTGTTAATAATATGTAAAACAGAATCTTCATCTGCTCTACATAATTTACAAACAGATTACATTCTTGAAAAGTCATCTTGGTAAAAAAAAGTCTACTTTTAAAACAAATAATTAAATAAGCATTTATTTTTATAGTGCAGTGCTTTATAAATTGTAATACATTAAAGATCAGCCTTTTCAAGCTATTGTGCATGTGCTTTTTATGAGTGTTAATAATAATCCCAATACAAGATATAGTATTTAAAAAAGAATAAAATGAATCCACTTATTCTTTCCAACCCAAATGCTTATATATGGGCAAATCTTAAGTACTGGAAATGAAAGTGTGAGGATAGACCACTCACTTTAAATTACTGTTTATAATGTCTGAATGAATGACGTCGACGAAATTATCTAGAATTTACTAAACGTCACTCTCAAGTGAAACTTAAACATATGTAAATAAGCATTTATTTTTATAGTGCTATGCTTTATAAATTGTAATACATTAAAGATCAACCTTTTCAAGCTATTGCGCATGCGCTTTTTATGAGTGTTAATAATAAATGAATACTTTCACTCCCAATACAAGATATAGTATTTAAAAAAGAATAAAATGAATCCACTTATTCTTTCCAACCCAAATACTTATATATAGGCAAATCTTAAGTACTGGAAGTGAAAGCGTGAGGGTAGACCACTCACTTTAAATTACTGTTTACGATGTCTGAATGAATGATGTCGATGGGTTGGAAAGTAATAAGTGGATTCATTTTATTCTTTCTTAAATACTATATCTTGTATTGGGAGTGAAAGTATTCATTTATTATTAATACTCGTAAAAAGTGCATGCACAATAGCTTGAAAAGGCTGATCTTTAATGTATAACAAATAATTAAAGTAAAAGTGCACATTGTGAGAATTAAATGACATTCTTATAATAAGTTCATTTCAGAGAATAATTTTTCTTCATTAATATTAAATTATTAACTATAATAAACTTCATAATTATTTATATCTTATTATTAAAAAAAAATTGAAAAATCAAAAAAATATATATATATTGTAGAAAATATATACAATAAATTCTTAGATGACTGCAAACTTTTTTTAGCATTAACTATGTGGTTCTAAGCAGTCTTAAATAAAACAAACTTTGAATAATAAAATTAATATTTTTTATTAATAGCAAAGTTACAAATAAAAAAACAAAATAATAATTGAATATAATGGATTGTAATAATCTTCCAGTTATAACTACTTGAAGCCAATGTTTAATTCACCAAATTTTTTTTAGGAAATATTAAGACTTTGAAAGTTCTGCTTTATTAATTATTGTACAATTTAAACATTTTCCAGAATGGTTTACCACTGGGTTCAAATATCTAAACTACTTTATTTAATATACTCATTAGTGATTTTTTAGAAACAGAATGCAAAGAATTCTATTCTGATGACATTGCTTTGACTTTACAAAGGAGATATTTTCCTGAAGTAGAAAAGTCTCTCAATAAGTATATAAAAAGATTGGAAATACTTTTTAAAGACTAATGTCTTATTTCTAATCCAACAAATATAGTATGCTTAATTTTTCATCTAAACAACAGGAAAGCACCTTATAATTTGAATATAAATTTTTTTCAATTAAATAAACTTACTTTTCCTATTTATTTATGATTAAATCATTAATTTCTAGGAGTAAGCCTTGAAAAGCTGGTTGGCACTTCTTAGTACTATGATATAAAAACTTTAAAGCTATTATTTTTTTTAGCACCGGCACATTCTACTGATGAATGAAAACTTTGTCCACATTTGAAAAAAAAAAAAATCATGAAAATATATTATTGGCATTCTCAAATCAACTCATTTAAATGGTTTTATATATTTTTGCATATTCTTCAATCAGATATCAGGATTTCCTCATAAAAAATGTAATTAAAATTAAAAAATGTAGTAAAAGCTTTTAATAAATATAGTTTTACTTCTCACTATTAAATCAGGTTTGTGAATAACTCAAGATGTAATTTCATCAATTAAAGACTTATCACATCAAAATGCCACTTCCTGTACATTCAACAAAGAATCTACAATCAAAAAGTTGTGACATAAAAAATAAAATTTTCATAGAAATACAAATTTCTTCTTCCAGATCAACAACATTAAAGCTAGTTAGGTTTGATCTTTGTAGACACAACTGGAGTGTCATCATCAGATTCAAGACAATCCATAATTACAGCATTCATCTGCTTCATAAATATAATTAGCAGACGTGGATAAATACAAACTATAAACCATATAGTTAATGACTGTCAAGTATAGGGTTACAATGGCAATTGAAATCCCTAGCAAATCTTTTCCCTATACTATAACAAAAACTATATAAAAAAAAAAGTATTTGAAGATTGTAGAACTGAACATTCATGTATGTAATAAAATATTGCAAAATTAGTATAAAAAGGAGATAATTTTCTTAAATAATATAATTAGATAGCTAACATGAGGTATTATAAATTATAATAAAAATATTTTATATTTATTACTATTATATAATATTTAAATACAAGTGTAGTATATATACTTCTAAGCTAGATGTAATTAGAGAGGATTTGAACCCAGACTTTCAAGCTCCCTTTAGCCATCCACTCTATCTTATACAATCAATACACATGACCACATACATGTGAAAAAATAAATGATCGCCAATATATATTTCGTGCCAAACCAGCACTCATCAATTAGTCCAACAGATGATGATCTGGACCAACTGGTTAGTACTGGCTCAGCACGAAATATGTATATTGGAGATTACATGTATGTATGTAGTCATGTGTATCAGTTGTATATGATACAGTAGATGACTAAAGGGAGCTTGAAGTCTGGGTTCAAATCCCCTCTAATTACTATATATATATTTAAAGAAATAATACATAATATACAACAATGAAATCATTAAACTAACAAAACTTATGATAATAACAAATATATGAAAAAGAAAAAAGCTAAAAAAATTTCAACCATTAACATATTAATATATATACACACACACACACACACTATCTTAATCTAATTATTTGATTCTAACAAATGACAGATAACACGTAACAAACAAGTTCTAAACAATTAAAATAAATTTTGCATTGAACTGTCAAATGCAAATTAATTGCAGTATACTAAATTTATTAACTACAATTTTATTTTAAAACTGGTTTATTATATAATTAAAACCATACAGATGGATGAGTACACAAACAATTTAATTTACATTACTCTTTTGACGTGATTACAAAAAATTGTTAGTCAAACAAATAACAATTAATTTCACAGATTAATATATTTTGACGTAATTAAGCAACAGTTTAATGAACTATATGGATTACAAGTTGTAAGGTAACCAATTTATTTTTTGCAAAGAACATTCGCAAATATATATATATTGACAGTAGTTCATTATCATTCCAGTATTCGAGTACTGTAATTGGCTTTGAGTTTAACAACACCAAATTGTGCATATAAGAAAAAATTCTGAGTTACATATTTTCAATCGAGACATTACATATTTCTGAAACATCTACAATCAAATACATTCTATTAGAAAAGCAACCCATAGTTAGTAACTAACATTTTAACCTTTATTTCTGTTTTTTTTTCAACGGAGCATGTCTAAGAATTAGCACATGCTCAGTTAACTTGTATGCTTTTTTTTTGGTTGTGCAATTACATTTAGAAAAAAATATTAGATAATGTTTGAATTATGGATTTTCAGTCAGCTTTAAGTACATACTTCAATCATTTTATTGAAACAATCGGAAATATATATGACTCTTTTAGTTTCAAAAGTTCTCCAAAAATTCCTCCCGTGGAAATAAAAGCCCAACCAGTGCTAGTTAACAACATGGCTTTTCAACAACTTGGTCGTACTAGTAAAATTATTATAAATATCGCCGGACTTTCTGGAGCGACTGCTGTGGCTCTAGGAGCCTATGGTGCTCATGGTAATATAAATTACTTTAAAAATATACCATAATTGCATGACTAAACAAAAAAAAAAAAAAAATGATTGGGATTTTATCATAGTTATGTAAATTTTATTTTATAATAATACTTGATAGAAATAATCAAAAAATTATATATTTTTTCATAGACACGTCCACTTTTAACGTTTTATTTTGTTAATTTATATATTGTAAAAAAGAAAACTAGAATCTAACTTAAAAGACACACCTATTAACTTGATATGTAAACTTGTTTTTGAGAAGTTGCCTATATTAAACTAGATGTCAAAGGTTTGATATTTATTTACTTTAATAATAATGTAATTAGAGGGAATTTGAAAATAGACTTTCAAGTTGCTTTCAGTCATCCACTCCATCTTATAAACCGATGTACATGACCACATATATGAAAAAGATAAATGATTTCCAATATATCTATTTCGTGTTGAATCAGCGCTCATCATTTGGTTCGGATCATCATCTCCCATATATATATAATCAGTGCTTGGTTTATAGTAAGATAGCAAATCTTCAAACTTTAATGGACAGGCTTCAATCCTCCCCAACTCTTCAGCCTGTCCATTAAAATTTGAAGATTTGCTATCTTAATATAAACTGAGCACTGATTATATATATGTGTAGGAGATGATGATCCGGACCAACGGATGAGTGCTGGTTCAGCACAAAATACATATATTGAAGATCATTTTATCTTTTTCACATGTATATGGTCATGTGTATTGGTTATATAAGATGAAGTGGATGACTGAAGGGAGTTTGAAAATATGTGTTCATTATCAAATTAATTGCCATTAGTTAGTATACTTTTAGAAAAAATATATTTTTCAAATAGTTATGTTTGTATATACATACTATTTTAAGAGCAGTCATATTATCTTGAGTGAAAATATTATATGAGCCTATACTGAACCTAATTTTCCTCTCATCATTATATGGAGCATCAAATTATATCTTGCTGAAAGTGTTTCCACCTCCAAAAAAAAAAAGAGTACATTTAAAATAAATATATACAAAATGAATGTATTCCCTTTATAGTGAGCTAACAATAATTAGGTTTAAACTTTGTACAAGGGAATTTTCTTCACTATTATAAATTGAATATATTTTTGTCCTAGAAAATATAATATCTAATATATATTGCTGATTTCTTGCTATATATTCTATAATTATTTCTTTTGTAGCAAATACTTGGTATTATTAGAGCATAATTTGAGCCATATTTCATCATTTATCTTAATATATATTTCTTAAATAGCATCTCAGATTTGACTTAGTCTTCAGGGTATTGAAGAAATATCATGGGAATACTGTGCTTCTAATACTATTTGACAAAATTTTTCAATAAAGACTTAGCTTTTAAGTTGGCTAAAATATTCACATTTCTCATGTTTATAACCTATATAAATTTGAAGTGAGCCATTAAAAAATATTTAGTAGGCTCTGTCTGATTCAAAAAATTAAAGATAAATTTTAAGTAGATTTGTGATTTAGAAGTTTTTATAATTGAAAGATCAGTCCACATTTTTTTTTTTTAAATATATATTTTTTAATTTAGCAGAAAATATATTTTTTAATTTAGCAGAAAATGTCATTACTTAAGATGCTTAAATTGTAGTCATCCAGAAGATCTCCATATGAAATGGCAAACTTGATCAATTTGAGTATAAGAGATAAATCATATGATGTCTTAAACAATTGATTGTTTATGCATGGATGGTCAAAAGCTATCTGTGATTTATGTCTCTGCTTAAAAACAAATTCCATCTTTTAGTTATAGATAATAAATAATGAAACAATATTATTAATTAATATGAATATTCATCATATTGCAGAGAATAGTTGTGCCAAAATTAAGAGATAAATGTTCTAGACACTTAAAAAAAAAAAAAATACATGATATTGCTATAGTAGTTATTAGGAATATCCTATGTGAAGTGATCTCTAATTAGAAAACAATAAAATTACTCCATTTCAAAATTAAAAATGGAAACTTCCAAATTAATCATACAATATAGTTGCAATTGCATTTCAGGAAATTCATCTAATAAGGCATATCTAAAAATTCCTGTTTTTGCACTGTCTCATGACAGAATGGATTCTAATCATAGTTTGACTCCCTTTGTCTTAAATCACATAGCAAGGCAAATGATTTCTATTGAAGATAATTCAACTGATATAATAAATTACCATTCAATGTATAATTTTTAAGTCAAAAAGCAGCCTTACAAACTCATCATATTCTTCCAGGTCTTTGTTCACTTTGTATTTTTAGGAAATTTCTATTCTCACCTTAGCCTTTAGAGATTTGCAAATGAAGATGAAGCAGATTTTCAAATTTAAAGAATGGAGGGTTTTAAACATATATTTTTGATGCCAAGAAAAAAGAAACATCCTATTATTTTATCTAATAAAAATTAATAGAACTAAATAATATATTTCAAGTGCTAACTGAACTTTTTTTACAATAACAATATAACTTTAGACCTGTTTGTCATTATCCCCCAATTACAAAATCCAAATATTTATATATTTATGATTATGGACACATTCTTCAAATGTATCTCCAAAATCCTTTAGTCTGTACTTTGAGGAGAATAAATTGGATTTTTTTAAAAATATATTATAAGCATTTTTCTGAAGATTTGTAATGATGGCATTTTTGTATTAATTATATGCTGGACTATTTCTATCATTGAATACCTTTAAAAAAAATTTAAACTTTATTTAAAGTTTTCAAATACAATCAACTATTAATAATAGCACACAGGTTAATATATAATAGAACGTCTTGAGTGTATTATTCTTTCGTCTTCAGATGTTCTGGTACCAGGGATAGTACTAGCATGGGAATTGGACCTTGGCCTTTAGCTTCATGAATATTTAATCTTTAAGGTAACACCAACTGAGCTATTTTATATAAATTTCATATACTTATCTATATATATATCATCCTGATTTCTCCACTTTTTACTTAAGAGTAAGGTTTAGTGCCTTTCAAAACTTATGTTTATCATGCTAGGTTGACTTATGGGGTTATTTGCCATTGTCATATGAGCAGCTTCTTTGAATTTTCTTTGTACTTTTCCTTTCTATCCAATATTTTTGTATTTTCCTAATTGTACATGTGTTCATTGTTATATAACAGTCTACTATTATAAACTACCAAACAAATGTAAACCTTGTTCATGGCAAATAAATCTGAAGTATGGGGAGCTGATAGTGATTTTAATAACTAACCATGGTAAATAAAAATTTGCTGTATCTCAAGTTATAAGTTGCAACTATATTATCTCCATAAGAATTTGAAATACACTTATGTGAATGAAATAAAATAATGCTTTAACCATGATTAATGATGAAAATCTGCTGAGCACTGAAGTGTTTTATTTGGAGGAAAATAAAAGAAACTAAGATCTTCAATCAAGGCAGAAGTGAGTGGTCAAGGCTGAGAATAGTAAAAATTTTCTTATTGTAGACATCTATATATGTTTTATCTTTTCTAATTATCAGTTTGTACTCTTTCAATCTGCAATGAATATAACATCAGAACAGCTTTCCAAAGCTGTATCACTTTATGAGCAAGAAAGCTGTATCACTTTATGAGCAATTTTAATATTTATAAAACCTAAGCTTGAAATGTTGAAAAACAAAAACTGCATTTATGGGATACCATATGAATGTGGAGAATGTATATAGATGAGACTAGTAGATCCATTGAAAAACGATTGAAAGAGCAAAAACTGTTGATTAAAAAGAGAAAATAGATATATTTAAAATAGCAGCCCATGTATATACTAATGAACATATGTTTGATTGTGAAGGTAAAGAAGAAAATATTGGATAGAGAGGAAAAAGTACAAAGAAGAAAATTCAAAGAAGCTGCTCGCATGACAATGGCAAATAACCCCAAAAGTTAACACAGTGTGATAACTACATAATGTCTAGAAGCCATTCATTAATCTTGCTCTTAAGGAGAAATCAGGACTCTCATAGATAAATATATGAAATTTCTACTGTTGATTGCCTTTGGTAGAATAGCTTAGTTGGTTAAAGCATTATCTTGAAAAATTCAAATTCTAAAAGGTTAGGTTTGATTCCCATGTTAATACTGTCATAAGTCAGATCAGCAGCACATGAAGATAGAATAATACCACTCAGCATATTTTTATATAAGAACTTATTAACAGTTGAATGTATTTGGAAAGTCTAAATAAAGTTTAAATTTTTCTAAAGACATTCAATATTTAATATTATTACTTGATGGAAATAGTTCAACATATAATTGCTCAGTTGGTTAGAGTGTTACCTTAAAATTCAATACTTAAGAATCTAAAGGTCCAGGTTCAGTACTGTCACTGGTCAGGCCAGCAACACCTGAACAAGAGGGGAGAATAATACTTCTCGAAACGTTGTGCATATACTAACCTGTTTGATATGCTTACTAACAGTTGAATATATTTGGAATATTTAAATAAATAAGTTTTTCTAAAGACATTCAATGTGCTATTAGATGATGGAAATAGTCCAATTATTCACAACAATCATTTTTCAGTTAATATTTAATTACTTTGTTTTAGATTAGAAATTATTGCATTTTTTTTTTTTTAAATTTATAGATTTTAAATATAATAAAGTTCATATATGTTTAATATATGCAGAGATTCATAATGGTTCTCATACCTTTTTATTTTTTCTACTTGTGGGCTACGATAGCTGTGGAGATGGTATTATATTAGAAAAATGGTTTCTTTATATATATAACATTCCTTAATAATGTATGGATGACTAATAAATAATATGGCAATAAATATAAAAAAAATTGCTAAACCAGACTTTTGATGTAGAGCATTGTTATCAAAACTGAACTGCAATTTATATAAAAATGATAAAAAGTATTGGAAGTAACTTTTAATTTTTGGATAATTTTATTTTATTGTATTTTTTGATGAAAATCAATTCTGATCGAAATATTAAAAAACTATTGAGTAGACAAGTGATTTTATTTTGTTTATATATAATCACACATAGATTTTAACATGACATCTAAATATAGGATAAATATGTGCATTGGTATAGGATGATGTTAATTTAATCCTGCAGATGGAAACTCACAATTTGTCAAATAAGTAAATTACTATTTTTTATGATATTTATCAGTGGAGTGCATTCATATTTATACATTTTTATCTCGTACATATATATACTGCACGCTCACATATATAGACTGATATCTATTTTTTATGAAATGAATTACACTAATTATTAATATATACACACAAATTTTAATATTGTCACAAAATCAAATTACTAAACTACATAAAATCATTAAATGTAAATTTTCATTATCTGTTCAATTATCTCTGATCTCCATCACTGTAAATTAATTTTTAAATGATAAGTAAAGTGAACATCATAATCACTACAAATTTAGAGATTAAGTTAATTCTCTTCTACTATAAAATTTAATTGAACACAATTTTCAAGTTCATTTATGTGTATGATTATTATAATTTATACATAGCACTGATTTATTGACTGAATCTAATCTGTCATCTGGTAAGTCGCCCTTATTATATCTAGACAATATTAGTTGAGATCCAAGTGATGCATTAGTGTTATAATAATAACAAGTAACAACACACATGAATGAAACCCAAATTTGCTTTTACATTTTTAGACTATGAAATTCTTCATTTTAACACACACACACACATATATATGTGATGAATTTTATTAAGATCTTTTATTGTACATATGTTTCAACTTTAAATATTGAATTTTAGTTGTTTTTTTTGTTAAACTTGCAAGCTCATGCCACAAATTACTTTTATTTCAAACACAAGTGCTGCTTATGGTACAGTAGTACTTTTTATAACTATTAAACTTAGTTATAAGTACAGTAATGATGAAATTATTTTTAATTAATGTTATAATTAATAGATAGCCATAGCAGGTTTAAAAGGTAAATGCAGTAAACTGAAAGATGGAATGTTATAAAAGATTAAAAAAATCTTTGATGAAACTACAGGTTCAGCTTAAATAGTTAAAAGGAAATAAAATTGTTTTAAAAAAATTGCAAAAAAAAAAAAAAGAGAGAGAACTGATGTATTACATTAAATTGGATAGTAAAAACATAATGAAAATTTTGAATCAAGATGGAGTGATATATTGAATGTAAAATAAAAAAGGAATTCCAGGAAGTCAAAGTTGTATGTTTGGCTCAACAAAATTGCATAGAAAGAAAAGGAAATGAATTTTAGAACAAATCTAAATTGATGAATAAAAATTAGAGATTTGGAACTATAAAAAAAGTAATGGATAGAGAAACTTAAAATGCACTTTTTATATTAATGTTTATAACAATTGATCAATATCACAATGTTAATGATAAGTTGTACCCACAAACATATATATATGAAATATTTTTTCAAATTTATATATATATATAAGGAGTGACAATTTGAAACTATTCATGTAAAGAATGACCAGTCGAGGTTGGTTCTGATCATTTGAGATTATACATGGTATGCACAATTGGTTAACCAGAACTATCCATGTACTTCCACACAAATGATATCTTGAAAAAAAAAATTAAAATATCACATGACCATCATTTCTTATCCTTACATAAGGTATTAAAATAGTATGAATTCTCTCAATACAGTAATTCCATTTAGTGCAAGCTGTAGTGAATAATAGATGCCAGAAGGTTTGTGCATTTAAATCCTTATCTAATGTGCTCATCTTATGATTCAATGCATCTCTCCAGCAACTACCTTTTAGTCAATTATAAAACAATGAACTCAAAATTAAAATACAATGTTTCAATCCAAATTAATTTGTCTCTATAATCATATCTATACATTTTGGTGTCTGACTTTTTCATTGTACTCATCAACATCTTTGGCTAAGATTGGAATCTAATTATGAAAATATCACATGACCATCATTTCTTGTCTTTTCACAAGTTATTTAAAAAGTGGTTTTAATGCTCTAACATCATTCCTAGTCAAAGGATATTGGTGATTAGGATTATAAAAAAAAATCAAAGACACCAAAATGTATAGATACTGAATTGGATTTAGATCTGTATGATTATACAAATAAATTAGCTTGATTTGAAAACATTGACTTTTCAGTTTGGGCTCATTGCTTTATAGTTGATTAAATTAGAAAAAGATTGATTGTTGCTGGATAGATGAATTAGATTCTAAGCGCTAGGTATATTGCTGACAGACCCAAGATATCTCACTAATGACAGCCATAAGCTAGAAGCTAGCAGGCAATATTGGATAAGTAAACACACTAGATAGGGAATTATAAAACTTTATGGAATCTATTGATTACTATAGCTTGCACTAGATATCAATACTGTATGGAGAGAGTTCTATTATTTAAATAATATTTTGCTTGTCTTTAGATATGGGAAAACTTAAAAAAGACTAACATTTATTGTCTGTGAAAAATATTTATCATCATATATATAAATTAAAAATATAAAACTTTTTAAACACTTTATCTCTGAAACTGTAATATAAGTAAACATTGCCAACAACGTATTGAGAGCAAAGCTTTATTTGTGCAAACAGTTATGATGTGTTTAGCATGCTTTTGATTGGATTCAGTTAAAGCTGTAGCAATGAATGTAAACGATGTGGGAGGGCATTTTAAATAAGCTGAGAACAAGTGAAATAATTTACACATTGTTTGCATTGTAAATTGAATGGTTAGAGTAGGCCATTTCTTGGAGAGGGAAATGCAGGATTCTTTTTGATTGGTGGGATGTTTATCCCCAGAGAGGTGACAAACTTCCTTGACTTTATGCTTAGCGTAATTGCAGTCGGTGTTATGTAGGCTTGATATTATGAACGAATTTAGAGAAACTGTCGAAAAAGATGGATTTTGCATCAGTATGAGTTTTAGTTCGGTTATAAAGATATTTATGCTGAGTTAATCAGATGGATAAGTTGGTTCAGAACTCTTAGTAATAAACAGAATGGCAAGAAGTATTTTGACATTTAATTTTATAAACGATTTGAGAGTGAAGATCTAGGCAGTTTATCTTTTGAATTATTGATTAAATGATGCAGTGGGGGAGAGATGCAGAGACCAATTTGATGGGTGGAAGACACTATTTTATTAATTACACGGGAGATTTTAGGTAAGTAGGGAAGGGAAATCCAAGACTTATTGGTTTGTGGAGGGGGATGTTGTAGTTTATAATAGAAATTTTTATGGTATGAATAAATGATAAATTGTTGAATCCAATACAGCGCATCTGATATATACATGTCGATGTTATTTTTTTGATCAGATTTGAATTTACAGCAGTGGAAGTTTCTGAATAGGAATGCTCCAAGCCCTGCAAATTTTTACACCATTGGTGTAAGTGACATTGAGTGTATAAAGTTATTTACAGGAAGAGGTTTATCAAGCATTTTATAGTATAGTATACCTCTGCCATTAAAATTATCTTATTTCTCTTTGGTCCATTTTAAAGAGGTTGTGAGTGCTAAGTTTTTCTGGATCCGGTTGATAAGAGTGTCGTAGACCTAAACCAGAATATCATCTATGTATTTTAAGTCTAACAACATAGAGTGCGATGTCAAGTACTTTGATAGGATCATTTCTTTGAATTTGTTAAGAAATATACTGGAAATGATACCTCTTAAGGGAAGGCTCATAGACCAACATTTTTCCATTTTATAATGTACATTATTTAAGGAAATGGTAATATTATGTATCCAGGCAAGAACATCTATGATAAAGGTGCTTTTCTGGGAATTATAATCTGCGTGTTTTGAGGCTTGTTGCTTGGTAATGTCCAGTGAAGTGAGGTGGACATGGTTGTGGAGATGAATGTTTTAATTTTTTCAATCAAATCAAGAATTAACTGTGTATTTGTCAAAGCCAAATTGATCGAATAGCCACTGACCTATCCCTTTTGCTATTTTAAAATAGTTGGCTTCAACAAAATCGACCATAAGGTATAAGTGGCGGTGAGTTTTATGAAGTTTAATGTTAACAAATAATCTAAGAATAGCTGCAGATGGATAAATGCTATGTAATTTATTAATGTTATTTATTTACACCCTGTGTAGAAAATTACAATCTTATGGCAATGTTTGATGAAAAATCAACTAAACCTGTCTGTCAATCAAGCTTGACTTTATCAGCAGTATGAAGTCATTTAAGATCATATCAAACATAACAATTCAGTTTATATTTAAATAGACTTGCAACATTTAATTATAATTACAATTTGAACATGAATTTTAGTAATAATTAAATTAAATTCTCTGTTTCAATTTAATGTTAATTGATAAAGTAAGATTTGCAATCCAACTCATTTTAAAATAATCTCGCCTTCAAATAAACATTTTAAATATGTAAATATTAATTTATGTTTGATATGATCTCAGTGGATCTCCTGCACACTTTAATGAAATCAAGTTTGACTGACAGAAACAGGTAACCTGCAAGTATTTATATCAAATATTGGTATATAAAAGATTGTAAATTTCTAAAAATTTCTAGAGGGCATAATAAATAAAGTTAATAGATATCTTTATGTGTTATTTGATTAATTAATATTCACCTATTTTAAATATTTGAAGTCAAGGTTATTTCAAAACAATTGAATTATAACCTCTGCTCTATCAATTTACATTAAGCTGATATAAAGAAAGCTTTAGTTAAATTTCTATTGAAATTCATTATTGAAACTATGCTGTTATATCTGATGTGATCTCTAACTTATCTGCACAACTAATGAAATCAAGTTTGAATGACAGAAACATGTATCTGCAATAAGATTATAAGTTCTTATAAATTTCTGTAGAAGGCATATATAAAAGACATTAATAGTTTACATAATATGTATACACATGTAATATTGTCTTTTTTTTAATTATTAATTTATTCTTTGCAATAGTTTAAAAATCATATAATGAACATATAATTTCACAAAATATTAATTCAAAAAATTAATTTTTTTTTTAGTTTTTCACCATACTGAAACTGAGGATGAATTGAAGCAGGTATATTTTATCTTGATATTTCTTGGTAATTCTAAATATTTAATAAATGTTTTTCTATCATAGGATAATATATATATACTAAATAAATTAATTGTTTAAGTTCATATATTTAATAATTTTATTAAATGTTATAAATTATAGTTTACTTGTTATATTTTGCATAATACTTATCTGATTGAAATAACAGAAAACTGTAGTTCAAATGGTTTAATAATCTTTTAAATTAACTGAACTTAAATAATTAATTTATTGTTTAGTATATATATTAATTGTAAAATCAGCATAATGGAAAGGTTAAAAAAAAATTATTTTTTTTTGAAACTATATCATAATTTGATAACTGCTATTATTAGCATGTTTAAATCTATGATATTAATTGTAGATTTGAGATCTAAAGGTGTCTTAATTAATTATCAAGTTCTACAAAACAGATCATATAAGTATATTGATTGTTTATTAACTCAAAAAGCAGTTTTATATATATTCTATAATATATACTATATTGTCATAGTTATTTGATATCTCTAAAATAATAATAATAATAAACATAATTTCAAATTTTTTATTGGTTTATTACTATTACTAATGCTACTATTATCATTATTATTAAAATAATATAGCATTATAAATCCAGCTACCTTATAAAGCAAAATCTGAGATTCCTATTGTTATTTTTTTTATATATCGTTTGAAATTCTTGTAGCAAATTTTAAAAATCATGGTTTTATATTTAATTATAAATACCCATACATACATAAAGTTAACTTTTAAAAATAGCAATACACTAATAAAATACATAATGCTGTCAACATATAAATAAATTAGTTAAAATAGGATCAGTAAAGCAATACTTATATTATTGTATACATCTTTTAGTGGTTTCATTATAATTCGCTCTATAACTTCTTCAAAATTTCACAAATGGTTTACAAGCATATATATCTCTTAGCAACAATAAAAAATTTTCACATGAATTGCTAAGACTTAGGACATTTGAATGAAATTGATGATGATATTAGTTATATGAATAAAATCTATAAATATAATTACCAGAGAGGAATTTTTCTCCTTCATTGCTAGTTAGCTACTGGAAAACTGCACAAAGCCTGAATTTAAATTTAGCTATCTTGGATATTATTGTATGAGTATGGAGAAGTAGATTTTACAACCATTTGCCCCAGTGGACAAAATGGATGCTTCTCTAAACTGTCCAAATGAATAATCAAAACATCTGAAGATATTCATTATCTTAAAGTGCATGGAAAACAAAATAAAACTTAAAAACTTTATTGAAATGAAAATTGTAAAACTACTTTGGAACACTATCTGTTTACCTATCCATTAATACTTCAAAATTAGCTTGTTACTATATTGACTACAGTGCATTTAAAAGTTGTGTGATAAACACCTGCATATTGGAAAATTTGTTGGTAAAGCAGATTTTAAAACTAGTAGAATTTCTCTTCATAAATATTTTTTTTTATTTTAAGAAATGCTATGATTAATGAATGCCACTTCCCAGGAGATTACTAATTGTTCACTTCACACCTCCGGAAATGAAGAAAAATAACTTATTGTAATTTTCTTGCATATTTAAAAATTTACCAAATTAATGAACTGATTTAAAGACAAAAATTTGCCATAATTTATTGTTCTATAAAAATTAATTCTCCGACTTCTGTGATTTTACAATTAAAAACATCTAAGAAATTTTGACCATTGTAAAAACATTCTAAAAGAGCACAACAGGATATAAGAATAATTTGAACTTTTAAAAACTTTAGTAATCTTTAGGTTATAAGGAATATTTGTTTAAATATTATTATATATATAGTTGTTTGTTAAATAAAAGTTCTCACAAGCAGAAAGGATTATACAGGTAATATAATTTAAATTTTATCATTATTTTAGCATTGATAATTTTGGAATATGTGTTTAATGTATTTTGGAGAGAGGTTGTTAATTAATAGTAATTATATTGTTAAGCACAATTAAAACATTTTATATCTTTTATCAGTCTCTAATGTCTATCCTGTGCTATTATAATTAAAGGTTATATAGTATCTGAAGTATATATACAAGTGATTATGTTTATATAGCTGAAATATTTCATAAAAATTATCCTTTGTTTATCAGTGTAGGTATGTGAAGAATAGTATGAAGAATGTTTTGTACAATTAATTATGTTTATGGCAATAAGACACAAATAATATTGTTTAGTAGAGAGAAGCTCCTAGCAACATGCATTATAGTTTATTTTTATGCTGTTAGTTTAGATAAGCATCTTACACAATATCGTTGTACCTATAAAAGCTAGGCAAAGTAATGTCATATTTTTAGTGGATTATACTATAATTAGGTAAAATGTACATTTTAAGGAATAACTAAGTTTTTAGTAAGATACCTAGAGGAAAGAATGATTAAACTATTTTGCATAGAAATCAAATAGAATATTGTTTCATTTTGTTTATTAATAATTATTAATATTTGAGTTTCTTTTATCCTTTGCTTAACAACTTTCTTCAATGACATATTTTGTCCCACATCCCATAAAGGTACATTCATACAGTTTATATCAAGCTGTCCTAATTAACATCACTAGAAATTATACGAGTGCTGAGAATTTAAATTATTATTGTTATTACATTTTATATATTTTTTCATTTGTTAATAAATTGATTTTATATTTTATTAAATTACCTGGTCTTCATTTTTCATTATTTTGACATCATCTAACTAAAAAATAAATATGGTCACATGATATTATTATTATGCATTTATTTAAAGGTACACTGTTTTAATAGTAATGTTATTTATATTTATTGCTAATACTAGCACACAATTTACAATTAATACTTAGAAAATTTGTATGTGGATATCCTTTGATATTTAGCCATATCAGTAATAAAGATTTATAGTTAAAGATTAAAATTTTAAGTTTTATTTATAATACTCAAATATATTAAACCCTGAGATAACTTTAGATTTGATTTACATAATATAAAAACTTGGAATGAATATGCTAGCCAAGCATAAATATTATTAGTCTTATTTATTCTTATTTACAAATACACAGTTATACTTTAAATTCATAATAACTTTTGAGATATTATTATTACATATTTATATTGTTTTTTTAGATATTTAAATATTCTATTTACATTGAAGTCTCATTGTAATGACTATCCGTTTAGTAAAAGTTAAACTCTTTATTTTGATAGTTACAATATATATATATATATTCAAATGTATAATGTAAATGTTACTATAAGTGTTATATTTATGTATACAAATATTAAATATTTTTATTATCTCCTTTCATTTTATAAGTACATATTTATATTGTTTTCTAATGTTATGTATTCCTTCAAAGTGCTGTAATTCTATTAATATTTGACATGATGTAAGTTATCTGTTATCAAATTAAAATTATTAATCAGTTATCTCTCATTATACTTAATTCATGTTAATTTTAAAACCTCATCTGCACTACCACAGGTGTTACAATTATTTCTTTTGTGTTTATGGATATTCTTTTGCTTTTTTTTTTTAATATTTCTTTTAATGCATATTAACATTTTCTAATATTTCATAGAATAAATTTGACCTATATTCATTTATTTATGTAATGTGCTTATAATCTTAAAATTTGAAAAGAGATCATGTGACTTCCCACAGAATTTTTTTTTTTTACTAGTGATAGTAATTGTCCTTTAAGATCAAAGATATAGCTCCCACAATTCAAGTTAGAGTTTTTTTTTTAATTATTAATTTCTTAAATTTAAGAGAGGTATGACTTCTAACTGTGAGAATTATTTGAAATAATTTTTTTCTCATTTTTCAAAGAACTGATGAATTTCTTTTGTTCATTTTATTTTTACTTAGAATGTATAGAGTTCTGATTCTTACGACTTATAATCTCCTACTTAGAAAATGATTTTTATTAGTAGAGTCTTAATAATTATTCTGAATATGATAGTATTTGGATATATAGAAAGTAATATATAATTATTTTAATATAAAATATGAATTTGGAGGCTCAGAATTTGTATGACAAAAAATTTTAATTTTAATATTTACTACCATTTCTCTTAATGGAAACTTTGTTTTATTATATTAATTCCTAACTATTAGGAAAAAAAAAAATAATATAAGATTTTTATATCCTGCAATTTAATGAATGTAACAAATGAAACCAGTTCCAATAATTTATACTATGAGAGCCCTTATATTAAAACAAAATCAATGCAAAGTTACTTGTTCAGATTATAAAAAAAATAAAGTATTAATTGGTATGGAAGGAGAAATTGCTGTTTAAATAAATAAGTATTATCAAATTATATTCACTCAAATTTTATGATATTAAGAAGTTTTAATTTTGTTTCTTTTAAATATAATTCATTTTGAAAAATATATGTGCATGCTTGGACTGTTAAATTGTTATTTAAGATATTTTATTCAATTGCTGAGCTTGTGAATTAATACTCCTATTTTATTTAATTTTTTGATACAATGACTCATACTTTATAAATCATATTTTAATTTCAAATCTTCTATATCAATGGAAAATTGTTTATTTTTTTGAAAATAGTTTTTTAAAAGTGTGATTTAACATCTATATTATATTTTATATGGAAAAAAAAAGCATTATAAATAATCAACAATATTTTTATTAATATTAAAAAATAAAAAAACAAATCTTAAATTGTAGAACCAAGGTCTCTTCATATTAGCCCACAATCTCTACAGAGAATCAGTGAAGAAGACATTACTTACTAAATTTGCCATTCCCAATTAGTGATGGTTTTAGTGTTTTTTTAAATCTTATTTTCTTAATTAAATGCTCAATCTATCACTAGTGTACAAAAACATCTAATGATTTTCAAAACAATTTACTGTACAGCTATTATACAAAATAATTATTTTGTCAATTTGTTTTATTCTTATAAATACGATATTACGGCAAACATAAAGAAAAGTGTGATTTTGGTAATATTTGTTTTATTCTTGTTCTTTATTTGTTCAAATACTTTTTACTTGCATTATATGCATAACTATGTAATAAATAAAGATTATTGAATTAACTGATATTTTTTTGTTATGTATAAGAAAAAAAAAAAGATTATCATGCAATATAAAAATATTCTAAATTTGATTGTATTATCACTAAACTTACAACCCTGGAGCCATTCTAAAGGAAATAAGAGCAAATACGTATTTAGGCATCATATAATATAAATTTTTTTTGTGTCCACATACATTTAATTTGGCATTCCATGTTTAAATCAAAAACTTTTTTAGTTTTATATCTTTCATATTATTAAACAGACAGGAGTATTTTAATATTGAATTACATAGAATCTTTTTGTCTGTAGATCTTGTAATGTTAATTTCCTAAAGATTTTGGGAATAATCATTTGAATTAATGGATCTTGTAAGGAGTTTATAATATTTATACTATATTATGTTGCAATTAATTATTCAGTTTTTTATAGGTCTTATGTTTCAGCAATTTGGTTAAAAAGATCTTTTTTCAAGAATGTGTTATACAATTTTCCAATCCTGTATTGAATGATTATTAAAAACAATCTATCTATTCTCTTTTTTTCTGTGTTTGTTTTATTGAATTTTATCAATTGTTATATTTTTAATGAGTTAAATACTATTCTTTATTACATTTTTATTTTTAATTTTTAGTTTATGATTTGGAGCTCACTTTAATATAATAGATTCTATTACAAACACGTCATTGTTGTCTGGATCAAATTTCTCTTCCCTCATCATATTTTATTCAGAAACTTTTCACTTGCAAGCTATTCTAATCCCTGTAGGAATTATGCAATTATAATTTTTAATAAATAGATTAATACAACTTAAATTAGATATAAGTAATTTTTTGAAGAGATATTAGCTCCAATCATTATAAGCAGTAAGTTTTTACTATGGTTGTCATACTACAGGAGAAAAATTAATAAATTACTCTGCAGTGTACATTTATTTCAAGAATAAATTTCTATTTTGGCTATCTTGATGCAGCTGCCAACAGTCTATGCAAATATAATAGCAGCCCAACTTTAAATTAATATCATAACAGCCATCAACTTGATTTCAAAAGTGTGATAATCATTTATATAAATTAGCCTGCTTCAACACAGCTATATTTTAATAAGGCAGAATCACAAATTTATTTTATTAAAAAGAAATCTAATATTGAATTACACGCTATGAATTAGATGTAAGTAAATCTGAAGAGATGTCAGCTGCAATTATTGTGTACGTTACATATTTATTATGGCACTATACTACATGAAAAAAATCACAGAATACATATATTTCAAGAATGATTTCCTTTCTCAGTTACTTCTATGCAAATAAACAACTATCTGGTATTTTAGTATGGTTATATGTTATGGCAGAATCAGAGATTCATTTTATCAAAAACCTCAATTAAGAAATTCAACATTAAAATATGTAACAAATACGTTAAGGCATCTTAAATTAAATGTAAATGAATTTTAAAGACATGTCAGCTCCAATAATCATATGTAATACAGTTTTATTATGACCATTATACTACTTGAAAAAAATTGATAAATTGCTTTACAATATACATATTTTTCAGAAATAACTTCTTTCATCAGTTACTTTGGAGCACTGCTAATAATCCATGCAGATATAAGTAGCTTCTATACTAATATTGTAATGGTGATTGACTTAAGCATGAATATTTAGCATTATAATCACTTGCTATGATAATCAAGACACAATCAAATTCATTTTATTAAAAACCATAATTCAGAAATACAATATTGAAGTTTTATAATAAATAAGTTAAGACACCTTAAATTAGCTGCAAATAAATTTTTGAAGAAATATCAGTTCCATTCATTATGTGCAACACATTACTCTGCAGTAGACATATACTTCAGGAATAGGTTAGTTTATAGTAAGCAACTGTAGCAGTAAAAATTTGGATTATCATTACAGTATTTTTAGTTTCAGCAGGCAGCTTTTAGTTAGTACATTATTGTCAGTTCTCCAAAGCAATTGAGTATACTGTAGAATTGTAAGTTTTTCCGTGTAGTATGGCAGCCATATAAAAAACATTGATTGAAACTGACATCTCTTCAAAAATATATTTCTATCTCATTTAAGATGTATTAATTTATTTATAATATATTTCTTTATGTTAGACTTCTTAGTTAATGATTTTAATAAAATGAAACTCTGATTTTGCCTTTATATACAGCCCTATTGAAGTAAACTAATAACCATAATATTAAATACTTTGTGAAAGAGTTGGTACCATAATTATTAATATATGTTAGGTAACTTATATTTTCATGGATTATTAGAAGTATTCTATGTAAGGCAGCTGACGAAGGAAGTTATTCCTGATATGCATGTATACTGTAAAGCAATTGGTCAGTTTTTTTATATTTATGGCATCCAGAATAATATATTACATATAATAATTAATGATGACATTTCTTTAAAAATTTATTTACATTTAATTTATGTTAATTTATTTATTATATATTACAGTATTGGATTTTCTAATTAAGATTTTTAATAAAATGAATCTGATTTTATCTTGAATAATGTTGATCAAAGCTAATTTGTAATAAGGGACCATAGTATCAAATATTCACTCTTTGACACTAAATCAGTGGCTATGATAGTATTAATATAAGCTGGGCAGCTATTATATTTAATAGATGATTGACAGTGCTCCAAGACAATTAGTGAAGGAAATTATTCATGAAAATGCATGTAGACTATGGAGCAATTTGTCAATTTTTTCATGTGGTATTGGTAGTCATAATAAAAATATATTATATGTTATGATTGGAGTTGTCATCTCTTCAAAAATTTATTTATAATTACAGTATTGTAACAAAAATCAAAACACATACAAGCATGAAAATGAATAAATAGTCACTTATATCAACATGAAGAGAAAATCAGCTTCCTGAAACAGGGACATTGTATATTTAAATGCATTTGACATATATCAATATATTATTCATAGCTGAATGTGTCCTTAATAATTAATTACAATTTTGTATAAAAGATAACAAAATTCAATTAAAATGTCAATTTTTAAAAATTTTTTTATATGCATATTCAGTTTTACCTTTTTTATATACATATGTATATAATTATTTTTAATGTCTTTGTATACATATACATATATGATCAAAATTTTTTGCAGGTATTTGATGTTGGAAACCGTTATCATTTACTTCACTCAGTAGTACTAATGGCTGTTCCAATTTCTAGAAAACCACAACTGGTAATTTTTTCTTTTTTTGTTAAATCAAATATGGATAATTATTTTTTCTACATCATTTTTTTTTTGTAAGACTAATAATTCTTTTTGTGTATATTATCACTATAACTTATATATTTGGTAATTAGATTTTTGTACAGATTCCAGCATGTATCACAATTAGTCAGATAAATAAGTTACTACTATAACATTTTTTATGCTCAAATGTAAGACTAATTTTATATGAAATGTGTTAGAGTATAATGATATAAAATGGATTTCTGTTTTAAATGCAGATTTTTATTTTAATTGTAAATGAGCTTGTTTGAATACTTACTTATTATTATTTATGTATTAGCTTATTCAAGAAAAAATAATTTCTCATATCACACCAAGAACCTTATAGCATAATAATTAATTTTTTAACTTGCTAAAATAATGGCAACCTAGAATTCAAATCTAAAGTATATCTCAGAATTTTTTAAAAATTATCTAAGGAATCCCAAAGCAGGTTAAGGATTTTTCCGGACAATTAGCCATTGATAACCAATCTAGTTAACCATTTAATATTGATTTGGAAAATATCTAACTAGCAACTTTTAGCTGAAGAATTATTAGTCCTACAGTATTTTAATCTAATTAGCACTGACCATAAAACACAATCATAATATAATGCATCTTGGTAAGAAATATGAAATACACCTACTGACATTGAAACCCACAGATTAAAAAGATAAAGATAACTATAAGTTGGGCATCTGCAGAAGTTTGTCATCTCCACTAACATTGCAAGTTCAGTCATATTTTTTAATCAGTGCAATCCAAGTTAACTTGGGATCATTTTCCACTATCTATTTACTGACCACTATTGGTTGATGATTAATAGGATTAACTATAGGATATCTATTTTAAAGAAAAATCTTAACTCTGTTTATAAACTAAAAAAATATCATCTAGGATTGTTTTGACCTCAAGTTGTGAGCATGGCAAAACTAATCACTATGATATAAATCCTTTCAACTTATAATTCATTTTTATCTTTTATTTGAAACTTAATAGCAAACACTAAATTCTAATATATCCCTAAAAAATTGACAAGTGTTTCATTCATTTCATAAAATAGGAGTTGATAGAAAACAAAACATTAATTATTTGATATTTAAATATCCAACTTATAATTGAATATAGAAAGCAATAAAAAAAAGAAGAGAAGTTCTCCAAGTTGTGACACATCTATTTTTACTTATTTTTTTCTTCAGTTTAGTCAGATAATGTTTTATCACCATTTTTACTTTCTGTATATATAAATTGAATCACAGAGAAATATATTAACTATAGATCTTTAATTTGTGGCATAGATTATTTTTATGATACCTGTCTAAAATATGATAATTAGAATAAACTACCAAACAAAGAATCTTAAAAAATGACATCAATGGTAGGAGTTGAAATAAATAAACAAAAAATTTAAAGAACTGTAAATTCAGTTTGGCATGAACATAGCATTTATTTTGAATAATGTATACATACTGTGTAGATATCTTGTATTTCATTTATATGATGTATCAAATTCAAAATGATATTAGGAATGAAAATAATATGCAATTATAAAAATTGCAATTGCTTATAGCAAAATAGTGCTGAGAAATGAATTATCAAATTAAATTCAGGTATTTGAAATCAACTAATTGCCTTGATAAAATTTTGAATATTAAATGTTGACATGATCTTCTAAATAAAATAAGAAATTTGAGAGGATCAGTTATTGTTTTAAGAGTGATAATAAAAGATCCTTACACTAAAATAATGTATTGCTATTTTAACATATACTGCATTACCTTAGCTCCATTTATTATAGTGTAATAATTTGTCAAGAACAGTTAAGTGTATGTGCATTATTATAAAAGATAGATATAAAGAATTTTTAATAAATATTAGGATTAATTTTATTTTTATTATTTTGCTTTTAGAAGTCAAATCAATTTTATTATTATGTTTTATAATTTCTTCCTCTTCAGTTAATACCATATTTATTATTTCTATATATTTTAATCATTTTAACAGACATATTTAGTATTTCATTTAAGTTGATCATAGACTTCTTAATTGGTCAGCATTCTTTTGGTCTTCAGTACATCTTTCTTTTACTCTTGTCCATATTGGAATTAACAAAGAAATAATTTGTATTTAAACAGTTAAATATAATTTAAGGTAACAGTGGATGTTTAATAAAATCTACCTGAAATGTATTATTATAAAATCTAAAATGATTTTGAATATGAATTGTAATTATTCTGAGAAATTATATATCTCCAAGATTTTAATTTATTAATTGATAGCCAATTCTAACATGATTTTTGTAAAATTCTCAATATTGTTCTAGATATATTTAATTAAAAATTTTATTGTACAAAAGAATCTTGTTTTTTTATGGAATGTTCTAATAGTGACCATTCTGAAGATTTATTTTCAAGTTATTCCCCTCCCCTTTAAATCTTTTTTAAAAAGCATACAATTTTCTTCATTTGTCATCATTAACAAACCTTATAAATGAACAAAAAAAAAAAGATTGAAGACAAAGAAAAAAATTAAAATCAAGGAGGGGGGGTTGAATTAAAATTATGGAAATGTAGTTGTGCAAACGCAAAATCTTATAGTCACAATTAATGCTGAAAGAAAAACGATGGCATGAAAGAAGTGACTCAGTGGAGTAAAAGACTAAATAGAGAGAATAATCATTGACTTGAGAAAAAAGAAAAACCAAGTAAAACTAGACAAGTGTGCATTATGCATTTGCATGTTATTCATATATATAATAGATTTATTTTTAATATCGGCATTAATACTCTTGTATTATTCATATTATGTGTTTAGCACTATGTCCAAGTATAAAATTTATTAATGTCCATGCTTGTAAATGTATCTAATTTCTATGTCAAGTACAACAACTTTGTCTAATCAATTGGCCAATATTTTTAGTAGTGTTTTGCACTATTAAAGTTTTCTTTTTGAGAATGTAATATATTTTTATTTAAGTCAAAAAGGTAAAGATAACCATGAGTATGGGATCTTTATTTTCCACTCAAGTGTAGTTATATACCCATTTATTGACAATTATTGGATGGAAGCTGAATTAGCTATGAACCATCTATTTAAAGAAAAAGTGCCATACTTTTTTCATCCTAGATTCAAATCCCAGTTTATGCAAATAATAAGCACATGCACTCAAATCCAAGGCTCCTCACTGATGAATGCCATAAGCCAAAAACTAGTTTGGGGATATTGAAAGAGTAGGCACTAGATAAGGATTTTATGCACAAGCCTTCCGACATCCATTGATTACTCTATCTTGCTTTGAGTGGCACTACTGTACGGAGTTTTGCCTATTTTAACATGCATTAATTACTACACACCTTTTGTGAATCAAAATTAACCAGTTTTCCAATTAGTTGTTCCTAGCCAATGCAATGAAATGTTGAATTTATTGCTTAGGAGAAAATAGGAGTTTTTTACTATCTTTATAAGGACTCATAGGAGTTGAAAGCGCTTGGCAATAGTTATTTTATTTATATTAATGATTCTCTGTTTTAGCAATTTTTCATTTCAAATAATTATAATTGTACATAAAATATATTCTGCAACAAACAAAATAAAACATCAGGTCATAATTTATAAGTATACATTATATTTTTATTGTACAATATCATGCCTATATTTTATATACCTTATTATTTTTAAAATTACATGGTTTTAGTCCAATTGAAACAGCTATTAGGAAAATAAAATAAAATAGCTTTAGAAAAGAGAAGTGAATTATATTAAATTAAGTAATAAAGGGATAATGAAGACATTGAATTAGATATAATCTATTTAGTGACTGATTATATTTTATTAATTTATAGATTTTTTTATTTTTTTTTTTTAGAGTGGTATACTCTTCTGTCTGGGAATACTCTTGTTCTCAGGAAGTTGTTATTTCCATGCCTTAACAGGTTGTAGAGATATCAGAAAAGTTACTCCATATGGTGGTGTTCTTCTTCTTGCTGGCTGGCTGAGCTTGATATTTTGAAATCAACCTTTATGTATTATTTAGTTTTTTAAAGAAATAAAATATAAAGAATTTATTTAGCTAGGATGTAATTGTTATTTTTAATCGTAAAATACTTTTATAGCTGAGTAACAAATAAAAACTAATTTTTTTAATCGTATGGTGGCACTGTCTTATTATGAGATTTTAACATATAAAATCTGCATTGTCAGTAATATTTTGTATGATACCACTCTATTCTCAAGCCATTTATGTAAGCATAAGTAATTAGCATTAATTAATAACGTTAATCTGATCTCTAAACTAGTGTTGTGGTTAATCAGGTAAATCTTCAGATTATTGAAATATTTTCAAATTGTTAGCTTGAATCACGTAATAAAAGAAAATCATTGCTAGATGAATATTTTGCAATCCTATGCTACTCACTGATAAGGGCACTTAGTGTCCATTAATTACTTCATTTCCTTTCAACCATTATTGATCTGCTGTATTATGATCTTTTCAAGTTAGTCCAGTTTCTCCAATCCCTAGGCTCTTTTCCACAACACACCTGCAAACTTTATTTCATTCATCCTTCTCATGATATTTATTTGGGTCTTTTAGAATGTCTTGGGATTCAGTTTAAAACTTCACCTTTTTATTTATTATCATCTCTTGTAACAATATGTATAACCCAGCTCCATATCAATCTCTTAATTCTTTCAATAATATCTGTTTTTTATTTCAACAATGTATTTGATTTTTAATCTCTTCTTGTTACTCCATATATTTTTTTGCATTATATTGAGTGGTTTTAAGTGTCTGAATTGCTCTTCTTTTAAATATCGAAGTTTCCAATCCATAATTAAGAACTAGTAAAATACATCTATTAAAAATCTTCCTTTTCAAGCACATAAGCATATTTCATTTTAGTATCAAGTTATTTCTATTAAAAGCACTCCATCCAAGTTTAATCTATGATTAATTTCATCCATTAAGTTTCCATTTATTTCAATAATCTGATCAAGGTATTTATAATTGTTTACATCTAATTCATGATTATCGATCTTTATTTTCTTCTGAAAAAATCATTGAACTTTACCATAGTCTTTTAGTATAATATTTGTAGTTTTAAACTTCTAATTAATGATAATGTTTATTTTCTTCTGAGAAAATCCATTGAACATTATTTTAGTTTTTTTAGCATTTATCTTTAATTATATTCTCTTAAGTTCATCTGATAATTCTTACATTTTCTGAAGTGCCGAAGCATTATTTGTATAAACAATCATATCATCTGAAAAATGTAAATAACATAAATAATTACAATTTACTTTTACTCCCTTAGTTTTCATTTTAATTCACAAAATATTTGTAAACTGCTGCAAAAAGGTTGAGATATGGAATCACTCTAACATATACCTTTTTAATGTTAATCTTAGTATCACTAGATGATTTAATCACTGCTGTTATGTTTTGATAAATATTCTTCAGAATATGACAATACTTCTCAGATTTATGTCTTGATGGTAAAATGCTTTATTATAGAAATGCTTATAGAATCAAATACTTTTTCATAATCTACAATTTCAAAGGTTAATGACAATTCATAACTTTTTTCAATACGTACTTGGATATGATCCAGTGTGTTAAAATCACTTAAAGTCTGCTTCCTCTTTTGGTTAAAATCCTAAGGTCATTGTAAATGAGTTATAATTATCTTAGTCAAGATTTTGTGTAAAACTAATAAAAGTTCTAATATCTTTTTATCTACTCTGCATTCTTCCAATCATTTATTTGGTACATTATTATTTATGTATAACTTTGTCAACAATTTTTCTATTTCTTTATATGCTTCTTTTAAAATATCTTATAATTTCATTATTTCCTGGAACTTTTTTCTTCTTCATAGATTTAATTGCATGTCTTAATTCATTTAAAATGCTGGACAATTCTGAAAATGTATTAAATGTAGGGAATATGTTGATTTCTTATTCTTTATTACTATATAATTTTTTATAGAACTTCTAAATATTCTCTCTTTTTTGAATAATAGTTTCATCTTCTTTTTCAGAAATAACTTTCCTACAAATACCAAGATGTTTTACATTTTTGAGATATATTGTCTTTTATAACTTTCTTTGCCAATTTACAATTTATATTTTCTTATATTGTCATTTATTCTTTTTTATGCCATTTTATAAAATTGAAGAAAATTTACTGGTAAATTGCTGTTTTGTAGCAGTTATATTTGTTGCAATTTTCAAATTTGTTAATATTTTAAAATGATTTACAAGTTCTAATTTAAATTCATTGCAGTGTTTCTGAAGGTTAGGAATATCAATTGTAAATACTATTTTGTTAAAGAATTTTCATTTCTAGTTTTGCATTAATATCTATCTTTCGATAGTCACTTCCTGTAAGAAATTATTAAAAATATTAAAATCTTGAATGCTGGAGGTTTGCATTAGATCCCAAGATCTAGGTGCAGTGCTCTCAGATCCAAGGCTCTTCACTGATGAAGGCCATGAGCCAAAAACTAGTCTGGGGATATTGGATGAGTAGGCACTAGATGGGGATTTTATGCACAAGCCTTCAGGCATCTATTGATTACTTTGGCTGGCAGTGAGTGGTATTACTGTATGGAGAGTTTTATATGCTATTTAGTCTCATCAATATTTTCAGAACCATTCATCTACTTCAAAAATATAATTTAATAATGATAAATATATATTACTTTGACTAAACACAATACAATGAGTATTTATCTAAAGACTCAAAATTAAGTTTACAATTGAATTAATAAATTTCAAATACCCAGAAGTTTATCTTGTTGAAATATTTTCAGATTCTTTAATAATGATTGTAATTGTCTTGAAAAAAAATTCATAGGTTCAACAAAGAAAAAGTACGTTAATTATTTATAGAATCTTCCAAGAGAAAGCTTAGTTAAAAATCATAATAGTGGATAGAAGTTATATTATAAATAGATTAAAGTTATCAATTATCGATGATAATAAAACTCAGTAAAATAAAAAAGTTAGTGCTGAGAATATTTAACTACCATTTGAATGCAATGCAGAAGAAATAGACTCATTATTTTTCCTTAATTTACCATATTAAAACACTAAGTTTTGACAGGAGTATTAAAGAAAAGATGGAAATATTGTAAATTTTGATTCCCTGACAGCAGTCATTCATAAATGAGTATGACCATTCTCAGAAATGAGTTTTGTAATGATTGTACAAACCAATCTGTGAACCCAAATACTTCCACATATATTTGCTATGCTATTCAGCAGAAAACTTTTCTGAAATACTTCAAGACCATGTCTAAGTATAATTTCATATTCTATTTTCTGACATATCTTCCAATTGAAAACAATCTCTTTAGAATGTTTTAAGATAATCTTTATAAATGGGATCTACCTCTCCCATGGAAATCATATTCATCATAAAAATACCATTAGGAAGTCTTACATTGTTCATTCGTTTTACATTCCAGTCTAACAAAGATGTGATTTTACAATAGCAAATTATAGTATACAGCAAATTAATTGTTTTTACAATTTTCCTTTCCCATTGTAATTTTTAAAATTTTATGGTATATCTTTAAAAGAAACTTTTCCAATATTTTTATATTGCATCAATAGATCTCCAAGTTTCATTTCTGTACAGTAAATATGAAAATATTAGCTTTACATACAGCTCAATTGCAATGGCTATTCCCATAATGAAATACCCATAGCTTTTAAATTGATAAAAGCAGCAATAGCACATTGGAGTCTGTTGCACCTCAATATTTAAGCCCACCTTTCTACTTATAAACTATCGATTAAATTGATTTACATTTCTCATCTTGATAATCATCCAAGCTAAGACTGGCTAAGGATTTTACTTCCACCACTATTTGATAAGGAACTAACCGAAGTCTTCATTAAAAATAGCACAATCATTAGCATATTGTAAATTCAAATTAAAAATTCCACCATCAAACTTGTATCACATCTTGATCCCTGTTTCCAAATACTATTATCATAAACATTGAAAACAATGTTAAAGCAAGTACACATTCTTGTTTAGCATCACTTTTAATTTCAATTGCCTCAAATTTTCCATCTGTAAAAATAACATTTTCTCATTCCATCATAGAAATTGTATATGTAAAAATTTTAGTGGACAAGCACTTAGCAATGCCATACATCTGTTTGATTAATAGTCAAATATCTTGACCAAATAAATAAAAGTAATATATAAATCACTCATTTGTTCCTGACACTTTTTTGTATTTATTGGCAACAAAAACAATGTCTATAGTGCTTTTTGATTCTCTAAAATCAAAATGAGACTTTGGTGACCATTCATCTACAATTGAAAGTGATCTTTTTAACAAAATCCTTAAAAGTGTCTGGATAATACTGATATTCCATGATAATTGTCTATGCCTTTTCTTATTTTTAGAAATTGGAACAATAGAAGCATCTTTAAGATTAGGCAGTACAACTTCTTGATTTTATGTTAAGTTAATTTCAAAATATTTGAAGGCTTAAATCTTTCCATTTTTAAGATCATAAAGAGCTCTTTTGACTTTATTATGCTGAATATTTTTGTCCAAAACTAAATGACTAGATAAAGTGGTTATATCATTAAATCATCATCTCGGTTCTTGTATCATTATTCAAAAGGTGATCAAAATACTTCTTCCACTTGTTCAAAATATTATTGCCATCATAGACAAAAGTATCATTTCTGGATTTAATAGGATTGTGATACCATTTCTCAATGCATTAAAAAAACATTGACTATGATAAGTGAATATCTATCTTTGCATTTTAATCCACCAATCATTTTTATGCTTTTTTATCAATCACCAAACTTTTATCTTCAAATCTCAATATTTATTATAAAGTTTCACATTTGTTCTGCCAAGCAAAAAATGCTGTTTCCTTTTAATCAGATTACTACTAGTAAAATCATTGTTAGAAAAACAATCATGTTTCTTCTTTTTAATGAATCCAAGAATATATTTATTTGTAAATATAACATATTTCTTAACATAATTCCATACCTCAATAATGTGATAATCCCAAAGATCCAAATTAACAATTTTAGTGCATAATAGTTCTTGAAATTTAGTACATATTTCTAAAGATTGAACATTAATTTTCTTGGGAATATGATTGGAATAAGATTCATTTGTTAATGCAACTATCATTTTAACCTTAGAACATATTAATTTATGATCCATCCAAAAATCTGCACTTGTAAGTCCTTGTGCAGTATGAACTCATATTTATGTAATTATTAAATGCTATTGTTTAGAATATAAATATATTCATGTTCTTTAATAGTGATTTTTCTGTCTAAACAAAATGTGATGGTTAACCCATGTGTTGTGCAAAAAAAATCAGCAAAAGCAAAGCATATGAATTTATTGTATCTATACTGTTATTTCCAACAACTTTTAGCCAAAGTTGAACTATTTGTACCAGCAGACACATTAAAATCCATAAAATTTTTATTTTAACAGTATTACTAAAATAATGCTATATAAGCAAGAAATATTAGGGTATACACACTGATATAAATGAGTACTGATACAATTGTACAAGGCAAGTTCTAATACTATTAGACTTTCATTCAAGGAATTCCAAAAACAGATAATTCTGAATTTAATTTCATAGAAAATCCCAAACATCGAATATTTTTCTTTCACACATTGATCTGCCCTTCAAAAAAAACTTGCAGCCATCCACTTGTTTTATTAAACTTTCTTTATCTGGAAGATGAGTTTCACTAAGAGAAGCTATATCAATCATAAATCTTAACAGCTTCTTAGACACTAATGCAATTGTCCATTCTGGTTTTGAAAAATTTATATCAAAGTTAATATATTCTGCATGCCTATATTTAGTGAAAAATTAAATTTATAATACTTAACTTTAGTATTATCACTGCCTCCTGATATTGATATTTATTATTATTTCTATCACTAAAAGAGTAATCCATCAGGTATGAGAATCTAGCCAGAATGCACAAGAGACATTTTCAGATTACATTTTATAGGGCTCTTCCGTTTTTGTGGTCAGCAGGATTCTTAAATAGGGCTGCCTAAACATATACTATTTGTCATCTGGAACTTCTGTCTCAAATTCAGTTCCAAACTGACTCATTAATGATTGTACGACTTCAAGAAAACATCACAACTAAGGACTGCCAACCTATTAAGCCTTTCTCTGTCATCACTGCTTTCTTAATTCTCAAGGTTCAAGCTAAAAAAATGAAAAAAATCCCAAATAGTAGTCAGAATTGCTGTTTAATTAAACAATGAAAATATTGCACAAATACACAATCCTTTGTCATAGTTAGCACAAGGAGATGATCAACGGTATGAGACTCATGAAGACCAGAACCTACATTAGCAAAGTGATGTAAGAAAACAGAGATGGAAAATATTGTTTCTATTGGAAACAGTAGCTAGTCTTTGCTGAACCAACATCCTATCCTACAATGAAGTAAGAGGTATTCTATATTTTATATTTGTATAAAAGCATAATTAAAAAAGAAATGTTACAATATAATTTGAAATACCAGAAACGAGAAAGTGGAATTTTAAAAAGCATGTTGAATTTTAAAAAAAAAGCACTCCAGAAGAAAAGATAAAGAAGAATTTGGGAAAAAGAATGATTTAAGGAAATGAGAATAAATGTATAGTGGAGTTTGCATAAATAGAAATAATTACAGGTTGTTTTTTTTTTATTTCGAAATGATAAAGAGAAAATATGTACAATATGTCTTTTTTTAATTAATGAAAAGAAAATGAGGTGATTAAATCTGCAATTAATGAAATAAGAAGTTGAGGAAAAATAACTTTAATTAATGACAGGAAATGATTAGGCTGTCTTAATAAATTAAAATACACTAATTGAATCTATAAATTAGGATTTAATTAGTGAGAAGAAATTCAGAGATATATAAAGGGTGTGAGAGAGAGAAACAGCAGATTTTCGCCATTTTACAATTGTGCACTACAAATTGTGTTTCCTTTGCCATCGTCCAGTTACCAGAAAAGATATATAGTGAAGAATCACTGCAAGACATCATGGAGATACCAGGCATGAGTTACCTGAAGAATAATGAGCTGGTTAGAACTTTATCCAGATTGTCCTGAACTTATTATTATTTCATACATGCCTGACAAGGTTGTCCGAGGACTTACTACCAAATAATAAAGTAGAAACTTATGTTTGTTATAAATTTATGGGACATAACAAATAATAACTGTCTTTAGTTAAGGATCACTACATTTTATAACAAAGTCATTGGAGATTTCATTTTTAAACTTTTGTAGAGTTGTGTATCATTGGCGGACATTGTTTGTTTGTCATATCCATAAAGACTTAATTTTAGCATATTGAGTTTGTAAATTTATTGAATACTATTTTAGTCTATTTTGCTGTGATATTTTAATAGTTTGTTTTGCAAATACATAGCACTATTCACAGTTAAATTTATATCTAAAGGTCATTCCACTGTCCATTATTAACCTAACATAACACCAGATTGTTTTAAATTCTAATATATTAATAATTTTTTAAATATCTTTAGATCAAATAGAATTGAATCTTATAAGAGATGATAATTCTGTCATCAAAATATAAAAACAATGCTAATGTTTCATATCTGAAGACAACATTGAAAATATTTAATACAATCTTAATGTGTTTTCATTTGTCTTTACATTTTCATTGCTTTTCCAAATATGAAATGGTATTAGTATTGCCTTTAATTTATAAGATCCTTTATAACTAACTGCAGAATTTTTTAATAACAGTAGTTCTTGCCATTAATATTTTAATTTTTTTTTCAGTTCTGAAACTAATAATGGCAACTGTGCATACCATAACTAAGAAGTCCACCACACATAGGAAGCTCCACAATTTACCATATTTATGAGGTATTCTATGTCTAGCATGTTTAAATAATAGAATATTTATTCAGTGGTAGTTGAATGAACAATCTGTTATAGCAAATACAGATGTTTCCCTCTAGAGTGGATTAAATTTTCAAAAGCACATTGATAATATTGGTTTTGATTATTTTGACAATGTTATCATAAGTTATTTATTGACCAGAAATTAGAAATCTGATTCTTAAACTTAAAAATTTTTTTGATATGAGAAGTCATAGTCTTTTTTAATAGTTACTACTGTTATTTATTATTTTGGAACAAGAAAATTAGTTGGGAGTAGGATTTAAGAGGATGCAAAATTTGAAGGCAGAATGATGAAATAGAATGAATTTGTACTTTCCAAAGGATTTATGGCAACAGAGCATGTAGCAATATCATCTGAAATTCTATGAGAATTAATAATTAAACAGAGTAGGTTTTTGAATTTTTTTTTTTTACTTTTACAAATTAATGAATTCTTACATGAGAATATTATGTAGACAGACCAATATGTTTACATGATAGTCGGTGGTCATCATAACATCCATATAATGTTTTTAAGTCCATATTATTGACTTGCAAATTATTCATTTTTGTATTTTTAATTTGATTTATGAAAATGCAAATTATGTATAAAAAAAAAACAATTTCTAATAATTTCATTGCAAAATAGAAAAAAATTTCCAACCAGATGGAAGTGAATATATTTTTCTACAAATGATTTAAGCTTATGAGTATTTTTATGCCCAAGAGTACATAAAAAGATAAATGCAGTTTTCTGTTGGTTAGAGTCAAAAGTCTCTACTATGTAAAAATCTATTTATGAGATATTCTTTTTTTTTTAATTATTAAAAACGAAAATATTTTTTAAAATTAATTAACATAAACATATGCATGTTTTTTTTATATTCATGACTAGACAATAGATGGCTTTTAAATTATATTTTTTTAGTATAACTTTATTTAAAATGCAATATCAAATTATTATGTTATATTAGAAAACTTTTTCAATTTTATTTCTCGCAGGGAAAGCAGTTTTCTAAACCATCGTTCTTCTTTTTCAGTTATGTCTTCATATAACTATAAATTAAAATAACATTATCAAAAATGGATGAAAGCAAAAAATGTAAATGTTAACATTATCTTAATTTCTAGACTATTAAATAATATTATTACTAAATATTTCTTATATAATTCTAAATAATAACACACAGTAGAGATTATGGAGGCTTACTTTAAAAACAGAATTGCAAATGAAAGTAAAATGTGGCAATATGAGAAGAAAAGTAGCTAAGAAAAATAGGAACATTAAAGAATGTATCAAATACTAGTCTGAAAAATTATTATTACAGATAGACCACCATTAATTCAAAATTCCTAATTCGAAGGGTTTTTTGGATTTGAGAATTTTTCAGATTTCAACAATAATTTTTTTCACTCTTCATTATAAAGTACTGCCGAATATTTATATAAACATTAATTTTATTAGCTATAATTTTTATATAAATACTTTTCATAAACTAAATATTATTAATGAAACATTTAAAATAGAGAATATAGTTACATCAACACAAAATTTTTTATATAACAGTAATTAAAATAAATCAAATCAATGCTTTATAATTTTGTCTGGATAATGGAAGTTTTTGGATTAGTGGTGTTCGGATTAATGGTAGTTTACCTGAAAAACTCCACAAAACAACAACAAAAAATAAAAAGAGGAATGATAGATACTAACAAAAAAATATAATTTTGAAGTAAAATTATCAGATATAGTAGTTTCTGAAATTTATGAAAACCAAAATCAAGTTCAATGTATAAATTAATTTCATAAATATCCAAATTTTAACAGGGATAAATTGAAACATTGTGCAAAGACTTAAGTTATTTTCAGTGTAATATGATTTTCAAAAAATATTTATTCACAGCATTTGATGTCATCTATTCCAATAATTGTATAATGGCCCACTTCATTATATATATGTTTAACTATTTAATAGATATATACTAATAGAACTTTTAAAAGTTGATTTATTTTATCTGCAAATATGGATATATTGTGTTTAATACGAAATAAACACATATATATATATGTTTTATAAAAAATTACTATAAATGTTTTTATAATTATAAAAAGCTATTGTGCTTTTCTAGCATTATGAAAAATTATTATAAGTTTTTCATTATCTTAAAAATAAGTAAACTTGATTTCTTAATTTATTTTAATTTCATTATTAATATTGCCTTGTACAGTTAAGATTATGGTAGAGCAAATTTAGAGTTAAAAAGTTCTGGGTCAATCTCAATTGAATAAAAAAAAAAAAGTTTGGAAATTGAATGAAAGTGATCAAGATAAACCGTAAATAACATATGTGCTTATGGTACCATGAGAGTCAGAGATGATTACATTTTTTTTTATGCCAGTCACTCTACAATTAAACTCGGTAAGAATTGCTTTAAATTAAGACCTCTGGACAATAAGAAAAGAAAAAAATACAATAACTTAATGACAAGCCAGAAGTAATAAAATCACAACATATGCATACAACAAAACAACCATATAATAACTTCTGATACCTTTCTACTATTGCCAAAACTACAATTGTTTAGAGTATGTATATACATCTTAAATCACCAGATATTAAAAAAATAATAATTTAACAAATGATTTCAAAGTGATATAAAAACTTTCAATTATACACACACACACATATATTTAAATATATGTATATTTTCTATACTAAACTTAATGTACTTGTAAGGCACTTGAACTCAGACTTTCAAACACCCTACAGCTATCCAATCCATCTTATATAACCAATACACATGGTCACATACATGTGAAAAAGATAAATGATCTATAAACATTTTGTGCTAAACCAGCACTCATCAGTTAATACAGATCACCATCTCCCAGACATATATACAATCAGTTGCTCAGTTTATATTAAGATAGCAAACCTTCAAACTTTAATGGATAAAGCTTCAATCTTCTCCACTCTCCAATTCTTCAGCCATCTATATCTTTGAAAATCCAAAAATTAAATGCTCAAAGTTCTTGCTGATGCCAACACTATTATCATACCCATGTTGACCATAAGTCAATCTGATTCCTCAACCATAGGACAGTAATATGTGCTTTTAATTATACAGAAGAGGGATGGGCGTGTAATATTTAAATACAAAATATTTTCTATATTAAATTTTAAGGGACTTGAACTCAGACTTTCAAACTACCTACAGCTATCCAATTTATCTTATACAATGGACACACATGACCACATACATGTGAAAAAGATAGATGATTTCCAATATACGTATTTCATGCTGAACAAGGACTCATCAATTGGTCCAGATCCCCATCTCCCCAACACATATATACAATCAGTACTCACTTTACATTAAGATAGCAAAGCTTTCAATTTTAATGGACAAGCTTCAATCTTCTCCACTCTGGCTTGCACTGAGTGGCAATACGTATAGAGAGTTTTGCCTGTTTTAATAACAGTTATAAGCAAGCATAAGAAATGGTGGTCATGTGATGTTTATTGGCTTAAAACCAATCCTGCCTAATAGGATAGTGGTGGCTATGGTTATTAAAGAACCAAAGTCACCAAAATGTATAGCTACTGAACTGAGTTCAGACCTATATGGCTACATAAGCGAATGAGCTTGGATTGAAAATATTATAGTGTTTTCAATTTAAGATTCATAGTTTTGTAGTTAAGTAGAGATAAAAGATGGCTGCTGGAGAGTTGCATTAGATTCTAAGATCTAGGTGCAGTGCTCTCAGATCCAAGGCTCTTCACTGACGAAGGCCACAAGCCAGAATCTAGTCTGGGGATATTGGATGAGTAGGCACTAGATGGGGATTTTATGCACAAGTCTTCTGGCATCCATTGATTATTCTGGCTTGCACTGAGTGACAATATGTATAGAGTTTTGCCTGTTTTAATAACAGTTATAAGCAAGTATAAGAAATGGTGATCATATTATGTAAAACCAATCCTGCCTAATATGATAGTGGTGGCTATGGTTATTAAAGAAATAAAGTCACCAAAATATATTGCTACGGAACTGATTTCAGACCTATATGACTATATAAGCGAATGAGCTTGGATTGAAAATATTAGTGTTTTCAATTTAAGACTCGTAGTTTTGTAGTTAAGTAGAGCTAAAAAAAGGTGGCTGTGGAGGATTCCATTGGATCCTAAGATCTAGGTGCAATGCTCTTAGATCCAAGGCTCCTCACAGATGAAGGCCACAAGCCAGAAACTAGTCTGGGGATATTGGACGAGTGGGCACTAGATGGGGATTTTATGCACAAGTCTTCTGGCATCCATTGATTACTCTGGCTTGCACTGAGTAGCAATAAGTATAGAGAGTTTTTCCTGCTTTAATAGCTGTAGGGAGTTTGAAAGTTTGAATTCAAGTCTCTTACAATATATTGTACCGTCCATTGGTATCTTACGGTTTATACAATTTAAGTTTGTATTCAGTGACGAAATTAGGTTTGATTTGATAATTCCCTCATTCGAATATCTCTTGTAATTTTATCAAACGTAATTATTTTTCCTGGTCATACAACCCCGCTTAACATAACTAAACTTGAATAATAGTTGGTCAGAACCAGTTTTTAATTTATTTGAAAGGCAGCAGAATTCTATACAAGAATCCAATGGTCTACCTCTACCTTCATTAGTTTCTATTATAAAATTATTTGCTATACCTGGAGAATTGTATTTTTTAATATAACAGGCAATTTATTTAGTAACGTAATAATTATTAAATTTAAATAATTTTATCCTATTCATAACAAACTTAAAAAGACAACAATGCAAAGTTATGTTCCTATGATTTATTAAATTTATAATTATGATTATTTTAAAAACTAAATAGAGAATAACAATATAAAAAAAATAAAATAAATTCGAATAGCTATTAAACACTACTGTTTTCTGAGATTCAGATTCTTTTTTTTAATAATTGGACGCAACACAGCATTTTGCTATACCTAGAAATCAAGAGAAAGTGATCACTTAAATTATGAAATAACGTCTCTTACCGGTAAGTTGAATTGTTCAACTTATAACACTGTGGAGATTACCATGTTCTCCTGGGAGGAATTCATTATACTGTTATCACAGCTTATAGGTAGTCCAGGGTTCAAGATTTAGGTAGATGATGGCTTCACTCTCGGCATTTTAAGACTTTAGGAAGGAAGAAACATCGGCAAATGAACTTTCTCTACTCACACATCTTACAACTATTCAATACGCTAGTGAGAGTAGCTTGGCGCAATCTTTATGACTTCATAGAAAATCAATTTTATATTAAACTGCTTTCTTTAGAAGAAGATCTAAGACTCCTGATACACGATGTATTTTCTATTTATATTCCCTCCCTATCACGCACATCCTGTTGATATCTTTTAACATTGACAAATTTTAAAGTAATTTTGTCCACAAAGTCAACCCTTTCCCCCCCTTTGGTGGCCATCTTTGATGATTGCGACAGAATGCTGATATGATGTACTGTGACTTCTCTTTAAATGGAATCTCTCAGCAACTATGCCCAGAGAAACCTGTTAGCCACTTTACCTTCCCTTTCCATTCACCACCCTAAGATTTTCCATAATCTGCTCCATCCCATTTCCACAGCATAATCTTTGTCAACTCAATGGCCTTTATATCTAAATCCCCCTTACCTTTTCCCAAACTCAGCATAAAAACCAATAACCCACTTTTTGCATAATCACTTTGTCCATATTTATTCTTCCATAACTTCATTATGTGTACCCTTTCTGCTTTCAAGCATTTACATTCAATTAACAGATGTCTAATATTTTCTATGCCTTCCTTACACAATTTGCAGACTAAATCACCCATATTTTTCCATTTAAGTGTATATTCTCTTGTTGCTAAAGATCCCGTTCGAGCCTTAAACAATAAACTACTTTGTTATTATCATAAATTAACTTGCACCCAATGTTCCTTTTAATTCTATATATATTTAAACTCTTTACTCTCCATACTAGTTCTCCAACTCCCTATTCTTTATTAATGCATCTATTCTTTTATCCCATTCCTTACCACTATAACACTCAACAATCCTCCTAACACAATCATCCCACCTTTTGTACAAGTATACTGATATAAATTCTTTATCCAAATCTTTTGCATACCGCATTACCTTTCTCACCCATCTTGTTGCCTGCCCTTTACTCGTAACCCAATTAAATACTATTTTGGCTATTCTTTTATTATCCATAAACTGCAACCTACCAAACATTTTCATTTTACTTTTTGCATCTCTCATATAAAAACTTGACCATCCCATTTCTCCTTGAATTGCCTCCTTTGCTGTCCACACATCTGCATCTAATGCATGTCTTCCTACTTCCCTTTGTACTTTTTCTAAGTAATCTAATACCCCTTTACTAACACATAACACATCATTACCATATGTTAACCCTGCTACTGCAACTCCCTTCCATACAATTCTAGCTACATCATATTTATATGAAAACATTGTTAATTTCTTTATCAATCCCTTTCTTTTCTTTGCTTCATTTATCAATTTTTTCCCCTATTCATCCAAGCAATTTTTCTGATTACTTAAGATGATTCCCAAATAACTATATCTATTCACCACACAACTTTATATCCCCAATAAAAATTATACATATTCTCTTTCCCAAGTATTAACCATTATTATATTTGATTTTTCTTCACTAAATTTAATCCTTATCTCTTTACCCACGCACATCCTCAGCATGACTTCCATATCTTCTCTTCTTTCTGCACACAAAAAGACTATCCCTCTTCGTAGTCTTTCTATTGCTCTCTCCATTCACTCAAATACAACAAAAACAAAATAGGTGACATAGGGCATCGTTGCCTTAGTCCCACCCCATTTTTAATTTTAACTGATTCTATATCCCCTGATTGATATGTAATAGTAATTATTTTCATATAATTTCTTAATAATATCCACTAAAGCTTCATCCATTCCGAAATTTTCTAAACTTACCCATAATCTATTTCTATTTACTCCATCATATGCCTTCTCTATATCTATAAAATTCATATATAAATGTCTACCTGAATTCCACTAAACTATTTCCTATATGCTTATCTGATATAAAACCTCCTTGCATTTCCCCCACTACATTATTCTCTTCCATCCACCATATACGAGAAAACTTTATATAAAACTGATGTTATTGCTATCGGTCTATAATTGTTTAACTTTCTATGATCCTTATCCTTTCCTTTAAATAATTATCTTATTTTTGTATTACAACTTTCTCTTCTGTGCCATCTTATTGAAGCAGGATAATAGCTTTACTTTTGCCCTATGCCCTAAATTCATTACCATCTCTGCTGCCCATCCATCTAAACCTCTTGCCTTTCCATTTTTCAATTTCCTCCCTGCCTCATTTAGTTCATTTTTTATAAACCTAATATTCCCATTACTATATGGTTTCATGTTTTCTATTACTCTATCCTTCACATCTAACATCTTTTCTATATCCATTACATATCTATTTAAGATTCTCTCTCTAGAGCTACACTCTATTTCCTCATCATCAAGTAATACTATCTCTTTCTCCCTTACATTTCTCCTTTTAATGTAATTCCAAAATTTTTTACTCCCATCTCTTCCACTTTTATTAATATCCTCCAACAATTTACTATTCAATTTCATTCTCTCTCTATAATTATCTATTTTAGCCAACTTCTTCTTTTCTTCAAGTGCTGCTAATTAATTTTGTGATAAGAATTTAGTTTCTTATCTTAACAAAAATCAAAGTTACATTTTGTTACTCTCTTTATATCTTCTTTTGAATCTTTTTAACTTAGAAAAAAATATATATATAACTTACATTGTCAAAAAAAAAAAAATATAGTCAGATATTTAAAAAGAAAAATTTTCTTTTCAGGAATTAGGTAATTTAAAATTCTAAATTGCCAATGCAACTTGTATCAAAACAAATACAGTATAATATAGAAAATGTTCAAATTTTTACTAGGGAACTAGTAATTTTTTTATTATCTTAAACTGGATTACATGTACATAAGATTTGTATTTTTTAATAAAATTAAGAATTAGACTTTTATTTTCTTAAAAAATATAGACAAGTTATGCTTATGTGATTCAACTAAGCAATAGCATTTAAAAATTTATTGTTACCTCGTAGCATATGGTAACCTTACAATTAAAACTTGGATTACCCAAAATTATTTCTAATATTATACATAGGTAAAAGAAGAAGAGCAAAAGCCTTTCCAACAGCCTTTGACAGAAGAATTGCAATTTGATAAATGCACCAGAGATTATGATTAATCACATCTCTGCAAGGCACATTCATAAGATTGACAGTAGTCTTATATAAATTTTCAATTCTTGATATATTATAATTAACAAAATACTCGCTGTATTAATCCATTTAATATAATGCATGATCTACTAAATGACTTCCTTGACTGAAAACTATGATAATGCTATTATAAAACTTCATCTGAGTCCTTCAATTTATGTTAATATATATAATATCAAATTTTTTACTTATATCCATTATGATCGATATTTAATGTATTGTAAGTTTATTTTATTAACAATTTAATTTACTATAAGGAATTATGATGTGCTTAGCAGACAGATTTATTAGATTCATGTTGATTGTACAGAATTTCTTAAGAAAACCCAATTGCTTATTTGGATCTTCAGGTTTTTCAAAAACATTTTTATTGATACAATGATTTTTGAAATTATAGTTTTTTTCTATTGAATTGAATGTCTCAAATACAACTCTAACCCAAAAATCCATTTGTTTGTTTATTTTCTATATGTATATTGTTTAAAATTCTAAAAATATCAGTTCATTTTCTATGTTTTACTAAATTTATTTATATATAACTATATGGATGTAATTGAAATCTAATGACTCTAAAAAACTTAGCAAATTGAACATTATTGTAATTAAATTATATCTATCTTGTCTTATATAATTTAATAATGCATTTTATAAACGATTTCTAAAACAAAGAAAAATCTTACATTAGGATGAGCTATGGAATCTGTATACATTAATATATTTGTAAGGTTTGTTATTCCTGTTTTAATTTCTCCAGGTACCACTGCATTTGGCTTATCACTGTCAATTTCCTGAAATATAAAGAAAGTTCTATCAAAATTGAATTCAAACAAATAAACATTTATCTTAAATAATATTAATATTTTCACAATATGTCAGAAATATTTGAATGAATTGTGAATTAAAAAAATGAGAAACTAAGTAGAAAAAATACTTTCATTTCTTTTTAACATTAGTTCATATTCTATTCCCACAAAATGTTAAATGTTCTATTGCATTCTCAAGTCTCTACATTATAATATGTGTACATATGAACAGACATGGAAGATTATGAGATTTAGTCTAAACTGATGTAGCATATTATTTGTAGTTATATAATATTTCCACCATCTGGTTGATTTATTAAATATTTTAGAAAAATTCAAACTTTGTTTATATCTTTCTAAATGCATTCAACTATTACTAATATCATACAGATTACTATAGAGCACCATTTTGAGAGGTATTCACTCTTTTTCAGATGATGATGGCCTGACCAGTGATAGCTGGCATGGGAATTGTATGGATGACATTTAAATTTATGAATACTAAATTTAGGATGACATATTGACTAAGTTATTCTGATATAGGTAATAGTCAGTACAATTTTTATATATTTATCATTGACGTCTTCCTAATTTTTCCATTTATTTCTTTTAAAGGGCAGTTTAAAGAATGACATTTTGAATGGGTGTGTTGTCCTCTCATTTTCAAATATTGCTGTCTTGATCAGTGATAATTAGCATAGGAAATAAACTGATGAACTTTAGATTCGTAAAAAAATAAATTTAAAATGATGATCAATAAGACATTTATCAGTTCAATCAGATGACGAAAATAGTCCCATATATAAAGATATTAAGTGATCTGAAAAACTTTTTGCTTTAGGAATGAATAACTTGGCAAGAAAAAAAGTTCAGACAGTGATTTGATACTTGAGTTTAAAAATATGTATGAATCAGAAGGAAAATCCCTTTCAAGGAATGGGTATTTTATATAATTTATTTTTTTAAAAAGTTGTAGTTTAATGAGCAAGTAATTAAAAATACTTAGCATAATTATCCATTTTATAAATCTATGATGAATCTTATAAAGTATTGAAGTAAATCATTGCCCTTTTTGATGAGTAAACCGCAATGATGCAATATATATTACGCATTTGAAATATCAGTAGTGTTTATAAGTATGGAAACTGTTCTGAACTGGTCTATTATTAGCTTTAAATATTGTACAATAATAAAATTTACTAAGAAAAATATAATTACTACTGTTGTACTTTGATTTACTTTATTTTGAGATACTATGCATATATTCTACAATATGTATTTGAAAGAATTCATAGACCTTACCTTATTTTTCATATTTGTTTATTCATCTAATGTTTAGAATTGAGTTTGCAAAAATATTACTTATATTTCTATAAGAGATAAACAAATTATTGTTAGGAGATTGGATTTAACTGTGGTGTTAAGTGAGCTGTACGGCAGTTCCAAGAATTTGTTCAACCAATCTTGATTCAGTTTGATAATTTTGTACATTTGTAAATAGCTAACTGTATTTTCCAAAATTTTATCATGGATTAGTCAAAAGAAAAAAATACTAAATTGAGTTCCTTTTTTTTTGTTTGCAAAATATCCTGTTAACAGAACAATAATAATGTTATCTTCCAGCATATATATTGAAAATTAAAAGATTATTTTACGTAGGATAACAATTTGAATCCAATATCTCTATGTGCTAGAATCTAATATATTTTGACAGGCTCTATTAATCTAAATATATTTATCTCAATTTCCAGTGATACAGATTGTAGCTAAATGTTCAATTCTGTTATATCTAAAGGAAGAAGAAAATTGGCTTTTAATACAGTAGACATTTGATAAAGTGTCATGATGAAGTTTCTATTCAATTAATTTTCCTTTTTAAATTTTAGCAATATTATCTATGAATTAGTAGATATTGATTAAATTATATATAAAATTAGAACACTTGATTTCTATTATTTCAGATATTCATCAATTTTTGTTTTTGAAAAAATACTATATCAAAGCTTATGGAAGGTGCATTATTTTCCATGCAGCAGAAAATTTGCATCTTTTGAGATAATAAATATTTTGTCATAAAGGGCTTCAATCATTATTCTTTTCATTGATTAGTTTTAAAATATTAGTTAGTAGAGATAAAAATAAACAGACAAAGTTTCTTTGAAATGAAGAATGAATAAGAGGTTTAGTGCTTCCCAGGCAGCTATATCTCATTTTTCAAGTTTGTATGAATTACTTTTCAAATCAATTTCTTATATTTGAAATATCAGAAGATATGTTTCTATGGAAATTTTTTTTTTAGAAGTTATTAAGTTTTGCAATATTGGTGGAAACTCGATAATTTAGATCCTTATTTTAACATTAATTAATGCTAAATATAATTTTTAATTGTAGATAATTTTTATTTGTGCTGATGTATTTTGATAGTCATTTTAACTGCAGCAATGAATTTTCTTTTAATAACAGAATTACTGTATTCTGGAGTTGATTGACAATTTAAATCATTGTATTCTTTATATAATCAAAGAAGTTCACTGAATTAACTATAAGCATATTTATTTCTATTTCTCTTTTCTTTTTTTTTTCAGATCAGGTTTATAGCTTTGAATACATTCCACCTTATCATAGTTTTTTGAAAATTATTATTTTTTCTAAAATTTTTTATTATTTCCTAGTTCATTTTCAGATCTGATTTTCTAGTAATTTTTGAATCTTATATAATAGTATCCATTTTATTTTTGAATTGTGAATCATTAAAGTCTTTAACAATCAGATCATAATTCTCAGGTTCATTGTTTAATTCCAATGAAATTTTTACATCTTTCTTTGAATAGTTAACTGTTCAGTTTGCTTTGAAATTTTTGGTTTATTTCTAAAAATAATTGATTCCCCCCCATATTAAAATTTCTAGTTCACATAATAAGGCAACAAGGAAAGAGAATATTATTTTAACCTAATTCTGCTAAACTACGAGTTTTAATCTTTAAAATTACTTTAAATGAGGTATGAGTGCACACTTTTTGACTCAAATATTTTTGTTATTATTTATAAGCTTTTTTACAATATTTCAATTCCAAACTATAGTAATGTAAACCTTGTATCATATAAAATGAGTATTCTCATGTATATTTGATTGCCAAACTATATGATTCTTCAAATCATCTTTTGTCCTAATTACAAATAAATGATGTCCTACTGCATATAATATTATGTTACCGTTTAATATTTAGTAAACAAATGAAAGTCAAGTTGTTAAATAGGTATTTTGTGTATAAAAAACAAAAAAAATCTCATGAGATGGCGCTTACTTGTTTGGACTTAAAAGGAAGTTGAATAAATTCTTCACTATTAATAGCATCAATTGCTTGGGCACGCTCAATCTGTTCCCGCAATGATTCTATAAAAGAAAAAAGTCATATATTTGCATCTATAAAACACTTTTATAAACACATATTCCAGTGTCAAATAATACAAAGAGGATATTAAAATCTGATATTAATATGAAAACATTACTGTATAAACCATCTATCCTATGGTAAAGATTTCATATTAGCAAAAGAGTTAAAAAGCTTGCATAATGTCATCATACCTATAAATCTTGTAATGTAGGTAGCCAATCTAGTCAAAGGCAAATGTGGATTCAGGTTTGGTGGAAGAAATACACTGAATGTAACCATTCATATAATTGAAAAACACTTACTACTTAAGTTAAATAATGAAATGAAAAGATGGTATTACAGTTAAATATGAAAAATATATGAATTAAAATGGCAAAAAAAAAAAAAGCTTGTTTTAAAAGTAACAGTGAAGATATAAAAATCATGGACAATTTTATTTGCTAGAACCATTTATTAGTAAAAGAAATTGTTTTAGCAATCAAAATATTGTCAGAATTCAAGGTTGTAAAGAGAAGTCTGGACAAGATTCTTAGATATAGGAACATATTTTTAAACTTCACGTTATGGCATTCTTGCAACTATCTTTGGATGTAAAAACTGGATAAAGAAGAAGGATGCTATTAAATTGTAGTACTGGTGAAGACTTGTGAAACTAGTCATGGATATCAAGAAACATATAAAAAAAATAGATATTTGATTAGGCTACAAATAACCAAATGCAAAATGTTTTATAAAAAATGGTTGACAGTAAAAGAATAAAAGGATAGCTAGAAATGAGAAGAATGGAATCCATCATCTCAATAATGTGCCATTGAAGTGATTGAAAATTAAACAGATTATTAGTTATTCTAAAGAAATGCTATTCATATATAATTATCAAGAGTGACTTAATAATAAAAATAATTCTAATGAAATTTATCTATGTATTTTAATTTACAAAGAATAACATGAATTAAAAAACAAAATAAAAACTGTGATAATATCCAAAAAATAAAACTGAAGTAAAGCAATATAAATGGTTTGTCATAGTCACATATATCAGTTAAAATCAAACAATTTCTATATCTTTCAAAGCATACTCTTTAAATTAAACCTTTAATTAAAGTGATTAATGTATCTTAATTTTGCATACAGTAAATAAAAGTTTATGTTGTGGCTCTAAAAACTGAAACATACCATCTACTTCTGAGCAGAGATCTTAATATTCATACAGGATACTATAGCAACATATTTCTTTTAAGAATCCTCTGTTAAATTTTAGATACAATGTCAATATTATAAAACCAATCAATATATTCTTCAAGATGCTACATGTGATAGTATAAAGTTCACTATTGTAAAATCACATCTTCATTGTATTGTGAATGAATGAATAGGAGATTCCATAAAAAGATGTTTTATGGTGAACTTGTTGGGCATTGTTTTTGCGGAAGAGACAGACCCTATTTATATTATAAAACCTGTGTCAAAAATATTCTAAAAAAATGCAATGTTGATAATTTCATTAAAAAAAATATAGATAATATTTCAGAGAAAATTAAAAGACAGCATCACAAAATATTAAATAAATAGAATAGTGAACCAGTATGCTCTGTATGTAGGCATACTTGAGATTCAAAGATTGCTTTGTATTGTCATTGCAGAATTCATCTCTAGTGTACTATTATTCTGCTTTGTCTTTAGTTTTTCTCTTGAAATTGGAATGACCATACTTATTTGTGAAATATATATAGATATTACAACTTACAATGAATAAATAGATGCCAGATCTATATAATTTTGCAAGCAAAATAGTTTGGATTCAAAATATTAAGGTGTTTTTGAATTTCATGCTAATACAAAAAAGAATAAATGAAAAGTACTTTAATTTCCAAAAATCCAAAAACATTAGATACAGGTTCAAACTTTGCTGATAAAGATCATTAAGTGCAGATGGGATTTAATAAGCATTACATCTAGCATCTATTGATTAATCAAGATTACATACCTGGGAGGGCTGAAGTACAATAGTTTGCCTTTGAAAAAGCATAAGTTGACTTGTGATATTTTTATAGTTTTGTAATAATCTTTGAACAATCTAAAAATATTTCTCTTTTCTTTTTGATTTCAGTAAAAAAAATTAGAAAAATTTGCCATACTATTCTTTGATAAAAATAAAAAATAGCAACTTTTTATTTGATTTATGATATTAAGTGATTATTTTTAATATTAAAAAGTATTATTAAAAAATATAAATGTTTGTATAAAACGTCTACATACATTTAGTTTAACTTACTGTGTTTTCAATAGGAAAAAAGATAATTTTTTGATTTAAAAAACCTTCCAATTCACTTGCATTTTATTATTTTAAAAAAAAGTACATTTTTTCTATAAATTATTTCAGTTGACATTAATTGAAGAGTGCTAATATTAAAGCATGCAATTTTATAGTTTAAAATTAATTCATACTATAGTATATTGATAATTGCATACAATATGTAATAATAAAGTCCATTAATATTAAAATATTTTCTAAGACATCTCATGTTGAAGCTAAAACTACTTCATGTATTTTTTTTTTGTGAATGTGGATATGTTTTGACACTGTGGAACAATTACATTTATAATGCTTCTGTGATGCAACAGTGATTTTTCTTCATAAAGTTTTATTATTATTTGTTATAGCACTGAGTTTATAAATAATAAAGACATAATCAACAGTAATCTTTTGTATATAATTTTTATCAGCTAAAATTCTTATCTCAAAAAAGCTATTTCTACGCTTATTTCTTTTATGTCCCTTTAAAATTATTATTTGCATTAATTTAAAGTATGAAAAAAATTGTATCAGTCTCTAAACTTCTGCATTTTAAAAATTTTTTTTTTTTTTACAGAAAATGATATAACTGCTAATATAATCAGAATCACGCTTGTAAGTTACATTAATTCAGGAATTGTATACATTTTGTTAATAAATAAATAAATAATACTTCTGTATATAAATAACAATTCATGTCAATTGTTAATACAGAGTTTAATATAAATAAATAAAAACAAATATTATTTCCAAGCGCTTTCAACTCTTACACTGCCTTGATAAGGACTCGTAAGAGTTGAAAGCGCTTGGAAATAATATTTGTTTTTATTTATTTATATTAAACTCTGTATTAACAATTGACACGGATTGTTATTTATATTATACATTTTGTTAATTTGATTTTTTTTGTTTTTTGGAATTTTATTTTCTTCATCTGGATATTTTGGCATTACCAATGAATTTCAAATTCAGAATCTCTAAATAATATAGAAATAATAATTATAAAAGATTATTTTTCTCAAAAGCTAGCATTTTATTATTGAATTGTTTTTACATAAACATACTTTTATAAAAAATATACTTAGAAATATTGTTTTGACTAAGTAAGACGCCTTCACTTCTACCACACTTTAATTTGCTATTCAAATTTTATTAAATATGAACTTTTTGTCTTTGAAGCAAACATTTTGGAAAAAAAAAAAAGAATATCATTCTATTACTAATAAAAACAAAATTACTGATAAGAACTTTCCAGAAGTTTTTTTTTTAAAAATTCTTACATGAACATTCTCTAAAAATATCAATCCAGCTTGAAAAAATATTTTAAAAAATTCTATTTAATATTCCCAATCAAATATCAAGCAACAACAATTTCTCAAAAGTAAATAAAAAGAATTAAAAAATAAAATCTTTTTATTATCTAATGAGAATGATAGTATTATGATTATCAGATCTCTGGCCAATATGGGTTAGATCCCTGGAGAAAGGCAATTCAGTTAGAATGAAGAAGCTAAAAATACTATGAACATACAATTCCTTGCTAATGATAGTGAATTTAAAACTATTAAAAGAAAATAACTGTTAAGTTCTGAAGTGTTAATGATTCCACATAAGCAACAAAAAGATATCAGTACTCTTTTACTCAATAAGTCAGCACAAATACCCCAAAGAAATTATTTTATAAGCATATAAAAATCATTTTAAATCATTTTAAAATTGAATAATTAAACATAAATAAATATTTTATGTAATTGGAACCACTTACAAATAATTTACACATTACTACTGGATTATAGAAAAAGAAATACTAATTAAGAAACAATAAAGTAGTATAAAAATTATCTGGCATTTGTTTAAATAAATAAGACATGATTATGTTCATAACATTTTATTATTATTATAATGAAAAGGATATACTTAATATTTATAACTGATGTTATGGAATTGATTTTGTTTATATACGCATATATGTAGAATTTGTACTTCTAATCGAACCTCAGGTAATTTAAAAGTATGGAGCAAGGAAAAAAAAAAATTTAAAAAACTTGATAATAACACAAATGTATGGGTTTATTATTTATATGATAAATATAAAATTATATTAAATAATTAATGAACTTAATTCCTTAGAATACTGTTACAAACACATGCCTATTTTCCAATTATTATTATTATAAATATTTAATTTAAAAAAAAAATTGTATTTAGGGCAAGAAGACTTCATCTAAATTCAAAAAAAATCAATTTCATATATAATATAAGTGAATAAAATAATATGAAAATTAAAAATGATTATTTATGAAGGTTTTAAATATTTAAGATAGGTAGTTTTAAATAGATCATACTTAGTTTTAAAATATGAAAAATAAAAAAATTTTAAAATATGATACATGCAGAATTTTAGTTAATGCTATGCTTGATAATCTTGTTGTTATCTGCATTTCTAGCAATATCTTTCTTGGTTTAGATTTTCCATTCAAAATTTATTATGGTTTCAATTCATAATCTTTTTTACTTAAGTTCAACAGCCATGGACAACTTGTTAAATCTACGTGTTAACTGTAGATACTAATATTTAAAATGGCTCATTTTGCAATATTTTCGGGCAAAAATTACCTGATTTGCTGCTCTGAAACTAACTTCTATTCTTCAATCTCTCATTATAACTATCTAACTTCTGCAACTGTATATTCTACTACTGATATCTTACTATCTTCACAGTTTACACAGATTTGAACCTGTTTGTCAATTTTTTGTTTCACAAAAAATATTTTGAGAATTGTTTTTATAACAGTAAATTTTTTACATTTTTATAGGAATTTACTCCTATTTTTCATAAACATTTTCGAAATGGTAAAACACTAATATATTTATTCTTTTATATATATATATCACTATTCATAAAATAAAAAACACAAATTTTATTTATGTAAGAGAAAACAATTTTTTTCCAAATATACAGAAAAAACAGATTTGTTATCTATTTCATTAAAATTCAGAATACAGGAATTATTTAAAAAAAATTATAGTTTAAATTTGTAATTGAAGCAACTATTACATGTTCTTAAATATTATCATAAAAGTTTTTTTTTTTGCTTTATATGATATTTGGCTTTTAATTAAAGACCTACAATAGGATGGTGAGTTTGTGCAACCAAGTTTTCATTTTTTAATTATACATACAGTAATTCTGATTCCAATCTTTTCTTTTTTGCTTTTTATTTTTTTAACTTTTTATTCTTTTTTCTTTTGATTTGTTGAGTTAAAATGGCTATACTCATTCAGAGTGAATGATAATGACATTTTTCATATAATAAAAAGTTTTAGTAGTTTATAGATTAATGCATTTACAATCAAAATTAATCTAACTTATAAATGAAGCAATTATCCTAATAAATAGTCTGCAGATTCATCTAAATCATAAATAACTCTATATTAACACACACATACATGGATAACAATTTTATGAAGTTAAAAAAAAAACTTACTTTTAATGACTACTTGGTCTTCATTTTCTTTTAATTTGCCTTCAGATGATACTGAAAGAAAAAATTGAGAGAAATTCAAATTGGCTTATTAAGCAAATAAAAGTTATTAGAATTAGCATAGAATCACATATACATTAAACTTGCTATATCAGTAAATGAAATATATATATATTGAGATGGTATTTTCTGCCACCTCATCTGTAAATATATATATATATTTAATTTTGAGTTACGTTATTAGGTTAAAAGTAAAATTTTGTTAAAAATATATAATGTATTATCTTCAATCTTTTAGATCATTAAAGTTTTTTTTCTTTACCTTGGAAGAAATATTTTTAATTTATAAATTAATTAAAACTCAACTAAAATAAAATCTTGAGATAAGACTTTTTACTAAAAGTTTTTTTTTGTTTTGTTTTCAATTGTAATTCTTAGAAAGACATGGGTTGGGGGAATAAAAAAAAGTATTGATTTTAGCAATTAATTCTATTGTTGAAACTTCAGATATTAAAAATATTTTGTAATCTATTGCGCTAATTGAACCAGAACTTTTTCCACTAATTAAAAAATGGAAATGACCAAAAAAGGACAAAAATTAATAGTGCTAAAATGTAGCTAAAAATAATTCAAAGTGGGAGTCCTGTTGTCAACAAGACATATAAATTACAGAGTTTTCTTTTGTTCAGATAGTCAGGACTATTTTTTTTAAAAAATGCGATAAATCCAGAACTTTTGCTAGAAAATATTATAAACCAACATTGAGAAAATGTTCTGGCTAGAGAGCATCTAAGAAACTTTCCCCTTGGGAAATGCATCTACCTGCTTCACCTGAAGCCATCCAAGTTCATGGAACGGAGGAATTTAACCAGCTAGCTGAGAATGTCAAGAAAAGTCAATGGACAACACTGAGGATTCTCGTCAACAGTCACAAGAAAAATCATATAAGAACTTTGATCACCTAGATAAAGTCGAACCACTGAATGATCAAACTAACTATGAACTGATAATTAGTGAATTTTTATTCCAAATAGTGTAATAAACATATAGACTCCATTAATAGTGAAATGTTTCAACAATAGAGTGAGGGACTATTAATAGGGATTTTATCATGTTATTTTCATTTAACTGAAATGGGGGTTATGGTGTTAAATTACTTGAATGTGTTCTTTTATTTATGTATATTTTTTTTAAACCATTAAGCATCACATGATCACATTTCCTATACTAGCACATTAATTGTTGATAAACAGAGCAAAACTCTCCATACAGTATTGCCACCTGTGCCAAACAGAGTAATCAATGGATGCCAGAAGGCTTGTGCATAAAATCCCTATCTAATGCCTACTCATCCAATATCCCCAGACTAGTTTCTGGCTTGTGGCCTTCGTCAGTGAGGAGCTTTGGATCTGAGAGCACTGCATCTAGATCTTAGGATCTAATGCAACCCTCTAGCAACCACCTTTTATCTCTACTTAACTACTAAACTATGAGAATGAAATTGAAAACACAAAAAATATTTTCAATCTAAGCTCAATAGCTTAAATAGTCATATGGGTCTGAACTCAGTTCAGCACCCATACATTTTGGTGTCTTTGGCTCTTTTACAACCATAGCCACCACTATCCTATTAGGCAGGATTGGTGTTAAACCATTAAGCATCACATGATCACATTTCCTATACTAGCACATTAATTGTTGATAAACAGAGCAAAACTCTCCATACAGTATTGCCACCTGTGCTAAACAGAGTAATCAATGGATGCCAGAAGGCTTGTGCATAAAATCCCTATCTAATGCCTACTCATCCAATATCCCCAGACTAGTTTCTGGCTTGTGGCCTTCGTCAGTGAGGAGCTTTGGATCTGAGAGCACTGCATCTAGATCTTAGGATCTAATGCAACCCTCTAGCAACCACCTTTTATCTCTACTTAACTACTAAACTATGAGAATGAAATTGAAAACACAAAAAATATTTTCAATCTAAGCTCAATAGCTTAAATAGTCATATGGGTCTGAACTCAGTTCAGCACCCATACATTTTGGTGTCTTTGGCTCTTTTACAACCATAGCCACCACTATCCTATTAGGCAGGATTGGTGTTAAACCATTAAGCATCACATGATCACATTTCCTATACTAGCACATTAATTGTTGATAAACAGAGCAAAACTCTCCATACAGTATTGCCACCTGTGCTAAACAGAGTAATCAATGGATGCCAGAAGGCTTGTGCATAAAATCCCTATCTAATGCCTACTCATCCAATATCCCCAGACTAGTTTCTGGCTTGTGGCCTTCGTCAGTGAGGAGCTTTGGATCTGAGAGCACTGCATCTAGATCTTAGGATCTAATGCAACCCTCTAGCAACCACCTTTTATCTCTACTTAACTACTAAACTATGAGAATGAAATTGAAAACACAAAAAATATTTTCAATCTAAGCTCAATAGCTTAAATAGTCATATGGGTCTGAACTCAGTTCAGCACCCATACATTTTGGTGTCTTTGGCTCTTTTACAACCATAGCCACCACTATCCTATTAGGCAGGATTGGTGTTAAACCATTAAGCATCACATGATCACATTTCCTATACTAGCACATTAATTGTTGATAAACAGAGCAAAACTCTCCATACAGTATTGCCACCTGTGCTAAACAGAGTAATCAATGGATGCCAGAAGGCTTGTGCATAAAATCCCTATCTAATGCCTACTCATCCAATATCCCCAGACTAGTTTCTGGCTTGTGGCCTTCGTCAGTGAGGAGCTTTGGATCTGAGAGCACTGCATCTAGATCTTAGGATCTAATGCAACCCTCTAGCAACCACCTTTTATCTCTACTTAACTACTAAACTATGAGAATGAAATTGAAAACACAAAAAATATTTTCAATCTAAGCTCAATAGCTTAAATAGTCATATGGGTCTGAACTCAGTTCAGCACCCATACATTTTGGTGTCTTTGGCTCTTTTACAACCATAGCCACCACTATCCTATTAGGCAGGATTGGTGTTAAACCATTAAGCATCACATGATCACATTTCCTATACTAGCACATTAATTGTTGATAAACAGAGCAAAACTCTCCATACAGTATTGCCACCTGTGCTAAACAGAGTAATCAATGGATGCCAGAAGGCTTGTGCATAAAATCCCTATCTAATGCCTACTCATCCAATATCCCCAGACTAGTTTCTGGCTTGTGGCCTTCGTCAGTGAGGAGCTTTGGATCTGAGAGCACTGCATCTAGATCTTAGGATCTAATGCAACCCTCTAGCAACCACCTTTTATCTCTACTTAACTACTAAACTATGAGAATGAAATTGAAAACACAAAAAATATTTTCAATCTAAGCTCAATAGCTTAAATAGTCATATGGGTCTGAACTCAGTTCAGCACCCATACATTTTGGTGTCTTTGGCTCTTTTACAACCATAGCCACCACTATCCTATTAGGCAGGATTGGTGTTAAACCATTAAGCATCACATGATCACATTTCCTATACTAGCACATTAATTGTTGATAAACAGAGCAAAACTCTCCATACAGTATTGCCACCTGTGCTAAACAGAGTAATCAATGGATGCCAGAAGGCTTGTGCATAAAATCCCTATCTAATGCCTACTCATCCAATATCCCCAGACTAGTTTCTGGCTTGTGGCCTTCGTCAGTGAGGAGCTTTGGATCTGAGAGCACTGCATCTAGATCTTAGGATCTAATGCAACCCTCTAGCAACCACCTTTTATCTCTACTTAACTACTAAACTATGAGAATGAAATTGAAAACACAAAAAATATTTTCAATCTAAGCTCAATAGCTTAAATAGTCATATGGGTCTGAACTCAGTTCAGCACCCATACATTTTGGTGTCTTTGGCTCTTTTACAACCATAGCCACCACTATCCTATTAGGCAGGATTGGTGTTAAACCATTAAGCATCACATGATCACATTTCCTATACTAGCACATTAATTGTTGATAAACAGAGCAAAACTCTCCATACAGTATTGCCACCTGTGCCAAACAGAGTAATCAATGGATGTATGGAGAGTTTTGCTCTGTTTATCAACAATTAATGTGCTAGTATAGGAAATGTGATCATGTGATGCTTAATGGTTTAACACCAATCCTGCCTAATAGGATAGTGGTGGCTATGGTTGTAAAAGAGCCAAAGACACCAAAATGTATGGGTGCTGAACTGAGTTCAGACCCATATGACTATTTAAGCTATTGAGCTTAGATTGAAAATATTTTTTGTGTTTTCAATTTCATTCTCATAGTTTAGTAGTTAAGTAGAGATAAAAGGTGGTTGCTAGAGGGTTGCATTAGATCCTAAGATCTAGATGCAGTGCTCTCAGATCCAAAGCTCCTCACTGACGAAGGCCACAAGCCAGAAACTAGTCTGGGGATATTGGATGAGTAGGCATTAGATAGGGATTTTATGCACAAGCCTTCTGGCATCCATTGATTACTCTGTTTAGCACAGGTGGCAATACTGTATGGAGAGTTTTGCTCTGTTTATCAACAATTAATGTGCTAGTATAGGAAATGTGATCATGTGATGCTTAATGGTTTAACACCAATCCTGCCTAATAGGATAGTGGTGGCTATGGTTGTAAAAGAGCCAAAGACACCAAAATGTATGGGTGCTGAACTGAGTTCAGACCCATATGACTATTTAAGCTATTGAGCTTAGATTGAAAATATTTTTTGTGTTTTCAATTTCATTCTCATAGTTTAGTAGTTAAGTAGAGATAAAAGGTGGTTGCTAGAGGGTTGCATTAGATCCTAAGATCTAGATGCAGTGCTCTCAGATCCAAAGCTCCTCACTGACGAAGGCCACAAGCCAGAAACTAGTCTGGGGATATTGGATGAGTAGGCATTAGATAGGGATTTTATGCACAAGCCTTCTGGCATCCATTGATTACTCTGTTTAGCACAGGTGGCAATACTGTATGGAGAGTTTTGCTCTGTTTATCAACAATTAATGTGCTAGTATAGGAAATGTGATCATGTGATGCTTAATGGTTTAACACCAATCCTGCCTAATAGGATAGTGGTGGCTATGGTTGTAAAAGAGCCAAAGACACCAAAATGTATGGGTGCTGAACTGAGTTCAGACCCATATGACTATTTAAGCTATTGAGCTTAGATTGAAAATATTTTTTGTGTTTTCAATTTCATTCTCATAGTTTAGTAGTTAAGTAGAGATAAAAGGTGGTTGCTAGAGGGTTGCATTAGATCCTAAGATCTAGATGCAGTGCTCTCAGATCCAAAGCTCCTCACTGACGAAGGCCACAAGCCAGAAACTAGTCTGGGGATATTGGATGAGTAGGCATTAGATAGGGATTTTATGCACAAGCCTTCTGGCATCCATTGATTACTCTGTTTAGCACAGGTGGCAATACTGTATGGAGAGTTTTGCTCTGTTTATCAACAATTAATGTGCTAGTATAGGAAATGTGATCATGTGATGCTTAATGGTTTAACACCAATCCTGCCTAATAGGATAGTGGTGGCTATGGTTGTAAAAGAGCCAAAGACACCAAAATGTATGGGTGCTGAACTGAGTTCAGACCCATATGACTATTTAAGCTATTGAGCTTAGATTGAAAATATTTTTGTGTTTTCAATTTCATTCTCATAGTTTAGTAGTTAAGTAGAGATAAAAGGTGGTTGCTAGAGGGTTGCATTAGATCCTAAGATCTAGATGCAGTGCTCTCAGATCCAAAGCTCCTCACTGACGAAGGCCACAAGCCAGAAACTAGTCTGGGGATATTGGATGAGTAGGCATTAGATAGGGATTTTATGCACAAGCCTTCTGGCATCCATTGATTACTCTGTTTAGCACAGGTGGCAATACTGTATGGAGAGTTTTGCTCTGTTTATCAACAATTAATGTGCTAGTATAGGAAATGTGATCATGTGATGCTTAATGGTTTAACACCAATCCTGCCTAATAGGATAGTGGTGGCTATGGTTGTAAAAGAGCCAAAGACACCAAAATGTATGGGTGCTGAACTGAGTTCAGACCCATATGACTATTTAAGCTATTGAGCTTAGATTGAAAATATTTTTTGTGTTTTCAATTTCATTCTCATAGTTTAGTAGTTAAGTAGAGATAAAAGGTGGTTGCTAGAGGGTTGCATTAGATCCTAAGATCTAGATGCAGTGCTCTCAGATCCAAAGCTCCTCACTGACGAAGGCCACAAGCCAGAAACTAGTCTGGGGATATTGGATGAGTAGGCATTAGATAGGGATTTTATGCACAAGCCTTCTGGCATCCATTGATTACTCTGTTTGGCACAGGTGGCAATACTGTATGGAGAGTTTTGCTCTGTTTATATTTTTTTTATGTATTTTTGTTGTATTCAAATGTAAGAATAGGATTGGATTCCCTAAAATGTAAGCTACTCAATCTTGTAAGGCAAGCAGGGGATTGGGGGGTAAAGTTCAATTAATAGTTTCGATGATAAGTAAACACAGGAACCTTATGTCAGGATTTGGTGTTTGAAATCAGGATGCCAGATGACTGCAAGCAAACAAAACAAATTAGAAATTAATAAAAAAAATTTTTTTATTTATATTTTAAGTTTTTTATTCATATATGCAATCAAGCCTATATATAAGGGTATGTTTTAAAAATGCATATTACCTATCAATTTTAAAAACTGCAAAATGGTTTCTAATCAAATACTGCAAATATCAAGAGACTAACATATGTGTAATATTATTTTCAAAATTTGCACGCTTAAGACAATCTATAACTTGCAATTTCTGACACAAATTTGATATGGTTTTATAATTTGAAACAATAAAAGATATAACATGCAAGTAAATGTATTAAAACTTTCTTGATTCTAAAAGAATCAAACTAAAAGTACAGACAAAAAAAAATTACATGCAATTCATATTTATGTAATAAAACATTCTGTGATGTCTTGTGCATGCTGAATTTTTATTTAAGTCAAATTCCCAATAAAGATGCATGTTAACTATTAAATACAACATTTGAAAGTAAAAATATATATATATTTTTGTGACCATTGTAATGATCACAAAAGATTTGACTTATATACCAATTTTGCATAGACTTTCAAGATGTTTGTTGACATAGATACTATCTTTGATGGACCCCTTCTCACATGAAAGGATTTATAGTGAACCTCAGAATAACATTATTACAACAGTTAGCTTAAATACTTCTATAACAAAATTCATAAAAATGAACATGGATATTCATTCAATGGAGCAAATGTTAAGTTAGTTTCTGATGATAAGGCATAGTATATTGCTAATAATGAAAATATTAATTCAAGATTAAATAATATTCCATTCAGTATTCTTTAGAACATTTAAATTTGAATATTTATGAAAGAGCCTAAAATGTTTTAATTAACTGATACCATTTACAATTGTGACTGCACTGCACTGAAAATGCATTTGGCTGAATAATATATAGAATTAACATTAATTTCTATTTCAACATACATACAAACTTGTGCATAATTTATTATATATATATCACCAAAAAATTGATTGTAATATAATTTATAATATATGAGAGTAATTTGTAGATTTTTTTTCCAAGTCAAGATTCCATTAGAGAGAAGACTTAATGGAATGAGATCAACTATTGACTCTATATTTCTGATAGACTGAAATGCTACTTTATAAGCTTTTTTTTTTTAAAAAAAAAAAAAAAAAATAGAGATTGATGTCTATTTTAAAAATTATATAAGTGATTGAAAATATTTTTAAGAATAAATATATCCCTTACAAAGCTGAATTATAAAGAAAAAGTTTAATACAGAAATGTTATTTATTTATTTTGTTCAGAAAGGAGGATTCATAGTGCAACATAATAATTTGTAAATAATATCGAAAAATAATAACAAATCACGTAATTTTTTAGTTTACACAAGATATAAAACAAAATGCGCCCTGTATTCTAATGCTATTGGTACAAAGTTCGAGTAATCATGATTACATAGTGCATTTTAATCATCTCCAAACTGGATTTTGGCATTTGCCTTTATCAGTGAGGCTTTGAATTTAAAATTGGAAGTTATGCAAGTCCCCTTTAATTATTCATGCTAAAAGCCTGAAATTTAAAACATCCTAAGTATTTGAACTCAAGTCAACCTGTCTAAACAATTATGTAGATCTGGATCAATAACTATATGTAAATACAAGTATTTCCCCATCCCCTAGCTAGAAATGTTATTAAAAACAAATCAATTTCTTTGATTACCCAATATATGTTAAAACAAAAGTTCTCTATTCTAGTGCCATCTATAGTTAGTTGAATAATCACTGATTACAAGATGAGATGGTGGTACATTTAGGTCCACATGTCCAGATTGGTTTCTGCATTTTGCTTTTTATCAATTAGATTTAGAATTCAAAGCTGGAAGTAATGCAGTTATGCATTTAGTATCTTTTTTTTTTATTAAACCCCATTTTACTATTTTAGAGATTTATACAACTATTCAGGGAAGTTGGCTTTGTATTCAAAACTTTAATTATCAGTTTCTGAAGGCAATGACTCGTCATTGCAGTCACATCATTCTATCTTTAGCAATTTGTTTTGTAATTGCACATAAACAACAATTAATTTCACTGATCACATTTTTAATATATTTTTGGTCTGCCTCCCAGTCTTCAAAAACTTTCAAAACTTTAGTATGTTTTAAATTTCAGGCTTTCACTTTGAAAAATAAAATAGAGATAAAAATGGGTGCCAGAGGTATAATTAAATTAATTATAGCTCCATTCATTGCTCAACTTTATCATAAATAATCCTAGCAAGATGCTCTAGTTTTATTAGTATGGGAAATTTTTTTGATAATAATGATAGAGTAATGTTCCATAATACTCACAAAATTTATAGAATACTCTAGAAGAAAATAAATGAATATGAAACTAAAGCAATAAAAAGTGATGCAATAAATAAAAAATTTAAAGTTTTTAAATTGGAGAGGGGGAAATTTAAGAAAACTTGAAAAGTTTGTAACACATATTAATGGTAGCAATAAAAAAAATTAAAATACCAGTTGCAATAGCTAAAAAAATAATTTGTGATCTATTGAATGTTAAAAAGAGGTTTATAAATTGTTTTTGCTTAGAGTGAAGATTATTTATATGGAACAGATTCCAATAATTATAAAATTAATAATTTAAGAAAAGATTAGAAATTTTAAAATGAAAGTCTCTAATAAAAAAAGTTAGAGGGTAAAAAAAAGAAGAATTGGAAAAAAATTTTTTTTATTGAGAATAAAAAGAGAAAATTAATTACATATGCATTTAAAAATGAAAATATTGTGAAAGATACATAGAAAAGAATTATAGAAGATGGAAGAGAAAGTAATAAAAGAAAAAAATGTTTAGAATTCTATAAAATTATATGGAAAAGAGTAAATAATGATAATATAAAATCTAAAATGGCAATAAATTCTATAGAAAAAAAAAAACATATCCCAAAGAAGTAATAATGTGACAGTTATTTCAGCATCAATAAAAGATGGCATAATTAATTAAACAATGATGAAATAATGACAAATAAGAAAGAATTCAATCAAAAGCTGTATAATAATAAAAAGCAGAAAAATAAACTATTTAATACAAAATGACACCATTGTTTAAAATTCTAAACATTAAAAATGTCTATGAAAAATAGAAAATCTTCAAAAAATGATAGAATATTATGGATATTTAAAAAAAAAAACGTGAAAAAATAGATTACTATAGCAAAGCTATATATCAAATATCTAAATGACAAAAATATTAAAAAGTGCAAACTTATAAGATATTTAACAACTTTAATAAATAAAAGTATTTTGGATTCAAGCCAATTAAAAAAAAACAATCTGGATTTAGAAATACCACAGCACAATAAATCACATTCAAGTATTAAAAAAGCTATCGAAAGGATCAATGAGAGGGAATGAATTTTGCATTGGATTTGAAGATTGGGAAAAAGCATTGATGTTAAGCACTTCTGATATGATTAAAGTTATAAGGAAAGATACAGAATGTTGCTAAATTCAGAAAACTATCAAGATTAACCAAAAATAATTTGATTATATAGTGTCGTCTGTGATTTACTATTGTGATAGAGTGGCAGATTCTGGATCTCAAGTCAATAAAACACAGCCTAAATTCTGATGCTTAAACTTCTTATGAACTCCCGAACGATAAAGCCACTAAATTATTTTATTACTATATAGTAACATGAACAACATCAATAAGATTATGAAAGGATAATTTCATCTGTCTAAAATTTTTCATAACAACTTAATGAAAATGTTATTATTAAATTATGTAATATTTATAAATAAAAAAATTATGAATTGTTAAAAATTATAAGAAAACATTTTAAAGAAAATTATTACACCTTTGTTATTCTGCATTATAAAAGAATCAGTTGATTTAATCTCCTCAAATTATTTTTTACACAATTCAATCAGCTTTGAATGATATAAAAAAAAAAAAATGGAAGAAGAAAAAAAGACATGCAATCAATATAATTGTTTTCACAAAAAATGTTTCAGAATTGTAGAAAATATTATCAGCTACCAAATAAAACCAATAAAAATAATACTAAAAAGATTAAAGTAATGATTTAAAAAAAATGATGGAAGTACAGTATAATAAATTAAATTAATCATAGAATTAAACTTAGAATACTTTCATTAGAGGTAATATAAAAAGCAAATACAAATAGGTGAATAAAAAGGAAAGTTGTTAATAAATGTTCTAACAGAGCTTCATATGGATATAAAACTTGAATATATGATAGAAGAGCAATAGAAACTTCAGACTACAACAAAATGCTGGAATTAATAAGACAAATTAAGAAAACAACAATACTTCTGATATCATTGAAAAAAATTAGGAGCTGAATTGGACATAAATATCAAGACACTATAAAAGATCTAGAAGAATACCACACATATATATATATAAAATCAAATGGTTAGTTGATCAGGATGATATGATATTCAGACACCATAACTAATAGGCTGAGATCCAATCTAAAAACTTTTAACTCTCAAGTCTGTCAAACTATCATTGCACACAGGGCAAGATCACATGAGAGATGGATGAATAAAAAAAAGGAAGTTTGTTGTAGTTATGTACAGAAGTTTTGAATAAAAATGATTATGGAATGGATTGATCATGGTTGAAAATTATGATGATGATTTATGCTTCCTTGTAGAGGATGAAAAAGTGCTTCAATTAATAAAAAAAAACAAAACAATTTATTGTTGCATGTTGTTCTAAAAGCAGAAATAGATTAACAAAATTGTTTCACTAATATAATTTATATTAGCCTAAAAAAAAAAAAAAAAAAAAAAATTAAATTTGCTATATATCAATTTCTAAATCTTTATCTTTTGTTCTTGAAAATAATATAGTATTATTGAGAATCAATTATCTAAACTAACTGAAATCAAGAATAGTTTAAGGAATTATATAATCTTAATAATCAAACATACATAAGAATATTTAGTTTATATAAAACAATGTTTAATTGTACAAGGTTATTATTATTATACTTTGAAATATAAAGTAATTATTTAAAAAATGTTTTGTAAATAATATCTTAACATATTTTTTTAAAAAATTACATAATAGTTAATTTATAATATATAAACTGTATATTGTAAAAATTTTAAGATTTTTATATAAATAAAAATTCATAATTTTAAAATATTATATGTAATAATTTTATATTACTTTTATATTACTTTATTTTTAAGAGAAAACTATTATTCATATTTCTATTTTTTTTTTTATATTATTCAATAATTCCCATATTCACCATTAACAAATAATTCCCACATTCAACTTTATGAATTATAAAATTATTAATCCCAGTATACTAGTGGAAAATGAAGATTCAAATGTAAAAAAAAAATATTTCAAAATTGCCATATATATCATACGGATTGGAAGGTTCAATCCTTATCCTGTTATCATAAAAAAAATGATAAAAAAATTTCAAGATTTTTTTTTATTAAGTTATTTTATTATTACAATTATCATTTTTTGTTGGCATTTTTAGAGTTAATCTTTTATCCAGGTTGGTGAGAAGGCAACAGTAACAACAACAACAAAAAAAATAATGAAAGTAAAATGTTTGAATTATATTAAAATATCCTATAAATATTATTAATAACAAGAATAATTGGAGACATATGTGTGTATTATTAGTAATTTACATTTTAATTTTTTTTACATGTATTGTAATGGTAACTATCCAGTTAGCTAAATATAAAATATGCATAGGTACCAAGGAGTGATGATAGGAGACTTTAGCTCACTTTAAGAATTATGTCCTTCAAATTATAAAAATAGATTCTGAAGAAATCAATGTTTCAGATTAATTTAGTATGAGATTGAATTGAAAAGAGAGAGGGTAAGCTACTTCTTTAAATCCCAGATCTATGAGTTATCACTACAAAATGGTTGCTTTACTTATCTAAGAAATAAATAAAGAATAGGTAACTTTCTCAATTACATATAACTGACTCTATTAACAATTAGTTTGGTAATGGTCTAGCTTTTGGATCATATTAATTATAAAAACTAAGCTTATAAGTAAAATAACATATTTGATTCCATAACTTCTCTGAACTTAATTTATTTACTCTCAGAGTTTAACATTACTAGTGAGACTTGGTTATTCACCAAAATATAAATTGGAAGCAAAGATAATTTTTATTGAATCTGATTTATATTTACAGATGAATGGTTTTATGATATTCGTGGGTATTGCAGAAATCTCAAAAATTAAATAAAATGTAGTAATTGGTAACAGTTTAACAAGTAATCATAAATTTGAATATTCACAAAACAAAAAAAAAAATTATCATATAAGTAAATTCACAGTCTCAAACATTGCAAAATGACCCTTGTACTGAAAAGAGAGAATAAAAAAATTCAAATAAATCACAAAGCCATTTTATATAGAACAAATGGTATATCCTTTATTTTGATTAAGGTTTACTTTCTTTTCAGATGGCAATAGTGAGAATCAAACAACTTACAATATTTATTTCTTTTTTAAATTTTCATTTTACTTCAATATCATTCACATTCACAATGTTTGTTACCAACATGCATGGATTGATGTTTGTATCTGAATGAGAACCATTTATTGTTTAACATAAAGTAAGACACCATAATAGAAAAATAATTATGATCATAATAATTTCTTAAAATAGCACGGTTCAAGATTATAGATACATTCTTAAAGGTAAGATCATCTTAACTTTTACTCAAAATTATCAACCATCTCTTTGTACTGTACTGAATATGTATATGCCTCATTTTCTGTTAAAACTGTCTTTCTCTTTTAAAATACAAATGCTAACTTCTTAGATTAATCATTTATAATAGGGCTTCAATTATGGCCCCCCAAAATTAATATATTCTACTATATCACTGCTAATTCCGAGAATTCAATAAGTGTTTATCACTAGACTACACAACTCCTAACATACTAAACTTCCATGAATTGATAAAAAAATCCTAATCTCACTTATAAAGAAATATGCAAATGTAATACATATATAAAATATCTACTTACTAATCTACCTTTCCAACGTATTTTATGATAAAGCTTGTCATATCTCACCCTGCCTTCAGAAGTGGACTAGTTCAGATTCCTTTCTCATCTAATCGGATTGAGCATTCATTGCCACTAACCAATTTGTAAACACATAGATAAACACAGTCAAGGGGTAGTTGGGCCAATAGGCAAAGATGATCTCTAAATCTGATTGCTTCCAATAAGGTTGGGGATCTAGCAATAAAGAGTCAGCCTTTTGTAGGTAAGGGAAAAGTGATGCCATACGTTTTCCATTGAAACTACTGCTAACAGTGAGCGTTTCCATTATAGCCATTATACTATAGGTCTACACAGTGATGCAAATCCACGATAAGACTGGAAGTAGTTACGACCAGAGCTGACTTGAGGCAAGCTATCTGGTACAGCCGGAAGAGTCATTGACAAACTAATAAGGCAAGCTGTTACATACAGCTGGAAGTGAATTAAGTCTTTCGGGCACCACTGGCCCTGCATTAATTGAGATTATATATGTGGCAGTATATTCATTGATATTGTATATGATGTAAATATATTTAATCCTAATAAATCATATTAATTGAACTCCAGGATTTCGTATTTTTTGTTACTGTGGGTTTAAGTCTGCAATACAGACCAAACAAAACAAAATTAGTGCAGTCTGACAAAAGAAATATTTTCCCCCAAGATTGAAAACAGAATAAATATGTTAGTGTGCAGTTAGACATTCATTGTATTTACAATACAGTGATTATTAAAATCACTATTCTGCCCGAATAAAAATCAGATTTGACCATTTGAAAAAAAAAAAATTTGATCGCAAATGCTATAGGCATGTCGATTGAATTCTTAAAACAATCATGAGTGTGTTACTCATAATATAGTGACAGAAGCTCTAGTGGATTGTTAGCTTTGTCATTATTGTTTTTGAACAGTTACAAACTGTAGCTATCAAATTAACTTTACAAGTGGTAACTTACAATTGTTTCTCTCATGATATATAGAGAGAAAATTTACAAAATAGTTTCTGGCTCCATGTCCAGCCTACCCTGAGGGTGGGTCAAGCTATAAGGAGCAATTAATTTTTTATCTACAGGCTAACCAGATCAAGAAGCCTGAAGTAATATTAGCCACCTTAATGACGATAAAAGGACCTCAGACATATGACATCCTGAAATCACAATCTATGTCAGAAAAACTGTTTGACCTAGATTTTGACAAAACATTAGCGATACACAGAGTATTTTTCCTCAAAACTTGTGTTAATAATGCAGATATTATTTCAATTTATGCATTCAAGAGTAAGGGGAAAAAGCCAGAGAGTTCACATTGCAAATCTGAACATTGACATTAAAGTGCGGATTTCAAAGATATTCCTGAATGAAGGACTTTGTGATTGTTTTATTTGTGAGATAAACGATTACAACTTAAGACTCAAGCTACTAATGATGCTGGATTTAGACTTTGAAATCAGCTTTGTCCCAAGCAATACTAGCAGAATCAATATCTAGTCAGGCAAAGCCCTTAAAAAAAAAAAAAAAATTGAGCAAAACACTGGGTCGATCAACTACCCAGCCAGCTCAGATAATTCAGCAAAATGCGTATAAAGCATTGTTATAGAAGTGATGAAAAGATGCACACCCAAACAGGATGCCTGCATCACTATACTGTGTGTAAATTTTGCAAGCGAGTCGGGCATATAAGAGTTGCTTACCTGAAAATAAAGAGACGAATAGCCAATATGAGATTGGAAAAACCCATTCCAAATGTAAGAATTGAAAAACCTCATTCCAAAAAATAACAGACAATAATAAAAAACAACAACAACAAGTTGACTGTATAAATCATATAAAAAACAATCAGTCTGGATTATGATTAATGATACAACAGTTACAAAGGGACTGAGCACAAAGTCTGCAGTGTCCACTGTTTCAAAAAATGACCTGGGCTATCATTAATAAAAATATTGAATATAAGCTGCATCCTAGCAGCAAGTCAATAACAGACTATCAGGGAAATCAAATAAAAAAGACGGGCCAAGCGACAGTTAAAATTGTAATGCCTAATAACACTATATACCTACTACTGGTCATGGAATAGTAACTTTTTAGGCCATGACTGGTTCAGTCACTTAGGCTTTGCAGTGACAAAGATGAACCAGGTCATCATAATTTTAAGCAAATTAAAATCCGATTACTTGGATGTATTCAATAAAGATCTGGTCTTTAGTTAGGACAACCAAATTGATTGGTTGTCAGTGCAGATTACTGCCTATGGCCATGAGAACTAAAATTGAGGCAGAGCTAGAAAAGTGGTAGGCAGCAGGGGTCATAGAGCCCATAATATACTCAGAATGGGCCACCCCAATAGTCCCAATAATCAAAGAAAATGATGAGGTGCATATACCTGTGTGGATTACCATTGCACAATTAATAAAGTACTGGCACAGGATAATTATCCACCATAAATAAATCCTATCCACACTGTCAGGTGGTATGGATACAGGCAGCTGGAACATCCAGATTGCCAGAATACTGCTAGATCAGCATTCCATATCAAGTAAAACAGGAAAGATCCCAGCAGAAATGCTACTCTATAGACATTTGCGAACCAACCCATCAGCCCTGAAACCTGAACCAAACTATGGGAAAAAAGGAAATGACAATATAAGAGTGCAAATAGGAAATCAGATGCTATGCAGAATGTACAATGGATCCCAGCAGTGATGATACAACTGAAAGGACTTCACACAACAGTAATAGAAATGGCAGATGGTTGTCAACATCATCACCACCTAAATCAACCGAGACTAAATCATACACAAACTGAAGACAGCAGCAAACGAAACCAACTAAGCAAACAAAAGGTCGTCCAGCATATCTGTATGACTACGTTTTCCAAAGCTAATTTTAGCCAGGGAGAAGGATATCATATCCCAGCCTACCTTTCAGAAATAGTAGTCCAGATTCTTTCCTTATCTGACTGGATATAGATAAACACAGTATGGGTCAATAGGCAATGATGCTCTCTGAATCCGATTGCTTCCAGTAAGGTTGGTGATCTGGCAATAAATAGTCAGCCTTTTTGGAGGTAAGGGGAGAATATCTCTCTAACCTAAGCAATGGAATGTGTTCTCCATTGAAACCACTGCAAACAATGAGTGTTTCCATTATAACCATTATGCTATAGGTCTACAGAATGAAGCAAGTCCACAATAGGTCTGGGGTTCGAGACAAGCTGGAAGAGTCATTGGAAAAAAGAAGTACGCTGTTACATACAACTGGAAGTCAATCGAGTCTTTCAGGCACCACCAACTCTGCATTAATTCTAATAAATCATATTAATTGAAGTCCAGGTGTTCGTAGTTTTGTTACAACCTAAACACATTAAATAATTTCATATGCCAATATTTTAAACACTGACATTACCAAACAAAAATATTTTAAATATGAACTAAGATTTTTATAAGAATTCATATATACATATATATATTTTCTCTTATATCACCATTGCCATAGTTAAATTCCAAAAACAGAAGTAAATGTATATACCACAAAAAAAATCGAAATAAATAACAATAACAACAACAAAACAAAACAAAAAAATATATAAACAAATCTCTGTATCAAATTCAAACTGAAGGTTGTAAACAGAAAAAAAATAAATCCTTGCAACCTTCCTTATTGCAGGCTCATCACAACCCATAAGCAAAATATATGGAAGTGACTCAAAACATCACCACAGACAATACTCCCATCCCAGGCCATTAATAATTCAAACCTTATATGGAAAGACAAGAATCCCCCCCCAATACATGCGCAGCAAGCAGTTTACAAGTTCATGTGTAGCAATAACAATTGCCCAGCGGCATATTATGAGGAAACAAGGGCATCTGTCCATATAAGACTGGTCCAGCATGTATATGCATATAAGACCTCGGTTGACACATCCCACCCCTCTATTTTTGTACAGCACGCTGTGATATGGGCCACCAGTGCAGGCCAGATAAGCCTCGGGTTATGTGTAGAGAGCGGCATGAATTGCGTAGGAAAGTGAAAGAGGCGTGCTATATTATAGCGGATTAACATGCGATGAATAAAAAAGAGACATTTTACGCCATATCTAAGAAATGGCAAGTTTAAATTTTCCCATCCATATTTGCATATTTAATCTGTCCTATTTTGCATATTTGCACTTCGTGAAAATGAAGGAATATTGTACTTCTTAAAAATGAAGGTTATACCTTTGAAAGCGCTAGAAGAAATCAATAAAAGTTTGTCATTTATTTACTTGATTTGATTTATTTATATATAGTCGAATTATATATGCGTGTGTATTCTTAATATTAACACAAATATTAAAGTATTTACAAATATATTCTAACACATGGTTGAACGTTATATATTACAAAGATAAATATAAACACATCTTTTCCCCATTTTTTTTTTAATAATAACACAACACTTGATGTAAAGAGTGGGTCTTTCCAACTATTACAACATCCTTCCCCTAACAAAAAAAATGTACATAAGTAACTACATATCAAAATGATAACAGCAACTTCCAAAATTAAATACATCCATTTAACCATCTATGAATAACCTTCCCCATTTAAATGACTCCATTTTAATAACATAATCACTTATGGTAATAAACAAAAAAATTTTCCAAAATATATATACACACAGAGCAGGGTCAAGAAGCACACATATTTAAGCACTTGTTAATCCCCCCCTCCCAAATAGTTCTTGTACTTATCATAAGGCAATATCTAATCATTAAGTTTGCACCAGGAACCTTTTGCTTCTCGCAAGAGTATTGGAATAAAATCTAGAATATAAAGATGGATAAAAACAGTTTTAGAACTAGAATACAGTTGGTTGTTCATATGATACTGGTCGAAGGGTCCCAGCATTATACGTCCCCTTCAGATCATCAGGTGTATTAATCAGATAAGTGTTTAATCCCACTTTCTTTTCAATCCTGTATGGCCTCTCATAAAAATTGAAGAACTTTTTAAACTGATACTCCTGTGGGTGACTAACATGGAGTATGAAGTGACACCAAATATAGAGATTAATTTATTAATATAGAGATTAACTCATTATTCATTAATTTGTCTTCTTGGTTTATACTCACTAATCCATTTCACCAAGCCATAACTATCTTAACAAGTGCAAAATTATGATAACAATAAATTGTCTCAACCAGAACAACTCAACAACAAGGATTTATAATGTTATAACATTCCCTTACAATAACACAGAACTGGAGATTAGAAAGAAATTTCTAGAAAGAGAACAAAGGGTATTAAGGTGAGGCGGATGATTCCAATTTGATCCTGAATGAATATTTGAAAACTGAATTAAAAATATTATGCTCTCTAGCTAAGCTATAAAGAGATTCAACAATATAGACTAGACAATAAATAAAGCTTCTATTATAAACAGGTGTTTCTAACTCTGTTTTTCATATATAGCTCTTATGAAGTTTATATTGAAACTCTGTTTTTCTTACATCTCATTTATTATAATTCCCATTATTTCTTTCTTGGTAGGATATTTATAAAACAAATCATATCCATCACATCCATTCTTTAATCTATCTAAGAATATAGATAGCTTCCATGTAACACACAAAACTATAACTATCTTGTTCCTTATGAAATAGTCTCATAATTGGAATAACTTGTCATATCTGGATGAAACTCCCTACTCTTAATATTTGTGTTGTTATATATCAAACACCTTGCATTGGCTCTGCCATCCTTGGATATAGAATGACAAGAGCTGAACTTATGCATAATGTTTTGCCTTCCAAGTAGTTTGTTACAATGATTATACACTTGCATAAAAATTATCCAAGTCACATATATCCATGCAATTCGTAAACTTCTTATGAAGACCTACTTTACATAACAGTCGGGCATCCTCTTCAGCCTTACAATTCTTCCTATCAAAGTCAAGATTATTACTTTCAAGACCATTGCATAAAGGCCATCTGCTAAGATATTTCTGACTTATCATGGCACTCTCTTCAAAAAAATATTTTTCCATATTTTTCTCACAAAATTTAATTTCAGGCAGCAACCTTGTGTTTTCACTTACCTTAAACCTCCCTCTGTCATTAGAGTTCATATATTTATAGCCACTCGTGGTAATAACACCACTGAACTTCCTAAACTTCTTGCCTCTATATAAAAGCTATTAGTTTTGCAAATATTAATCAAACAAAGTGAATCTTTATCTGGAGAAAGCCTATCACTATCTTTTTCATCTTGAGTCTCTTCAATCTCTAAACGATCATCTAAAGTCTTAGAGACTGTGATCCTTAACTTTTTTATGCTTTGGTCTAAATCCTTTATCATCAATTGTCTGAAGACCTTATATTCTTCCTCTATATGCAATGACTTCAGCTTTATACTCTTTCAAACCCATTGTACATTTGATCTCTAATTCCCTAAATTAACTGTCTAATAGTGCCTTCAACTCATTCTTCAATTCAGCAGAGCTAACCTTCAACTCAGCTTCAATTCAACAAAGTTAGTCTTTATCTCAGCCCTCAATTCAGCATTCATTTTAGCAGAGTTAGCCTGCAATTCAGTATTAATTTTCATTATCATATCCATCAGGACCTGCAAGCTAATTCCAGCAACTAATATTTCATTAGCATTAGCCACAATTAGTTTAAAACAACAATATGTAATAACCACACACACACAAATTAATGTACCTTCTAGGCAATAATTATGTATGACCTAAGACTTGTTATCCCTCTTGTTCATATGCTAAAATGAAAATCATCATCCAAGAAAAAAATATAAACAACCTTATCCTGACTTCGAATTGTATTTGTTTTGAAGAGCAAAATCTTGATTTCAACGATGTCATGTCCTTCTTGGTTAATTGAAAATACCGTCTATACACTATCGTTATTGATACACATCAAAAGAATTTATTTGATTTACATTTTGAATCACATGATCCACTTATCGAGTCAAAAAAAAAATTATTTATGCATAATAATAATGCAATTTCATCCAAGTAACACTGATATGTGGAGAATTCAATATTTAAGACCAAAATGTCAAGTTGTGATATCAGTATAGTAACCAAACATACAAAAAAAGTCCCCATATTTTAAGTAAGTCTAGGTTAAGTCAAATACGTGGTGAGATAATTTCCTTCATTAAGGAAATGATGATCATCTATTAGTTTTATAATTTCAATACCAAGTCTAATCTATTATAGACTCACCCACTATTATATTAATGAACCTTAATACAGGTCAAAAAAAAAATTGAAATCAAATTCCTACACCTTCTTACAATATATGACCCTAATCTCAATTAATTATTCACATTTCAGGCTCCTTAGTTGTTGGCGCCAATTGTAATAATACTTATCTGGATAGATAAATATAAAATATACATAGGTACCAAAGAGGATGATAGGAGACTTTAGCTCACTTTATGTCCTTCAAATTATAATGATAGATTCTGAAGAAATCAATATTTCAGATTAATTTAGCATGAGAATGAATTGAAAAGAGAGAGGGTAAGCTACTTCTTTAAATCCTAGACCTATGAGTTATCACTACAAAATGGATGCTTTACTTATCTAAGAAATAAATAAAGAATAGGTAACTTTCTCAATTACATATATATGACTCTATTAACAATTTCTTAGATAATGGTCTCGCTTTTGGATCACATTAATTATAAAAATTAGGTTCATAAGTAAAAGAACATATCTGATTTCATGACCTTGATTTATTTACTCTCAGAGTTTAACATGACTAGTGAGACTTGGTTACTCACCAAAATATAAATTGGAAGCAAAGGAAATTTTTATTGAATCCAACTTATATTATTTGTAGATGGTTTTATGCTATTCACAGGTATTGCAGAACTTTCAAAATTAAACAAAACAATGTAGCAATTAGTTTATAGTTTATGCAAGAAATCATAAATTTGAATATTCACAAAACAAAAATTATCATATAAGTAAATTCACAGTCTCGAGCATTGCATAATGACTCTTGATATTGAAAAGAGAAAAAAAAAATTTCAAATGAAATCACAAAGCTATTTTATAAAAAAACAAATGATATATTCTTTACTTTGATTAAAGTTTACTTTTCTTTTCAGATGGCAATAATGATAATCAAACAATATACAATTAATGGATTTTAACCAGCGACAAGAACAAACTGGATTTAAGAATGGTCTTAATGCAGTGAATCTTATCCAAGTATTGAGAGAAATTGTAGAAAGGACCAATGAATATGAATTGCCATTATGCTTTAGACTGGTAGATTATGAAAAGGTTTTTAATTAAATAAGCATTTATTCAGTGATATAGATCCAGGATATTATCAGATTCTGAAGAATATAAAAATGCAACAACAATTAGATTATGTAATGATACTAGGAAAATTAACATTCAGAAGGGTTTATGACAGATTGACTCCTTATTTCCAAAACTTTTTATAACAGTTTTATAAAAAGTATTTTGTGGATTGAAATGGGAAGTGGATGAAGTAAAAATAAATGGAGATCATTTAAGTCATCTAGATTTTTGCAGATGATATAATTGTTTTTGCAAATAATGCTTTAGAACTTCAGGAGTGTTACAAGAGTTATAAGATGAAAGTAAAGGTAAATGTTAAAAAGATTAAAGTAATGTTCAATGGATTTTCTCAAAAGAAAATAAAGATTGATAATAATAAGTTACAAGAAGTTAATAACTACAAATATCTTAATCAGATTATCATTATAGATGGAAACACAATGGATGAAATTAATAATAGAATTAAACTTGGAATGTTTTTGATAGAAATAACTTAATATTAAAAGGAATTATTCCTATGTGTTTGAAAAGGAAGGTTTTTAATAAATGAGTTTTATCAGTTCTTACTTATAGATCTAGAACTTGGACACTTAACAGCAATATAGAGACTTCAGACCACTCAATGAAGTATAGAGATGTATGTTAGGAGTAACAGGAAGAAATCAAAAACGAAATACATGGGTGAGTGAACAATCAAATGTTATTGACATCATTAAAAGAATTAAGAGACTCAAGCTGGGCATATTCCTTAAATGAAATGATAATAGATAAATAGTTGAAATCTTAAACTGGATTCCAAGAGAATTTAAAAGACCTAGAAAGAGACCATGTGTGAGATGGAGAGGCTAAAGATCAGAGAAACTGGATTAAACTTGGGGAGACTTTCAACCTGTAGTGCATCAATAATGGTTGAAAATGATTATGATGATAATTTACACTTCTCTATGCTACAATTTAAACAATTAGTTTTAGACATTTAGTTTTGTTTTTTCAATCTATGGAAATAATATTTGATATTTATAAGTCAAAATCAAAACAATCTATTTGTATTATAGAGTATTTATCAGATCATTCATTTTTTTAATTATTATTACTAATGATTAATAAATATATTAACCATTATTTTAAATTATTAATAGTGGAATTATTTAAATATTAGATAGAGTTTTATTTATGTCTTTGTTCACATATATCTTTATAAACCAAGATGCTATTAGCTTTGGACAAAATGGCATTTGGGATAAATATGTGTGGACATTTATATAATTAATTTTAAAATTATTTACATGATGCTAAGATGATGAAAGTAGCATTTAAAGTCCATGTATTTTATTTATGTTTCACAATAATTACTTTGTTTATGGCCAGTACACTCATAATATTAGAAATTTCTGATCATTGGTGATGAAGCATTTACATAATAATTCCAGAACTTTTTAATATATCTTCGTTTTATAGTTCTTTTAGCACTAAATGCAACAAAAAAAAATAATAATGAGTAATTTTTTTAATATTATGTTTCATAACTGATTTTGACACAGCGATTAGCCTAAGATTTTTGTAATATCTTACTGAAAATCCAGTAACAAAGTACTGTAAATGGTTGCTGCTAATGCTGTGCTGATATTATGTTGATAATTTATATTTACTTTTGACGATGATCTGTTGATCGTCTTTGATTTCTTATTGCATTCAGGTAAAAATAAAAATAGTGATTGCTTACTATTGCCATACCCCTCTTTCCTCATATAAACCTTCTTTCAATAACATTACAATATATAAATATCACACACTTATATATAAATTTGAGTATTTCAAAATTATTACTTACCTGCTGCAGAAAGTGCCAACTTGGTTCGTATTTTGGCTTGCTCAGAAGGTGTCTAATAATAAAAGCATAATATTTATTATTATTAATAAAGAATCTATGATCTATTTCAGAAAAATAATAATTTATTAAAAATGTTTATCAATTTCAAATTGAACTTTTTATCATCACAATCAATAATAATAATAGATATTCAAATAAAAAATGCATATTAGAAATATATATGCAATGAGAATGTAATGGAGTAATAAATAAAAAGATAAAACAAGATTTACAAATTTTTAATCTAGGATAAGAAAAATCTACTGATCAACCATAAAAAAATATGTTTTCTAGTTGTTTTTTAATGCCCATATCTCATCTAATATACTTCTTTTTTTCTACACAAATTCAATTTTTCAATGACATTATATTGATCTTATTATAATTGAGACAAAAATTTCATTAAGAATGATTTCTAAACAGAAAAAAGTCATGCATAAAATTTATTAAAAAGTGTAATATGAAAAGACAAGAGGCAGTATCTCAATATTATTATACAGCATGAAAAAACAACAACTTGGTTTTTGCAAAAGTCACATAGTTTGAAATGCTTTTATGAAGAATTTTATTGTAAATCTGAATTAAACAAATAGAAGCTTCACATAGTAAGCAGTCATTTATTTCTTTTATAACATCCAAGCTAATATACTGAGATTTAACATGTTAAAGTTAATAACTGAAATTGATTTCCTTATGGAGTTAAGCATACTAATATCTATATTTATATAAAAATATACGCAGTTTATATATACATATATAAAATTTAAAGATAAACTTTTAATATCTTCCATTATACTGCACTTTTATGATGCAATAAAGGTAGCTATATAAACTTATTTTTATTAATTACAACATTTATATTATATAAAGAGACTGCTCAAACAGTTTAAATACATCACATGATCCAGAGTTGAATAATTTCATTTAGTAATATAAAAAAGAAAAAAAATATGTATCTTTTATTAGCAACAAACCCACTTTATTTACTTTTAGCAACAAAATAATTTAACTTCCTTGTCCTATTATATAAAATAAAAAGGAGAAATATTTTTCTTGCATCACTGGCAGCAAAATAAACTTTACTAATTATAAAATTTGTTAATTGCAGGGCATACATTATTTTAAATACCAGTAGAAACAAAAAATTTTCAATAATGTATATTTTTTTTATTTAAAAATTAACATGTATATGATTAATAAAAGTGTTTTCAATATGGCAATGCTTTGTAAACATTCAAAGATAATGAGTTTTAATTCTAGTAATAAATTTTTTTTAAAATTTACAAATAAATTGGATTATACTAAAAGTCACGCACAATGTTACCCAGTGAAAAAGTGACTGGTTTTCCTTTCGAACTACCTGCAGTGTCTGAATCAACATGTGTTACCTAATGACATAGTTTAGCTATTGGACCACAAACATTTTATAGTGTTAAATCATATACAAAATATTATATGTTTCATACTTTTGCAGAAAACCCAGAAAAACTGCTACTGAAACATTTGAAATAATTCAAAAGATCATTTTCAAGTGGTTTCAAAATTTTGTGATGGCAGGAAGAAAAGAAAAGATAATCCATGGCCAGGAACATCAAAAACAACTTGAAGTGAAGAATATTTGCAAAAAATTGCCTAAATTTTTTGAACTCATTGCCGTGCCTATCAGATTAATTCATATTTTAATGGAAGATTTGAAAAAGCAACATGTTTTGTGTCTCATTTGTTGACCAATGATCAAAAAGACAAAATGAAGAGAGACATGCAAAGAACCACAACTACAAATCCAAAAATTCTTCTCAAACATCATAAGAGTGAAGAGATGAGGTATTTCCAGTATGAACCACCAACCAAATGTCAGCCTGTAGAATGGAGATAGCTAACAAAAGAAAAACCAAAAATTTGTGAATGCAAAAAACCCACACCAAATCATTCTTTTTTTATTTTTGATTCTAAAGGTATTTTTCAAAACAAATACATTTCCGAAGATCAGACGATAAATACTAACTATTATTTGGATGTTTTGAATCATTTATAGGACAAAATTTTGGGCAAGTAACCTAAATTTTGTGGCAAAATGCTTGGTCATTGTTGAATTATTGTTTTGGCTGAAAAAAAAAAACATTTTTGTACTTGAGCAAATCCTCTACTCTCCTCATTTAGCTTCTATTGACTTTTGGCTATCTCTAAAATTAAATTTAGCTTTGAAAGGAGCATGCCACAGTTCAATTTAGAACACAAGCATCAACGTTTCTGAAGATAATTCTGGTGGAGAATTTCAAGGACTGCTTCAAACAATATTATATTTATTTCCAATAGTGTATTTGGAATTACCAATAATAAAAACAAAATAATGCCTTACAGTTTATTTCACATTAGTCACCTTTTTACTGGGATATATTGTGTAGAATAGTCTACTTGTGTAAACTTATCTATAAAAGGCTAATACTAGTCCAACAACAATATGATTTATTAATCTTAGTTTTATGTTATTATATGAAATTTTCATTCTTTGGAAAAATTTTATATTAAACAGGCAAAAACTCTCCAAATAGTAGTGCCACCTTGTGCTAACTACTATATGGAGAGTTTTTGCCTGTTTACTAACAGTTATGTGCTAGCATGAGATGGTGATCATGAGATGTTTAGTGGTTTAAAATTTTATATTCTAATGAGGGTATCACGATTTTCTTTCCTTAATTTCAACATTTGCATTAGAAGCAGTAATTGTCTATTTATTTTATTACAGAACAATCAATTGTAAACTACGTAAATATCTCCCAGCTGTATATGGGAATAATATATTAACTAAATGAATTTCCATAAAATAGTTTGAAATGAATTACCTAGGATATAAAAGACATTTTATTTAAAATAATCTTAAATACATCTTATATATACATGTAAGTGTATGTAATATAATAGTAAAAGCAGTAATTGATATATATATAAAATAAAATTAATATGATAAACTACTTTAATTACTTAATAATTTATTCTCTAAAATATTTCTGATCTGAAATTTTCATAGTCAGTTATGACAAAAAATTATGAATATACATACATATATATAATATACGTAAACTTATAAATATTAGAAAATACAGTAATTAAAATTTGTTAAAAAGAACAAAAAATATAATCATCACTTAGGGGTGCTTTCAACTATCATCGTAGTCTTTGGCTAAGTGATGTTTATATTTTTTGTTCATTTTAATAAATTTTAATTACTGTATTTTCTAATATTTACGTATATTATTTTAAAAAAATACAGACATCGATTTGTAGTATTATTATTATATATATACATACACATATACATATAAAGACTTTTTTAATTTAATGGTATATTGCATAATCAAAGCTTACAATTAGCAAACAATTAAGTTAATAATTGCACTTAATTATAATTATTATTTGTCATAATTACTTTTTCCCTAATGATGAATCACATTCATAGATTGGATTATGCTAGGCAATAAATTATTAATTAGTGAAAATATTTACTATAGTAATTCTGTTGTGGCATTATTTCCTCATATGTCTTTAGGAATCAACATAGTCACCAAATAATAAAAAAATATATGAATAATATATGTGTAGGTTTCATGTTTATATTTATAAAGCAAAAAATAATGTATATATAAAGATATAAGTAACTAAAACCTGAAAAAAAAAAAAAAAAAAACACTTTATAAAAACAAGAATAAATTATTTAATAATTGAATTTAAATTTCAAGTCCAACAATAAATTATTTATTAAAATGAAGTGACAAAATATAGTGGCAGATAAGCAAATTGACTCATACTCAAAACTTAGGATATTTGGAACTTTTAAGAAAATAGTTTGAATGTTTTGAAAGAATTAGAGTGATATATATATATTCAGATAATAATTTTACTTTAAAATAAGCCTGATATATTGAAAAAATACAAAACCAAAAACTAAATGCTAAAATAATGATATGATGGTCCAGGATTATAACAATTTATTTTAGTGGTTAATAACTATATACTATACAGAAAAATTTTCCTTTTCAAAGAACTACACAAAGTTTTGCAATTAAAATGGGACACATATAAGTTGTTTTCCAATGAACTTCTGAAGTGTTTTTCCTTTGTTGCCCCATTGAAGTAGCAATGAGAATATTTAATCATTTCACTGGAAAGAGAGAAATAGCTTTTATTATAGATTAAAAATGATCTCAATTCATTATGAACATATTATATTGTTTAGAGACTTGATAAAACTAATAAGTTGAACACTTGGTTGTGGATAAATAAGTAACAGAAGAATAAAAAAATTATAATCAGCTTTGAATTTTATTCCTAGTTCATAGATGCAGACTGGATTAATCTTTTAAAATCTTCTATATAAAAAATGATAAAACTGATTCCAAGAAACAATAATAAATTAAAAAAAAAATGCATGAAATGATTGGAAATCTATGATCAATTACTTCAAGAGATGTTTTTTATGAGCACAGCAATTATATATTGTGATTTTTGTGTGTAGTACTTAGTTTCCAGTTATGATAACTTTATAAAATGAGTTAAATTTGTATAAGAGGGTCAGCAGTAGTTTATATTTAAACTTGAATTAATGTCAATGTTTACCCTATAGTTTAATGTTTCAATTTGATAAAAACATGTAAAAAATAATAGATGACCAAAAAAATGAATAGATTCAGTTAGTAAAAATAAGAAATGTTACCAAAGATTAGATAATCTGATTAAATGTCTATCAGAAAAAACAAACTTTAATTAATACTTTTAATTAGAACAATTCTGAGAAATTTTAATTAAAGAATAATCTGAAAATCTTTTGTTTATATTTAATATAAAAGCTTAATTAAACATGTTTAGTTATCTTCAAATCAGACAATGCTGGAAGCTCTGCAGAAAAAAAAAACAGAAAAGAAATGCCAAGAATGAAGGGATAAAAGCTATTGATCTGCTCTAGTCAGCATCCCTGGATATGTATAAACTGTTCCAGCATAAAATCTACATATCCCATTGTTACTAAAAACACATCACTCACAGAAATATCTGTCTTAGTAATGTAGAAAGAAACATGTTACCCAATTGTTGTAATTTTACTAAGAATCCTGAAAGAATGCAGTGCTAGAGAAGTATTTCTGATATAATGTATCTTCCCGATTATGAACTGTGTTAATAAATAATCAAGTATTCTGTATGCAAGAACCTCTGTAATTTAAAGTATTTCAAAGTATCCTGAGAAGTGATGTAAAAAAAAAAAAAGAAAGAAAATGCTCTGCCATGAAGATGTTAAAGCTCTGTCTGAAAAGTATATTAAAAAGGAATTCCTAAATCAAAATATAATCTCTAGAGAAGCTGCACAATCTACCCATAAACATAGCTATATTTTAAACTCAGAACTTCTGCACATAAGTGATCGAGCATTTTGGATTTCACCGTAGACTCTTGCCATAGGAAAAATATTGGTAACATATATATATATTATTTCTACTAATTTTCATATTAAATACCTATATTCCTTTAATTTTATATGCTTGTAAATTTCTGGTGTTAGAAAATGTCCTTAATTAGTCCCCATATTTATGAATATATTTTATATGTGCAATAAGGTAATATTTCTGAGTCTATTTTTTATAATAGTAAACCTAGCAATCATGTTAATTTATAGAGATTATAATGCGCTTAAATGTTGCATTTTCCTTACCATACTACTCATATTTTATTTTCTTTAAGTAGTTTTACTTTTTATTATATTATTCATTTATAACATCAAGTAGTTAGGGGTAAATTTTAGATTTAGTTAAAAATATTATATGGAAAAAAATGAATGCAGGGTAAACGTTAAAAAACCATTATAGTATATATGATCAATTTATTTAAAGTTTTGCATGATACTATGTTAACCATGACAGGTTTAAGTTGTTTTTTTTTTTTTTTTTAACAAAAAGTACATTTCAATCAACCGTAGCAAATACTGATTAGTTTAAATTTACCTACAACATTAAAAAAAACCCGAATGCTTCAATTTGTTAATAATCCTTGAATGGACCTAGAGACCATCTAGATGGATTATTTGTTTTAATTATTGTTAATTCTATACTATAATCAAGGGGAGAATTTTTTAGGATGTAAGTTAAGCTCACATTTGCATATGGTATGCGATCACTTATGTGACATGTCAGAATGCATAGTTTGAGACATGTAAAATTTTAAATTCAGGTCAATCACTTAAGATTTAATAAGAGATTTCCATTAATATTTTCTTGCTAGGGCATAATTATCTTCCCATATTAATTTAAGCAGACAAATGTTGCCTGCTGTATGTTTATAATGCATATTCAATATGTTGTTTCTCTCCTTGTATGTCCATGCAAAGGTTGGTTGTACCGATATTTTGATATCTAGTAAATGGGTATTCCTTCTCATGACCTAGTGTATCCATGAATTATTTACATATTTTAACAGTATATTTAAAATCCTCCTTTTTTGCATGATATATTATATTATGAAGGTTTTAACTATGAAAGTGCTATAATCTATAGACCATTTTGCAATCGTATTCACTTGTGTGATTAATTTATGTATAAGCTAAATCCCCATTTGCTGCAGGATGCATTTAAATTGTTTATGTATGTATTAGAGCCACATTATCCATCCAGGGATTATTGAAATGGGTGAGGTAACATAATATCCATGTTTCATATATGTAGTGCATCACAAAATGTTAAATCAATGATTTTTGAAAGCACATTTATAATCATGAAATAGTAATGCTATGCAGACTGTAATAATGACTATAGTGATATTTCTGTCTCCAGTCATAATAATTTTATGAAATTATATAGATCAAATTTATAAAATTAAGATGGTCAATTACCTTGAATTCAAACCCCAAGCAAGTTACCTTGATACATTGTACCTGCATAATTTGGATACCTTTATAGTGTGAAATGTGTTACTATTTTTTTCTTCTGTTTATTGTTGTCATATTAATAAAGTTGTAATATACTCATTATCTCTGCATCTTGTATTATTTACCACAATATAATGTATTTATAGTTTTTGTAATTTAGAATCTCTTGTATCTCCCTAACAAGATGGAGATAGTCCGGGAGCAGAAGGTAATGATGTTTTGGTTTTGTATTATTCGTGGTAATGTTTATATCTTTTATAAATATTGGACACACATACAAGTTGGATGGCCATTGTCTAGTTCTTAGGATTGACTTTGCTGGGCTACAGAATTGTCTGTTACAATATATATCTGAAATTCAAAGATTACAAATTTTTACAATAACTATACATTCACTAATAAATCTTTTAAGATTTTCGTTTTATTAAAATCTAAATGGAAAATTTAACAAAATAATAATCTGACAATATAAAAAAATACTAAAATTAATTTATTATATTTAAAAACAAAAAATTATATAATTAATCTTACCAAATCTTCAAATCCAGACAAGTTCACTTCAGGATCTCTAAAAGTATATATGTAAATCATCTCATATAATATCCAACTTTTGAATTGTAAATTATGGAAATTCAAAGCTCACAGGACAAGCTTCAAATTAATCCTGGGTTCGTTAGTAGAAAGAAGATCTTAAACATCACTAATGACAAATCAGAATATGCTAGAATCTTATTTTATAAAAAGCAACAACTGATTTAGTTCCCTTGAAACCAGTTCTATAAACCTTGTTTTGCACTTTATAATTCAGAAGATGTCTATAATGGATGCTTCAATATATCTGAATCATATATATAAACTTACAAATACAAATAAATTACTTTTCAACCAGCACCTATTTCAAACAAGAATATTACAGTAAATAAGTAAATGATTTTAAATCAATTTTTTTATTAGGTTAGAAATTATTATACTTATTTTAATTCTAGATATAGACTTTAAACTTATTAAAAATCAAATACATTTACTAATTTGTACAAGTTTGCACAAAACTCATTTTTATGTTACTTTATTATCCCATACTAATCATGCACACATTATCTTTATAAAATCTTTCATATATTTGTAAATTATTTTTATCATAATACTTCATTTCAGAGCCAAAATTAAAATAGCTTTGCCTAACAGAAGAAACTGGGTCTAATAGAAATACATATTAGGAACTATTTATATATTTTAACAATATTTATAAATGTGGGTTTGAAGTAAAATATAGTGAATAGATTTAATATATATTTACAAACATTCTACTATTGTAAACATTATCAGCAATTCTGAGAAATAAGAACTTGTTATTGAAATAAAGATTTTTTTACACTGTATAAAAACATTACTACTATATATATATATTGAAAAATTGAAATAGATCTGAATAAAATTCTATAAAATAGTTTGAAGCAAGACATCTATTTATAAATACATAATGGTGATATATAAACATATACTGCATATATATAACGTTGAGAGTATCAAGTTTTAAATATATTTAAATTGAATAAAGTAATTAAAACACTTGAAAAAAACAATAATCTGGCAATGGAGAAAAAAAAAGTATATATATAAAAAGGTTAATCAGTGTAAAAACTGCCATCTTAGATCTCATCTCTGACCCGATTCATCAACATCACTAAAGTTGCCACAATCAAATTATATCATCATAAAATAGATTGAGTAATAAAATGTACCTGACTACAATATATAAATCATTAAAATATTGGTCAATTTTTAGTTGTTTTTTTTTTTTACATTATTTTTTATACTTAAGTAAACTATTAACATGATTTAAATATGATTATTTTGTCTTCATTTTCGGGTCATGTTAAACAATATTAATTTTATATGTGTCTTTGTAAAATGGAGCTGTGTTAAACAAAACACTATAAGAAATGATAATAGATGCCTAACAGAAATCTTAAACTGGATCCTAAAAAAATTTCAAAAAATCTGAAGACTATATATGATATGAATTGATGCTGGAGTAATATGCAGAAAAAAAGGATATATATTGGAGAAATTTTCTTCCTGCAATGGATTGATAATAGTAGATGATGATGATGATGTAAAATGTTAGACAACTAAAAACTGATAATTAACTTTTTAGTAGAATAAGATAACAGTAATATTTTGATTTAAACACATGCACAATTATTTTTATATACTTTTATGAAAAGTATAGGTTAGCTGTGATATTTATGTTTATCAGCACCTACACTTTGGGCTAAAAAAAAAACACTACCATGGTTCATTTTCACTTTTTACAGAATTATGTACAACAAATACAACATCAAAAATATTGTAATAGTTTAATGAAAGATAGTTAGGACATTAATGTGTGTGTGTATATATATATTGTAACAGTATATACAGCTGTTATTAAAACAGGCAAAACTCTCCATACAATAGTGCCACTCAGTGCAAGCCAGAGTAATCAATGGATGCCAGAAGGCACCGAGTGGCACTACTGTATGGAGAGTTTTGCCTGTTTTAATAACAGTTATGTGCAAGCATAGGAAATGGTGATCATATGATGTTTAGTATGTATAGCTGAGAAATAGACTAAAACAAAATAAATAATAGTTACTATAATCATGATCCACAATCACACATTAATATCCAAATGAAATGATACAAAAGGGAGAGATATTGGTTCTATTAAAAAAATATATGTTTTATTTATAACTGCTCCATGTTTAGTTATCACATGTAATGGAACTTAGATGTTGGAGAGAAATAAATATATATTTCTACTATATCCAAAATATGTTAGAATTAAAATGTGAGCTGCATATGGCAAAACAGTTAATGGCCTATGCTGGACAAATGATGATGATCATTATATTTAAAAACTGAAAGTTTAGATAATCTTAACAATATCTTCATATGTCTAAATAAAAAATATATTAATCTTCAATTACATGTATCTGAAAAACTAAACCATTAAACCATTTCCTTACTGTTCGGAAGAAAATGCGATGATAATGGTTTAAATTTATTACTGACGCTAATAGCATATGAACACCACATACAATCTTGATTATAGAATCACAGCCATTATATAAGCAACCTACCAAATCTCATCATATCATTTTGTCCCATAATTATTATTTATAGTAAATAATATATACATGTTAAATTGAAAACCTAACATCTGATTGTCATACAGAATTTAAATAAATAAATGCAAAAGCTTCTTTAATAAAAACAAGTATTTTAATGAAATAGGATTTAAATATGATACAAAATGAGCATATTCCAGACTAAATGTCAAATAAATGGAATTGGCACATATCAATACTCATACTAAAAACATTAATTTTGAAACTAAAATATTTCTATTGACATGTGATATCTCAAAAATATTTTCAAAGAAAAAAATTCTTGTACTCTACTATGAAAACACTCTATACTAATAAATATCCATTTTACATATAGATAAACAAAGATCAAAATGAATTAGTGCAAACAATTTCTCTATTCTTTCATAAAACTCAGGTTATCAACTCTATTAATAGATATAAACAAATATTCTAAGGAAAGAGTAAAGATAAAAAAAAACTGTTATAATACTTCAACTATTCATAATATACTACATATTTTATAAATAGATAATATAATTTTAAAAATATACATTTTTCTAAAACTACTTTAAATGATCAAATTTCAATGCTAAATAATTTATCCATAATGTCATGTGATTTTATAAAAAGAAACATCTTGATAAGATTCCAATAAGAAATGTACAGATCAAATAATTTTTTATCTATATATAGTTTTCTGCTTCTATTTCATTTTAGATTGATTAATTTAAATTAAAACTCAAAATTAAAAATGACAAAAGTTGATTAAACAAATAAATCTCCTCACCTATACTTTTAATTGTGATATTCAGTTTGTCTTAAGATTTTTTGAATATAATTTTTTGAATTTTGTAGGTTTATTTGAACTTTTGTGTGCACACAGTAAGATATTTCTAAAAGTTCAAATTCTTTCCAGTTCTTGTTTTCTAATGAACTCTGTCCTTCCATATATTGACAAACTTTTTTTTTTTATTCACTTTAAGATTACTCTTCTTTTTAACAATTAAAATTCTCCTAAACTTTCTCTATTCATGTGGAGATATTGACAATAGTTATTTTATATTCAATTGATTACATTACAAGTGAGAAAAGCAAGTTCAAATTCTGGAGATAAAATTTTTCATCAGGATTGGCCATAATTGATGGATCGAGATGCACATTTCAGCGATTACAGCAATGTAGTGAAACTTACATATTGCTAAAAGACAAACTGTTTCTAAATGGATTACTAATTCTTATTTCATTCCAACTATTTCTGCTAAATTGAAAGCTAAAACTTTGATTGCTGCTAAGTTTATTTACAAACACAACCTACATGAATTTAATAGGCAACTATGAAATGTTGGAACATCAATTGACATTAATATTTGAAAAACCAGACATTTTATAACTTCTCTAATTTTTGACACAACTGAGATTAAACATCAAAATGTTTATTCAAAAATTCCATGATTTTTTTTCATATCTATAAACAATCTTTATTGTCTGTTTCAAACTTAATTTCTAAACTGCTTATCAAATTAACCAAATTTCTAAGCAAATTAATTATAATTTTGATCAATTAAAAATGACTGAACTTATTTTCAATGTTTTTTTAAATCAAAACCATTCTTAACATTACAATTTAGCAAATTATTTAACAGAAAAATTATCATAAATTTTAATGACATCATTTACGCTCATAAAGAATGCAAAGTTTTTAAAAATAAAGCTTATTCTAAATTTATAATATTTTTACTCATTTTCACATTAATATTTTACAAATTATGCCAAAATTATTTAATTTTCATTACACATATAGAGATTAACAAAACAACTGCATAATTGATCATTTTCAACTTTCTTTTTCCCTAAACAAATCCTTTTTAATATTTGGACCTAAGATCAGATCGCATAAATCTATTATTTGATTGTTTTATTAACTCTTATTTGTATTTCATTTAATAACTCATTAATATTTACTAAGGCTGTAACCTCAAGAATATGGGTGTAAAAATGCGATAGTAGGGACCTCTACAGGTCTTAACCACAAGCTTATGTTGTGGTTAAGACCTGTAGAGGTTCCTACTATCGCATTTTTACATGCATATTATTGAGGTTACAGCCTTAGTAAATATTACTTACATAATCAATGTGCGTTTAAATAAATTTATAATTATAACACTTATTTAAAATTTTACACATTTTTAATTAAAAAAATTTCATTTGTTATATGAAATTTAATAATTGAATCTACTTATGTATGAAAGAAAATAACCATACCATATAATATATATATATTAGACACTAATTTCAACAGCATGTAAATAACTTTTATTATTGCTTGAATATGTAATATTTAGGATTATAATAATATCAAAGAAACACTCATTCAAATACATTACTGAGAATTATTTTGCAGGCAGACTCATAACCAATCATTTTAATAAACTTGCAAATACAATTTTACTTTTCACTTATCAATGTCCATTAATTCAGTCTAATAAAAGGAGAATTAATAAATGAAAAGTAAAATTATATTTGCAAGTTTATTAAAATGATTCACTATGAGTCTGCCTGCAAAATAATACTGAGTAACATATTTAGAACGAGAATGTTCTGTGATATGATTATAATCCTAAATATTACATAGTCAAGCAGTAATAAAAGTTATTTACATGCTGCCAAAATTAGTAAGGGAGTTCTCCTTTTATTAGATTGAGTGAATGGACATTAATAAATGAAAAGTAAAATTGTATTTACCAGTTTATTAAAATGATTTGTTATAAGTCTGCCTGCAAAATAATTCTGAGTAACGAATTTAGAATAAGAATGTGATATAATTATATATAGATACATACAAAGAGGAGTCTTATGATGTAGTAATATGTCTTTACCTAAGGTTTGAATCCAAGAAGAATTTGAAACTTTTTCACATGGTGGTTAACTAGCCTAATAAGAAATGTCTTCTACACTATTCCTTTTCTCCTAAAGAGACCTTTTCTAGTAAATTATTTAAGACACAACTCATAAACATGATTATGTGGATACAAAAAACACACAAACAAATATTAAACAAAATTAAAATACATGTACTCTGAATGAGGAAAATCAACTATCAGAAATTTATCTTAAACAACAAATGTCTACAATAACTCAAACTATTAGTGTCCAAATAATTGAAACATTTTTGTTTATTTTATTTTTGGTTCACTACTGGCTTAACTCTATAGCAGACATAAAGAGCTTAGAATAACTAAGTTGAGTGTTTTTAAATAGGATATAAACAAGAAACATTATTAAATTAGCAATATTTTTTCTTACAATATTATAAAACTTTGTATAGTTTTAAAAATTATTGAATTCAAACTTATTACAATTTAGAGAAATCATTTTTTCAAAACAGATTTTTTTTTATAATTTAATAATCAAAAGCATTGAAAATTCCATTTCTTTATTCAATTTTACATAAATTTAGAGATTAATTTTTTTTAAGTTTCTTTAATGATGGAATACTGATATAATTAATAATTGCGAAGTTTATGTATCATTTTAGATCTGTATTTTGAAACTGAATGAAATTTTACTCTACAAATATCAAAATATTGTATAATTCAAATAAGAAAGCTAAAATAGATCATTAGAGGGCAAAGTTTTCTCCAGTGTCCATTCAAAAGAAATTCGAATGAAAAGATATTTCTTAGTAGAAGTTAAGAATTTCCCCCTTTTTACTTCCTAACTAAAAATAAATTAAGTACTTATTTTCTGACTAATAAATGGATGGCTAGCTGAGTTGACTACTTGAAATTCTAATCTATTGTAAAAAATTTCCAAGTTCTACCAAATTAAATCTTCAGATTATCAGTACAACAGATGGATGCATTAACTATATATATATATATATGTATGTACAATCTAGGCTTGTAAAGTTTCAAAATTAGTTATATAAAATTAAACAAAGATTTAGCTGATGATCTCATAAATCTCTTCACTGATACAATGGTAATAGTAGTTCTAGAAGACACTTCATTGCTTACGAAGGGGTAAAAAAGCTTACGAGTAGTGATACAATGTATTAACTTCCTGGGAAAAAGTATTAAGATGGTATTGTTATAACTCAATTGTTTGTTACAAAAAGTCTAGTAAGCATGCTTCTAATTTATTTTTTATAAATGATGATAAAAGGAATAAAGTAGCTTTTAAATAGTTGATCTCAGGTTCAAGGCAAAGGTATCTCCAATAGTTCCTATAGATAACAGTAAAAGTATAACAAGGTTTGCCAACTGCCAGACAACTGATGAGGGTTTGAATGGTTTTTTACCTTAGTTTCATTTATCACTAAGAATAGCCAGTTTCTTATTTATCAATCAATATTGGATAATTAGTGGGCTAGTTATCTGAAAGTAAAATCCCATCCTTGTTGGTATTTCTTTGATGAAATCAATCCTGAAATTTTATAAAAATAATGTAGTTGTATACAACATTATTCAGTAAGGAAAACTTTATTAACTTAAAAAAAAAAGATATCAGAGAAATTTCTCCAACATAAAAAATTGCCTAGCTTTTTTAATGCTATATATATATAATTATTCATTCAGCAGCAGTCATTTATAAATGAATAAGATCATCCCAACTCTAAAAAAAAAAAGACAAACAAAAAGTTACATATATACATGTATGCCTATATATACAGAATATATATAAAATTTATATATATTCTATGAGTATATATTTTTGTAATCAATAATACCAAATATTTTTCAAATAATACCTGTTAAACTTCAATTGCTTGTTTTTGTTTTTCAAATGACTATGTCTCTCTTGAAACTTTGACTGACTTTCATAATGCCTAGGACTTCTTGATTTACTGCGCTTGGGACTTTTGGAATTAATGTGATTTGTAGGACTTATAGAGTGACTGTATTGTCTAGGACTTCTTGACTTATGGTGACGCTTTGGACTCTTTGACTTTGTACATCGGATTGGGCTTCTAGATTTACTTAGTCTTCTAGGACTTCTTGACTTACTGTGATGTTGAACAGGACTTCTTGATTTGCTGTGATGTTTAGAAATATTTTTATAATATCTTTTGCTATTGTTTGATCCTATGTGATGTGATTGTCTTACTGGACTTCTAGAATGACTTCGAGAATGTCTTCTTCCAGATTTCTTATGCCGTTTGTAACTGGGACTGCGAGATTGTGATCTTATAAGTTAAAAAACATAAAATGCATGATAAGAATCCAGAAAATAAAAGAAATTTTATTTCAAAATTTAACTTGCATATGAAAAGGTTTAAATTAATAAATAGGCAAAAAATTAAAATTGCAATGTTATTTCTAAAATGCAGATTATATATGAAATTACAAAAATGCCTAAAGTAATTCATACATAATAAAAACATAAATCAATACATATCTTCTTGCATGTTTTAACAACACTTTCTAATTAAGATGTTTATTAAAGATGCACATGCAATAAAAAATATATTAAACAGATGTAAACATAAAAACATAATTTTTTTAAATGTACATAAAATATGGAAATGTTTGTATGTGTGTGTGTGTATATATATATACTTATACAACATATAAATTTATTTTTATGTAAATCAGTGACACAATTTATATAAATGCATTTTGAAGTTCTGAGGAAAACTAATAGAAAATTGAAATTATTACAAGTAAACATTTTAAATAAAAAAACAGTAAAAAAAAAATTGCAGAAAGAAATGTATTGATTTATTGTTTTATTACAAATATAAGCATCATAATATATAATCACAAATATATATTAATGAACAGATCAGAAAAAAATTCAACAATAACATTATACCATTTCTCATATGATCTCAGAATATAAATATAAAATTTTTTATAAAGTAACTAAATAAAAAAAAAAAAAATAGCAACCAAAAATAAGTTATAATCAAATATAATAATATAGTATTGTATAATACTACCTACAAGCATCAATGTTCAAAAATATTCTTAGACTATTTCTAAACATGAGCACCCATGTTTTTATTTTTGGTCACAAAATATCAAAAATACTGTGAAAGCTGAAGAAAATTTATTTTTAAATTTTAATGAAATTATATAAATCAAGGCATCTCTATACATTTTTTTATTTTCTTTTTACTTTACGTATAATTCGAGTTTATTGATTTTGTTTGTGTTTTTTATCCCACAAGTATATTTTAATAATTTCATTATTGGTCATGATATAATGAATGTGAAATATTTGGAAGACTAAAACAAGCTCAACAAGCTAAAATTACCAGTTATAATCAAATATAATAATATAGTATTGTAAATACTACCTACAAGCATCAATGTTAAATATAAAATTAAAAATTGGAAAATTTTTACTAATTTTTTGCTAAAATTGTTTGTAAGCTCTAAAAAACTGTTTATCATTGGGATTACACATGTAGGCAAAATTTAAACTAGATCAGAAATTGGGGAATAGGTGAAAAAAATTGAGCTACAAGATTTTAATTAGTCAAAAATACAAAAAAAAAAAAAGAGCAAGTTAAATAACATTATATAAAAAATATTAATCCTTTAGTTCTGGTAGTGTTTAGAAAAAAAAAAATAATACTGAAAAATCTCACCCAGATTTATACAAATACATGTAGTTACTGGAATGAATTATACTTTATAATGCATATTTTAAAAGTTTGAATATACAGAATTGATAAAGCCTATAGAAAATTTAGGATGAAAAAAAAAGTTTAAATAAAAGTAAAGTAATAAATATAGGTTGCAAGAATAAACATTAGATAGAAAGCTAAAGAACAAAAATTTGGAAATTAGTTAAGTAATGATGAAACAATAAAAAAAAATTAGTATGAAAATTGCAATAGCTAAATGGGTTTTTAATAAGGATAGAAAGCGATTCTATGACCCACTGAAATTAAATCTATGAAAAAGATTTATTTAATGTTTTATATTATTTTTTTGAGGAATAAAAAACAAAAATATGAAGAATTAAAAAAAATGAGAAGAAAAAACTGAAAGGTTTAGAAAAATGGATGTGGAGAATAGTTGTAGAAGTATTAAAAAAATGAGTAAACTGGCAAAATTAAGAGAACAAGTACTGGTTGCGCACATACTTAGAACATTTTTTCCCCTTTTAATCAAGTAATCAAAATCTAGTAAATAAGAAACCAGTCAAGCATTGTTACAGGCAAGCAGTTGGTTGCAGACGGTTGTTGTGGGTTCACCTCCTGGCCAATGCTATGACATATGGAAAAAAAAAAAAAAACCAAGCTGTAATAATAATCTCCCTTTCTTGCTTTGAAAAATATAAAGTTATGAATTTTGGCAAATTCTAAGATACTTCATCGAGTTCCTTTGTCTATATTTTTTGTATTAGAAATTTTTTATATGTTTAAATAAGTTACACAATGTTTATTCACACACACACATTTATCATAAAAATGAGATATGAAATAAATAAATTTGTTACCTTTTTTTTTTTGAGTGACTTCTCCTTCCTTCCGAGTCACTATGGCTACCCATCATTAAAATTATTTAATTCTTCATATTATCATTTATCAATATATATAAAAAAAACTAGTTATATATTCTTTAAATAATATATATATATGCATACATTTATCAAAAATTGCATCATAATAAATATAAGTTACACAACAATTATAAACAATTTCATTATATATAATATATATTGTAATGAAAAAAATATGCTAATGGAATATTGTGAGAAGAAAAAGAAAGAGATCTCTACTTCTTTATTTAAAATATCTATTTACTTAAGTATATGAAAGTTGATTAAATAATTTTCCATCAGTGAATAAAACAACAGATTTAAATTACCTTTTTTTCTTTAATATAAATCAATAAAATGACTATATTCAAACTTTAAATAAATAATATTTATTAATAAAATTCTTTACATGGGATAATGCTATAGTAGAGTGACAGACCCTGAAATCCATGAACTGCAGCTTAAACCTGTCATTACTAGTGCTCAAACTTCTTATGAAATCCAAATAATAAAACTTTTTTTTTTATGTTAATAAAATATACAAAATATTAATTTATATCTATGCTTCTTAATAAGATTTTCTGTTTTGAAATTAAATAAACATAATTCTCAAATTTTGACTGTTATAGTAATCCTAATTAAACAAAATACTAATTTAACGCATACTATTGATGTAATGATGCTTACTTTAGTTGGAATGTTAGTAATTATTATTTAAAAAATAAGTTAACTTTCATTTTATTTCAATAAAATAATAAAAATATGCTATCAATGGCATATAAGGAAATGTATTATAACGATCCAAAACGAAGTGAAGATCGAATCTACGTATCTGCAACTACCAGGGCGCCATCTAGGCATTTAAACCTAGAAAACTTTATAGAGTAGGCAGATATGCGCTGTTAAAATTCCACTTTATTTAAATATTCAGATCGTTAGCCCAAGTCACTAGCTCAGTGGAGACGCAGAGATAAAAATCTATATCTTAATTTATATCTTAAATATAAATAAATAAAAGCCACTGCCAGAAATTAACACATAAAAATATTTATTTACGCACATATAATATCATTCTAATTTGAGGAATAAGTTTAACATTTTAGATTTTTATATTAACTTTTAATTTTACATTTAACTAAGTTTCAATGAGTTTAATATTTTATTTAGATAGTCGAGTATGAATAGACTACATAGATCTGCATTTGAAAAGAAAATATTCTTCCCTAATTCAACCTTAGGCAACAAATTTCGCAATCAAACTGGCGCCAATCCATCTGATACATTTATGTATTCAATGTAGCATGAAAATACGACAACACAAAATACTATACTGTCAGGAATGTACATCTGATCAGTAAGTAGAATTAGAGAAGACATTGTCTCTCCACCAACAGAAATGTTACATCTGTTGGCAAGTAGAACAATAAACATAAAACTCCATAGGAATGGACTGCGGTCCTTTGCCGTCTTACAAACCCATCCATAGGCAAACAGAAGGTGTGTGGCGTATATATATAATCCTGTCCGTAGCGGATCTCATACTACATCTACAATTACACAAATATATCCAATCCATTGAACCAATTCAACTACCCTCCCTTAATATAACTTTACAAAACTATATAGCCATTCACGCCCGACTTAAATTTAACATTTAAATACGTTTGCACAGATTATTTTTATACAATTTGTTTTATAATGTCGAGTATAGATCGGCTGCACAGATTCCACGGTCAAAAACATTCCAAATTAAACACAACCGATCAAAATACAAAGTCAATCGATAACGTCAATTGCTGAGGGAATACAGGAGACCCTTTGGTGTTCATCATAAGACACCGCAGTGACATTGTTGACTTATATTTCTAATCGACTGTGGAAACCACAACATAATCAACCGCTAACGAATCTATGCAACGTCTATACCCAACTTAAATGTAATGCATTTAATAATTTCTACAATAAATATTATTACAAATAAAAATAATAAAAATGGAAATGATTTTAGCAAAACTTAACTATATAAATTTAAACAATCAATTATTAATTTGAAAATCAAATAAGAGTTCATTTTAAAATTTAAATGAGCTGAATCTTTAAAAAAAACAATGACGAAAGTTCTTAATTACTTTTTTTTGTTGTTGTTAATTTGTAAAGTTCATAGCTCACGGTAGAAGAGTCCAGGTTTCTGCTTTTAATTCCCGCGATGCCTCCATTGGAAGATAATGTTCTGGAGATGGCAATAGCTGGTTCAAGGTATCACAGTCTTTCATTTTTTTTAAATAGTGTGGTATGTGCATCCTCCTACCACATCTCTCAAACACAAACGCTGGAACTGTCAGAAAAAACTGTATTTCCCTTTTTATATTATCCACACGGATTCAATCAACAAAACGTCACTAATCCATCACTTTCGTTAGGGTCCGAGCCAAGGCTTAGTGCTTCCATTGGTCAAGCTAATTTCTCTTTATTTTCTTATCTATCTTTCATCAGATCATTTTAATTATACAAGAGCCCAAGGCTAGCTTGCTTTTCAAACAATTTATAAACAATCATTTCCATTTACAGATTACAAGAATTAATTAATACCTGTTTTTATTTTTAAATCCCGTACTTTTTTTTTATAAAAAAGTACGTTCAAATACTTATTTGTTTTTTTTTTTTTAAAAAAAATATTTTTAAAGTTTGGCATCTATGTGAATGTATATACGTTTAACAAACATTTTAATTTTAGCGTTTAGTTTTTTACTTTTATTTGCAAACTTTTAAGTTTTTATTTTAAATTAATGTAACGACATATTTATATATCGTTACAGTATACTTCCAAAGATGTCCATAATAATTCATTTTAATAATAAAGTTAGCACAAATTTTATTCAAACTTCACCTTTTTCTATAATTTTGCTTATTTCTTCTATATTATACATTATTCTTTCATCAATCTTATTTCAAATTCATATTTTTTACTCATGAATATTAATCATTTTTGAATATCTCTAAATTTGCATAATGCTTTTTCCATTATTCACCTTAATATCATTAATTTTTATAAGAAAAAAAAAAAATTTATAAATTAACAATTCAATGACCTACTCATTGGGAAAAATCTATTTTTATTTCAATATTAAAAAAAAAGAAAAAAGAAGAGGTTTGACAATAAGAGAATTAGCCTATCACATGCAAATAAAACTATTCTGAAAATTATATATCACAGTTTAAAGCTATAAACTGAAAAAGAACCACCAGAGGTTTAAGCTGATTTCAAAAAAGATTGAAGAATGTTAAACATGTATTGAATAATAAAAAAAGTGAGAAAATATTAGAAAGAACAGTGTTTTTTTAACTCAAAGTTTTTGAAACAGTTGCCGATGCAAGATTGTTCTACATTCCTATGAAAATGGAATATAATAACATCTCATTGTTTTTATAACTACCATTAAAATATGCTATGGTAAAATAGGCTGGTTTCACTTTGGCAAAAGAGTTAAATAAGCTGCAGATTGTCACCCTATTTATTAGAAAACATCAAATTGGTTGAAGACAAATATGAATTTAGAAATGATGGGAGAAATATCAGCAGTGATAGAAATGTTGATGACATATACTTTTAACTGCAAATACAATCTCAAGACTCTTATTAAAGAATTTGAAAATAAATTACAAGATGAGATTATGACCAAATATAAAAAAGATAAAAATTATGATGACTCAGTCAGCAACTAGCATTAAAATTGATAAAGAAAGAACAAAAGTGGATGATAGTTTTTCACTCCTTGGATAGACTAGAGTTGCAATGAAAAACCTAAATAAGAGTTTTATTATAATTTTTGCAGATATGAAAATTGAATACTGAAATAAAAAAAAAATATATATTGATGTTTTTGTTCTGTGATGCCGGCAAAGATTTTAAGACATCCATGGATAACAACAAGAACAAAAAATATTTAATGATTAGATTGGACTTGAACCCATGCTTGAATAAATAATCTGATTGAAATTATCCTATATTTTTTATAACATAAAACAATTTAATTCATAAAAAAAATATAGAATGCTTGAAAAGATTGCTGGTGAAAAAAATACAATCCACTGATTAACAACAAAAATTGAGACAAAAAATTCATTTCACATGCTTGCCAGGAATCAACCTTGATTTGACAGAAATTAAACAATAGATGAATACATTTAATTTTCTTTTAAAAAAATAATATAATCCATTATAAAAAATAAATGGTTTTCCAATTTGTAAAGCAAATAAGAAAATGTAGAAAGTTGATAAATAAATTTATGTATAAAATATTTTTCAATGCCTTAAGATTTAACAACAATCTGAAGACAAGTAAATAATTATTTTATGAAAGTAGATATATTACCCTACAATATATCACTTTCGTTGATATAGTATACTAATTTTCAGATGTAGTCACATTTTATTATATGCATTGTTTATATAGACAACTTATTGTTTTTGTGTAGTAACCAAATACCAGACTTGATTTTATTCTTATATTTGAACATATTACAATCGCAATGCTCAAAATTTTACACAAAATTCTTTTTTTTTTTTTGAGAATTCCAATATTTATATAGGACCCTTTTATTTTTATATATTTATTACACTATTAAAATTATATCAAATTCTAATTTTCCATTTTTAGTACTGTAGCTTTTTCTAATAGATTGAAAATATATATGTTATCACTATTAAAACTCCAGAATAAACTGTAGAGCAAATTATATACTTTTGTAAATAAATTATTAAATATAATTGGAATTTTTAGATGATAAAGTTATTTTCTTATATTTGTAATGATTATTGGCAAGCAATAATAATTGAAGATATTATTTCCCTTTTTATATTTCATGAAATGTTAATGAATAAAATTTATTTTATAAATGTTACTAAATCTACTACTTCCTTATTAATACTTAATATAAATACATTTTACTTCAAACATTTTTTAGCAAAAGATTTTTCATTGTATATATATAGACACACAATCTGATGTTTTGATTGTTCTGCAGTCTTCCTCAGGGCTACTCCTTCTTTGAAATACTATTGGCTCTGAGGAAGACTGCAGGACAGTCAAAATAGCAAAATGTGTATCTGTATATATATAACAAAATATTTTTTGCTAAGTGTTTGAAGTAAGATGTAGAAATTGTATTTATATTGAAAATTATTTTAATTATATAAAAACTTTCAATGTTAAGAAAAGTTAAATGAAATGACATTTTATTGATAATTTTTTAAAAAATATAAAATAATAAACAAAAATAATGAAAACAATTTTTTAGCAAGCACAGACATAAACAATTTAATATTTACAGTGCATTGTGATCTTTTAACATAATTATAGTGTCATTAGGTAATTTAATTTAATATTTTTTCATTTTTATTGTTGTTATTTTAATTATGAAACAATGCAATAATTTTCTTTTAAGAAATACTGTAGTCCTCTGTATCAATAGCATTTGATTTCAAGCTTTCTGCATATACTTAAAAATATTGCTAACAAACTCTATATAATGTTTTTAACATATAAATATTATTTAATTTTTAAAATGTATAAATTAAGATATCAATAAAGGTGATTAATAAAAAAATATATAGAATGCATTTATGGAAAAAATACACTATAGTAATAAATCAAGATGACCGAATGCATAAGACAAGGAAACAGATGATTAAAAAATAAGTCGAAGACACTTATACAGCAAGGCATGAACATAAAATTTAGGAATCTTATTTTTTATTTAATATTTTCTCAAATTGAGGCTGATGAATCCAAATGGAAAGAGTATTATAATTAATTATAGTCTGAAAAAACTTGAGCTGAGTCAAGCCACTATCTCACTGCTATTAAGTGAGAATATATCTATACAATTATACCTTTTCATAGTGACTTGACTCATCTCAAGTTTTTTCATAGTATTTCATTAGTATATGAAAAGAATTTCATGTTAAATAATTAATTATAGTGTAAAATAGAATTATTATCATTACTCTTATTGAGAATCAATAAGTTAACATTGACTAGTATTTTATGAAATATGCTGGAATATTTTTATCACCTGTCAAATGATTTTTAAAAACTTCTCACCATCACCACAAACCTTCAGGCGAGGGTTGACTCCTAGTGAATATATTACTGCCTATTCATAAAATTTTTAATTATCTACTTCTTCCTTTAATCATTTACTACTATTTTTTCCTGTGTAATTGAAAATGGATCTTGTGATGTTGGCATGATTATACACAATTTTTGGCAATATAACTTAAATTAATTAAAACAACAAATCACTTAATTCTTTAGCTTATATAAGATAAGATAAAACTAAGAGCAGCTCTCTAATGCCTTTTATAATAAGCTTAACTTACCAGTGATTACCAGATTGTAGTGTATTTAAATCTTCAGAATGTTCTGATTTTTCCTTTATCAATAAGATTAGGGATTCAAAGTAGGTTAGCCTATGTTCAAAATCTTAGAGTAATTTGAATTTCATGCTTTTAGCTTGAACAGTAAAATGAATAATTTCTAAATGAATAACTGCATTACTTTCAGCTTTAAATCTCGAGCTTATTATAAATATCTCTCAAGAACTGCTCTTGATTTATCATAATCTTATATTGCTACTGCCCAATATAGATTAATAAAAAGACATCAAGGATTTTTTTTAAAACAATATATAACTCCTATATTATATAGTTAGAAGAAAGATGAAATTCAATAGATTTTAGCATGAAAGGTGTAATCACTAAATTAAAATTATACCTAATTATATCTCAGATTTGTTGAATCTGTATTCCGTAGATGAAATTAGAGAAAAAAATAAAATCACATTTTCTAATTTTTAAAAATGCTACTAAGATAACATTTCAATCTTCATATTATAGAGTCAATACAAAGTTTTGATGTATGCCATATTTGAAGTTTAAATTGAGAAACTAATGAAATTTGCATATCGATATTAAAATCTTTGTTTTAGAACAATATAATAGCATAGTATAATTTCATCAACTTCCAATAATGCATTTATCAACTTCCAAGCAAGAAATGAATAAAAATAAAAATATTCAAATAAAAATGCTTCTTATACTTGAAGTTTTAGAGTTATTTAATATTTTATAGTTCCAACAAACTTACACAAAATTCATCAAGCTCCAATAAATATTTCTGCTTCCAACAGAAAATTACAAGTTCTCAGTTTCTCATCAAAGCACATATGCTCGTTTTTTAAAAAAAAGATAAACTGTAACCCCCCCCCCCATACAATTCTCTATCATTTTTATTAGTCATTCATTAGGCCTAGATATTATCCAATAATTAATATTTCTGTAGTGTAATTTTTATTACGCCACTCTTACACAAGGTAGATAGATATTGGTTTCTATCCACTTTTAACACTTTGTGAAGGGATATAATTATAAACATATGACCTGTGAAAAAAATGATCCCAAAGATGCATATTTCATGCTGAATCAGTTGCTCCAGACCACAATCTCTTACACATATCCCTACTTTGAGAGTGGTGTGGTAAAAAATTACACTATAGAAATATTAATTATTTCAAGTTACTCGTGTTTGATTAATCTTAAGCCAACATCAAAGCCATTCAATCTTGAACTTTTTTTAACACATATAGTCAATTATACTTTCTCAATTCATAAACCATACGATTCTATTATAAATTGAAGTGACAAATCTACTGAACACAGAAACTGTTAAGTGTGATCAACACCGAGATCTATAAACCTGCTTATTACAAAAGCTACAGCTTTGTCAATGTTTATTAACAGTTCACTATTTTAAACAAATATTATAACTTATAATGCTAGAGAGTTGCTCCTACTAAGTCACACGTCTCCTTGATTATATACCAATTAAAATTTCTTAAAGCATCCAGAAATTTATATTTGATAAACACGGTAGCATATAGTGTATAATCAAAATAGATAGTTGTCATTTTGTAAAAATAAAATAAGCGAGATATAAATTTTGATGCGAAAAATTTATATATAAATGAAACTATAGATGACATTCGTAAGCGGGTATACACATTAACATAAAATGAATCACATTAATCAACAAAATAACCTAATACGTATAGTAAAATGGGTAATGTTTGCATTTAAGTTATTTTGCGTTAGATTAAAAAAATATTTACATAAAGAAAAAATATATAATTATAAATTTTCTTAACATTAATTCTTTAGCAGTACATTAAAATTATTACAATGTAGCACTTGCAAATTTAAATTCACAATCGATGTAAACATGGACATAAATTGTAGATGTTGTTTAATACTGCAGTTCAGAAAAAGTTGACACGTGACGACAATATTCACTAACGCAGAAAAGTATATTTGCAATCTGGTTGATGAAATTATTTACGAATTGTTATTAAAGATTAAATTGCATTCATATTTGTAAACAAAAAATAATATGTGTTTTTTTTAAATAAATTGCTTTACATAAAATAAATTATATAAATTAATAACAATGTTTAACATCACTTGCTTTTACTTTTCTTTATATAAAATGTAGCATATACAGTACAGTATATATAAAGTTTAATGTAATATTTATTTTACTTTTTATTTCTAATTTTCTGCAATATCACAGCCATACTGGGATTAGGATTAGAGTTAAAGTCGAATCACAACAGGTTTAATACTAAAGTACCTAAATTTATATTAATTAATTTGATAATTTCCCCAACATTTCGATCATATTGTAGTTTGCGAGCTACATGTGGCTTGTTTATGAACGATGCGAACTCCATGACGTAGCACAAAGCGAATTCTCGAAATTGTATGGCAACTGCCAAGTAGTTTAATCAAAATATAAAAATGTATGCTTGTTTTATATGAATGTTAATCATTAATATATTAATAATTTTTGGATATATATCTGCATATGAGGCAGAGGAAAAGAAGAACAAGTATACAACTATCATTTTTATTAGGAATGGTAAGAGAAATATATATATATTATTTATTAAAACAGGCAATACTCACTATAGTATGCCACACCCAGCAAGCTAGGGTAATCAATGGATGCCAGAAACTAGTCTGGGAATATTGGATGAGTAGGCATTAGATGGGGATTTTATGCACAAGCCTTCTGGCATCCATTGATTACTCTAGCTTGCTGTGTGTGGCATACATATAGTGAGTGTCACATCTGACCCTGCCTTCAGAAGTGGACTATTCCAGATTCCTTGCCTGATTGGCTAGCACCCAGTTGCTATACAAAAGGATTAAAACCTATTGGGGTTCGCACACCGAATCCGCATGAAGGTTTTAATCCCTTTGGATAGCAACTGGGTGCTAGCCAATCAGGCAAGGAATCTGGAATAGTCCACTTCTGAAGGCAGGGTCATATATGACAGTATTGCCTGTTTTAACAACAGTTATACACAAGCATAAGAGGTGGTGGTCGTGTGATGTTTAGTGGCTTATATTATTTATTGTAAGAACAAATGTATTTGTTTGATTTGCGGTTCAACAGTTGGCAAAAAATGCAATACACAATGAAATTTTACAACAGTTCGTAAAAAATATGATATTGAATATCATTCTAACAGCAATTTAAGAAAATCTAAAGTGAAAGAATTGAAAACTGCATTAGTTATCCAACAATTGATGTTTACCAAGACCGTGAATAAAGCAAAAACTGCAACAATTGCATCATTTAAGTTTGCGCATACACTTTCATTTGCACAAAAAACCTTTTGAGGATTGTGAAATAATTAAAGAAACAATGCTTACTGTATCAGAGATATTATTTCAAGAATTTAAAAAATAATGAAATTAGGTCAGCTATCAAAGAAGTTCAGCTGTACAGAAATTCATTCAGTCATTTGGAGAATAGAAGCAATGTCTGAAACTGTCAGCACAAATAAAAAATGATTTACAAAAATGCAATTTTCTATATTAATAGTGTGGTGAATCAACAGACATCTGTAATATAACTCAAATAAATATTTTTATAAGGATGATCTACGATTGTTTAGTAAAAGAAAATGTACTGTTTTGCCATTAAAAGAAAATACCCTTGGAGAGAAATACATCACATTATTAAAAACTTCATTAAAGAAATTAATTTCCTGCTCCAAAAACTTTTTTCCATAACAACAAATGGCACACCTGCTATGATTGGTCCTGGTGTTGGCTTCACATTATGTAAGAGCAATGTTAAATTTCCAAACTTTTTTCACTACCATTGTCATGAAAGTTGTTCTAAAAATTATAAATTTGAGTCATGCCAGGCATCTTCAGAGGCAATTATTCAAAATACTGACTGATGAACTTGATGCTGAATATGGAATTTTAATGTTACATTTTGAAGTTCAATGACTTAGCAAGGGAGAAGTCTTACCTCGATTTTTAGAGCTTCCAGATATAAACAGTTTGTAGAATTCACAAACAAACCTCAAAAAAAAAACGTAATGATCATAACTGGGTTTTAGATTTAGCTTTTCTTACAGACATAACAAAAATGAATATACTCAATCTTGAACTTCAGGGGAACCAAAAAACTATTGCAGAATTAATAGGAAGTGTAAATGCATTTAAATCAAAATTCCAATTGTGGATATCCCAAATAACGGACTGAAACTTAAATCATTTTCCAAATTTGAAGAGCCACATTAAGAAATATAAGAAAATTGAAACAAAAATATTCTGAAAATTTTGCTGAATTTAAAAATAATTTCAAAATTAGATTTTCATAAAATTTAGGCAATTGTTTCAATTTAAATCCATTTGTTGATACTAATATTTCTGAAATATCAATAGATTGCAAAATTTAGAAATAAAATAGATTTTCAATCTGATCTACAATTTAAAACAATATTGCAAACAGATTATTGAACACTTATAAATGAAAAAAATATTTACTCTTAAAATAAATTTTTCAACACTTTGGGACAACTTATCTTTGTAAAAGTGGTTTTTCAAAATTTGACTTTTTAAAAACAAAATTCAGATCCAGGATGACAAACGAATGTCTGAATGACTGCATGACTTTAGCTATAACATTGTATGTGTCAGAGTATAGTAAACTAGTGGAAGTCATACAAAATCAGGATTCACATTAAAATATATTTTTCCTGTGTAAATCCATAACAAATATGAGTATAAAAGTATATAATTACACATATATTTTATTATATTACAAATTTTTATTATTTGTATATTAAATATGTTTAAAATTGAAATACTAAAAGTGCAAAATTTATTTGTGTTTCTCTTAAAGTTTTTAAATTCTTAATTGGCTCTAGCTAAATTAGTTGGGTATCGCTCTCTTATTACATGATATTTATAAAGAGTGATTTGTAAACACTAAAAGTTAGTACACAATTGGTAAGGACTACACATGCATGGATTACATCAGTGGGTCTCAATCTTTTAGTATTTGGGATCCAATTTTCTTTCAGCTTTAATCATGTCCCCTTCCAATTCTTCCCGTTGAAGGATACATGTATTTTACCTTTATAATAAAATTTGGATTTTATGATTTATTTATTTTTTAAAAAGAGATTTTTTTTTTAGATTACACAGAAAAAAACTATCATCTGATGAGTGCTGTCTTGGTGATTTCTGAGAAGATGAAGTTGCATTTCCTAAAAGAAAAATACGATGAATAAAGCATCTATTACTGCAGTAGTCACTTCTGTACCAGGATCGTCATGAGCAGTCTCTGACCAACTTTGACTAATAAAGTTCATCAAGCACACATGCTAATTGGCAGTTTTATAAAGTCTCTAGGTCTAAAGTTTCTACACTCTTGAGTATACAATATTAGACTTTTTTCTATCTTTTTTTTTTTTTTGATAAAAAATTATATGAAAATTTTTTTGAACTAATAAGTATGAGAGAAAGAAATTCCAGATTGGAAAAATTGGTCATCCTGTGAATTGCCTGCATTTTTTGACATGATTATGAATATTTCTTCCATAATGCATGCAGTGATTATGGTTTATTTGGATAAAACAACTCAGAGTTAGACAACCAGAACTTGTTGAAATTATGACCCACAATATATTTTTTTAAATATTTTTCAAATATTATCTTGTTTATATTTCAATGACAATAAAAAATTGCCAAAAATTAATACTAAAGATTATAACACAATTTTTAAACTTAGGCCAGTTACAGACTACTGTAATATATATTTTAAAGCTGCTTATCAATTGCATAAAGAAATGGCAGTTGTTGAGGCTATTATCAAATTTTCAAGTCATAATACTGTCGTCTGACAAAGGCGATAAAGCAAGGGTTCAAATGGTGGGTCTGTGCAGATAAACCATAAAGGATATGTGTAACTTATAGAGCTGCACACAGACAAAGGTATAACTTAGGATACTGGCTTATATCTGTGTATTCTAGCCATGCTGTCAGTAGTTTTGCCATATCTTGCAAAACAATCACATTTCTTTGTGTCAAATTTTTTTTAGTAGCATATAATTAGCAAAAGAGCTATTTGCAAACAAATTATTGCAGTGACACATTCAAGGTTAATAAGGTTACTCCAGACAACATAAAATATAAACATGCCAAGAATATAAAAAAATAAAACTCCAATTCAGTAGTTGATAAGACAATGGTCTTCAGTTTTTAGTTTGGATGGATAAGAAGCCATTTCTTATGCAGAATAATACTTATTCATCTTCTGGAACTGATATTATTAATAGAAAACTGTATGATAGTACATAACATTCATATTCATGCTTCAATTTCAGTTAAAATGTACAACTGCTTTGTGATTGGTGTTGATGTAGCCAATTAGAAGTGAGTTCAATATGATTGGCATAGTTAGTCCAAGCAATTGTCAATGTGCTTATTCTGGCAATGCCTTGATATGACTATTTTGAATGCTTACATTATGTTGACATTGTACATTTTTGACAAACATCTTAAAGCCAAAACACATTTAGATTTGACTGGTCTTATCAGGCAGCCTAATAGATGACTTCAACTAGGGACAAAAAAGCATAAGCTTCTCCATATCCCACATCTGGTTCAGTGATCTGGATGTCATACTATAACTGACCTGCACCATAGCAATAACACAAAGAGATGGAAATGTGCCTGAAAAAAAAAATTAAACTGAAAATTTTCTTGACTATGTGGAGTGTGGTCTAGTTGCTTTATATAAATTTAACAATTAGAAAAGCTGCTTTTTAGCATATTATACTGAAAATGTGATAGGTGAAATATCTCTCCAAAGACCCCAACTTCACACAGTTTCAGCACAGGTAAATTTTTAACTCAGGATGGTACAAATGCTTGGAGATGGTATAATAAGTCAAGATTGATAGTTCTGATAGATAAGATATATAAGGATTTTATAGGATGATTTCTTTGTTGCATGATTACAATAACATTGTACTTATTTTTAACTGTGATTATAATAATTACTTGATTTTCCATTTTAGTTATTAAGATGTTTTGTACTAAACTAAAGCATTTCAACAAGTTAAAAGGTAGGACAGATAATAAACAACATCACTATTATAGATACTTTCATTAATATAATATTTTATATTGCACTCAATCAAATTATTTTTTTCTCATTTAGTTGTGGAAAAAGATACATACACATCAAGTAGAATATATTTAGGGTTTCATCATACCACTTGTTATCTTTAATCATAATATATATTAATTTCTCAAAAAGAATGTTTTTAGTTTTATTATGCCACTTATTATCTTCAATCTTTATTATATATATATTTGTTACTTTAAATAAATTTTATTTTTATTTTGTCATTTATTGTTTTTATTTTAGAATAACTCATTTGTTTGTTATTTGATTTCCTGAATAAACTTCTTTATTTGAAAATAATATTTTTTTTTATTTTTTCTGTTTTTTCATTTTTCAGTAACATAATAATGAATTAATTTTTCATTGATTAATTATCATTTATTAAAGTTCTCTTTGTATAATATTTAGTTTATAAGAATTATTGTTAATTAAGCATCTTCTTTATTAGAAAGAAATATATTTCCAGCAGATGCCTACATGCATTGAAAAAAAAATAGGTTGACTAGTAAAAATGGAAGTATTTACCATATCTACTTTCAAATGCTTTAGAGTAAAGAATTATCTTAAAAAAATAATGTTATATATTATTTTATTAAAATTTTCATGAGGAATATATTACATCTGCCTATAAAAGTATAAGTTTAAAATTTAACTCTCAAAATTTAGAATTTTTAAATCTATATAAAAGTAAGAATTTTTAAAAAGTGTTAAAATCTTATTTTCACTAATTTTCCTATTTTCTTAGTTTTATTATATTCCTTGATATTTGCTATTATTTAATATGGTGGCCACTGGTCTGAAAAAGCTAATCATTTTACAAACAATTTTATTTGCCCTTATATATATATTGTAACAGGACGTTGGTTTTCACAAGAAATAGTGTGCACATCTTACTACAGTCAGACTTAGGGTTTTTGGGTAGGGTGCTGGAGATGAAGTGACAAAATTTTAAGTCCATGATTACATCTATCTTCATTATTCTAGATCAATAATTACTAGGTAAATTTAGATGTAATTTAGATTAGTTTGGCCACCTTTCATCCCTCTTTCAGTCTTCATTATGCCATGATATTCGAACTCATGGAGAATTTGCAATTGGCTCTCTTCAGGGATAGATTTAATCAACTCATTTATTGTTATGCCTCTATTTAAGCAATGACTAATAAAATATATTTCTAAAATGAAATATTGTGTAGCTATTAATGATTAGTCTGTTTATTTATTAATATGAATGTAATAAGATAATGATTAAGTAGAGATCAGATTAATAACTCAATAATATTTAATAAATATTGAAAATGTAATATAAGATAAATAAAATGATGAAAGACAAGGATGACCTTTCATCATTTTAAAATATTAATTAATATTCCCATTCTATATCCCATGATAAAATTTCATACTTGATAATTTTAAAGAAAAGAATATAAATCAAATGAATATATATACAATAAATAACAGTAAACAAATTCAAAAGATCACTGACCTAAATGACTTATTAATACATTTATAGTCATTTCATCTCTGCTTCATAATAATTATTATGAGTAACTCATTTTTAAATGTTAAGACCTCTTTCATAAGTATTTGTAATAAAAAAAATATATCATTAATTTTACTATATAACACCTGGGTCTTGTTTTATGCAGTAGATAGCTTCCACAGAAAGCCCGCATGAAAAAAAAATCACACAAAAATAGACTTAACTTACTTTGAAAAATGGGGGATAGGGTCTGTAATTTTCAGAATTTGCATAATAGCAAAGCAACAAGGAAAAATTACTTTAAAATTCGCATTAAAAAAAAAAGGAAATAAAGTATGACTAATAAAAAATATCTAATATTTGAAAAAAATTGGTATATGACAAACTTTTTTTACTTTTTTTTATTAACTACAGTATGCGGTTCATTTGTAAACTGTTAAGAAAGCAGATTTGTGATGTGATGTAGCTTCTCCTTGAATGGAGTCAAGAATCTCTCAGCAATTATGCCCAGAGAAACTTGTTAGCCACTTTATTTTCCATTCCCCACTCTAAGTTTCCCCATATTCTGCTCCATCCCATTTACACAATTAGTGCCAATTTCAGTCTTGTGCTATGTTAATGATTTTCTGTTGACAACTGATTTTTACTACTGAAATAAATTTTAAATGTTTACATTTGTTTCTATATTAAAAAAAATGAAATCGCAATCAAAACAAAAAGATTATACATTATCATTAGAAATATTATTTTCAGTTTATAAAATCAATAAAATCTTCATTATTTATTTTAAAAATCTACATTATTTATTTCTGTTATACCTAACAAAATACATTTTAAAAGTTTAAAGTTTTTGAATATTTATTGCGATATTTTTATATGTAAGTATAAATCTATTATTATTATTGACTCATTAGTATAAGTAGGTTATTTATTCTAGATACAGCTTCAGGTTGTATTTACATTAGTTGCAATATAACATTTTTGAAAAAAAAAAAAGTATTTCAAGTCAAAATAAGTTATTAATAATTTAAATTTCTTGATATCTAATAAATATAGTGAAATATGAAAAATATTAAGAAGAAACATGGATTTCATAACTTCAAAATTGCATTAAAATAATCCACATAAAACGAGACCCAGATGTAATTAGTAATAATAATAACTCTGTTTGGTTAATATCTGTTAAAATAGTTAAAATCTCATTTAGATGAATTTTGTCAAACTTATGGATTGGGGAATAAGATTTAATTTTATTCAATGTTATTAATATATATATTTAGCTTAATAATTTTCCCTTATAAAATTAAAATGGATGCTCCCATTTCTGGAAAGATATCAAATTTGAAAATGAAAATCAATAAGATAAACATATTAAAATGATAAAGAATAATAAAATATATAAATAAAAATTAATTTCCTGAGCTAAGTAAGAATAGTCCATTATGTCAATATTTTTATAATCCTGGTGGAGATCTCATGGTGTAGTGTATTTATCCATTGGTTTAGTAGATATATATTAATTCCAAATTGATGGATTATCAGCATTATCCAATTGTTTTATTGTAATGAAGTACAATACATCTTTCGAAGATCACCCATTTATCCAAATAGACATTCTACACATTTAATAATTTTGTTTGGCGTGCAAATTGGTTTCGAAACCGTTACAATATAATTTTCTTCTACTCGCAGCACATTGTAAAATACTTTTAAATATATATAATTATTTTTAAGATATTTTGTGCATAGAAAATAATGTAAGAAAATGAAGTTGTTACTGGAAATTTAAATAGTTCTTTTTTATATTAATATCTTTCAGATTTCAAAGAAAAAATATTTTTCCTATAATCTATTAAGATCCTTAAGTTTATTTTCAGTATATAAATGAATCAATATTTCTATTTGTTTTACACATGAAATTAAACCTTTTCTGAATTGATAGAAATTCAATTCTAAATAATAAAATAATATGGAACAAATATACATTAAAAGAAAATAGTTGTTGAGAAATTCATTTTTTGTTTTAATCCTCCTTATTGTTAAGAGTGAAGTGTTAATATCACATGGTCTGTTTCAATTTTTATGCTTGATTTACTTGCTCACTGTTATATAAACATTAAGATAAAAAAATTATAAAATTGTTTTTTCAATTTCAAACCTGGTTAATTATTAAAACGTTTGACATTTAGATAAGTATCATTTTAACTTTATTTTTGTCAAAGTAAATGTTATTTATTTATTTATTTTTATTAAGTATATATATATGTATGTATGCATTTAATAATAGGTAATTTATTCATTAATTAGATGATTTGGTTAGAGATGGTTGTAAATGTGTGTATAAGTGTTTTGTTAACTGTAAGTTATCCTTACAACTCCCCTTTTTTACAGGGTTAACATTTTAATTTACGGTAAAAATTTTAACACTAATAAATTTTAATATGTTCCTACAATATAGTTATATTTATATTTGGATTTAGTGAAGGGTTATATATTTTTTTTACTATTTCATCTTCCTTATAATTGGGCTATATTAATTTTGGAATGATCCAAAATTAAGTACTTTGATGGTTAAGATTCAAATAATAATGTGTTTCCTTCTTGGATAAATATATTTACTAGCCTTATTCCTGCTTCTTTAAGACATGGATTTATAAAGATCTAAATAAATACCAGAGTATCCATTTGTTAATATGGATTGACTCCATTGTTCTAACTTAATTCAAGGTATCCCAATAATCACATTTATGCATTGATTGGAGAATACCCTCATCAAAATTAATACTCTTAATTATATATTTTTTACACTGATCATTAGTTCTTTTTATTTGACTTCGGTATAGTTTACATTGCCCAAATACTTAACTTGGTGATTACTTTTATTCTTTATATATTGTTATGAACAGCCAAAGTAAAGATTTCAAAATGAGTGAATTATATGTACCTTGAACCTCTCTGTGGTTTATCCAGAATGCATTAGGACCTGTCTTTTTAATGATGGTATAAGGTCCTTCATATTTATTATAAAAATTGTTATTTGTCCTCTAATGGTTTACTGGGATATGGGGTCTTTATCAACACTATCTCCAACTTTAAATTGGTAAATGCATTTTTTTATTTCTATAATTTGCCATTTTAATAAGTCATTCATGAGCTTGTAAAATGTCATTTTCTTTAAGATTATTAAGTATTTTTCCAATATTTTTTATATTTATACATATACATTTATAGCTGTGTATTTACACTTTGTAGTATTATAAATTGTTTTGGCATTTCCTTATCCTATCATACTGACCATTTGGTCTACCTTCTATTTTTGATCAAGTAGCCAAAATAGAATTTCAATGAACATGTGTGTGCATTCTTTTATATTCAAGTTAATTTTTATATATATACTTCCTTCATCAATGTTTATGTCATCAAAGTTTTTCTATGTACACATATTCCTTTCCCTTTGATAATACTATAGTGGGTTCAATCATTGTTCATAGTTCATCTTCATATTCTAATGGTCACAGCTCTTGAAAGTCCTTTCTTAATGTGCTTATCCTTTTTAAGCATTGCCATTCATGTGATTAATGAATGTGAAGGGACCCTCATAAGTATTGCATAGTTTATGAAATGTGTGACCTTTCTGTTTATTGACGCAATGGATTTCCATTTGTGAATCATCTTTTTGATTATATGAGAGATTTTAAGCATTGTGTTAAGTATCTAGGATGATCAAATTCACTAAGTATACTTGTGTTTTCATAACTGTTCTTTTTATAGTGACAATCTTCCTTTGTGGAAGCCATACAATTAATAATGCTCCATTCTGGTGATTGTCATTTAGTGTACCAACATTGTATTTCAAAAACACATGGGTTCTATTTTAATGGGGAGTATGAACAGGATGATATGATGTTAGATATTCATCTAATTCGCTCATCACATTACTTTCTTTCAAATATTCCTCCATTATATCTTTGGGATAAGATGTTGTTTTGAATCTCATAGATTCATTATTCCTCTCATGGTTAGTCTGTGTTGTATAACTATACAGATTTATTTTAGTGTTCATTTGTGGGGTTGATGCTTGGATTTGATGTTTAACCCAATACATATTTGGATCTGATCTTACTTAGTTTTAATGAGGTAATTTTCAATTTCAGGCATTTTATGATATTGAAGAGTTGGTTTATAATAAGGATAAAATATTTGTTGTAGATCTTTAAGAGTAACTTCCAAATGATTTTCTTCAACATTTTGTTCCTTTCTATTATCATGGATATATGTATTGGTTTGAATGTGATGTATTTCAGTCTTCGACTCTGTTTTCAAGCTGATTATACTCTTATCCATTATATTTGTAAATTTTATTTATGTATCTGTCTCAACATTATCTATTTTAGCTTGTAATTTTTTTTCCATATCATTTAATTTCTGATTCACAATATTCATGTCACTTCTTAAACCAGAAATACTATTATCTAATTTTTGATTTAAATTATTCATGTCACTTCTTAAACCAGAAATACTATCATCTAATTTTTGATTCAATTTATTCATGTCATTTCTTAAACCACTATTATTATCATCTAATTTTTTGTTAAAACCACTTATGCTATTATCTAATTTTTGATTAAAACCACTAATGCTACTATCCATTTTATTCATTAATATTTGGAACATTTGCATTACAGTTGGGATATTGTCTATAGCCTGTGTTGCATCAATCTTAAATGATTAAGTGATTTCGATTCTAGATGATTGATCTATATCTTCAAATGTATTTTGGGTTTGAAATAGCATCTGATCTGTATTTTGTGTCTGTAGAGGGTCTTCAATTATAGTTGTAGAACCCCCAGGTGTTTGTAGTAATGATGTTTCATTTGACAGTACTACTAATGTCATCACTTAGTTCATTTTCCGTATCTTCTTGTATTTTACTAGAGCATTCAGTAACTTTGTTTACAAACATTTTCCCACTTCTAAGAAACATTAATTTATTTTAATTCAATTATTTATAAAGCTTAGATTTATTTATAACTATTAAAATATTATACCGTAGGGTTCCTTACCACTTCATGCCATTTGTATATACTTATGATGTTATTTATGGTATACATATATTTTATCACTTATGTTTACATTTAAATTTTATCCTACTTAACTCGTCTATTTTATACATGATTTATTCATCATTTATTTAAGTATTGATCTCTACTAATCATAATATATATATACACACACATATATATATATCACTTTCAATACTATTTATACATGTTTCCAGTTTTTTTTTTAAATCCAATGGTTAAAATTCCTTTGAAACTTATGTTTCTAACATCTAATTTGGCTGTGCCATATTTAACATTGCCAATACTATCATTTTGATCCCAAAGTTGTTGGCACCATATGAATGTTCATACCAACATGTTGCATGCCATATATAAGAGGATGTTGCATGCTATGTGTAACAGTAGGGATCTATGATTCAAAGCTCACAATATGGAATCAAATTGGTTGTTCTATTTGTAATGATGTAAAAATCTATGATTCATGCCCAACAATTAGTATGCCATATGAATCGGGTATGTCAATATGCCTGGATATGAACATGACATGTTAAGCAACATACCCCAAGTCTATATGTGTTGGTGTACCTATCTTTCAATCTTCAAAGTTGATGGAACCATATGTAATGGGACATCAGTTTTCACAAGAAAAAGGGTCACATCTTACTACAATCGGACGTAAGGTTTCGGGTAGGATGTTGGAGATGAAGCAATGAAATTTTAAGTCCATGATTACATCTATCTTTAATATGCTAGCTCAATAATTACTAGATAAATTTAGACATAATTTAGACTAGTTCATTCACCTCTCATTCCTCTTGCATTCTCCATTATGCCATGATTTTCGAACTCATGGAGAATTTGCAATTGACTCTCTTCAATGATGGATTTAATCAACTCATTCATTATTATGTCTCTATGTAAGTAATGACTAATAAAATGTATTTCTAAAATGTTTATAATATTAACACACACACATATAAATAAATATTGTGTAGCTATTAATGATTAGTCTGTTTATTTATTAATATGAATGTAATAAGATAATGATTAAGTAGAGATCAGATTAATAACTCTAATATTTAATAACGAAAAGGTAATATAACAAGATAAATAAAATAATGAAAGACAAGGATGACCTTTTATCATTTAAAAATATTAATAATATTCCCATTCCATATCCTATGATAAAATTTCATACCTTGATAACCTTTTCTAAAGAAAAGAATATAAATCAAATTAATATATATATAATAAATAACAGTAAACGAATTCAAAAGATTACTGACTTAAATGACTTATTAATACATTTATAGTCATTTCATCTTTGCTTCACAATTATTATTATGAGTAACTCATTTTTAAATGTAAGATCTCTTTCATAAGTATTTGTAATAAAAAAAAAAAAAATTAATTTTACTATATTAATTAATAATAATAATAACTCTATTTGTTTAATATCTGTTAAAATAGTTAAAATCTCATTTAGATGAATTTTGTCAAACTTATGGATGGGGAATAAGATTTAATTTTATTCAATATTATTAATATATATATTTAGCTTAATAATTTTTCCTTATAAAATTAAAATGGATACTCCCATTACTGGAAAGATAAGATATCAAATTTGAAAATGAAAATCAATAAGATAAACATATTAAAATGATAAAGAATAATAAAATATATTGTATTGGGTGCGTTCATATGAGTATTCGGAGTACACTATTTGCTCGGTTTAACTGGGTTTAAACCTTATTTATCATAAATTTATAATTCCATATTATAAATATTATGTGAATGAAACAGCTCTTTGAGCAGAGAGGGGAATACTACATGATACCCACAGTCAGACAGCATAACACAATCATATTTTCAGACTGTGGCCCACCTCAACTGCTAGATTCAAACCCCTACCATCCAAGCACTTTATTTGTTTTGGAGTAAACCCTGGGCACCAGTTAGCTACAAGAACTAATGTGTTTGAATAGTAGGCCCATAATCCAGCACTCGAAATATCCCATAACTAGTTCAGCAAAGTAATATAAGGACAAATTGTTGCTTCAATTAGTGGTAAAAAGAATTGACTGACAAAATTAAGCTTAAAGATAATTTATTTAACTAGATATTTATTATTGTAATTCTTAACTACTTTTATAAAAACTTAATTAATTTAGACAGTGATAATTATCTATAATGACCACACACATTCTTAATTCACAAAATATAAGACAACTTGAAGCATCAAATATACAAGGCATTTAAATAAATACATGAATCAATATAATATAACAAAAAGTATTCACATACACGACATTTCAAAACATGCACATAAACAGTTCTTTATGCATGCTATAGAGTTCATTATTATTTGACTCTGGGAGGCTTCAACTTATTGCAATGGCTACTTTAATTAGAAATGGAAATAAGAAAATGTTGTTACCTAGGATTTTACAATATGGATACTTCTTGCTGTTTGCTGTGAACTTTATTTTCAATAGGACCTTGTCTTCTTGCTGGTTGTTACTTTACATGGAAATATTTCCAGCTGGCTGGATTCAAGGTTTTATGCTTAGTATTTCTTGGCATTATTCTTAGATACAGTTAGACATTAGGAAGCTTCAGATTGTTACATTGGCATCACTTTTATCAGGCAAATTGTTGATCTTCCATTAGACTAAGGGTTGGAGCAAAAGTTGTATGATTCTGATGATGATTAACACTGCATTTTCTTTATTAATGAATACATGAGAAGACTGACAGAACTGATTTAATCCGATTGTGATCCCACTGAACTGAACTGTTATCTGAACTGATTAATTGATTGAACTGTTATCTGAACTGATTGTCCGATGAAAAACTGGACTATTTATATGATCTGTTGTCATTTTGATGTCCACCAGCTATGTTTGTTGTTGAAATTCCTTAGATAAGCTTTTAGTCCTGTTGTTGGGAATCTTTTAATTAGTGGCCATTGCAACTTGTTGTTTTTAGTGTGGATTTTTAATTAGTAGCCATTGCAGTTTTGCTTTTACATTTTAACTTCTATATCATTTTTTAATATTTAACACACAGGTATTTATTTTATCATGACACACATTTATTTTACTATCCTTTATATTTACAATCATTTGCAATTTACACATATATATTTCTAAATCAAGTTTTAATTTTTTTTAAAATTATCTTTTTCTTCAAATAGTTTTAAATGAAGAGAGATGGTACCTTTAATTTTATAAAATGATTTCTTAAACTTTTATCAAGTTAAACCTTCTCCCCCTTTTAATTAATTAATAGTAACTTTTATAAATTATTTCTTTTTTTTTTTTGTTTAATAAAAAAAACTCTTTAAACTTTTTATAAATAACAATCTCTCAAACTGAATCATACAACTTTTATTGATTATTTTCTTTTATTGAGCTGTATTTTATTTTAATAATTTTTAGACAAAAATTATATATATATGTACCGATATAATATTGATACAATATAAATAAAAATTAATTTCCTGAGCTAAGTAAAAATGGTCCATTATGTCAATATTTTTATAATTCTGGTGGAGATCTCCTGGCATAATGTATTTATCCATTGGTTTAATAGATATACACTAATTTCAAATTGATGGATTATCAGCATTATCCAATTGTTTTATTGTAATGAAGTACAATACATCTTTCGAAGATCACCCATTTATCCAAATAGACATTCTACACATTTAATATTTGGGTTGGCATGAAAATTGGTTTTGAAACCTTTGCAATATAATTTTCTTCTACTCACAGCATATTCTAAGATACTTTTAAATATATATAATTATTTTTAAGATATTTTGTGCATAGAAAATAACATAAGAAAATAAAGAAATTGTTACTGGAAATTTAAATAGTTTTTTTTATATATTAATATCTTCTTTCAGATTTCAAAAAAAAAAAAAAACATTTTTTCTATAATCTATTCAGATCCTTAAGTTTATTTTCAGTATATAAATGAATCAATATTTCTATTTGTTTTACACATGAAGTTAAATCTTTTCTGATTTGATAGAAATTCAATTCTAATATGGAATATAAATATCCATTAAAAGAAAATAGTTGTTGAGAAATTCATTTTTCCTTCTAATCCTCCTTATATCATGTGTTTTGTTTCAATTTTCATGCTTGATTTATTTGCTCATTGTTATATAAACATTAAGATAAAAAAAATTATAAAATTGTTTTTTTTTTTTTCAATTTCAAATCTGGTTAATTATTAAAAAGTTTGACATTTAGGTAAGTATTGTTTTAACTTTATTTTTGTCAAAGTAAATCTTATATATATATATATGCATTTAATAATAGATAATTTATTTATTAATTAGATGGTTTGGTTAGAGATGGTTGTAAATGAGTGTATAAGTGTTTTGTTAACTATAAGTTACCCTTACAATATATTGGTACTTATTTATAAATGAATACACAATAACTTTTAACATACATTTGCTCAACAAAAAAAATGAATGTCAAATGTGTAGTTCCAATACATCCCAACTTATAATATATATACAGTAACCCTCTCCCACCTTTCCTATCCACAAATACCCAGGGGCACCAATTCTACTGATCATAGAATAAACTATTAGTCTGATCTTGCTTTAAAATTATTAATGAGACTCTTAAAATGCTGTCCTACCTTAGCTTAGCTCAGTTGGGGGCTACAGAGATCTATAGGGTGTAAAATGTATATTAGACATGGGAGGAAACATTGTGATTAATAGGAACAAAACATCTATTAAGTTAATAAAATAAATAAAGAATTAAAATTGGTAAAGTTCTACCATTTAAATTGACAAGTTATAGTCTATACCTCATCTCCTCTCATCATCCACATGCACTGAACAACCTCTACTGTATGATAAAATTAAATTAATAAAATAAAGATTTAATGCTGATTACCTATACTGCATAGTAAGTTAGAATTAAATATAAAATAAAATATAACATTACTTAACTTTTACTTGTACAGTAATTTAAATTAAATAACTGAATTAATGTCTAATCTAAATAATAAGTGAATATCTCAGGGAATTAATTTATTACGTGGCTTAATTTTAAATCTATACCTTCCAAAAACTACTAATTACTATTATAAAAGTAATGATGTAACTTAAGCAATATCCTAATAAAATAATGGTAGTTATATAATGAAAGGAATAGGGTGTATTTTGATTTCAATTCATCATCTAAATAATAACAATGATAAAATTTTCAGAGAATCATTAAATAATCAACATTTCATACAGTGTTTAGATCAAGAAAAGCAACACCATCAGATCTGGACATATCATTAAATTATGGAATAGTGCAATCATATATTAGATATGTAAATGTGTGTGTATCTGTGGAAATATAAAAGATGAATGCCTGTCAAAGAAGAATTCTGAACACAGCTTTAAATAAATAAAACATTTATTTACAAGATAATTTAAACAAACATTTGGTTTTATGGTTTATGCATAGACATGTTTTGGATGTTTCTAACATCAATGGTTAAATGGTTTACATAAGAACAAATAATATAAAGATAACTTTCTGCATTTTATTTCAACATATGCCAGCTATCAGTGCCTTCTGATAGACTTATAAAAGAAACATTATCATGCTAGTACTAAAATAATAACACAAAACTAAAGTTCTTGATATTTTAATTGCAAAATTTACCCAAGCTATCAGTCAATTCTGATAAACATAGGACACAAAAACATTATAATACTACACTGAAATAATTAAATATAAAATTATTCTATATTTGGTATTTTATTTTCAGTATACTCAAGCTATCAATCAATTTTGATGTGTTCATGAGAAATAAAACTCTATTAACACTGACATTAAAATTATAAAATGAAACTAAAGTTATTGGCATTTTACTTCAAATGCACATCAAATAATATGAGAGAGGTTTAAATCTAAGAGTAAGAGGTCAAGCTATCCTTCATAAACCAAATAAGTAATTCTATTAATTAGCTACCCTTTCTTTTCTTTTGCTTACCAATTCAAATGAGGATGAAACATTATGAGAGTTGATGGTATAAAATCTAAGTAATTAATATAAAACGATTTGAAATGATAATTAAAGAGTTACACATTAATGATGGATTTCTCCATACCTTCCAAATTAATGTTATGCATGCATCTGAATTAGACTATCTGTTATAAAATAATATAACTAAATCCAATCCATTTACTTATGAGATTGGGATAAATATCACAATACGGATGATGACAATGGCCAACCAAGCTTCAACACTAATTCTACTTCAGCTATTCTGTGAGAAAAATCAATCCTACCTTTATTTTCTTTTCTTATCAGCAAACTATCTTACACTTGGCTATGAATAAAAGATGGAACACCTTTCACACAACTACATGAGGAATAAAAGACTTTCATAACCCTAATCATTACAAAAACACCCAAGTCTAATTTCTGAGACTTAAATCAAACTGGTGTGGACATGGTCTCATCACCAAGAAAATAAGGAAAACACATTATTCGGCTTCTCATACTATAATTCATAAAATACAACTACTTAATCTGGAGGATATAATCTACTCCTAACAAATATTTCAATAAGCTAAGGGAGAGCTTTCTCAATTCCAGACAATATACTATATAATCCACTCATGGCAAATACTCAAATAAATTAAGGGAGAGCTTATTTCCATCCCTGAAAAACAATATATAACATATACGATTTCCCTCTGCATAGCCACTAAATATATTTCAATCTAAGCATAATAAAGAAATAATAAATTCATACTTAAATAACTTTCTAAACTTTCCATCTCTCTTGGCACATTTTATTGTCCGAAACCAATGGGGATTAAATTATTTCTATTTTCAATTCAAACATTATTATAATTGGATTAAATAACAGACACATATATAAAAGCATAATAACGCATAAAGAATTTCAAATCACATTTAATAAAAAAATACTGTAACGACATTAATTAATAAATTATAAAGATAATAATGAATAAATGTCTCCTTTCTGACAAGTATAATATTTTAACTTGGAAATATATTAATTATTATTAAATAAGCAAGACAAAATAACTTCCAGCAAAGCAAAGACGAAATGATTCTTTAGTATATTTGGCATTAGCACCAAAATTAAAATAAAGAGTTTGGTTTGGGATATACAATAAACCTTTAAAATTGGAGTAAAATAATTATTAAGAAATAATATTTATAACTTCTTGAAAATGCAAAGATAAACAATAAATTTTATATAATGACTTTTTTTCAAAACGGGCTATTAACCTCTTAATAACGAATGGATATTTCTATTGCTAGCATGCACATATAGAAATATAAGCACATAATAAAAACTATATATAAATAATACTAATTACCCAGTATAATATCTCTCCATATTATATCTTTATGAGATGTTCTTCTAGAGAAAAATAATAATTAAATAATAAAAATACAAATAAAAATCATAAGATAAAATCTTAAATCTACCTATCTATCAAAAAAATCATTAAGACTTTTTTGCTGGAACAAAAAGTTCATTTGTAATCTATAGATTACATATCTTAGTCATATACTAAAGATGATGATCATGGGTATCATAAATATGGACAAACATATAACAATTTCCTGCAGGGAGATAAATAATATTAATTTGGATCCAATTGAACAGCATTTCAATGTTTTTTTAGCAATAGTTAATGAAACCGCTGGCAATATTACATATGAGAATTCTTCATTATGGAATTAAACATTTATTAAGGCTTAAGTGGAGCAATAATTTATTGCTTAATTCCTTAGATTTATTTAAGCATTTATTCAAAATTTTCAAAAGGTCATTCACAAAGCAAATCGTGCCTCAGTTCATAAAATTCATTTGAATTTACTTAAGTTTATTGATAACACATTTTAATAAAAAAAATTAATAATCATCTGAAATCTGGCATGGCCACTTGATGGTGTTGATGCTATACAAACATAATCAAATGTAACTTTTTTTTTTATATAATGTGATTTTTTTTTTTTTGATTAAACAAATTTTTATTTCATTTATAACATGATTTCTTTTTTATTAAACAAATTTTTATATTCATTTTCATTGTTTTTTTTAACCTGACATTTTTCTTTATTCAACAAATTTTGGTAATTTAACTTTGTGTTTATTTTTCTGATTTTAAAATTTTTGACTGTTTCATGTCGAAAAAAACTTGTTTTAACCTCACCGAAAAAATATAATTCAATTATTTGAGACTTGTTTCAACTTTGTTCTACCTTTTTTTTTTGAGGGTCCAACTACAAAAATATCATGATGTTACTGTTCATTAATTTGAAACAATACTACTTATAAACCTTGACCCCTTCTATCAGTCTGAAGATAAAAAGTCAGAGAAAAATCAGGATGTACTATTTTTAAAATAGAAGATAGTTTGTTTGTTAATTTTTAATTTATTTGGATAAGCTAAAACTACTTGTTCTAAGAACTTCTTTTTAATATGATGAAAACCTTGCTCTGTTTGAAACTTTCAAGTCTATCTTTGATCTTTTTTAAAAGTTGAATCAAGGATAAAGAAACCACTGCAAAATTTTCAAAGATCTAGTGGTAGAAATTAATAGGCCTAGAAAAGACCGCAACTGACACCTATTGGTAAGTAAAGTGCAGAGAAATGTTGGGTTATGGTAAGCTTATCAGGGTGAGGCTTAATACCATAATTTCTAATTAAGAAACCTAAAAATGATAACTCCTCCATGGTCAAGTAATTTTTGTGCAAACAGTTCAGATTGTTCCAAATGTTTTTCCAAGATTCCTTGAGGCAATAACAGCAACATCGATATACAATACAATAAGATTCTTTATTCTGACTGACAAGACCTGGTCAAGATACCTCAGAAGTCCTGATCTGCTATAGAATCCAAAAGCCATACATTTAAAAATATATGTATACCCTTTATAACAAAAGCTGGTGTACTGGCAGTCAGACAGGTGAAGAGAAATTTGCCAGTAACTGTTGGTCAAGTCCAGAGTAAAAAAATGGTTTTTCCTTGGACTTTAGACAGATGTTCTGTTAAAGTAAAAGGAATGTCTCTTTCAGAAACAGTGATGGCATTCAACTAACAAGCACCTAAACATATTCTGACAGACCCATCTTTCTTTTTTACACTATTAAAGGGACATCTCATTCCATCATCTGCTGTATATGACAGGCCACATCCGCCTTATATTGAAAATATTCAGTGCAAAAAAATCAAATCAGTGCAATTAACTGATTATCTTTTCCTTTTGCAAGAAAATTTTCTTAATTACAAAGTAGTGTCAAGAATATTATGATTTTAATTTAAGTTTTCAACATGTTTTTCAATATCAAAGTTTAAGGAGGGAAATATCTGAACAATTGTATTTATAAAAATTTATTTAATTGGTTGTTATAAAAAACTATTATGTTGGAGAGAGATTGTGATTGGCTTGTAGAAAAGATTATTCTAGAAAAAATAATGGGGATGTGAATAAGTGAGAAGATCCAAGTATCTGGCAAGAAGAAATATTCCTAATTTAGCTGTTAAAGAGAGAGCAGTCAAGTCCTAATACAGCTGATAAAGAAGAAAAAAGCAGAAGTCTTTACCAAGCTATTTCATAGAATAGCATAAATTTTAACCAGGCTTATTGTATAATATGAGTTTAGTCATAAAAATGATTTGTACAGTGAAAACCATATTCTAATTTTCAGCTGAAAACTAGATATCATATTCCTCCATGTAACCTGCTTTCACTGGAATAAAATGTAGAGAAGCCATTACCCCCTAAAGTAATCTGCAACTTTATCTTCAACCAAAAGTATGAGTCTCTGTATTTTTAGTGTCATCTGAAAATTTAGTGAAAATAAATTGATAAAATGTGATATTTTTTAATCTGGAAATCCTGCATGCCAAGAAAAGAACAAATTAATTATGTTTATGTGTAGAAGCCTTTAAGAAGAAAACTCAAATGGAAAAACTGAAAATTATAATTGAGAATGACTCCACAGAAAAAAATAAAACCATGTATTTTTATTAATAGTAAAAAAAATATTTTTTTTTTGTAAGAATTCGTAATGAATATTTTCATTAAGTTAATGTATTCCAATTGTAAAACATATTTTTTTAAACTTAAATATTTAACAAAAGTTTTTCCAACCGTTAAAAGTTAATTTATGAATAGAAATTAGCTGACTGATTATAATTTTTATATGAAAATATTCATTTTTGATGAAATGAATGTTTAAAATTTCATACTATCACGTCATTTTTTTGTTTATTGTTAATCAATTAGATATTTAATCTTAATTTCTCTATTCTATCCAATTCCCATGTGTGTAATTTTATTTCATGACAGCATAATGTTCTAGGATTTTTTTAAATGAACCCAATAAAACTATTTACTTAGCAAGATAAACGTAGGAATTATTTAAAGTGATTTATAATAAGCTGCTTTATTTATCTAGTTGTTACAGTAATAGTTTATAGTTTCCTGAGCTAGATTTGTACATAGCAGTTATTGTAAGGGTTTATATTTAGTGTAATGGATACTCAGATGATGATAATCATGATTGATGCCAAAGGGATATCCTTTAAAGTCCATGCATTACATTTCATTTAATTTATTATTTCTTTAGAAATTTAATTTATAGTTGGCTAGTATATTAATGGTAGTAAGTGACCAGAGCATTAATGATGATCAGGATATTTTTAGTATCTCAGCATTATTTGACTTATTGCTGTATTTTGGATGAACTCGCATCTAAGTATGTGCATCCAGATAATTATTGTTTGTATTCCTCCCTAGGTTTGGCAGTGGTCACATATTTAGCCAGGCCTATAGTGGACCACTTTCAAATGCAGTCATAAGATTGACTGTTGATTTATTTTTTAAATTGATCATTCATGATGATGAATAATTATTACTTTTGTGTAAGGCTGGTGAACATATAGTTAGTGCTGTGATGATCTCTCATGTTTTTTACTTTTATAATTAATTATATATTTTGTTTATTTGAAGATGATGATGGTTTCCATCACATAATTCATCCATAATGTGGTATACTGTTACAAATGCCTAACCAATTATGGGGCATTGTAACCTCAGATTTCTTCTTATTAACCCTTATTTTCCATACTGTTACAATTGGAACCCAAACTGTGGACCCAATGATAATCAGGTGTTGGTAGTTAGTGATCACATCACTTGAATCTCAGATATACACCTGAAAAACAATTTTTTATTTTGATTGCAGATTTAATTTAAGATATATTATTGTAAAATGTAACAAGAGTGTAGAGGATGATTGTTATAATTTGATTATAAATTATAAAATAGAAGTATTAATGTTTATTTAAGGAGTTCATATTTAAAGATGAATGAAAATTAAAGCATGATTTTAGAGATTAAATTGAGTTTTTGATTGTTGAAATTTGTTTAGATCTACTTTCAGTTTGGTGATGGATGGAAGTTTTTATTGTTATCTTTAGGATGCAATGTTTTCATGCAACTCCATGGTGTGTTTTTTCTCAGCCATTGCTCCAACCCTCTTTCAGATTTTTTGATTTTTTTATTGCTTATCATGATCCACTTACATAGTCCTACCATAATCCTTAACCTCTAAGTTTTCAAGAAAAGGAGCAAGGCATAGTTCTGAATTTACAGTGCTTAAAACTCAAGGAGCAAGGCTTTGCAAAGAATTTTGCATTATTTGGGGTAGTAGCTTATAGTATCTAAATTGAGATAGACCTTTGGGTGTTCAGGATGCATTGTATACTTATAGTCCAGTGACTGGATTCTGTATCTATCTCAGGATTGCAGGTCACTATGCATTTTTTTGCTATCAGATTCTCATCAGATCTCTAAAAAATGTTTTGATAAATGGTTATTGACATGAATTTGTTCTTGTACATACATATGTACTTATAATAAAAATATAACAGAAATGGAAATCAATCATACACACATGAACAGGATAGAATTGGAGAATAAAACAGGGGAAATAAATTAATGCAATAAAGCCAGGTTTTGAGACAATAAGATTTAAAGAAAAGAAGATTAGGGGTAATAAGAATAATAATGTTAGTAGTACTAGAAGATAAAAGGTTACATGAAAGAGGAGATGATGTTAAGCTTATTTTATGACATATTTTAAAAAAGTTTATATTTGTATTTTCTGTGTAAAACTAATTTAATGCAGTTTTGATATTAAAAATTTATAAAAAAAAATGCATATGCTAACAAAAGTCAAACTGAAAACATGATGAGAAAGAGTATAATAAAGAAAAAATGATACTTAAAGGATGTTGCTCACAGAACTAATGACACTGCAATGTTATTCCAAGTGTTAGAACTGTTTAAATAAATAAAAGAACAAGATAAACAAAGAGAAGAGGATAAAAATAGAGAAGAATAAAAACAAGAGGATAATAAAAAAGAATTTCAAATACTGCTACAGAAAATAGATGAAAACTGTAAAAATAAGGCTAATGAAATAGCAGACTGACTCAAACAAATTAGAGAAGAAATTCTAGTGAAACAAAATAAAAAAGAAAAGATATAAAAATAAAACATTCACAAGAAGCAATGGAGAATAAAATAAGTCAAGTAGAGAAGGCAATAGAATATGTGAATAATGAAAGTCAAAAAGCCTGGAATCTGTACAAGAGCTAATAGCAGACCTGGTTAATCAAATAAAATTTCTGCAGGTCAGAGATAATGACAGAATCAGTGAAAGAGTAAAAAAGTTTGAGAATGAGATCATAAACAGAGATGATCAAATTGAAAAAATAGCCATGTCTATAATAAAAAGAGAACTTGAATAAAAGAAAATAGAAGAGGCAAAGATAGATAGTCAATATGCAAATCAAATACCTGGAATTGTAAACTAGTTCCTTAAAACAAGATCTTTTTCAGGAAATATTGGTGAGGGACCTGTTGAATTTGTGCACTGTCTGAAAAAATATTTTAGCATTAGTGCAATGACAGAAGATGTAAAGCTAGCTATAGCTTGTAGTCATCTTCAAGGTGCATCCCAAGCATGGTGGGATTCATTATTTATCCATCTTCAAATTTTTATTAAGTTTAAACAAGCACTTATAAAATTCTACTGGAGTTAAGATTACCAGGAAGGGATTAAACAAAATGTCCCAAGAGAAGTGTCCTCCTGGTAAGAGCCTACACTCCAGTTTTTTCAAAAGCAAATGTTAAAATTGAGAGTCCTCACTGTAGATCCTCATTCAGAATTACAAATAATAAAAATATTACAACAGCTTCCCAAGACATATTGAAAGAATGTTAATCAGCACAGACAAGCATACAACTGAGTTGAGTTTAACCTATTAAATGCATCTGATAGTAGCAAACCTGCATATGCTGAAAAGAAAGGGATTTAAACCTCTAACTAAATCAGCATATAGAGCAGACAATAATTCACATATGAATGCCATCTAATATGGGAAGTGAAAAATCAAACCACTACCAAGTATCAGGACAGAAAAGATGATATGCAACTATGAAAAAGAACATGGAGATCGATAGTCCTACCAAAACCCAAATAATTATAAGATCTGGAAGTAAAACCTCCACCAAAGGAAATACTCATCAGGAATATGATCCTTTAATCTCTCCCAGAACACAGACAATTAGATGAATCAGAAGTAAATCACCTCTCAACACAAGGAGTTATGAGATCTGAAGAGTGCAGGTATGCATCTGAGCAAAGAAACAAGAACAATATGAAATTAAAACAGAGGAAAGAAAAGCTACTTTGCAGAAATTGGGGGTAAATATTATGAAGCATAATAGTTTTGCTTTCAGTGCTGATGGTGGATAGATTATGTTCTTATAGCTTTAGGGATGTGGTTTGTGATTTTCAAAGTTTTATCTCAGCACTGCACCTACTTAAAGTTTAAACTTTTTCCAAATAAGTCCCCCAGAGGAGCAGGGATTTCTACCAGTCAAATAATGTGTTGTCTATGAGGCACAGAATTGGTCATGGGTGTAGAGCCTCTAAGACTCATAAAGTAAATTAACAAGATATTCCATTTTGTCAAACATTCCTTTGGTAATTTTTTTCAATGTTCCCTCTGGGTAGTAAGTTGCATTATGCTTAAACTGAGATAGGTTTTTACAGTGCTCACGCTGTGTTGTAAACTTGTGTTCTATGATGAGATTTTCTGATCATCATGGTACTGAAGACAGACATGCATGTTTTATGCCAATAGTCATCCCTTCTCCAAAAAAAAAATATTAAAAAATGAGTTTCTTTTGACCAAATAGCCCAACATGGCTTAATAAAATTATATCCCAGCTTGTAAGTTTGTGGAAATGGCTATGCACAGTTGAGCATGAATACAAATTTTTTTGTACTGAAATGAAATTGACTGAATCAAACTATAATATCAAGGAAGAGATTTAACTTAATTTCATTTTCCATATAAGAGTGAGTAATGCACCCATTGTCTACATAGCTGCATTAAAAATAATTAGATAAGTTGGTAGCTTGTTCCTCAGGTTTAGTTTAAGGTTATTTAATTAATGAGGAAAATAATACTTAATTTTCCATGTATATTTTTTATATAATTATAATGGATCTTCAATTAACTAAATATTTTAAGTCCCAATATGATAGTATGAGAATTCTCAAACATTAAATTTTTTAAATAATAATATGATTTTAAAATGAAAATATTTTAATGTTATAAATAATTGTAGAAGGGAGAGAAAACTATAAAAGAATGTAAACAAGTTTTTTTTTAACTCACTCTCTTCAGTAATTAAATAGTTTTAATTTAAACTATGAAAATGTACTAAAAGAAAAATATTTTTTTTCTTTTTTGTAAATTATTTAATAGATATATTAATTTAACTTTAAAAGAGAGATAAAGTTTAATTTTAATAGTACTTTCAAAAAGAAAAAAAATAAGATTTTAATACTTTTGGTAAATTTTATTTTAATTAGTCGAATAATTGTTTTTTTCCTTTTCTCTTTAACTATTTTGTTTTCCTTTTGTAAGAATTTTTTTTAACTAGAAAATAATATCAAGAGTGTTATGATATTAATTTAAATTATTGACTTCTTTTTAATGTCAAAATTTAAGGAGGAAAATAGCTTAACAATTGTATTTATAAAAATTTATCAAATTGGTTGTTATAAAATCCATCATGTTGGAAATAGATTGTGATTAGCTTGTAAGCAAAATTGTTCTAGAAAAAATAATGGGAGTGTGAATAAGTGAAAGGATCTAAGTGTCTGCTAAAAAGAAATATTCCTCACTTAGCTGTTGAAGAGAGAGAGAGAGCAGTCAGGTATTAAAAGAAGCAGAAGTCTTTACCAAACTATTTCATAGAATAGCATAAATTTTAACCAGTTTAGTCATAAAAATGATTATACACCAAAAACATTGTCCTAAATTCAGCTAAAAATTAGACATCATCATCCTCCATATAACCTGCTTTCACTGTAATAAAATGTAGAGAAGCATTTATTCCTTAAAGTAATCTTCAACTTCTTCAACCAAGAACATGAGTTTGTCATCTGAAAATTGTATTGAAAAAATAGATAAAACTTATTTTTAGCCTTGAAACCCTGCAAACCAGAAAAAGGGCAAATAAATCATGTTTATGTGTAGAAGCCTTCAAGAAGAAAACTCAACTGGAAAAACTGGAAATTATAATAGGGAAGAAGAACTCCACAGAAAAAAATAAAATCATAGTTCATTTTAACAAAAATTTTATTAACAATAAATAGTGATTACATACTAATAAAGGATAGATAAATGAATGAATTGTACAATAATATGATTGTATAATGTTCTATTTGTTATCTGGCTAGATTTTGTTATGAGAGTACAATTGTTATACTCTTATGTGGTTAGGTATAGTGATGAGATTCTAAGGACTTGATTAATGGAATAAGCATTTTTTATATAAACATGAATATTTTCTTTTAGAATTTCCTATTCTAATGGTGGTAGGTGAGAGTTGATAATCAGGAAAAGGAAAGGTTAAAGAACAGGTGTCATCAAAGACTTACTGGAGGCCAGGAGCTGGTCACTTTCTTGATTTTTTTGAGGTTTGATAAAAAATGGTATGATTTGTGGTGGGGGTAATTCATGAGAGTTTTGCATCTCACTATCCATATGGAATAAGGACAAAGGTAGAAAGCCTTATTATTGAAAAAAACCATTATGAATGGCATTTTCAAGTGAGAAAATCATATCAGGTCTTATGTTGGAATTGATTATAATTATATCTTTTAGTGTTTTAAGTCTTGGACATCGGTGTATAATATGGTCTATGGTTTCATCTTCACGAGCACACAGACCACATATAGAATGTGTAACTCTTCGGTGATAAAGGAACCAATTCGTGGGAAGCGCATTAAGATTTATTTTAATGATGAAGTCAAGGAATCATAGTTAAAGATATTTTTGTGTGAACACTGCACTTTTATTAATAGTAGAAAATTTTTTTCTGCAAGAATTGATATTTTAAAATATTTTTATTAAGTTAATGTTTTCAAATAGTGAAACATATTTTTTTAAACCTAAATTTTTTTTGTGTGAAGCATTATTTTTTCCTCCTAAAAAAAACAACAAAATGTTAATTAAGCTAAATCAAATATTATCTTTGATTTTCAAAATGTTGTTTTTCCAATTCTTAGTTATTTTAAAGAAATAAGTTAATTAATTCAAAATTAATTTACGAATAGAAATCAGCTGATTGATTATAATTTTTTTATGAACATTTATTTTTTTTGATGAAATGAATGTTTAAAATTTCATACTATCATGCCATTTTTTTTTGTTTATTGTTAATCAATTAGTTATCAAATAATTGTTTTAAAACATTTAATTTATTAGTCTTAATTTCTTTATTCTAGTCAATTCCTGTTTCTTAAATGGCAATATGTGACTTTATTTCAGTGCAGTTTAATGTTTTAGGATTTTTTAAAAATGAACCCAATAAAATTATTTACTCTTAGTAGGGTAAACTTAAGAATTATTTAAAGTGGTTTATAATAAGCTGCTTTATTTATTTATCTCTTGTTCACAACAAGGGTTTATAGAGTTCTTGCTTCCTGAACTAGATTTGTGCACAAATGTTATCAGGAGTAGGTGTTTAGTGTTATGGATATAAATATGATGATAATCATGGTTGCTGCAGAGGGGATATCCTTTAAAGTCCATGCACCACATTTCATTTTATTTATTATTTTTTTTAGAAATTTAAGTTATAATTGGCCAGTACATTAATGGTATTAAGTGGCCAAAGCATTGATGATGGTCAGGTTGTTTTTAGTATCTCAGCATTATTTGACTTATTGTTGTATTTTGATGGAGTAGTACCTAAGTATGTGCATCCAGGTAAATATTGTTTGTATTCCTGACCTAGATTTGGCAGTGGCTAAATAATTAGCTTGATCTATAGTGGACCACTTTCAAATAGAGTTACAAAATTGACCGATGATTTATTTTTATTGTTGATCATTTATGATGATGAATGATTATTACTTTTGTGTAATGCTTGTGTATTTATAGTTAGTTCTGTGCTGATCTCTCATGCTCATTCCTTCTATAATTAATTTTATATTTTGTTCATTTGGGGATGATGATGGTTTCCCATCTCATAATTCAGCCCTAATGTGGTGTAAATGACTACCCAATTAAAGGACATTGTAACTTCAGATTTCCTCTTATTAACCTCTATTTTTCATACTGTTACAATATATATTCACATGTACAGAGAGATATATATAAAAATTTATAAGGCCAGATTATTCTGTAAACTAATATATAAAATATAGTTATTAATATTTACTAATACAGGTAATTTTTATAGTTAAAAATAGTTTTACTTCTGAAGACTAATTTTGAAACAATTTATAAAAACAATTTATTTAATGTACTATAATGTAAATTATTAAAAAATATAAGTATTAATTCATGCCCTGAAATTACCTATCATTTTATTTCTAAATCCCCATATTCTCTGTGATTTGTTTTTACCTATAAGAAAATAATATTTTTTTAATAGCTTTTATAAAACCTTTTAAACAAAACATTATCTATGATATATCATATGCATGCATAGTTCATTGTTTTTGTGCTACATTTATTTAAAGATAATTTCACTTAATGTTTATGAAGAAAATAAAATACCATCTAAGAGTAATGCGTTCATTTGAAACATTTGACTTTGATCATATTTCAATTGACAATAAAATTTGAATTGCGTTTTATCTCTAATCTCATGCTACCAACTTTATAAAGTGGAAAATTTAATTCAGTTATAAATTACAAATTATAAAACAACAGTTAAAATCAACATCTATATTTAATTATTCTAATATCTTATATTTTTATACAGAGTAAATTTTTGTTAATAAATTACTGTTGCTATCTCTTAAAAATTCTTTGTATTAGTAAAATTAGTTATTAAAACAGGCAAAACTTAAAATTAGTTATGTTTAAAATTAGAGTCATCCCTATTATCAGAATGTCTTTATGTTTAAAATTAGAGTCATCCCTATCATCAGAATGTCTGCATTCCTAACCTATTCCATCTGGCTGGTTAGATGTAAAACTCAATTTACCTTATCACGACCAGATAAAGACAAACTGTTCAATCAGATAATTAACAAAGTCAAACAAAGGTACAAATCTATTGCAAACACATTTATATATCAGGAAACCTGGAAGCTTTTCCAAATTTCCAGTCAATAAACACAATTAAGTGATATGAATAAAAATATTCACAAATTACTGATAATTAATCAAACTTTCAATACTGTGGGTTTTTTTTTGTATATTACCTTTGCTTTTTTACTTTTGTTTTATATAACCTTCTGTACTACATAATAATATTGTCATGCTAATAGTCTAATAAATATTATTATTAGAATATATAAAATTGCATTTATTATGTCAATATTTAACTGGATTTATTTGTGTTTAGAAAAAAATCATTTTAGTAATAGCATTTGTGCAGGGTAGGCAGAAAGCAGATTCACTATTTTTTTTATGTTGTTACGTGAAGCAAATTCAAAATTAAAATATCTAAATACCTTCTTTCAGCTGATAGCAGAATGAGATTTTTTCTCATTTCAAATAAAAGCATTTTTATCATTAAGATATTTTTTTAAATAAAATATTTAATCAAATAGTTTATTTTCTTCCATGATGTAATCTGAAAAATGAAAGTAAAAAAAAATCATAAGACTATTATATGTCATTGAATTCAATCCTAGAATAATTGTGCAATTCTGCAAATTGTAATGACCAAAGTTCTAAAAATTGGAGAGTTACTACAGAATTTTTTTATATGTAATGTAAACCAATTTTTATTATTGCTATCGTTTCATCCAGTCTTCATAATTTTGTTTTTAGTGATCAGTTTATCTACTTATTATTTCTCTTTCATAATCATATACCAGAAATTTCATAATAGAAATAAAATAAATGTTATTCATTAAGACAATCTAATGCTTCTTATCAATTGAAAGTCAACAGCAAAATATTAATCTGGACTTATGGTGGCATTACCACTTACGGTTTAGTGATTAGTTATGCTTATATAAATTGGATTATTAATTTCAAAGCAAAAAATATAAATATGGCAGTTAAAATGTTGAGAGTTGTTTTTTTCTACTGTTATTCTGAATGAATAATCTAAAGATGAGAGAGGCTAAGCCTGTTTGTAAACTGCCAAAAATAACTTCAAATTGTACCACTGATATTTTCTATATAAATATGTAGAAGTATGTTAGGACCTTAAATTGTTATATCATTTGATCTTTACTTCTATATAGTTTAGCACAATAGTAGAAGGTTCATGAATCAATTTTCGTTTGAGGAAAATAAAAAGTAAATATCACATGATCACCATTTCTTATGCTTGCTTATAACTGTTATTCAAACAGGCAAAACTCACTATACATATTGCCACACACAACAAGCTAAAGTAATCAATGGATGCCAGAAGGCTTGTGCATAAAATCCCCATCTAGTGCATACAACCAGAAACTAGTCTGGAGATATTGGATGAGTAGGCATTAGATGGGGATTTTGTGCACAAGCCTTCTGGCATTCATTGATTACTCTAGCTTGCTATGTGTGGCAATATGTATAGTGAGTTTTGCCTGTTTGAAAAAGTAAATAAATAAATAAATGGAAACCAGTATGCACAAACTATTATTTCAGCAATTGATCATAAGATTTTATTTTTAATATATATTCTTTCCGAAAATAATTTATATATGTAAGATGATAAAACAGTTTTTGATTAGCCAATTGTAGATATTTACTGTCTTTAAAAGTTCTTCATATAGACACAATAAAAATGACATTATTTAACAGAATTGCCAATTTCTGGATAATGAAGTCTTTCCATCTTCAGTTAAAAATAGTTAGATATCCATTTAACCAAAAATATTGGAAGGTTAGATGGCCATGCTACTGGCTCACTGTTGAAATTAAAATCATAACCTTATTGAAACTGAATTATTTTATTCAATTCCGATAGGCAGATGCATTCCTTCTATATATTTGATCTTTATTTACTTTATACATAATAAACTCTTTATAAGTTTTCATTTTGATTTAAAATCATTAAATGTACACATAAAAAAAATTCTGACATAGTATTTATTTAATTAGCATTATCCTTAGAATCCCTATAACAGGATATATCAATAGTCTGAAATCTTTGCAAAAGTAATTTCAATTGTTATTTATTTGCAAAAATATTTTTTATTAAAACTTTAACAGTTTATGCAGAACTTTCCTGTTCAGGATAAATCTGTATTAGCCAGCATTTGCAATAAGATAGAAATGTTACACGACATATAGGCATGCAAACAACATAAATGTAAAACGAAAAACCATATGTAAAGCATTCAAAAAACTGTTGAATTTTATGAGTAATAAGGTATGAAAAGACTTCAGATCCTTTATAAGCTCGAATAAAAGATGCTATTGTTCCTATACTCAGAGAAATAAAAAATAGCACTGCAGTAATTATTAGAAGAGTAAACAACTGCCATTCTCGATCTGTCTCTTTTTTTGAATTATTCTGTCTCATTTTTTCACGTTTCCGTAGGAGTGATTTAAAAGCAAAAACTGTAAGTAATGTCAGTACAACATTGATAACAAGTGGAAGAATTCGGTATAAAATATTTCTCATCCATGTATAAATAATATTAGTAAAAGATTCAATGAACTCTTCAGAAGTTACAAGTATATAAGTAGATTTTTGATTATTATTTAATCCTTCTAGCTTATAATACATAATAGAAGGAATATGAAAAATAAATGACACAACCCAAAAAAGACAACTTACTACTTTTGCCAAAGTAGGGATTTGAATCACTTTGCTGCGAAATGGATGACAAGTGGCAATGTATCTTTCTAAGATGACCATTAACATTAGATGGTTACTTCCATCTTTAGCACTGCACATGATAAAGTAATTTATATATGCCATGTACCAAGATAGACTATAAGATTTCAGAGAGAAACTTAAAAAATACGAACAGTTAATAATTTCATGTGTGATGTATAAAACATTAATTAAACTTATATGAAACATATAAATGTAAGTCGAAGCTTTTAAAAATAGTTTGATAAAAACCATCACATTGAAAACATTTCCAATTAAACCAATGACATTTAAAACAAGCAATGCTATTTGAATATTGTATTCTTCTTTCCAATCAGTCTTTATCCCATGTTTCTCCTCATCAAGTGAGGAGATATTAACTATAATTTCCATATCATCAGCCATATTAATCCATATTATGATTCAAAAAATCTGAAATATATATATATATAATAAATTAATAAAATTCAAAAGACAAATATATATAACAATTAGAAGATTTTCACTAGATTTTGAAACGTATAAATAATTTTAATGGAATTTCTCTGCATATTTTTAAAATAAATGTCAGCTAAGATACAACTAGGCAAAGTAAAAATTAAAAAGTGGAAACTAAAATAATATCTGGTAATAGTATTAATTAGATTTTTTTAAAACCAAAATTGGAAATGCTTTTAAATTATGGTGCAATTTATATTAAGATATGAATCAGACATTAATAATATATTTGTGTGTGTGTGTGTGAAAATGGTAACATCACAATTTTCTAAATATTTTCACAAGTAAGTATGATTCTTATTTACCTTTTTAAATGTTTAGGATGTTGATATATTTCTATTATTCCCATATAGAAAATATTAAAGGCAGAAACTAAAAGCAGAGACCTTTTAATTTAAAAATGGTCATATAAATACTATTATATCACATGATCACCATCTCTATACTAGCACATAATTGTTGTAAACAAAGGCAAAACTTTCCATACAGTAGTGCCACTCTGTGCCAAACAGAGTAATCAATGGATGCCAGAAGGCACTAGATAGGGATTTTATGCACAAGTCTTCTGGCATCCATTGGTTACTCTGTTTGGCACAGGGTGGCACTACTGTATGGAGAGTTTTGCCTTTGTTTATAAATACTATTACTAAGTGGCATGATTTCAGCTTGAAATGCGGTTTTTAATTGATATTTTGCTTGATTATAACAATTGTAATTTCTTTAAATATATAGAGAGAATCATTTGAAAATTATTAATATTTAAGTATATGTATGTGTGTGAATGTTCTCATGTTTAAAATAACTACAGTGAGTGATGTGATTATATCTAAGAGCGTAATAAACTGCTACATAAAAAAAATATTATATTATAGATCAATCTTATAGACAGAGGATATATTTTTAGTTAGAACTTTATAAAGTTTTCTGGGATTTTCTGTTATGATACTAATATGCTTTTAAAACTCATATATAAGAAATTTATATAATTTTATATTTTATCACTAGTAACTCAAGTGTTACTTATTGATGTTATTTCATTCACAATAAGAGTTACATGTTATCCCACATACATATTTTTAGAAATTACAACTGACATTTTAATTTCAACCATACAACTGTGAATAATAAAAATTATATGCTAATGGTTCCTAATATGCATTTTGACCTAATTAGGTTTTTTCAATTAGATCGAGCTCTTTTAAATCCAAATGTCACATACTATTGCTTTCTATGTATTGATTTTAGGGCCTGTCTGATCAATTTTATAAACTGAGATAAAGCTGCAATTTAAAATTATTGAAAGGCATATTTAAAATGGTCTTCTGAACAAAACGATAAATATAATAGAAAAAAAAATTAAATAAAAATCAATATATTTAGTAAACATATAAATATGTTCAAATGTAATATCTTATTTTAATGTCTATTTCAATTCATTGCCTGAAGAAATTGCTTTTACCACTTTACTTATGGATCAATCTGATTACTTTCACAATGCTGAAGATAATTTGTGTGTGTGTATATATATATAACAAAAACAAGTTATATATACGGAAACTTGCTATCACTTGTATTTATAATCAATAGATGGAGCTTTACCAAGACCTCCAAACAAGCATATTTTTGTTTACATAAACGTCAGAGTCAGAATTCACTGTCTCTTTCATTGGCTCCACCTTCAGATCAGCTGATTTCAAGCTGATTTGCTATCATCAGTGAAGGATAGGAGTTAGAAACTAGACCTAAACACTAACTCCAAGCGTTTATGCAACAAGTTCCTATCAGTTTGCAAGCATGAATTTTTCAGACACGTAAATGTCTTCAAACCCAGCTTAACAAGCCAGATAGCTATATGGGTCTGATATCAGTTCAGTTTCACCACATAGTCAAAACTTCTGCAATATATATCATTGCAAGAAACTTCAAAGGTACATTTATGAAAAACAAAAACAAGTTATATATATGTAAACTTGCTATCGCTTGTATTTATGATCAATAGATGGAGCTTTACCAAGACCTCCAAACAAGCGTATTTTTGTTTACATAAACATCAGAGTCAGAATTCACTGTCTCTTTCATTGGCTCCACCTTCAGATCAGCTGATTTCAAGCTGATTTGCTATCATCAGTGAAGGATAGGAGTTAGAAACTAGACCTAAACACTAACTCCAAGCGTTTATGCAACAAGTTCCTATCAGTTTGCAAGCATGAATTTTTCAGACATGTAAATGTCTTCAAACCCAGCTTAACAAGCCAGATAGCTATATGGGTCTGATATCAGTTTAGTTTTCACCACATAGTCAAAGCTTCTGCAATATATATCATTGCAATATATATCTATTGATCACAAATACAAGTGATAGCAAGTTTACGTATATATAACTTGTTTTTGTTTTTCATAAATGTACCTTTGAAGTTTCTTGCAATGATATATATTGCAGAAGCTTTGACTATGTGGTGAAACTGAACTGATATCAGACCCATATAGCTATCTGGCTTGATAAGCTGGGTTTGAAGACATTTACGTGTCTAAAAAATTCATGCTTGCAAACTGATAGGAACTTGTTGCATAAACGCTTGGAGTTAGTGTTTAGGTCTAGTTTCTAACTCCTATCCTTCACTGATGATAGCAAATCAGCTTGAAATCAGCTGATCTGAAGGTGGAGCCAATGAAAGAGACAGTGAATTCTGACTCTGATGTTTATGTAAACAAAAATATGCTTGTTTGGAGGTCTTGGTAAAGCTCCATCTATTGATCATAAATACAAGCGATAGCAAGTTTACGTATATATAACTTGTTTTTGTTTTTCATAAATGTACCTTTGAAGTTTCTTGCAATGATATATATTGCAGAAGCTTTGACTATGTGGTGAAACTGAACTGATATCAGACCCATATAGCTATCTGGCTTGTTCCGCTGGGTTTGAAGACATTTATGTGTCTGAAAAATTCATGCTTGCAAACTGATAGGAACTTGTTGCACAAACACTTGGAGTTAGTGTTTAGGTCTAGTTTCTAACTCCTATCCTTCACTGATGATAGCAAATCAGCTTGAAATCAGCTGATCTGAAGGTGGAGCCAACGAAAGAGACAGTGAATTCTGACTCTGACGTTTATGTAAACAAAAATATGCTTGTTTTGAGGTTTTGGTAAAGCTCCATCTATTGATCATATATATATTGTAATGGTATTTTTGATTTGGATCAAGATCTACAAATATTTAATAGTAAATGTTAATTCCAAAAATATTTATATTAGATGAAAGATGAATGGTTAATAAAATTTAAAAAAAAAAATCAATTGAAATATATATAATAATATTAACCAAATGATGATGATGATGAATCCTCCCAAAAGTATTTTATTTGGTCTTAATTTCAATAAAATAATATGATATTTTCAGGTGCCAAACCTTCTAACTAGAAAGTTTACTTTTAAAAAAAACATATTAATGCCTGATCATCACCATTTTTAAATTATTACCACCATCCCTGCATGTTCCTCAGTGGATTGCATGATTTATCAGGATTGTATATATTATTAGCATATTGAATATTAAAAGTATAATGTTTGGACAGAGTAAGATAAGCAAACAGAAACTAAATGGATTAATAAAAATAATTTAACAATTTATACAATAAATATATAAAACTGTTCTTTATATTCTTGCAACTATCAATATGTATACAAAATTAAATATAATAATAATAATAATAATAATAATAATAATAATAATAATAATAATAATAATAATAATAATAATAATAATAATAATAATAATAATAATAATAATAATAATAATAATAATAATAATAATAATAATAATAATAATAATAATAATAATAATAATAATAATAATAATAATAATAATAATAATAATAATAATAATAATAATAATAATAATAATAAAAGATGACAATATCTTACCATGTGAAGTAATTAAACAGTTTCAAACCATGGTTTACTGCAGATATCATTCTTTTAATATATTTCCAGATGTCTTTATAGTTTCTCCAATGATGGTAGTTATTATCTTGGTAAACTGGTGATGTTAGATATGAAATACAGCAGCATTGGTGACCTTAGATAGGGTATTAGGAACCGATATAGTGTTTTTTAGGACCCATTTAAAAGAAACATAGGACAAAAACTTGGGAGTTAGATGTAATAAGATCTTTGTAACACCAGTTTGAACATTGTAAGTTGGAAAAATTAAACATTATAAAGAAACTTATCAACAGGTCTTGGGTCACTCTTATGGCACTATTCACTCTTTTCTTTATGGCATTATTAAAGGAGGCAATGGCTGGCTTTAGAAAACTTCAGCATTTATTTCTGGATCTGATTGCATTTTTTGGATGACTTGGACAAGATTGGGGTTTTCTAGCCACACATGATTGATAGTTTTTTGCTGGATAAAGTCATCATACTTATTGCTGTAAGTGAAGTATTGAAAAATACTAGGAAATAGTCACCTATCCAAGATACAGCTATCCAATTTATAGTGAAAAACAGTTTTAACTTAGCAGTGTCTTTACTCAGCATGGAATTATGACAAAACTGCTTGTTGAGATGAATCTTTAAATAAAACTAGAGCAAACTAGATGGCCTAGCTGAACTGCACTAAGAACTAGTCTTAATTGCTTGTTTCAAACTTATTTAAACCCAACCAATGTTGTTCAACAACATGTTTTCCAAACAATGAATTTGCCACCAGCTAGTTACAAAATTTGATTTATTTGTTGTTTTTTTTTACATTTTTTTAGAAAATATTTTCTTTAATCTCTTATAACATGTTGTAGAAACAAAATCATGACTTGATACATAAATAAATAAAAAAAATAGATTTTTTTTCTCTCAGTTTACATTAGTTAGCAATAGAAAAAAAAATATCATTGTTGATTTTTAAAATTTGATTGATAATTTTTAAAATATTATTAACTCCAAAATTTTAATAACAGTTTTAAATTTGCCATCAACTTTACTTTAGGAATTGACAAGTTTTTTTATTATTTAAACTTCCATTTAGAAGACAGATCAAACAGGGTCCAAAATGCTTTATATCCCTATAAATTATGCAATTCAAATCTCTTGTATATATTGAAAAAAAAGTTATTTCTCTCTTTACATTGCAATTCATCAGTTTATTCTTTCTCACATATTATAAAGTAATCTTATAAAATATTTAACAATGTGATTAAGTGTATAAAATAACTTCCCTTTTAAATTTTTAGGCAGTTTATATATTTATTTCTCAATTTATACAAGTTCTTTATTGAACAATTTTTTTTATTCAGTTTTGTAATATAATTAATTTAAGCTGTTATCAAATTTATTTCTGTTATAATATATTGTTAACCTTTGGCTATGCTGGTGAAAACAGACTCCCAGCTGTTTAATAAAGGAAAATTTTTCATTAACTTAATTTTATTGTAAGTTAGCTTTATCAAAACTGTATAATTAGATGATAATTTACATTATAAATTATTTTAAGTACTTTTATAAGTCCTGAACATGATTAAAACTCATTTTAATATTTATTGTATTGATTTAACTTGTTTGCAATTGAGGTAGTTTTCAAGTGTTTAACCTACAGATATATTTTTCTCTTTAATATGAAATTAGTGCTAAAACTAGGATTGTTTTCATGTAGTTCTTAGTATCTCAAATTTTAATGTTTAAATTAAACAGTGATAGTAATTATGTCTAATTTTAATATCAGATGTTAAAAATAAATTTGCTTACTTATAATAAAGTATTTCTATCTAAATTAACTATTAGCAAGAGTATATTCATTTAAGCTAATATCATTAAAATTAAATAGGTAAAAATAAATCTAGATTAGTTAATTTAAAAGATAAGGAGTAGTTTATTAATTTTCAAGTAAAACAATTTGAGTGTACATGTATGAGCATGCTTGTATTATTAATTTTAGTTTACACTTCCTTGTTTTATCATGTTAAATATCATTTTTAAATACTTTTAAATTAATTGAAATATATTATTTATTTAATATAGTCTAAAAAATAGTTATAAAAGGGTGATGTAATATTTTTTTTTCTTAAAATAATATTTTTTTTTGGATTTTATTTTACTGTAATAATTTTAGTTTCTTAAAATAATTATTTTACTGTAATAATTTTAATATAAGGGATTCAAACTCAGATGTTCACACAATCCTCAACTCTCCATGCCATCTTATATTGCTGACCCATCTGATCATACACATGTTGAAAAGATAAATAATCACCAATATACATATTTCATGCTAAAACAGCAATTATCAGTTGGTCCAGATTATCATCTCCCACACATATATACTATAAGTGCTCAGAAATATATTAAGATAGCCAATCTTCAGACTTTAATGGACAGACTTCAAGCTACTCCAAACCACAATTCTTCAGTCATCCATTTCATTGAAAATCTGATGATGGACATTCAAAAAAGAACATGTGGGTAAAAAAAAAAACTGCTCAAGCATTTACCAAGAGTTAGTAATATAAAAGGGGAAAAAATAAGCATATAAAATAGAAACTTGCAATACTGGATTAATAAATTTAAAAATATGAAATCTTAAAACTAAGACTCTAATACATGCTATAAATAAAATATATAATAAAATAGTTAGTGATTCTTTTTACTTAACTTTATCTCCTTTCTCATAATCATGTAAAAAATTTTTTTTAAAAAGTGCCTCCATCTGCAACTACAACACTCCTTTTACTCTTTCTTGTGAATCTGTTCTATTTGTCTACTTTAATAATCTTGTTGCTATCTTCTGCAGAATCTTACATTTTCCAGGAGTTGATAGCTTTAGATCATTTTACTCATTGAATGATTATTAATATTTCTCTTAAAACAAGAAGTAGCATCTCCAGTCATTTCTATTACTTAAACCTGAAGACCATTTTGCTGAGAAAAATTCCACATTTCTTTGAAGCATCTCTCTTATCAACATTAGTAAATGGAAAGAATTCATCTTCTAGTCCTTTTGTATGTTTCAAATAAAATTGCTCTATAAGTAGCCTCTATTTCTGCTTCAACATCATATTCCCTAAACTTTCTCCTAACCATTTCCTTTGTTTTAAATTCATGTTCAAAATGAACAGTTACTTTAGTCAATTTACTTTTAGTTTCTTGTGGAAACTTCTTTACATTATTTTCTGTCTTTAATTTATACCTTTCTTCTATATTTTGATATGCATTCTCTAATTTTCTCATCACACTATCTGTATCCAATCTCTGCCCATTTCTGTTTTTATTTCCATCTTATCAGCTCTAACACAATTTGGTTTTTACTTCACTTCATATCTTTTACCACCTCAACTTTCTTTTCTACTTCCTGACTTTCTTCAGTCAGATCTTTTTCTACAGTTTCTACAGCCTCCTGATTTTTCTCAACTCTTTCCATTATTTCTTCTCATTACTTTCATTTTCTTTACCATTTCAGCTTTGAACTCATTCAACATTGTTCTATTTTCTTGTCATGTTTCTCTCATCTCAGCATTCATCTTATCCATCATCATCTTGATCATCTAGATTTCTGACATGTCTTTTTCCTTTTCTACTATTTGTGGACTTTTAAAAGAAATAGGGCTTTTTTCTAACAGTTACTTTGTATCAATTTCTATGCTGGTTTCCATTTTTGCAAACATGATTAACCCCCAAAATACTACCTTTTATTCTCAATTTTAATTAAAAATTTTCACTTTAAAATATATAGATATTTAATATGTATCAATTTCTTACATTCAAAAAAAACTTTTTATTATAGAAATCTAAAGAAAAATACTATTTAGCAGTTTATTTAATTATTCATTTAAAAAGATGAACTCCTACTCCAAACTGCTCCAACAATACATACCACAACTAGCACAAACTGATTCATATTACTAAATTTTGCCTTATTACCCCTAAAATATTCCTCAACCATCTGAACAAAATCTCACATGGGTTTTCAATTCGAAGCCCCATGTTGGGTGCCAAAATTTTAATATTAATTGTACCAGTCACTGATTTTCTTTTGATCACCAAGGGCACCACTATAACTACTTAGAAAATTTAATTTATGGTGATCCAAATGTTAATGATGATGGTAAATGCTACCAGCTAGATCCAGAGAGAGAAAGAGATCTTTAACACTGTTCAGACAATTGAGAAAGAAAAGAACTCAGAGACAAATGTTAGTCCAGAATAATTATAAACCATTTTAAAGTTTATTAAATCTAAAATAAATATTAGTCAAACAAGGTATGAAATTTTGACCCAGATTTCTCCAATGGATTTATCAGAGGGTATGCAACAGCAATGTAACATTAAACACCCTGGCAGATAAGTTATTTTCTCACCTAAGAATTAAAAAGGATTTATAATGTCTTCCTGCTAGCAATTTATATAAACAACTTCCAGTTTTCCTTTATTTAGAGATTTCAAAAGAGAACAATCTAGCAGTGAAGAATGATCTTTTCCTATAATCTGACAAAACTTCAGAATTATAAGAGTGTCATTTTCCCAAACCCCCCCATGAATGGCCATGTTTAAGACCACCAAGGTCAATTCCATCAAGAAAAAAGAAAAATTATGGTATTACATAATCAGAAACATAGGAAAAACAAAATCTCTACTGACTAAGAAAAACAGAACAATATACTTGAGAAACCACTAGCCAAAAGATTTGCAGTCTGTATGAAATACAAACCAAGATTGTCTAAATTAATTATAATGAAAAAGGGACAGGTGAGTTAAAAGAAAATTCTTAATATCTGCCCAAGCATTTATCAAGGTTTAGTAATATAAAAGAGAAAAAGATTAAGCATATAAAATAGAAACTTGTAATACAATCTCAGATAAATAAATTTCAAAATATAAAATCTTAAAACTAAGACTCCAATACACACTATAAATAAAATACATAATAAAATAGTGATATTTAAAAGAATATGTATCACTTATTATAGAGACAGGTTTCTTTTTTAAAATTAAGCTGAGATTTAAACATAGAGATTTAGTTAGAGATTTAAGTCCTGGTTATAATATGAAAATGTTTGTTTATTTGAGGCATAATGTTTGGTCCAGCAGATTTCTTCCAGTGAAACAATGTATAGTTTATTTCTCTTTAAAGTTCCTTACAAAGATTTTGATTTCTTTTCTCTGGTCAGGAGTATGAAGGCAATTTTTGGAATCAGTTCTGCACCAAGATTTTAAGTCATGTTTTTGAAGGCACAATTATGGAGTTCTGGGGTTCATCTTGTGATTGTTTAGACTGTATATTTTTAGAATGGTTTCTCATAGCATGTATTTTTGGCATGGTGACTGGATGGTCCCTACTAGCATGGAAAATAGTGGTCAATATTTTTCTAATCATAAAAATATATCAGCAGTTGTGATATAAGACACCATCAGCAATCTTCAAAATATAGGGCATCCATTATTAATGATTTGCAAATCTAAGAATTAGTATAGCAATCCAAATAAAAATCACAATAAGAATAAAAAGCAGAATAAAAATTCAGTCAAAAACCCAGTACTGTTTATGTGAATTGTTATCTCCAGCCTAATCTTTAATTAAAAGGTTTTGACCAGGGTAAATCTCTATCTCCTGCTTAATCTTAATTAAAAAACATCTGACTAGAGCTTTTATCTTATTCAAAATTAATTTTAAAAAAATAAATGTGAAAATAAGCTTCAGCTTTTAAAAATAGATTAAAATCTTTGACAAGTAAAAAGAAACTTTGCTTGCTTTTAATTAATGTAATGAAAAAAAAAAGAGTCAAAAGAAAATTATTTTAAACTAAAATCTATTGAAAAAGTAAAATCACAGAATTTTAAAATATAAACAAGTATGTGCGTTATTGCGCATACTCTTAATACATAAAAAAAATAACATACAAAACTTTTAAATAGTTTTCTTTTAAAAACTTTATAAATATAAATGTTAGTTAGACTTGAAGAATTTGCAGAAGAAGATATATATATATATTGAACTGGATACTTTATCCACTTCAAAAGTACTATTGCAAATTTAAGTGTCTTTTGTCTGTTCTGTCTCCATTACTAAATTTATCCACATTTTGATCTTCCAGTTGGTTTACCAATTCTAAAATCAAAATTTTTCATGACAATTTTAAAATGTTTGGACTGATCAAAAATCTTTTGAACATTTATTTAAAAATTCACTAGTTCTTCATCACAATGAAAACTTGTTGGGATATTAATATTTACCATTAATTGGAATAATTAATCTTCCCACCTGATGTACTATCTACATTAATGTTCTTATACTTTTTATTTATAATGAATTCTATTTCAAATGTGCTTCATAGAATCCAGAAATGTCCCATTTAATATTAGCTAGTTTTTTCAATTCATAACATTTCCCATTATCTGAAAATGATTTACAGTCAATTAACAGCCTGGGCCTGCAATCAAATGATTCTCAGCAACCTCTGTCTTTGGCCATTAACTGCTGTCTTGATTGATGAGTTTCCAGCCTCCTGAGAATAAGGCCCACCATTTAGTTTTGTCTGTCATGAGAGTAAAAAAAATATTCACACACACATTTATCTGGCATTTAAGAAAACTCAACTGATATTTCAGTTGAGAAATATCTGGCAACTAAGAAGAGAGATCATAGTGTTTTTTATTTTAACCTCAGAGGTAAAAATCCAGTAATCACATGATGTTGGCTGTTGCATGTTGGTGAGTAGTTCATACATGTTCATTTACCACACAAATAGTCACATAATAATGACAGCTGCAAGAACAAGAATATATGAAGTGAATGTTTGTCCTGCTCAATTTCTTTAAGGCATCAAAGTGGAATTAAAAGATCTTCTTTCATCTTTCTAAAGCCATTATAATAATGTTAGTGTTTATGTTTTATTTATTTACAATTTTGAGAAAATGTTAACAATCAAAACTTTTAACTAATTAAGAATGTTAATCAAAGATATTTTATTGTATTAAGTGGGTCATCTAAATGTTTTAATATTTTTACTTTTTACATTAGATTTAATATATCCAATTCTGAAAAAGTACTGGAAAAATTGTAATATTTTATATAAGTATATGCAGATGAAAAAAAATGAATGAAATTATGAGGGCAATGCGAAGTTGGATATTAACAAAGTCATATGTGATATATAAAAGTTTGATCAAGTATGGAAATTCCCTGTCAAGAAGTAAAATGTTGGAAAATAATAATGCTTATTGGACATATATTCTGAGTAAAATTGTTCATGGAAATAAATATGTTAAGGGTCCAAGTTTTAGTTTTAGTAGGTGTATGGATGTTATTTATTCATTTACATTCATTGAAAATATTATGCTGCAATGATAAAATTACCAGAAGTTTTATAATCTGCCTTGAAAATGGAAAAAAAATTCTGATTGGGAACATCAAACCTATTAAATTTGAAGATATTTTTTATGAAACCAGATTGGACATACGACGAAAAGGTTCCAAATGTACTAAGAAATATATTCCATTTGTATCTCATTGAAAATTTGCAAGCTTTTGAGGAAGAATGCTTTCGATTAAATTTTGGCTTATTCACAATTTGAATTTATTGATATTAAAAATGAAGCAGAAACATCATAATATAGTCATTCTACATATTAAAAAAGAAAAAAATAAGATTAAAAAGGTAAGAGGTAAATTAATATAAACATAATCCTTTTTTTCTAAAAGAAGGATAATGGGATTATGTAGTCTGATTATGATAATGAGTAAATTTAATAATTTGATTATATCTAATAATAAAATGATGTATAAAAATAAAATTTGTAATTATAATACAATAATATTAAGTGTAAATAATAATGTTTAATTTAATTTGTGTTTTTTCTCTCTTCATTTTCTTGTATTTATAAATCTGCTTTTGTAAATACAGTTTGATTTTATATCCAGAGATTAATTCATTTTAATTAATTTAAATTAATTATGTTGTTAATGAATGTTGAGCAAGAATATCTGCAAAGAAGAAATCAGGTAACTGATTGTTTTTTTTATTTTTATAATTTTTAGAAGCGTATGTAAAGAGAAATAAAGTCAGTTAAATTTAATCCAATGTAGAATTGAGTAATAAAACTAAATAGAAAAATGCCAGCTTTTAACAATTAGAAAAAAAAAAGAAGAGAAAAAGATTGTCCAAGAGCATCAACATAAACTATAATAAATTCCTGGCAAGAAGGCCTGCAGTTCAATGTGCTTACTATTCATTCTATAGACATACTATTACAGTTATTAATGTAAATGGATTTTTAAACAATGCTTGGATTAAACAACATTTTGAATTAGTTGTTAAAAATAACATTTACCACTTTTGTTATATTCTGACTCAACAAAAGTAATCATTTCTCCAGACTATTTAAATTGGAAACTTCAACAAAATGTATACAATGAGTCATTAGACTATTATCAGCTATTCATTGTTAAATTCTGAAATATATATTCTAAGTATTTTTATAATTAGTTATCATTGTTAAACTACAATAAGGTCAGAAACAGATAGAAAGAAAATGGAATAATAATCCCTATAAATGAATTACAACTAAAAAGTTGGGCTGGTAAATATTGATAATGAATAATTAAATCTGTTAAGCTTCTGTTAAATAATTTGTTCAATTTATATATAGTTCCAAAAATTGTGAATGAAAAAAGTTTAAATACAATTTAATACTACCAGATTTCTGCTTTCACAAATAAAGGCATTGAACATTCATATTTAAAAACATTATCAATGCTAATCTAGTCATCAGATCACTTATAATTAATGCTCATTTGGCACTGAAATAAAAAAGCAAGCATTAATTTTTTTTTTCGTGTGTCATAGCATCAGCCGTGAAGCGAACCTGCTAACCTGGGACAACTGCTGTTAAGGCAGCTGTGCTGAACTCTCGATCACCAATGCTTGACAAGCAAGCATTAATTGTAAGTGGATTTTGACATTGATACAATTTCTAAACATAATTGTCACATGTTTTTATTTGTGAACAAAGTTTTTTTTTTTCTACTTTTAAATGCATTTTTTTTTTAAAGCATTTTTTATGTGAATAAAAAAAGCATTTCTTTAAAAAATATTTTTTATTATTTTATTTTTTATTTTTATAAACAATGGAGCTGCAATATCTGCTATATTTTGTTCTCAGTCCTCCTAACATACATCATACTTTTCTTATAATAACATGTTTTTTAATAACTTTTGATTAGAATAGAATACAAATTGATTATTAAACTGCAAGTGTACAGCATAACATAGATGTTTTCATATGTATAGTATGGATATATAAATTAAAAATATAGTATAAACAAATTTTTTTAAAAATAATAATAATGTAGTTATTAACAATAAATTGAAGGATAAACATTTATATATATATTTTATTGAATGTATATTTATTCATTCATTCACTGAAAAAAATAAGGAAGAAAAACTTTCTGTACCATTTTTTTATTTTTTAAATTAAGTAAGTAGCAAAATATCTGATTTTCAATGCAATTAAATATGTTCTGGATGAAATTCTATTTTCCAATAACTTTTTTCTGTTGTAGAAATATAATAGTTGCTTCATTATTTAAAAAATTACAATCTGTTTAATTGTTTTGATGTTTTTACTTTAAGTATGTTATAATATTTTATAAAACTTTTAGCATTAAGCTCAGAAAATATTTTATTATGTGAAATATAGTTCATCAAATTCAGAAAAGATAATAAAGTAAGAATAAAATGAGCTTTCAATAAAAATCAATGAAATTTTATTAATAAATATGATCAGATATGATAATATGAGGACTGCTGATAATATTGTAAAATTTATTTGCAAATCAAATTTTTTTTATATAGCATGATTATGTACACAATCAGTGTCAAAAAAATGCCTGATTGAGTATTGTAAAATGTATTAAATATATGAATTTTATGTATTTTTTTGTTTGTTTATTAAATTATTGTTAGTTTGTTTTTGGATAGCATATAATTGAAGATTGATCATGGCATCACTGTAATTCCAGAAATTATAAATAAAAAAAGTTTAGATAAATTTAATACTACTAGATGGCAATATTGTAGTACTGAATTCTGTATAAAATAATAATTTTAATTTTAAATTGTTTACAAAGTAAAAAATAAATAAATTTATTGCCAACAAAAATCCATATTTATGCAAAGCTTCAACTGGATTAAAAATTGGGAAGTTAAGTAAAAATTGAATTACAAGACTTCTTAGACAGGTGGATTAAAAAAAAAACAGCCAGTTAAATAAAATATAAAAATATAGTTAATTGAAAGTTACAATATTAACAAAGTTAAATATAAACTGACATTGTTAGAAACAAAATCTATTAACTAATTTTAAAATTAAAATTAAAAACAAAAGAAGTTATATTTTAAAAGGGTTTATACTCATTTAATTTGTCTGTTTATCACCATGTATATAATGTCAACAAGTTTTTCATAAGACAAAAAAAAATGCTAATATTATGGCATGAATTACAGACTGTAAATCCAGAAGTTATAATATATATAAAATAAAAACACACTACTATGTGTTTTTCATCAGATAATACTGTTTTGATAATATAAATACAAAGACATTGAAATAATTAATTCTATAATAAACATTGCAAAACGGGATGTTTTAAATCCTTTTAAAAATATAGGTATTGTGTTGTTTATATTAATGTATATATGGGTATGTGTAGCTGAGTGTACATGAGCGCTTATGCGAAATTAAAAGTCTTTGTATATTTACATTATTGTATACTAATGATTTATGATCAATTAGTAATATATTCAGGGTTTTTGTTTTGTTAAAAATCAACAACAACAAAAAAAATCAAACATTTACACTTAAATATGTTTATAAAGAATAGACTACTGAAGTGTTAATATTTTTTTGGATCTCTCTACAAAGAAATAGTACACTATTAATTTATAAAGATTATGTATATCATACAGATTAAAAAAAAAATTAATTAAAAAACAAAGGAAAAAAAATTGCTAACAAAAAGTGAGCCAGGAAATTTTATGATTTGATAACATTAAATAATATTTTGGACAAATCACTGAAACTCTGTTCGAAACAATAATTCACTAGGCTAGTGAATATGTTAGGATAAAGGATTTTCTTCTTCACATTATCCTCTAATTAATAATAAATAGATACCTATTTTCGGAAAATAACTGGATGGAAGATTGATAGTGATTAAACTACTGAAAAAAAATATTAAGCTTATTTCAAAAGTCTTAATTTTTTGAAAAAAATTTCAAATTTTATCTAAATTCAAATCCAGATTGTAGGCACGCCAAATAGATATTCTGACCGTTATTCATTAAACCCTTCAATTGTTATTTTATATATACACACACACATACAATTCATAAAGGTATTTGAATTTGAATGTTTTCTTCAGATAGCTGAGAATTAATTTTTTATATAGTTGGCACATAGATATTCTAGTGTTACAAAACAATAGTATTCAATAAATGATTAACTGTTTTTCTTAACTGAAGGTAAAAGTTTTTGAATAATTTGAGTGGTTCTGGTGATTATTAAAATACAATTGTAATCAAAAAATAAGTTCATAAGAAGTTTGAGTACTGAAAGTAATAGAATTGAAGTCACAATCCATAGACCCTGAGCTCCAGAATTCACAACTCTATCACCGAAATCATTCAGAGTTACTATTACTAATTATAATCAACTTTTTGCATTGCTGAGAAATATATCATACATCTACAAGTATTTAGCATATAGTCTATTTTTATATATATTAGATATACTATTAAAATATATTTATGTACACTTAGAAACATCTATCACCGGTAGTGTAGAAATCAAACTTTACAATTAAAAAATAATACATACAAATATTTTACCTTTTTTTAAGTCTAAAAAGTAAAAAGTGAAATTATTAAAAGCATCCGAATTTAGAAATATTAACAAGCAGTAATATCAGATTAGAAGATAAACAAATTACCTGTTAGTTGCTTTGCTACTTTTGATTTTTCAATATTTTTCAGAAGTAATTTGCTAATCAATTTTTTTGATGAAGTTATTTATAGATTTTTTTTTTTAATCAATAACAGCACTTAGCTAAAACACTGTAATCAATTTATGTTCTAGTGTGTGTAATATATTCTTACAGTTAGGGTGAAAGAAATAAAAGTGATTTTAAATTCGTGCTCCTATATATATATATAGTTTTCTAACTCAATTGAAATTGTGACCTGAGCTAATACGTAGAGCATTCTTAGTAATAGCTGGTAAATAAAAACAGAAGCAGAAAATTTCTGTGTTATAATCTCAAACAATATTCCATAATGGACAGTGAAAAAAAAAATTATTACTCTCTAAACCTTAAAATTGTATGATAATAAGAGTTAGAGCAGTTTTCCATACTTGATTTACTCTTTAGCTAAAAATAAGTAGACATTCATTTACTTACCAATATTGGATGGTTTGCTTAAATAATGGACTGGCTACTGAAAAAAAAAAAACCCAAGTCTGATTGAACCCAAGTTTTACTTGTTACAGATTCAAATCCTGATTATACACATGGCATGTGAATACACTACCATCACACTATGTATTTGATACACACCCACCCACACACATATATATATATATATATTGGAGTGATGCATATCTGCATGTATATATGCTTGCTTCATGTTTTCTTAATTTATAGCCCATTTCCAATCGTATATAATAATGCTTCAATATTCGCACACATTAGTAATATGCACACATGTGTGTAGAATTTTATGTTATTTAAGTCAAAAAGCATGATCAATTAATTAAAGGAATGTTAATGTAGTACATACAATGGGAAAAGGGTAGGTAATGGAAAGAAGGCATTACAGGAGGAAAGGTGGGTACCTTATTTCCCTATCTATAAGTATAACCATCTGAAATAGTTACAGTTCAACATGTTTAGTCTGTTTATATTTAAAGGTGTTAAAAGGAAGGCAGAAACAATAGCAAGGAAACTTACTCAGCAACAAGTGAAGTATAAGAAATTAGAAGGCTAATGGAATAGTAATTAAAATTAAAAGTAGAACAATATCCATTAAGAACTCAAAAAATGCACTTGAGGCATCTGAATTAGGAATATAAGCTTCGAAAGGGACATTGTTTGAAGAGATATATAATTTTTCTGAGGATTCTGACTATTGGTCTGATTATTATTTATTTGTGTTATGATTCTTATTATTTTTTGATATTCTAAAAATGTTTAAAGTATCTGCTGCATGAGCGAGTAGTTGGGTGTTGGCTTCTCCACAGTCATCAGCGAAGTCCAGCATCCAGAAGACAGTTCCATCAACCTGACTGAAATCAATATACACTTCTGCCAACTCCATACTTATCCAAGAAACCAATTAATGTCTGCACAGATCTTGCCGATAAACTTTGTTAAAATGTATTCAACTGCTCTTACTGACAGTAACTCAATTATTGGTATTTTTTCTTTCACTAGTCTTAACTTTAGTAAAGATATATAATATTATTACTTGTGTCAAAATCTACTGGTTTTGACTATTTAGAAACTCAATTTTATTTTGTTTATGTGTTAAACTTGGCTTATGGAAGAAGTAATTATAAGTAGTTTTGTTTTAAAAAACTATGTTTTCCGCACTTCTCTTTACATGATGTTCCCCATAGGATACGAGTTGAAAAGATGTTCAGTCAAATAATAGACAAAAGTAAAAATAATAAAATAATAAAATATAAATTGATTGATTTTCACTTTCTCCCCCTCCCCATGATGTCAAGTAAAGTTATTTTCTATTTCCTAAAAGCCGTTAAAAGAGTTATTGAAGGATGACAAGCATATTACCATTATTCAATTATATAAATAAGTTTGTTTAATGTGTTGCCCTATAAATATATGATAAAACCAATATATTAATTTTATCTTATGATTAAAAATTTCTATAATGTAAAATAATATATTAATTATGTTTATAATTAAAAATTTCCATAGTGTAAAGATAATGTTAGTAATCATGTAAAAATAATATTAGTGATTTATTTAAAACTCCGAATTGCATTACTATTTGTGCCTTGTAATATATATATATGATAACAGATGGCATTCTACCAAAAATACCGTCAAGGGTAGTTTTCTGTTTACATAAACGTCAGAGCGAGCATTCACTATCTCTAACTTTAATTCCACTTTCAGATCATGATTTCAAGCTATTTGCTATCGTCAGTGAAAGACAGGAATAAGAAACTAGATCTAAACACAAACTCTGAGCATTTATGAAACAGTTTCTATTCAGCTTGCAAGCGTGAATCTTTTAGACATGTTAATGTCTTCAAACTCAGCATAGCAAGCCTGATAGCTACATGGGTCTGATCTCAGTTCAGCATCACTACATAGTAGAAGCCTCTGCAATATACATCATTGCAAGAAAGACCTCAAAGGTACATTTATGAAAAACAAAAAAACACAAGTTAAAAAACTTGCTAACGCTCTGTCGTTTATGTAAACAGAAAACTACGCTTGACGGTGTTTTTGGTAGAATGCCATCTGTTATCATAAATACAAGCGTTAGCAAGTTTTTTAACTTTGTGTTTTTTTGTTTTTCATAAATGTACCTTTGAGGTCTTTCTTGCAATGATGTATATTGCAGAGGCTTCTACTATGTGGTGATGCTGAACTGAGATCAGACCCATGTAGCTATCTGGCTTGCTATGCTGAGTTTGAAGACATTAACATGTCTAAAAGATTCACGCTTGCAAGCTGAATAGAAACTGTTTCATAAATGCTCAGAGTTTGTGTTTAGATCTAGTTTCTTATTCCTGTCTTTCACTGATGATAGCAAATAGCTTGAAATCATGATCTGAAAGTGGAATTAAAGTTAGAGATAGTGAATGCTCGCTCTGACGTTTATGTAAACAGAAAACTACGCTTGATGGTGTTTTTGGTAGAACACCATCTGTTATCATAAATACAAGCGTTAGCAAGTTTTTTAACTTGTGTTTTTTTGTTTTTCATAAATGTACCTTTGAGGTCTTTCTTGCAATGATGTATATTGCAGAGGCTTCTACTATGTGGTGATGCTGAACTGAGATCAGACCCATGTAGCTATCTGGCTTGCTATGCTGAGTTTGAAGACATTAACGTGTCTAAAAGATTCACGCTTGCAAGCTGAATAGAAACTGTTTCATAAATGCTCAGAGTTTGTGTTTAGATCTAGTTTTTTATTCCTGTCTTTCACTGACGATAGCAAATAGCTTGAAATCATGATCTGAAAGTGGAATTAAAGTTAGAGATAGTGAATGCTCACTCTGACGTTTATGTAAACAGAAAACTATGCTTGACGGTGTTTTTGGTAGAACGCCATCTGTTATCATAAATACAAGAGTTAGCAAGTTTTTTAACTTGTGTTTTTTTGTTTTTCATAAATGTACCTTTGAGGTCTTTCTTGCAATGATGTATATTGCAGAGGCTTCTACTATGTGGTGATGCTGAACTGAGATCAGACCCATGTAGCTATCTGGCTTGCTATGCTGAGTTTGAAGACATTAATGTGTCTAAAAGATTCACGCTTGCAAGCTGAATAGAAACTGTTTCATAAATGCTCAGAGTTTGTGTTTAGATCTAGTTTCTTATTCCTGTCTTTCACTGACGATAGCAAATAGCTTGAAATCATGATCTGAAAGTGGAATTAAAGTTAGAGATAGTGAATGCTCGCTCTGACGTTTATGTAAACAGAAAACTACGCTTGATGGTGTTTTTGGTAGAACGCCATCTGTTATCATAAATACAAGCGTTAGCAAGTTTTTTAACTTGTGTTTTTTTGTTTTTCATAAATGTACCTTTGAGGTCTTTCTTGCAATGATGTATATTGCAGAGGCTTCTACTATGTGGTGATGCTGAACTGAGATCAGACCCATGTAGCTATCTGGCTTGCTATGCTGAGTTTGAAGACATTAATGTGTCTAAAAGATTCATGCTTGCAAGCTGAATAGAAACTGTTTCATAAATGCTCAGAGTTTGTGTTTAGATCTAGTTTCATATTCCTGTCTTTCACTGATGATAGAAAATAGCTTGAAATCATGATCTGAAAGTGGAATTACAGTTAGAGATAGTGAATGCTCGCTCTGATGTTTATGTAAACAGAAAACTACGCTTGACGGTGTTTTTGGTAGAACGCCATCTGTTATCATAAATACAAGCGTTAGCAAGTTTTTTAACTTGTGTTTTTTTGTTTTTCATATATATATATATTGTAACAGGATATATATATATATATATGCGTTACATTTAAATTCTAATACTTAATGTTTTTATAAATATCTAATACTGAATTAAAATCACAAATGTTTAAAATGCACAAATAACAAATTATTAATTTATTAATATGTTTGATTTAAATATTAAAATAAGACAAGATTTAATAAAAATTGTAGAATCGAAGCTAAGATTCTATAGTTTAAATAAAATATAATAAAAACCTTTTAATTTTAAAAATAACGAAGAGAGTTTTTAATCTTAAAAATAAAAATTACAAACAAATCCTTAGGGCACAAAAAGACCATTGAAGAGATGATTATGAAAGAGATGAGTCTAGAAATAGAAACAAAAGACTTGCTTTTCCCGCACAAGATAGACACAGACCTCAGTGGAAAAATCCACGTAGCCAGAAATCCAAAATTTACTTAGCCACAAACTGAAAATCTATTTGGCCACAAACTCAAGGAACCAATGAAATAGAGATATGGAATATGTTTGATGGATCTGTGCATTCCAGAGAAAAGGTGCCTGAGGACTATAAAAAGAAAAATCCAAAAGCAATAAGGAGTTAGAGAATTAGAAAATTAAAAATTTAAATTCATTTGTCTTTGCTGAAAGTAGAAATAAAAATTTAAAAAGCTATTATTACCATCACCCAAGATGTAATCAGCTTCATCGTGCTTTCTTTGGTATGGCCAGCCCAAGGCAACCTTCATCTCCACGAATCCCAGGAACGAACCACTGGAACCGTCTTCATAAAACGTCTTCGGAAATCTTCATAAAATCATCATCGTCCACAAGAAATGGCCCTTGCGTAACTCAGATCTTCATCACAAAGGAACGAGCACAGAGAAAGGAAAGTATAAATTATAAATATGAAATATAAACTCTTCAATCTAAAATCTCCGAACTTTAATTTTATTTAAATATGAACTATAAACTTTTTTTCCAAATCAAACCAGAACTTTATTTTTATAAACTTTGAAATTTTAAAAGTCTTATCTAAAGTTTGAAACGTAATTTCTTAAAATAGGTATTATTTTTCTTTTATTTATTCATGCTTAATATCTGTTTATAATAGGGTAGGTGTATGCGATTGCAAACTTAAATTTAAAGATGAAAATACTTATTATTATTTGTGCATTATTAAATTTAAAAGAAAAGTAGGTTAAATAATATTTGTAGTAAAGAAATAAGTTAAATATACTGTGTCATTTTGAAATAATTTTAAAACCTTAAACTAAAGATTTTTTTTTAGAATTAAATTAATAAAATGATTTAAATGTTAGTTGAGTGTAGATGGCTGCTAGACTCATTTAAATATATGTTAGTTTTAAAGGGGTTTTGATTTCGGACTATTTGTTTCGTAGTTGTGTCAATGCTGGTGGAGAGAGATATGGACGTTTATATCAATGTAATGTGAAGTATGTTAGCACCTACAGTGACGAGTCCAACTGAATGCATGACCCCAAAAAGGTAGTCATATCATTGAAATGGATGCAGATGTATTTCCTGCACCATTGACCCATTCCAGCTCTATGGATTGGGAGGATAAGTATGGCAAGATAGACCGCTCTCCCATCCACACAAAGCATTATTTTTTTATTATATTATATGCATGATTCCTTAGCCAGACAGATGTAAATTCCTGTACTGACGAAGGTCATGTTTCTTCCAATAATATCATGCTGTTCAGATGCATATTCCTGTCAGTGTGATTCTATGCTAACATGTTCACATTGTATTGGTTGCTGATATATATCTGGAAGCGAGCATTGGTGTGGCTGCGGACCTTTAGCCTGGAATCAAATGTTTGAAAGTCTTTTAAGTGTGTCATCTGGGTAGCTCATCTATACTCAACATTTCTAAGATTAAAAACAAAAGTTAAAACAAATAAAAAATAATAGTAAATAATAATGAAACAAACAAATTTTTTTTATATATAATTATTTTTCAAGTTTTGTGTGTCATCACTTATATATATGCATGAATAAAATCTTTTTGTGTTATTAATTCTGACAGTGATTGCTTTTATTATTCTTTATTAAAAGAAATATATTTAGTAAATGTTTTAAAATTCTGCTAATCCATGAGCTAGTGGCAAGGGCTGGTGGTCATGATCTTAAAAGCATGTATCTGTTGACTTTATAAATTTTCTAGGTTCAAATGATCTAGTGAAGTCCTGTCAGCAGATACGATAAGACTGGACATTTTCTTATCTTTCCCGACTGTTACAGTATATATATATAAATCAAACTGTAACTCATTTATTAGTAATGTAATAAGAATGGACCTTGCTATTGGTCTACATTATGGGTAATTAATATTCCTCCGTATTTTAAATATGATATAATTAGATTTTAAAATTAAATATTATTTAGTTAATATTTTTATTGTGAATGAGTTCTAGCTTATAATATAAGTCATCTTCAGTTAAATGGGGATATGTGCTATCTTATAAAATGAATTTTGTTATTTTTAATTTACATTCAAATATCAGCCTTTCACGCTAATTGTGCATATGCTTTGTGAGTGTTAATAATAATAAATGAATACCTTTCTTACCAATACAAGATATAGTATTTATGCAGGAATAAAAGGAATCCTCTTATTCCTACGACTCAAATGCTTATGGATGAGCAAATCTGAAGTACTGGCAAAAAAAGCATGATGATGGAACAGTCACTTTAAATTACTATATACGATGTCTGAATGAATGACATTGGTGAAATTATCTAGAATTTACTAAATGTCATTCCAACTGAAACTTAATAATATGTAAATAAGCATTTATTTTATATAGCGTATGTAAACAATTGTATTACATTCTTTGCCAGTACTTCAGATTTGCTCATATATAAGCGTTTGAGTTGTAGGAATAAGAGGATTCCTTTTATTCCTGCATAAATACTATATCTTGTATTGGTGAGAAAGGTATTCATTTATTATTATTAACACTCACAAATTGTATGCACAATTAGCGTGAAAGGCTGATATTTGAATGTAATACAATTGTTTACATACTGTATATAAAATAAATGCTTATTTACATATTTTTAATTTAGTATGAGTGAAAGGTTAAGTAAATCATATTTTATTTCCATAATTGCATTCCTACAATTAAGTATGCTGCAATGGACTTATTAAATGATTTCCTACTTCTGCTTCCTGTATGATTTACTCATTTACATATAGTCAGAGCATCCAAGGAATGCTATACCCTTTTTACATGCCCAGGCACCTAACCGCAGAATTAGCACCAGTCCTGTATTGGACAGAAGACTCCTTGTGACTCCAAATCCTAGATTTAGCACATTGTATCTTCCTTGGAATTCACCCTTGGTTAGAAGCAGGAACACCTCTTTGGCAGGATATATTCTTGTTTAATAGTGAACCCTGCTATCAGATTGCTAAGCTGATCTTCATTATTTTTTCCAACCATTGACAGCCCATGCATAATATAGTACTGCAATACTTCTAATTAATCTCTTAACTATCAACTTCACCTATGCTCAGCCATACTCCTAGGTAACCTAAGATCTAACCTGTGCACAATTGTCCCATTAGGTGTACATAGATGATAGCTCTAAAGAGTCAAACCCATAATAGACCAATAGCCTGTCTATACTTTTGCTATGGATTAAATAGGGCATACACTATTTCTGTAAGTCACCATAATCTTTACATATATTATGTGAAAACCAGTAGATTATTTTATTTTAATAAATATGTAAGCTACCTTATTTCATGTAATAAACACTATTCAATTATTATTAATTATAAGATTGTCATTATTTGTGAGTCAGAACTTTAGAAATAATCATATAGAGTTAAATTAGTTATCAATTGCAAAAATATGCGGACTGTTTAAGGCATTCCATTTGTAGCCATGTATAAACAATTAAATCCAAAATCATGTAATTACAGGTTAATAAATCAATTAATTAATTAATAAATAAAGGTAATAAATTAATTACTAATGTGTAAGGTCTAAGCTGCTGAAAAAACCCTGATGAGTAGTCCATGCTGAACTTTGAGTTAAGTCATGCTGTATGAAGAAGAGAAGCTGTGCGATATCAAGGGTGTTAGTTATGTAGGGGAGATTGGGTAGCCTATGTAGGGGTTTAACTAGAATCATGGGGCAGCCTTGTGTATGCTGGTTGAGAGTCACTGCCTAGTCTTTCAGTATTGTTAGCAAATTATACAAACTTGACCATTATAGTTTTTTTTATATATACAACATGGCATGCCAACATGAGGATTTAAACCATCTTTCAGGTGACCTTGATAAGATCCAAATATAAACCAAGAAGAGTATCCCAGAAAAGGAAAATTTGTTTTGAAGAAGAGTATCCCAGAACAGAAAAATTTGTTTTTATATATATAACTGGAATTGTTTTTTTTCATATACAACATGGTGATTGATGAGGCTGTAAACCACAGGAGTTCAACTGGAAAAGTAATTTTTTTGTATTTAGAAGTATACAGTTTGATTTTTTTGATTTATACAATATAACTGTGACAGCCTTGATGGCTTTAGTGTTATAAATATGAAGTAGAATTTTGTGTCTGACCAGTAATAATAATGAAAAATTGTGGCAGCAACAGGTAGAATATTAAGATTAGTGCATATATGGAAATGAGGTCACTAGTATGAAAATAATGACATAAAATAATTCTATTTATATTTCTTTTGTGAGTGAGTGATCCCATCATCATACAGAGCAGAGTAAAAAATGGCAAAAAAAGAAAAATATATATAAGGGAGAGTAGCAGTATTAAAATAATAAAGATAGGCAGAATAGAATATGGATAATTTTTTCCAGCAGAATATTAAAAATTAAATAAGATGGATGGAACATGATGCTGAGCAGCATGATCAAAGGATGCAGACCATTACACAATTTTTTTTATATAAAACCAATAATGAATATCAGTGAGAGTGAAGAAGAATGGGAAGTCAGTCAGCCTCCAAAAATAGTAATGTTCAGAGTGAAGAGAGGAGAAAACCCGATGTATATTTTAAAAATTTAAAAGAGATGTTCTCATTATACAAAGCAATGGATAAACAGAAAATGGCATTTACTACAAACTATTTGAGAGGCACAGCAAGAGATTGGTAGTGGGCCATTTCACATTACCACAGGCATTCAAACAGTACCAAGAGTTATTAATGATGGCATTTTGGACCTATGGAAGGCAAGGCCCGCAGATAGTAACATTTAGAGGGGATCCTGAGGAAAGCCCCAAGAACATGTAGAAAGTTTACAAGAAACCTTCCATATATAAATTGAGTGATGTGCACCAACTAGTGCTTACCAAATATTACTTGGAGGGAGAAGCCAGGTATTGGTGGACATGCTTTATATGGATTGGATTGATGAGAGGCAGATACCTGCGGTGAACCTGATTGACCAAGAGAAACATGGAAATGGTGGAGTATATCCCAAATGGAGGATGTGGCCAGTATACCACATATCTCAGCAACAATTAGTGAGGATTGTGAGTCTTCATCTATCACCTGATGAGCACCATCCTATCAGGATGATGAGGACCAAGAAGAAGCTCAACTGTACATCGGTTATTGAGATCCAAACTTGTAAGTAGTAGATTTACCAATGACAAGGGAAATGACTACTGATGGTGAAGACTGGAAAGTAGCACTACTACACATTGATAAGCAGGGTTTAAACCCATTAAACCCAGATTTATTAATAATGCAGGAGATAACCAGGCACAATGAAGATCACAAAAGGCAAATCCTACCTAGATCATCAAGATTTGAACCCATTAGTAACAGAGATATCTCTAATAATAGAAATAGATAAGCATGATGGAGACCAAATCAATGTGCAACTGTGCACACTCTGATAAGCAGGACCCAAACCTCCTAAAATAATGCTAATACCCAGGGAATCAACTAGAGACAATGAGAAGTGACAGTCAAGCCTTATAAAGATGAACATACTAGTAACTGAAGAACCCATCAAATGGAACAAGGATCAAGTGGTGGTGAGAAAATAAGTGATGCATACCAAACGAAAAACAAAAGGACCAACAAACCCACAGTTTTAAGGTGGAAGATGAAAAACAAAAGGACCAACAAACCCACAGTTTTAAGGTGGAAGATCAAACATAGACTCCATTATATGATGGCCCATATACTATAGGAAGAAAGTATTACCATGGCAGACCATATGACCCAGGGGAAGGATTGCCAGTAAGGGAATAGAAATAGAGAATAAAATGACAACTTTAGAATTTGAATTGGATCAATGAGAAAAAGGAGAAACCCATGGCAATAAATTAGAATGTAAATAAAATTGTTATAAAAGGACTTAAGTTAGCATAATAAAAAAATAGGATAGAAGTAAAAAGAAAACTAATGAACATACATTAACACTCCAGCACAGAAAATTTCTGGTGATGATTCATTCACTGCAGAAGAGATGTAAGTTCTTTCTTTTTTTGGTTATTTTGTTTTGTTATGTGTAACTTGGTGGATATGAAGTGGTGCATATCTGCATGCATATATGCTTGAATCATGTTTGCTTAATTTATAGCTCATTTCCCATTGCATATAATAATTTTTCATATTCACACACATTAGTAATATGCACATGGGTGTTTACAATTGTACATGAGTTAAAAACATGATCAATTAATTAAAGAAATGTGAATGTAATACATACAATGGGAAAAGAATAGGTTATGGAAAGAAGTCATTACAGGAGGAAATGTGGGTGCCTTATTTCCCTATCTATAGATATAATTGGCTGAAATAGTTACAGTTGAACACCTTTAGAGTCTGTTCATGTTTAAAGGTATTAAAAGAAAGATTAAAGCAATAGCAAGGAAATGGACTCAGCAGCAAATGAAGTGTGAGAAAGTATAAGGCTAATAAAATGGTAATTAAAATTAAAAGTAGAACCAAATTTATTAAAAACTTAAAAAGTGTATCCGAGATGTCTGAATTAGGAATCTAAGATTTGAAAGGGACATTGATTGCAGAGATATATAATTTTTCTGAGGATTCTGTTTATTGGTCAGATTATTTATTTGTCTTATGATTTTTATTTTTGATATTCAAAAAATGTTTAAAGTACCTGCCATCATGAGCGAGTAGTCAGGCATCAGCTTCTTCATGGTCATCAGCAAAGTCTGGCATCCAGAAGATAGTGCCATCAATTTGACTGAAGTCAATCAATGTCCCTGCCAACTCCATGTAGATCCTGAGAAACCATAAATTGCTGCAACATGTCTGTGCAGAAAAATCTACAGAGCCATTACAATCTTGCTGGTAAACTTTGCTAAAGACTGCTCTTGCTAACTGTAACTCAATTATTGGTATTTTTTGTATTTTTTCTTTCACTAGTCTTAACTTTAGTAAAGTTATATAATATTATTACTTATGTCAAAATCTACTGGTTTTAACTACTTAGAAATTCAATTTTATTTTATTTTGTTAATATGTTAAACTTGCCTAATGGATGGGGTAATTATAAGTAGTTTTGTTTAAATATATATATATATATATATATATATATATATATATATATATATATATATATATATATATATATATATATATATATATATATATATATATATAGTTTTGTTTTAAAAAATATATATTGCATGTTTGTCTTTCCCTGATGTTTCTCATGGGTTCTTACAAATCAAGATGATGCTCAGTTAAATAATAGACTAAAGTAAGAATAATCAAATACAAATTGATTGATTTTCAGTTTCCTTTCCCCCCATCATGTCAAATAAAATTATTTTATATTTTTTAAAAGCTGTTAAAAGAGTTATTGAAGGATGACACATATTATCATTATTCAATTATATAAATAAGTTTGCTTAATGTGTTTCCCTATAAATATATGATAAAATTAATATATTAATTCTGGCTTATGATTAGAGATTTCTATAATGTGAAATAATATATATTAATTTTGTTTATAATTAAAGATTTCCATAATGTAAAGATAATGTTAGCAATTTTGTTTATAATTAAAGACTTCTATCATGTAAAAAATATTAGTGATTTATTTAATGGTCCATATTGCATTACCTATGTGTGTTTTGTAATATATATAAAAATCAAACTGTAACTCATGCATTGGTATGGTAATAAGGAATGGACCTCACTATCAGTCTGCATTATGGGTAATTAATATTCCACCGTATTTTAAATATGATATAATTAGATTTTAAAGTTAAAGATTATTTAGTTAATATTTTAAACTGAGAATAGGTTCTAGCTTATAATATAACTCATACTTGGTTAAATGGGGATATGTGCTGTATTATAAAATGAATTTCATTATGTTAATTTAGTATGGGTGAAAGGTTAAGTAAATCATATTTTATTTCCATAACTGCATTCCTACAATTTAATTGTGCTGCAATAGTCTTATTAAATGATTCACTACCTTTGTTTCCTGCATGGTTCACTTGTTTATGTATAGTCAGAGCATCCAGTGCCTGCTATACCACTTTTGCATGCCTGAGCTCCTAATTTCAGAAATTAGTACTGGTCTAGGTTCTGTATTGGAACAAAAACCTCCTTGTGACACATTGTGTCTTCTTTGGAATATGCCCTTGGTTAGAAGCAGTAACTCTCTCTGTGGCCAGGGACATCCTCATTTAATAGTGAACTTGCCATCAGATCACTTAGCTGATCATCATTATTTTTCCAACCATTGTCAACCCACACATAACATCATACTACAATGCTTCTAATTAATAGCCATACTCCTAGGTAGCCTAAGATCTAACCCATATACAATTGTTCTATTAAGCATAAATAGATGATAGCTCAGAAGAGTCAAACTCATAATAAAACAATAGCCTGCCTCACTATGGATCAAATAGGGTGCACACTATTTTTATAAGTCACTGACACCTTTACATACATTATGTGAAAGCCAATAGATTATTTTATTTTAATAAATATGTAAATTCATCACTTTATTTCATGTAATAAACATTATTATATTATTATTAATTATAAGAGTGTCATTATTTGTGAGTTGGAACTCTAGAAATAATCATATAGAGTAATCAGTTTATCAATTGCAGACATATATATATATCCCTAATTTTGTTTATTACCATTTAAAGTGTTCCATTTGTAGCCATTTAGATACAACAAAATCCATAATCATGTAATTCCAAGTTAATAAATCAATAAATAAAGGTAATAAATTAGAGTTAGTGATGTGTAAGGTCTGAGCTGCCAAAAGAACCCTGAGGAGTAGGGTCTGTGCTGAAACCTGAGATAAGTCACACTATATAAAGAAGAGAAGCTGTGTGATATCAAGGGTGTTAGGCATGTAGGGAAGATTAAGAATCCTAGATAGGGGTTTAAACTAGGGTAATGGAGTAGGCTTGTGCATGCTGTTAGGAATTCCTGCTTGGTCTTTGGTCTTGTTAACAAATTATACAAACATTATCATTACAAACAGTCAACAAGAGTGATCACGCAAAGAACAAACAGACCCCAGGAAATCTACCATTGAAAGTATGAACTTTTGTCATTATGGACTGTTTCAATATATAAGCAAAATAAGTTAAACTTAACTTTAAAGGAACTTATCCGATTTTAAAAAAAATCTAAATTAATTTTATGCATAAACTGGTTAAGTTAATAATCATTTCCATTTTTCTTTCTTTAATAATTTCGTATTAATTAAATCATTTGAATGTATTTAAATTTAGGTTGGGTGTGGACGGCTATATAGATTCATTAAGTTTATATTAGTTTAAGGGAGACTTAATCTTGGGTTAGTTGTTTTGCAGTTAAATTGGGTTAATGGATTGGATATATTGATATAATTAGTAAATATAGTATGAAGATCTGCTATGTACAGGATCATCTTTACGCCGCTCTTGGGAAAAGTAATCCCACTCTTATTGACCATCGGAATCAGACATATTCCCTGCTCCTTGGATCACCCCTTTAGCCTATGGAATGGAATGGTAAGTCAGCACAATCCCTTCCTATGGAGTTTTTTGTTTATTTATTTTATTGTTCTTCTCACCAGACAAATGTAACATTCCTGTACTGGACGAGAGACAATTTCTGCTATATAACCATGCTTTTTCAGATGTGTATTCCTGAGAGTATGGTACTGTGCTGTCATTTTCATGCTGCATTGAATACATCAATGTATCGGATGGATTGGCATTAGTTTGACTGCAAATGTTTGGCCTAAGGTTAAATAAGGTTGTAGAATATTTTCTTTTTTGAACAAATCCATGTAGCATATCTAAACTCAACATTATAAAACAAACTCTTATTAAAATCCATTTGTGCATATTTATAGAATTTAAATTTTACAGATAAAATAATAAATTTAAGATCATCTTTATTCCTCAATTTTTAAATATTTATATATGCGTCAATAAATCTTTGTGTGTGTTATTTCTGGCAGTAGCTTATTTATTTATTTTATTGAAATGTCTTTATTAAAATATATTTTAAGAAGTTATATTAAATCTCTGCATCTCCATGAGTTGGTGGCATGGGCTGACAGTCGAAATAAAATATATATATAAAAGTGCAGATCTTAACAGTGCGTATCTGCCTACTATATAATCTTTCCAGGCTCTAATAGCCTGGTGGAGCCCTGTACGGGAGATACAGGAAGACTAAAACTTCAAAAACACCCTGACAGTTATATAATATATATATATATATATTATGTTGATCATTACGAAATATGGCTCTTGTAGAATTATTAAAGCAGTCTATTAGCTACTGCAAAATAACCATTGTCATCTTTAACTTATGTTAAAGTTGATAATGATTGTATTTGTGGTAATTGATAGCATATATCTATAATATAACTGTTTATATTATATTTAATAAATAAATTACATATGTGTGTATTTATATATACATTTTTTAGCTAATGTTTTGCAGAAATAATCTAAATGAAAAGAATAAATATATTTGGATATGAAATGAAAAATCCAAATGAGATGTCACATGTGATCATTCAAAGAAAATGATAAATTGTTGACAAATAAGCAAATAAAATCAGGATAAAGAATTTTAAGATTTAATAATCATGAAACTGTTCAGAATTAAAAGCAATAGAAAATCAATAGCTAAATAGAATTACTAATAACGAGTACACTCTAAGAAACTAACCATGACCATGCTATCTTATGTTACAAAAGGCACATTTTTAAAGACAACAATAAATTAAAGTTAATTCATAAATGGGTATATAGCAAATGCACAAAACTTGATTTAAAATTCTAAAAAAAATATTCAAATATAAAATTCGATTTTTTTTGATACTATATAACATCTAAAGTTAGTGAAATTGTGATAAAGAATATATATGAAATCAATAAAGGGACTCCTCTCATACAGAAATATAATGAGAAGACCTTGTTGATTTTGTCAACAAAATTTAAGTTATTTAAAATTAATAAAGAGATTAATAAAAATTTTAATTTTGATAAATATTTACTAGCAAAATCCAAAATATATAATTTAATACTGACTCATTTTTATTAGCTGCTCCATATAAATGAATATGACCATTTTAATTCCAAAGAGGAAAACCAAACATAGAAAAATGAAAAAGTTAAAGTACAAATCAATTTGTGGTACATAAATTCATTCACATATGGCATGTTTATTCCAAAGCCTATTTAGTGGACATCTTATATTTTATCACCATCCATATCCTCCCAATAAAAGCAATTAATAATGTACTATTTTAAGAATATTTTTGGAATAATATTTTTTATAGTCTAAAAAAAGTCGATCTCTCCCATAAATATTGTGTTCAAATTTGCTACAAAATACTCTTTTAGCTCTAAGACAACAAATAGACATAATGACTTTCTAGGGTGATAAGTTTAATTCATTCCAAGTAGCAAAACCTTAAAAAAATTAACATACTCTTACACTAATATTATAAAACAAAAGCTCTTTACTCAAATGCCACCTATTGTAAGTTTTAGTAATCCTTATTTTCAGATCAGTCTCTGCTTTTTGCTTTTATCGATAAGTCTTGGGATTCAAGGCTGGATGTAATTATTACAGTTATGCTTCTAAAAAATACTTTTACTGTTATTTACTATTTAAACTAAAACCCTAAAATTCAAAATATAGTAAGATTTTGATTGATAGCCAACCTGCTTAAATTGTTATTTAGAACACTAGTCATCATTAATTATTGGAAGCTTATGTGTGAGTTAAAGAGATGGATAATTTGTTCTTATTAATTATGCTAATATAATAAAGACAGATTTAAACAAAGTGAAAAATAAATTAAATAGATGCTTTCTTTCATGCATCTTTTTGCATATAGGTAATATTTGTAATGCATTTTGATTATTTTGATGCTAACATAACATATATTACATTTTAACTAATTTGTCAGGATAGCTGTTTAGTCACCACTTACCTGCAGATAATTATTTTAATATTATCTATCATAAAAAAAGGATGTGGTTTGGATAATTTTATTCTCACAACAATCCAAACATGTATTTGATCTATTAACTAACTATAGATACTATTATGGAGCAAAAATTATTTTTAATCAAACAATCTAATCAGTTCACTATATTTTCCTGACAATATCAGCTACTTTTCCCCATCTCATGTTTATTCTAACAGTATATTTATGATGTCAGACTTAGCCGATCCCAAGTACCAATCCCATTGTTGAAAATAAGAATTATACTGAGGGCCACTGATGGGAGATTTTCACTTTATGTGTTCTAGCTCAATCACAGGGCAGGTGTAATTGTACCAATAGAGATATGTTAATATTAGAGCATTCATTCACCTGTATGGTCACACACACACACACACACACACACATACATATATATATATTAATAAGGTAATGGAATGCAATTAATTAGATGAAAAAAATTCACTACTCTCATGAGACTACATATATAATATCTTTAATAGTTAATGGCTATTTTAAAAAAAAATATTTAATACACTTTTACAAACAAAAAAACAAAAACAAATATAGCATACATATATGCACTATATAATATGAGATTACATTTTAATGAAAATACAATATTTACCTTAGTTTCCAGGAATTCATGTTATTAAGATATATAAGTTTAAGCTTACTATGAGAATAACCATCTAAATTGTTCAGATAATGTTTTTCTTTCCAGTTTTCTGTAGGATCGGTTGGCAATGTAGTTTTTTTTTAACTTGTGGGAAGTTTTGGTCGGATGCAGATTTTTGGATGTAGACAGATGATAGGATCAGTAGCATAGTTCCATGTGTGAGAGGTGGGAAAAATCCAAGCATGATTTTCACTTGTTACCCCATAATCACCATCTTTATGTTCAAATATTCATTCAGTTGCATTTCAATGATCCGATGAAATATCTATTTATAACTAGTGTTTTAATTGCCAAAATAATTATTTATGCCAATGTTTCTCTCCTATGTGTAGAGAGAGTTTTCCTTTTTTCTTGCTCTGGTACCAATGGCTTATTTCACACTCAGCTGCCTGCTATATATATATGTATATTATTTAATTTTAAATACTGTGTTAAAGAAATTTGAATTATTAATATATATATATATATTAATAATTCAAGCAAATTTATATATATATTGTAACGGGCACATACGTACATTACATTGTTTTTTATTAGTAAACATGAAAAGAATAAAAGTTCGCTAATAAAACTTCTTTTAAGAATTAAAAATTGAAAATTAAAATTCTATACTAAACTCATATATATATATATGAAATCGCACAGATGAAAAAAAATTATTAAAATAAAACTTTATTAAAAATAGAAAAAATATTTTAAAAGCAAAAACTTAAAAAGATTTAGAGATAAAAATATATCTTTAATTTTGGAAAACACATTAATTAATCAGAAATGGAAATGATTGTTTTAATTAGTTAAATGTAAACTAGCCTTGGGCATTTAAATGTATAAGCAACAGTCAGATAGGAGAGAAAAACAATGGAATTGGACCTCAGAGAAAGGCCCATCACATCGATGACGTAATGTCAATTGAATCCTTAAAATTAATATAAAAGGAAAAGTTTGGAAATTATTAGATAGTTATTACAAGATGACAGATATGTGTTAAGTTGGAGAGGGTTGGAGGAGAAGGGATTGAAAGACACACTTTTAATTCCTTCAGTTGTTCAAAAAAAATGAAACATCGTTTTCCAATATTGCGGACCACAGGACATCAAGGCCCGGAAGAATACCATCAATCATAAAGAACCAACGGTTAACTGCACACCAATCTCCTTATGACTTCGTGGGAATTAACACCTTCCATTACAAAAAAATCAGAGACTACGGACATTTTTCAAAACAGTAAGAAATATATAATTAATGAACATTTCTAAACAAAAGAACTCTAAATGCTAAACGTTTCAATATTTTAAATAGAAGAATTTCCTATCTGACTAAATTAGTTATAATTTTATTTGATGTATTTCTTTTTTGTAAAATCATTACCATTTTTTTTTTTTGTTCTTTAAGTTTTATTTATGATTTTTGTTTTGCGATAAATTAAATTACATAAATGTTAAACTTAAGTCGGGCGTGAACGGCTATATAGATTTGTAAAGTTATATTAGGGGAGGGTAATCTTAGTTATTTGTTTCATAGTTGAATTGGGTCAATGGATCGGATATATTGGTGTAATTAGTAGATGTAGTATGAGGTTCACTATGGGAAGAATCGCTTTATACATGCACACTTCCTTTTTGGCCTATGGAATGTGATTCGTAAGTCGGCAAAATGACCGCAGTCCTTTCCTAAGGAGTTTTTTTTTATTGCTCTTCTTGTCAGATAGATGTAGTATTTCTACCTGACAAGAGGCAATTTCTTCTGTTAACCTTTTGTGCTGCTGTATTTCATATTACATTGAATGCATCGATATATCAGATGAATCGACGTTAGTTTGACTGCGAACTTTTGGTCTAAGGTTAAATAAGGTTAGAATATTTTCTTTCAAATGCAAATCTATGTAGTCTATTCATACTCTACACTCTAAATAAAATGCATTAAATTTAAGTTGGATATGGATGTTACATGGATTCGTTATCGGTTAATTATGTTTTTGTTTTTCATATTTGATCAAAATATATAGACATTCGGTAAATAATGATACCTTACGGTGAGTATCTAAAATGTATTTATTCGGATGTCTTTTAAGTTATTGGTGTCTCTGCGGTATCTTATGATGAATACCATTGGGTTTCTAGTATTCCCTATGCAATTGACGGTATCAATGACTTTGTATTTTGATCATTTATGTTTATTTTGAAATGTTTTTTAACCGTATAATCTATGTAACCGATCTATACGCAACATTTTAAAACAAACTTTTATAAACCCATCTGAGCGAACTTATAATAATATAAAAATTAAAATGTAAATTAAAATATAAAATAAAAGTTAAAAATAATGTTGAATGTTAAAGTAAACATGCTAAAATAATAATGTTAAATTTTATATATATGTGTGCGTAAATAAATGTTTGTGTGTATAATTACTGGCAGTGGCTTATTTTATTCCTTTTTATATATTCTTAGATAAGATTTTATTGTAAAATATAAATCTCTGCTATTCCATCTGAGCTAGTGACAATGGGATAACGACCGGAATCAACCAATATAATTTTTTTTTTTACTTACGTATCTGCCTACTGTATAAATTTTTCTAGGTTCAAATGCCTAGATGGCACCCTGGAGTGCAGATTACGTTAAGTTAGTCTCACATCTCCAGATCGTTATAATATATTGAAGTGGAATCTGAGATTCAGATTGCGCTTCACAGCCCACTTCAAATCTTCCGCTACCAACCTAAATTCAAACCCTATTCTTGCATATATATTCCACTCACTAACACATTTTTTTTATCCTTTTGTTTGAGTATTATTAACTAACATATTTATTAACGAAGATATATGCCTAAATATCTGAATTTAAACACACAAAATAAAAATAATAAATATAGTATTTAAAGAGGGAATACATATGCGCAATAGGGAATGGAAGATTAATTATAACAAGCTATAATATCAATATATTATATTTTCTGCATTTTGTTATTCTATAAAAGATATAATAAGTATTTATTAATTGCAGCTCAGATATCTATAGATATTGTAGAGACAAACATGCTGAGCAAATATTTATTGGAAAAGTTCGTTATATGTAATTTTATAAAATTGTGTTTTTAAATTATTTTTGCTATTAAACTCCACTTTCTTTTAAATCCAATATGGAAGATACGATTGTAATTAGTCAAAATTAATTAAAGGTGAGAAGCGTAATCTTGTATAATATTGTAACATAACTTTAATTAAAAGTTTCTCTAAAATCAAAAGTAGAAACTAAACTTAATTGATTTACTTTTGTTACAAACATTTTTTTTTATCAATTTAATTTCGAATTGAAAACTTATCTCACAATGGCATCTTCCAGCACAATGGGTAAATCATATGTACAAATTCTTTTAAAAATTAATTGAATTAGATAACAATTAGCAATGACCAATCAGAAAAGGATTCCAAAAATACCAAGGCATGGAATAATTACGAATTAATTGGGAGAGTAACTAAGACAGTCAATGAGAGCAGTCACCAAGAAAATTTGCGTTTGTTAATTTCAATGTGTACTGAGTAAATCTAAGTCGCCTTTCTCGCCATTCGAGATGGCCTTCCCTGGAATCTGTGCCCATGGATCCCGATACTCATAGACTATAATTATATGCCTATTTGTTAAATAATAAACTTATTGCCTGCCTGAATAACTATGCTTGACAAACTAGATCTAGTCTCCGAGGGGATTGAAATCATCAAAAGAACCACCACGTTTTACAGAGGTAATCATTTCAAATGCTGCTAGACTTTTAAAGTTACCGTGAATAATTTTAACTCTCACCTATCTATTTCTTTAAACATTTTGTAAAGCTTTCATTTGTAAAATTTAATATTAGTTATGAATCAATTTGTAAAATTCTTACCTTTTTGTTAATTGTACCTTGTTCTCTCTCTATATAACTTAGCTGTAATCTCTCCTACATTAAACCTCTCCTGAATAATTATTAGTTCTTAATTTCACATCTATGTGGCAATACTTAATTTTCATTTTGATATTTTATACTTTCATATACTAAATTATATGTCGATAATTTCCCCAGAATTGCAAATGCTTACGCTATCTCTTTTAATAAAAGAAAACCTTCCTTACCTTTCAGAGGGTAATTCATCTAGTATTTTTTAAAAACAAATTTGTTATTCTTAGTATAGTGGGTGCCTGTTAGTCTGGGGAAATAAAATCAGAATTTGATAATTATTGTACAGTGTTATTTTCAAAAACTAAGTAAAAATCTATTTTCTTAGAAATGTGTTTTTTTGGTGAATTAAATAATAGCGCTAACTTCTAAAATCTGCAAATAGATTTATATGAATTAAATTAATATTACTTTCTTGAAATCAATAGCCACCACCGACTTTTTATATATTTAATAATATGAAAAGTATTTATTTATTAAAGCACTCAAAACCAAAGATTTATATTATTTATACGTTGTGGAAAGTTTATGTGTAGTTTAAAGTAATACATAAGGGGGGGGATCCTTTAGTTCTATGAGCTATATTATATTAGCATTAAATGTAATTCTTCCATATCAACGTAGTAATCAAATCATACCGGTACGCTGGGTTTTTATTAATAAAGATAGGCGATAATTCTTTATTCCTTAGTTAAATATATATATTTATATTAATGCAAGCGTTACGTGTATACCAGCCTTTCATTATATATATCTTTGTGCTTCGTTCATTTTTACTTCCAATACCAAGGACAAGGTTTGGCAAACCTCTTTGGATTTCTTCAGTGCGAGATATTATTGCATAGGGTTCGCTCTGGCAAAAGTCCAGCCTATGGCAATTCAATAAAGCGCATTCTTCGTTGTTTATGACCCGACCCTGCCAACATTTGCAGAGAGTCGCCTTCTTTAACTGTGAATTGAAGCATCTTCTTGGATCTTAGAATAGATCTCTCCATTGCCATCATACACATACCGCTCTCCCATATTTTGTTCTCGTTAAAAGCCTATTAATTCTCCTAAACCGTACTGTTATGATGATGCTAAATGGATTGCCATTTTTTTTATATGTTGCATTCACACTTTCAGATACGATATTTCTGCCATTATTATTATTTCCCAAATTAGCTTCCCACACATGTTCTTATATAGCAAATGCAAATATTAATTAAATATAATTATCCTTATCATCCAACTCAATAAACTTAAGTATTGGTATGAGTGCTATTGTTTTATTAATGGTGGATTCAAAGAACTTTATGTAACTGTAGTCTAGCACTATTATTAAAAATCTTATGTATCCCATTCAATCGATAAATTATTGACATATAAATAGCCGCATTAGAATAAAGCCATGAATTATTTGTTATTGATGATTAAATACGTTCATTTTATAGCATTGTAAGGGAGGTTAATGTCATCCAAGGGAGATAAACACCCATTTTATTTACATTGTAACACCAATAACATTTGCAATCATATATATTCCAAGTTGATTTAATAAATCTTATATCTTTCTAAATATCTAAGTCATTGTTTCATTTATTGAATAGAAATGGATTTGATGTTATATAAAAAAGGTTCCACTTACTAGATGATCAAAAATCGCTAATCATAATATCCTGTACATGAATAAAGTTCAAATAAGAGTCTTTTTGTGTCACGACTTTGTGATGCCGGCGGGGTAGAAATAAATTAGATCAGTATCATTGGAATTGTTGCTCATAAGTTGGTAGATCTGGAAAATAGGCAAATAGGGCAGAGTTCATGAATGTTCCTGACTTATGTATCTTGCGCATGACTGGACTCAAGGTACTTTTGCCTAGATGCTAGATCTTGTTATATGAACAGACGAAACCGACCGGTACAATATATATATATATTAATAATTCAAACAAATTTATTTAACACAGTATTCAAAATTAAATAATATATTCTTTACCGGAAGTATATTTGATTGTTTCACTGACAATCTTTATCAATCATTAATACAAATGTGTGTGTATATATATATAATTTTAATGCACAAAATAGTGCATAACAGCAGAACTTCTTCAAATTAAATCACAATTTATTATAAAATTAATGTAAATTATAATTAGTGCCCAAGCACTTTTGAGAGAACTTAGTTCTTGTAATCATGGGCAATAAAGAATAAGTCTAAGCATGTTGCTATATGCAAATATATGCAGACACATTAAATTAATTGAAGTATACATGCAAATCTAATTAATCCATTTCTTAGAAATTTTATAACACACCTCTTTCCTATTTATAGCTTTATCATCCATGCCAATAAAATATCCCTCCTTAACCTTTCTTTTAACATCATTTTTTCCCCTACAAACTATTCTTGGATTGTCAGGTTCACATGCATTGCAAATATTGAATTGCAAGTCGGGTCTGCTTGGACCTTGTTGTAAGAATATGTGCTGGGACAATCTTGTTGAGAGAATTGCTTTTGTTTCTTCTTTATTGCCCATGATTATGATAGCTAAGTTCTCTTGAAAGCGCTCAGGCACTAATTATTATGTATTTATAATTTACATTAATTTTATAATAAATTGTGATTTAATTTGAAGAAGCTCTGCTATTATGCACTCATTTGTACATTAAAATTATTTATAATCTTATGTAAAATCTCCATTTGTTTATTAATTGCTTGGGAATTTTACTTGGAATCCAATTCTGATAGCAAAAATATGTGTGGTCCCTATCTCACTTAATGTCTATTTTTTTTTTACCTTTCCAAATCTGGCTTCCATTGTTAAGTTATAAATATTTGACAAAAAAAAAACCTTTCAACACATTCGAACTAAAAGCAATCTTTTCAGAATTTGGAAAGTAAAACCAAACAAACAACAAAATTTTTTTAAAAGGCACAAAATAAGATATATATTTCTACCCAGAAATGTAGCTTATTTTACATCTATAAACATTTTTTTACAGCAAATCTGTCTTTTATCAAAATGAGAAAATATATATAATGTTATAATATCATTTTTAATTTTCTCTCGCATTTTACATAATATAAAAATCAAAATATATATATACATTTTCTCCTTGTACATTTAGCCATTTATCTATCTTATACATGCACATCTCATGAAAAATATAATGAATAATGGCTTACATGCACATCTCATGAAAAATATAATGAATAATGGCTTACATGAAAAACATAATTGGTAGAATGTTTTCTTCTGATATAACTTTTTTAATAAGTATAGGCATCACTATGTTTGCAGGTATGTGTATGAACCTAAACTTTCCCTTGTGACAGGGTTCAAACTCAGTTCCTGTTATAATACCCCCCCCCATCAGGAAGCCATCAAACTTGTTTTACATGTTTTGATGGCTTGTAATTAAATAAAATCTTTATCCAATGACGAATTGTCTTTTTCTTAACTTCTTTTCTTTTGATTAGTTTTCCTTTATGCTCTAGTGTCCACCAAAAGACATTATAACCTTGATAGCATATGATGGTAAAAGAGCGTACATATAAGTTACAAAATTTACAACATATAAATTTCCCTGGATCACTTACATGTGGTGTCCTGACCATGATTCTGTTCTTTATTTTAAACCCATGATGAGTAACCGTTGGTCTTTTGGTTCTTCTTTGGCTCATTTTACTTAGAGTTTAATATGCACATGTATGATTGGCCTTGATCTATGGGTGAGTCTTCCATTCCTGGTAAGGTCAACTTAATTATCTTCAGAATATCCTGATCTAAATGTAATCACATTGGTATGAACCAAGTCAATATATGTGTCAACCAATTAACGTAATTGATGATCTGTGGGGTTTGCTTGATCCCACCCCTGTGGTTTCTATGAAGATACATTCAAAATAAGTGCCCTAACTCACACATCATCCTTTCACATAGGTTTGACTAAAGGTTATGGATAGATGTTAATGTGTTTTATCCCTTATTTCTGAACTCATTTATGCCAATCTACTGATATAAGTGAAATACCATGTTCAGAGAGAAGGTTGGCTTTCCCACATCATGGAAATGCCTATTTTCTAACACTTTTATAGTATTCTTTGCACTGGTTTGTGAGATTGGGTACATGGCTACGAACTTTGAAAACAGGTCATACACTACCATGAGGTATTTTTTATTGAATGTAGGTAACAGGTCATAGTAGTCCATAGACATTATTTCATGAGATTCTGATGGTTTTATGATGAACATTGAGGTCACATAACTCTTATTTGCTAGTTTAGCCCTTTGACAGATTTCATATTTGTTTAATACTGCCATAATTTTAATATGCATACCTGGCCAATAAAACCATTTCTGAAGCAAATGTTTGGTTTTCGGGGTACCATAATAGCCATATAATTGATGGACATGAGCCACAATGACATCTCTCATTTGGAAGGTTAAAACTGGTTTTCATTCATCTCAGTTGTCTCATATAATATGCTGTATTATGACCTGGTTCATCTGGTAATGCACAACCTTATTCCCTACCCATGCTATATTTGTTATCCTTTTTTCCTTCCAATCATTCATTCAGGGGATTAAGCTGTTCATCTTTACCTTGATGCTGGCCCAGGTGCTCCAGTTCCTGTTCCACCTTTTCATTTATCCTCAAGTCTATGCAATATATGGATTTTCCTCATCTAAGAGGCAAGGTTGGGGGTATGTGGAGTTATGCTTCAGAATATCAGCCACAATATTCTCAGACCATTTGCAATATAGTGAGAGTATTCATTTATAATTTATCTTTGACCTAATCACTAATATCACTATTACAATATAAAAACATCTCAATATCTCACCATGTATATTCTTGGAGAAATAAACTCTAGTGGACCAATCAGCTGTTGGCCAAATAGCTGTGATTTATAAATTCCAAGCTTTTGGGATCAGTAACTACAATCAATTTCAATCACAGCAGAAGTGGTCTAAATTTCTGAAAGTCCCAGAAATCACTAAAGCTCTCTTTTCTGTGATAATATAATTTAGTTCAGGATCTTAGTAAATGGGTTATGAAGTAGTATAAGATACCAATTTGTTCACCATCTTGGACCTGGGATAGTGTCACTTCAAGGCTGTACCCACTACTATCTGCTTGTATTATAAATGATTTTGTGAAATCAGGGAATGTCAGCATAACCTACATTATAAATTCTCTTTTTATATCCTAAAATGATTGATCTTGCTTCTTGATTGGAACATCTTTTCTAGAATAACCTTCCAATGATACCATTCATTCCACAAAGCATTCATGGAATCCATTGTAAAAGTTACACTGAGCCAAGAATGATCAAATTTGTTTCTTGGATCTAGGTATGGTAAAATTCCTAATTGTTAAAATTTTATCTGGATGGGTCTTATCGCTTGAGCTCTTACCATGTGGCCCAAGAAAGTCACTTCACCTTTCAGTAACATACTTTTTTAAACTTTATTTTTTTTAATTCCCTTGTTCCTGCATTTGTCAGGGAACATCCCAAAGATGCTCTTCTATGATAGACTATGCCACCAATACATTGTTTATGTACTGTACCTAAGTGAAAGTTCACTTGGTCCCAATAGCTGTTAAAACTTATATTAGCTCAACCATTGTATATAATTATCTGTTTTAAAAAAATAATAGAAAAAAAATAAAGAAATTAATTAATGAATAGGATGTAATAATAATTGGTAATGTTGTGATATTTAGTAAATTTTATATAATTATATGTGCAAAATTAGTATTTAAAATAATAATAGATGATGTTAACTATATCATAAAATAACTTTTAGTTTTGTTTATTTCTAGTTTATAACTAATAACTGAACTAATATTGTAAATAAAATAAATAATATCAACTTGATTTAAAATTAATCTTTAGTTTTATTAAAGCAGTCAAATAATAATTCAATCTTTAATGTAAATTGACCTTATTTTGTTAAAAGTTATTTCTAATATAATATTCTTTAATATTTTTTTATTTGTAGTCATTAAAAAGTTATAATTAACTAGTGAAGGTTAAGTAAGGTCATCCCTGTGTGTGTGCATGCATAGAGATACAAGAAGAAAATGAATAGATAATTTAACTATAATATTAATTAAAAAAAACAAATGAATGAATAAAATTATGATTAAATATTTAAAAATTCTTTGATAAATAAGATAAGTTTTAATTTTTATATTAGTTTTTCTATTTTTATTTTATGTGATACATTTTTTTATTATTAAGGTTACATAAAAACTAATAATTAACTTTTAATTTAAAGTCATTAGACCACATGATTTTCAAAAGTTTAGATCAAACTGATGTCATTTATCAAATCAATTAATTTTCCAGCTGATTTTAAAAAGAATTAGAGTTGAAACAAATTAAATTATATTTATTGGTTGATTAAAATAAATTGACATTAAAACATTTTGAGAGGAGAGAAAGAATAAGGATTTATAGGAAAGTTTTACTGTATTAGGTGTGTGTGTTGCTGAGGAGCTGAATCCTGGATTTTCCTGAAATCTTTCTTCTCCTAAAACAAGTTGTAATTATTTTAAAAGTTTATTTTTTAAACAAAAGTATGTTAAATTATATTTAATTATTCCAATATTATAAAGTGCAACTGCTAACAGGAAAAGGTACCCCATATTCTTGTCATTGACTTTCAGTTAATTCTCTTAAAAGCTATTGTAAAAATGTTAAAAGGAAATTTTATACATGCTACTTTCTTTACTAACCGCAGAAATTATATCTTCTGTGAAATGAATTTAAGATATAGACAGCTAATATATTTATGGCTAAATGACTTTTATTGCACCAAACTTTATAGTCTAAATTTACTGTTATTTTTTAAATAGACTAAATTTTAAACCAGGAAAATTGAAAAACATTTATAGTGATTTAATTATATATTTAAAAGCTCCAATATGTTTGTTAGGTTCATTTATAGCTGATTTCAAGTACCTATATTATATTAATGATGCTTGATATTAACTCCAAGATATTCTTCATTGTATTAATTATGTTTTTAAAATAGTTATAAAAATGTTATAAACTGCAATTAATTCAGGATGAACTTTTATCTATTAAATGTTAGGTATAGTTATAATGAACTGTTATATTTGTTTATATCTATATGTGAAATGTATAATAATTATTTCTAACTCATTGGACAGATTGAATTTTCTACTTGCAAAATGCACCCACTCTTATGTTAAGAAGAGTAAAGAGAAATTATTTGGAAGCATCTTAAAATATTGTACGCGAAAATAATTTAAAAAAAAAAAAAACCGCTTAAAAAAAAGTGTTCTTTAAAAAAAAAAAAAGGAATTAAAATGAAGCTGTATTATTGTATAAGTAAACCCAGGATCATATAATGATATTCTGAAGTAAATCATTTGTTTTACCTACCATTTTATTACTGGCTCCTTACTATTTTATTAGTATTATTATAATAATGTTTTATTATATTGCTTATTTAAACTAAAAATATCTTTAAAGGAATAAATTGCATTAACTTTAAAGAACTATTAAATATGTTTAGCTTGGAAATCTTTGCCATGTTTAAGTTAAATGTTTTGATCAGAAGCTTCCCACTGTCAGATAAATAGTCTTCAATAAATTATATAAATGTCTTGAACAGAAAAACCGCTATGAAGCTATGAAATAGTTATTGTATTTTTATTTTGCGTGTTTTATTGGTTTAAAAAAAAAGAAACCAGAAAAATATTTATGCTATATATATTTTTTTAAATATGTATAATACTGTTTGGTATAAATATGCCAGGTAAATTAATGTTATAATTTTAGTCTTAATGGGTTTATTAGAATGAGTAGATATTCTACCATTCTCAGGTCATATTAGTATTGTTATATTTGTTAAACTTCTCACAAGTTAACATATATTTAATAATTTTATCCCTGGAGATTTTAATATCTCATTCTTAGCTTATTTAAATGTGTGGTATTTCACTGTTTTATATAAATCAGCCAAAGAGGTTTATCAAAGGGTTTTCCATTCATTTGTTGTTATGAATGCTATCTTAATAATAACCACAAATATTTTTATATATGCGTTGAGAATTTTCTCACAATTAATTTGCAGTCTTTTAAATGTCCACTAGCCACTATATTTTATTATGTGTGCATTATACCTTTGCCTAGAATTTTATATGCATTTAATTTTAAAGTAGTTCTTATATAGTCAGTTGACATAGTTTGCAGTGTTGGTTTTGACATTGAGTATACACGTATTTTTAAAATTCTTATTGATGACTTAGTCAGTTAAAGTGATGTTTATATCTTGTTATTAGTTAAGTATTTGTTAGCCTCATAGAGCAAGGATTTAGTGATTATTATTAGTATGCCTGATGGTGTAGACAAGGTCCTCCATCCTTATTTTATTGCTTTTCCATGAGGTGATAGTGTCCATTTCCATTGAGGATTATTATAGATCAGATATTTGTATTTTTAGTGATTGTAATCACATTTTGCAAGTGTTTAGATTCCATGGATAATATCACACTTTACTGATGCACCTTTCCTGTTTCTGATGCGCTGAGGCAAGGTCCACGCATCCTTTTTTTCTGTCTCAAAGATAGGTATTTTTGGAAACCATCACATTCTTAGGAATTTGTTCAGCTCTGCAGAGCATATGTGTATTTATTTTGTCCTATCACTCATGATGTATTAATGCTATTTCCACCACAGTAGGTGATGTTGCATTTGTTTTAGATACGTAATGACAAGATATGTTTGTTTGAGGAACTTTGCTTCTTCAGGTTGTATTTAGCTATTTTAATGCTTATATCAATGTCTAAATTGTGCTGTTATGATAGTTTTGTCATTTATTTTTTTATGTCTGTAGATTATGTATATGGTTATAAGTGGCAATTCACACATACTAAGTTTAATATGTTCATCCAGTTTTTCACTGCTGGAATTGTAAGTCTTTTAAATTCTAATTTTACAACATTTGGTTTAATAATTTTATGTAGACAGAATTTATTGAAAATATGTGGATAAATGATCCCTGATGAGTGATCTATGCATCTAATTTAATTTAGTTAGCTTAGATTTACTTAAATGCATTAATAGCTATAATCTTATTAGTGTCAGTGTAACTAATGATAATTTAAAATATATGCTGTATATGCTAGTCCCAGCTTAGTATTTGCTTAGCTTATGGTATACAATATAAACCTATTAGTATATTATTCTGGTTGTTAAATTACAACCACAGTATTATGTAGAGTGTCAATTAAATTTAAGGTTATGTTTGTTAAGCTTATATCTTCATAATTAAAGTACAATAGATTTAGAATCCTTAATTATTTAAGGAGATTATTTGGATAGGATTTAATGTCAAATAGCCTCTGTTTACTTTTGTATTTATTTATTTTGTGTTTATCAAAATAAACAGTTTTTTAAAAAAAAAGATTTAAAGATTTAATCAGTAGCTTTAGTCAAAGAAATTGTTGTAATTTCTGTAAGTCAAAACAAAAATTGTTATACATAATCTTTAAAAAAAATAAGTGCTATCTTGGCAATGTTTGTTCCAGTAATTTTTTTTGTAAATATTTATTCTTTATTGCTATTAATAAACCAAATTTATTATTATTTAAAAAAAGTTTTGTTTCTGTTTGTTTGTTTTTCTTTTATATGAAATATTGGCTTGAGTTCCAAAGGTTCACAAAAATTTCATAAAGTATACAAATATATTTTTACACTGGTTTAAATTATATAAAGTCATTCTAATCTTTGTGATTCTCAGATTGAATCCCAGTAACAGATAATCATATAATTACAGATACTTAATTGAATGCTCATTTTAAAGTTGATTTTTAAGTTAATATTATATCTTCTTAGACTGAAGATTATGCAATGTGAGATGAAGAATATTAGTGATTCAGAAGAGTATTTACTATTTATTTTTAAAATTGCACATTATTTTGTATATTTAAAATTTTAAAATCCATCTGCATTTAAGATCATTAGTAGGTTGACTGTATGTGGAAAGGCATAAAAAGTACCCCTGCTCGAGTAATGTCTTTGTTTAATAGGCCACAATTGGTTTATAAACCCTTTCAGCTTTTTGAGCACTGCGAGCGTGCGCCTCAGACGTTTTTCAGATGTTGTTTTGTTTTCTTTCTTATGACGTAAAAGGTATAAGTGTGATGTAGCTGAAAATACGATCATTCGAAAGGTTCAGAAAATGTTTATTTCAAAAAAATCGGTTAAAATTTAAATTTTTGACAGCAGTTTTAATCAACTACAGTATTTAATTCTTTTGTCTTTTTTAATAATTTTTGTACTTATCACAAAGCGATAAAAGACAAAAATAATTTACAGGGCTGCAGTTGACATTTCTTCGGTACTATTACAAAGATGGCGGACGGAAGCTGTTAACGTAATTTTGTAAGTAACATTTAAAAATTTTTTTTTTTTATAAAACTATATATTTTTATTTAAATGATCATTTTTAGTTTGTAATTTGTGTGTGTTAGTTATTTACGTTTGTATACAATTAATATCTAATGTAACTTTTAACGTTTTACACTTATAAAAATAATGTTTTTCAAAAAGTATAATTTATTACGAAAATCATTAATTATGTTTATATATATAATATAATATGGTTTATAAGTAATTTGTTATAATTCCAATTCTTGTTTACGTTTTTCAAGTCTATAGCTAACAAATGATCTGTATGCAAATAAATTATATATACGTGATTCATGCTTTGGTTTTGCTATATGTTTCATAACATTATTTTCAAGTCAATAGCTAACAAATACACTATATGCAAATAAATTATATCTATGTAGTACAATAAATATAATAAGATAGCATCACTTCTGTGCATAAAGAATATAAACATCACTTGTGTGCATAAAGAATATAAACATCACTTGTGTGCATAAAGAATATAAACATCACTGGTGTCCATAAAGAATATAAACATCACTGATGTACACAAAAATTATAAAATGAAGAGATGAAACTCATTTTATCATAGTGATATAGACAGTAGCCTACAATTTCTAGTTTTAGACAGACAAAAAGCCAATTGCCATGATGATTTCTTTTGTATCTTTTATTAAGATGAATCTTTTTCTTTATAGATGCCTTTGGCATTTAGAACATTTGGGGTACAAGATAAAAATGAAGAAGTCATATCCGACTTCTTTTGGAGATTGTGAAGCTGTGGATTATCTCAGGTAAGACATGTTATACATGTCTAGAAAGATAATTTTGTGAGGAATGCAAAGAAATTATCACTGAAGATGTATTTTCAATTTTAGTTAATGTTACTTATCAAACTATGAACAAACAATAAAATAATAAGTATTTAGGATGTGGAAATTTCTTTTTTTTCTTATTTTTTATATAGTTATCACTATTTATTTTATGTTTATTGTTTTCCTTAATGTTTCTAGCAATGTAATTGTTTTTGCTCTAACATAATTAAAACTGAAGTTATTGTGAAAATTGTGTCTCAGGCCAGTATTTTATAAAAATTCAATATGGCGCTTGAAGCTGAAGTAGTTTTAAATTTAGATTAAATAATAAAATTTTTAAATTGACATATTTTCTTTATTATGCTATGATTGAACATAAGATAGTTGTCTTATGGTCACCCAAGATATCGCTTGTTTATTTATCCAAGCAATCATTTATTAGGCAACTTAAACTTTTATCTTGTACAAGAGCTTCAGTTTTAAAACCCTGATTGTTTACTCTTGTTGCCTTTGTTAGTTATAATTTAGTGAGATAGTCCTTCCAACAAAGTATCATTTGTGTTATTCAGAGTGTATGATCTGATAGTAGGCAGATTCTAATAACTATTGAATAATGATTTAAATTGTCTTTTATATTATTTATGGTAAATTATGAATATGCCATAATAGTTATTTGCAGTGATGTTAGATTTGGTCTATCCGATTGTATATCTCTGGATCATCATTCTCCTTGATTTAATTGTAACCCCACTGAGCCAAGTCATTAAGAGTCTCTAATAGATTAGGATATTTAGTTTATCATTTCATCTTATCTTTCATTCTGTCATTTTTATCTCTTATTCATTTCATCTTTCATTTCTCTCATCTTATCATTTCCATTCCATCATTCTTATTTGTTCATCTCCCTCTTCATTCCATCATTTAATCTTATCTTCATTTTATCTTATATCATCCATCATTTCATCTTTTCCCTCTTCTGCTTAGGATAGTTGGTCTCTAATAATTATTTCATTATCTCATCTTATCATTTCCATCTTCTTCATCATCATTTCTCTCTCTTTTTATTTCCTAATTTCATTATTTTCATCTTTTTCACCACCTACCCTCTTATCTTATATCTTCATCATTTCATCTTATCCTCATCATCATCATCTACCACCATCTCTTCATTTCATTAAAAGGTTACAATTAGCACCCTCTATAATATCATCTTCCATTTTTCATCTCTTCATTTTTTTCGTATCATCATATTTTCATCATCTTCGCCACCTACCCCCCTATCATCTCCTATTAAAAGTTACAGTACATAATTACTAAGTCCTTGATTTTGTCTGACAGCATCTGATCTAGGCATCTCAGTAACCTAGCCCCACTGTTCCTTGTATTGATGAAGAACTAAGTATGATCGGGATTGAAAAAGCTTGCCTTGGTTTAGCTTGATACGCTGCTCGAATCCCTGGATTATGCCCAATACATTGGAAAAAATATCATTATATCTAACATATGCTTAAGTATGTGTCCCAGTTTCCAGAGGCCATTTTAGCCTCTTTAATCTTTTCAGCTATACTGCTATTTGTTTGCTCTTCTGTAACCTGTGATACCCTATCAAACCAGCATTTATTTTCATTTTACTCTAGAACCATCTACTATAAGCTTGAGTAATCAACAGATATCACATTCTGTAGTGCTACAATATCCCCATTTATATGGTATTCATTTACTCTTGGAAGCATATATGAAAGTATGAGAAAATTATTTGATGTTGTTGTTACTATTTCTTGGAATTAATTATATTATTTCAATAAATATGATTTCTAGATGAGAAATGTAAATTCCATTCCTGACTGAAGAAAAGCAATGTTTAAAACTAGTTTAGGGATATAGCATTTAATGTTCATTAATTACTCAAAGTTACAATTGATGGCTTGAAAGTAAATAGAGAATTATTGCTCCTAATGTAGATGTTGAATGCAAACACAAAAATGCTTTAAGTAATTATTACTATTTATTAAAAAATTACGAGTTTAAAAATATAATTAGTGTTCCAATTCTTATTTGAATGAACTATACATTACACTATTTTAAATATATCTATGATTTGTAACACATTATAACACTATAGTTGTCTAAATAGTCATTATTAGTTTTTTTGTGCTAATCTACATATTATTCATGCTTGTTATGATGACAATTTTATATTTTCTTAAATGCATAATTATAAAAATTTATTTGCCTAAGTTTTTTTCTTTTTTCATGTAAATTCTAAATGTGATTTGCTTTAAACTGTACATTATCATTTTAATGAAGACCACATTTGATCAAAGTTGTGAATTGAGCTAAACCACAATTTTAAAAATGTCAATAATTGTTTCCAGTTTAACATTAGGATTATTAATTTAATTATTTTAAGCAGGCTATACTTACACTTTTCAGAGAATGAACAGTTCTGTACATTAACAATAATAAAACTTGTAAGATCTTATATTTTTTTTGTCAAAATTTAACTTTAATGGGTCCCTTACATCTGTTGGGATATCATTCTGGTAACGAAAGTGCCTGCATTTATGTTGTCCTATTGCACTTTTTGATTTTCTTTTGTGAACTTATTTTATGTAAGCAATATATTTAATTAATCAATTTTGTATTGCTTTTTATTGAGCTACTTTATCGTAATGCAGTTAACAAAATAATTTTTTAAATATATTATATTTGATGTATTTTAAATGAGATTGAATTATATGAGATTAAGTGTGAAAAAAAATTTAATACTATTATGCATAAAGAAAAACCTAAAGTTTGCTGTGTGTGGCAGAAAAGCTTGAACAATTATTCAATATTTGATATTAGTATAATTAGTGAACTTTTATTTAATATAATTTTATTGTTGAATAAAACAGAATTTTTCTCTATATAAAATTGCATGTTTCTGTTCAATACAATTGATAAAGGCAAACAAAAACTACTTTCAGATGTAAAAATGAAAAATACTGATAGCTTATTTAAAGTGGAATAGGTTGAGCACTGATTTGTAAAGCATGAAGCTTCATCCTAAATGCGTAATCTGAATGTACATGGGTTGATCTTTATTGTCTTTTGTCCTGACAAAAGTTCTTAAAGGATAGGGTTATAGAATGCGGCCAAGGAGTTTAATAAGTTTCTTTTTACAATAGTGCTTAATAATTGGGCTTTAAGAAAAAATAGCAATTCTACAAAATATTCTTTCAATTTTAGACTCTGGATAGTCTGTATAAAAAATAAAGATTGTTAAAATAATTGCTAATTTTACTGGGTGAAAGGATGTGAATAAGAGGCTGAAGATTTGGAATGAATATTATAAAAATTTCAATCATTAAATATTAACAATGAATTTTTGTTTAAAATATATTGTTATAATATAACTATACATTCATCAAAAATAGTCATTCTAAACTTATAGTTGTGCCAGTTTGTGTTTGAATTGTTATTTAAGAACATCATGTGACAACTGAAATACATTTGCATTATATTGCGTGAAAATGTTCACTTATGAATGTTTCTATTTTTTGTTTTAAAAAAGGCTTTTATTATTTTATCTATAAAATGTAAATATTTATATTATACAAGCACTGATGGATATTTAACTTATTTATTTTTTGGTGGGTAGTGTGGAAATTAACTTCTTTTTTTAAATCATAATTTGCGGATTTTTTTTAAAAAAAAAATCTTAAAAAATCTCCTGATAATTTTTTTTTTAAAAAAACTCAAAACAAAATAACTTTTAGGTTGTTTATGAGCTCTTTATCAAATGAATGAGATTACAAAATCGAATCTTTGTGTATTTAAATGTAATAAGCTCAAAAAAGATTCTTATGTTGACCTGATAAATTTCATCATTAACCATCATGACAAGGGATATAGAATAAAATATTTTACTATATCCACATGATAAGCATATTAATTTAGAATACATATAAACTCATAACAATGTATTTGATAATTTTAATTAAATATCTTTGACCTTTTTTTTTGACTAAATATGACATATCAATTATTTAAAAAAAAAAAAAAATCATGATTGGTATGTCATCACTATCATTCAGCACCATTTATTCTTAGGATATTACTCTAAATTTAATCCAGTTTCTTAAAATCAGTACATTTTTTATTCATTGATTTCAAATAAGGTCTCTTTCTAGATCTCTTATAATTTTGAATTCTCATCTCTTCTGGCAGTATATCCAGTTCAATTCTACTTTAGTCTTATATTTTTTTTAATGAAGTCAGTGACATTTGTACTTTCATTCATGTATTTCATTTTTGATCCTCCTTGTTAATTCCAATATACATCCCTCTTATCTAATTGTGTAGTTGTATTCTTTGAATTGCTACTCTATTAAGCTCCCAAGTTTTTGATTCACAAAAACTATTAATTAAAATATTCAATAACAGAAGCATATTTTTTCAAAGCATTCCATACAAGCTTAATTTCATCCAACATATTTCCATCTGTATTAATAATTTGTCCAAAATATCTATAGATATTAATTTCTAATTCATTACTATAAATTTTTATTTTATCTTGGTTTAAAAAAGTTATTAAATCGTACTGTAACCTTTTTTTTTAGAATTTATTTTTAGTCTTACTGTCTTACTTTTATCTTATAACTCTTAAAATCTGTCCTACAGATCTGAAGACATTATATGCTAAAACAACCATTGATTTGCAAAATCTAAATGGTTTAAATAATCTTTTTTAATTTTTATTTCTATTGTTTTTCTCATTTTTAGAGACATAAAATTGTCCTTATCAATAGTTATTTTTTTAGTATCACTATCTAATCATTATTTTTACATTTTAATAAATTTAGTCTTTTTGTAATCTATAAATCCAATGCAAATAGTAATCAAATTCATTACTTCCTTTTTATAACTTCTATTAGGTCTTAATGTAATTTATTATGCTGTAACCAATTTTAAATCTAGTTTGTTTTTTGATTAGTCAGAATCTGAAATAAATATTTTTGTCACTATCTTACATAGAAGTGACAGATCTTATGTTTTATCTCCTTTCTTATATATTAATATTACTAGGAATATATTTGCCATTCTGTTATATTCTTATCTTTTAGACATTAGGTATATAATTTTGCAAACAATTTATTTATTTCTTCAGCTGTTGCTTTTAAAATATCTATGATTCCACATAGTCTCCATAGATTTAATTGCCTGTTGCTTGCAGAATTCTTCCATATACTGCATGTCATTTCTGTTTTTATTATTAATAATTTTTATGTATGATACTTTTATTCTATTCCATGCCTTTCCTTCCTAATTCAGTTATATTTCCTTATATCATCATTAACTCTTTTTCACAGCATTTTACAGAATTTCAAATACTGTTATTCTAAATAGATGAATTTAAAATATTTTTCTTTTCTGTATATATTGCTTTGTTGTATTTAAATTTTGTTAGTGAACTGCCAGTTTATGGTCCAATTATCTGTTAGTAGAGTATCTGTTACTTATTAATCTTGTTTAAAATCTGAGCAATCATTACAATCAGTTAAAATTTTAAAATGATTTGCAAATATTAATTTAACTGGAATATTTCTGAGAGTGAAAAAATGTGTCTCTCCAGCTTAGCTTAATACATCTCATCCATAGATAATGACTATTGTATTGAATCTATAATAATAAACTTTATGACACATAATGATATTGTATCTATATTTAGTTCTCTGCCTCGTGGCACCTTAAAGCAACTAAGCAAGTGACCTACTGACAATATTTGATTATCAATGATGATAGTTTACAATAATTTGCTTCTTTCTTAACACAATTTATTTAAGCAAATAATCTTTAGCAACCTATTTTATTATTGAAATATATAAATGATAACAACTATATTCATGATGGTATATTACATGTTAAATTTGTAGACATAGTGTTTATCATAACTTAATTAAATAACAACAACAAGTTTTCCAATTCCAGTTTATTATTACTATTCAAATTAGAGTAGAAACAAAAGATAATTACAATCTCTTTTATTACAAAATTCAATATATATATATTTTCTAAAATTGAAATTTAACACACAAACTGTTAACAGTTTATTCACTGTTTACTGATTACTAAATCATGATTAATATGCTTATTATTTTATGACATTATGTAAATAGTCATCATTAAACAATTGATTTCCTGATCTTTATTTTTATATAAATCTCTACTAGGCTTATGCTATAGCATCAGCAAAAAAAAAAAAAGCACCAGAAATAATCAAGAGGATCTACTGGTTATTAGATTTTCAAAATATGTACAATTCAAAAATAAATCACACATTTTTTTTTTTTATTAATTAAAAAAAAAGAAATCTTGACTTTTTACAACACAACAAATACAAATAACGTACCAGAAGATTTCCTTAGCTGCCTTATGATAAAATCAATAAGATTTTGTTTATTATCATTATTTGTATATATGAATAAAAGAGTGACCCAATATGATCATTAATTCACTTTTTTTTTTTTTGGAAAATATTGCTAATATTATGATTGCAATTGTTTTATTTGTCGCCGTGTTTCAGATGCTGTATCACGTACTTTTTGAATAAGCTCAAATGAAACATGATACTGAGCTTCGTGTGGAAGTGCAGATCTTCTAGGATAGAAGGTATGATTTAGTGAATAGTTGAGAAGATTGACAGTTGAAGACATATAAATATCAGCAAACCTGGATAATCGTCGAGAAAAGTATGTAGGATTGTGATACGTTCGAAATAAACTTCCAAAATATGGATTGAAAAGAACTTTTGATGTTATTCTTTAAAAAAAAAAAAAAACATTAATGACATATTATATATATAAACAATAGTATATACAAATAATTCTCAAAAACATGCACATACATATAAATATTTAGATGAATATAAAAAAGTATATATAATAAAAACTCATCACAAGAAATGTTCTTGTGTATCAAAGGCCATTGAAAATATTTTAATATCATGATGTAAATTCTCGTAGTAATTTCATAAAAAATGCATTAGGTATAACATTTCATGACATATAATTTCAAAAAATAATACATATAAATCCAAAATAATTTTACAACATAGTTATCATTTTCTGTCAATTTTTAAAAATTGTAATTTTATTGTACAATATATTATTTCCATCATTAGTAATAAATACTAGATTACAAATGAAGAAAATCATTTGTAATTTTCTTTTTACTCAAAATGACAAATTGTGATTTTCATTCTTATCAACAAAATAAAATTGCAAATTTTATTTCTTTTAACTAAAAGGATTTAAAAAAAATATTTTTATTGTAATGTCTTACCAGAAAAAGATGAGTAATAAGCTAGAAAATTATTTAAACACCATGAAATAACATTTTAATTAGACTTCTCAATAGCAGAATTCTTTTTACTATCTCAAAATTAAATTGCAATTCAAGATAATATACCAATAAACAACTTAATTCTTTATCTCAAATGCTTTCACTGATAACAGATATATGGCACTGTGGCAAAAATGTTCTAGTTTTTTAACCCAACATGCCATCTTTTGTGCTTTTATCTTTTTTTTTTTGTCCATCCAAACTATTATCTGGATTTCTCATAGTGTGTTCTGACAATTTACTTTTAGAAATCTTTCTTCTTTCAGAGTATTTTTCATTCCTATTCTTTAATATAAAGTGAAGTTTAGACAGTTGTCTTTTTGATACACAATAAGCTTCTTTCCAATTTTTTTTGCCTAATTCCTAATTTTCTTTCTTTTATTTTACAGTAATTTCATTTAACAGTAATAAGGTTATTAATTCCTCTTTTATATACAAATGCTACCCAGGATGGCATACATACCATAAACTTGGCTATAGCTTTTATTTATTTTTTTGTATTGGCATGTTGAATATTGTAGAATTTATTTCAGAGTTTTTTGTTTATATATATAAGTTAAGAATTCAATGATTTAATGTGCAGCACATTTGTCTGACAGTTACAGTTTAAAATTATCTTCTCAGATAGCCAGCCCATATTCTATAACTACTCATCAGTAAATGGATATCAATCTATTCTTAGTTAGAGAATAGAATAAGGAAAAGAAACCATAAAACCTCATCACCAAGCTTTTAACTTCTCTGGTGAGAACTACTTTCTCCTTAGTGATTTCTCAGTAGAGATGTTAAAAAGGATTTTGCCTGCAGTGACATGTTTGAAGACTAAATGCATTTCAAAATTCATTAATTTACTATATATTATATTTTCTTGCTATAGAAAAGCAGCATATTTACTTTTTACAATGTAACTGCACCCAACAGATGTATGCATGTGTAACTTTTAAAAGTCTACACAGATCATCAATACACTATAGACCTTACTGTTTAGATAAATAATTATCTATTTATAAGATAAATTCATTCTTTATTGAATTATCTTTTTTTTTACAGTTATACCAATTTAATCTCACTAATTGATACTATCAATGTCTTCTTTCCAGATACAAAGTAAGATAATCAGGAATGGTTGCATTTAGAGTTAGTTGCATTATATGAGTTTTAATGTTGATTCCACAAGCTAGAATCTTTGTCTTCTAAGTGCTTAAAAAGAAATATCAATTGACATCTACATGCCATAAAATCACACACAATTAAAATACTATTAAGTTTACTCTTTATAAAAAGGCCACTCTTGTAACAGTTTACAAAATTACACCAAACTTGTGCTTTAAAAGTAAGAACATTTGTTATACAGTTTTATTTAATGATTTTTGATTTGAGTCATGAATGACACATGAATTTCCAAACTACATTTATAGCTGAATTATTGATGTACATGGTAGTATCTTTGATTACTTATATTCATATATGACTGATGAAATATAAAATATTTAGATGCTACTATATATATTGTAACCAATTGGGTTACATAGCACACAATAATATAGGGCGTGTGCACATATATATATATAAAGTAAAGGAAAAGTAGAAATAAAAACAAACAAAAATTGTAGTAGATATTTTCTACATCCACTGAAATAAAGATAATAAATAAAGGGTTAAATAACTCTGAATTTAAAATAATATTTTATTATAAAATTAAATATTTAAAAAAAGGTCTGATAATATTTTTTTGTGTTAAAGTTTTTATTTTTTTTTTTTTTTAATTTTTAAAAATGTCTATTTTTGAAATCTTTTAATTAATTTGTAAATTTCTACTATCAAAGTAAAAACATGTATATAGAAAGGTTATATTTTCATCACACCTTTGGTACAAATTCCAAAGGATTAAAATTAATTGAAAACAGTCACTATGTTTTTATCACCTGACCCAACTAAGATTATAAAAAGACTGATAAAAAATATCAGTTAATTTTGCTAGAAGTTTTGTAAGAGTTAGCAAGAAGACTCTGGTTTTAATATTTTAAGCAGTGGCCAACTGCAAGGTTTTGCTTTAATATTTTTGAAAAGCAATTAGCAGAAGAGCTAGCTGTAAAGTTGGCTAAAATATTTTGTGAAGAGTTGGTAACTGTAGCAGTGAATGGCCACAGTAAAGCTAGCTGTAGAGATGACTGGCAGAATAGCTATCATGAACTGATGTAGCTGAAGGCAGGACAGTAGTACCAGAAGTTACTACCATTTTCCTTCATGGAGTTTTGATTTACTTGAAGCTAGATCACTTCTAAATCAATAGCCTGAACAAATGAAGACAAAGTAGCTTGCTGATTTGAAGCTTACCAAATCCAATGCTAGGGAACCAACTGCTGAAGGGAGAAAGCCAACCATACCTGAATTACATACTTTTACCTGATGATGACATTTGCCTGGATTCACAAAAAGTCAGTTTGCCCAAGAGGAACACCAGCTGAATAAAGAAGTAGTTATATATATGCAACTGTGTCTATATGCAGAGAAGCACAGATAAATGTATATACGAGTTGTATTTTTTTTAATATTCCTTATAAAAGACATTTTAACTTGGTAACTTAAAGTAAAATTTGCTTGAGTCAAATGTCTAAATGAGAGATGATTTGCTATATATATATTTTGCAAAGAAATAATTTTCATATTCATTAAAAGAAATATATATAATTTAAATGCAAGCATAATTTTGTTTGAATTAAAATCGAAAAAGAAAATCTTTTAAATTGGTCTAAAAACGCTGATAATTAATCAACAAATACTTATCAAAAATTGACTATACTTCTTTTTAAGGGAAAAAAAAGAACTTATAGACTAATAAATAATTTTAAATTATATCTATATTTTGTTTATAAACAGGTATATGTATGAAATTTATGTATGTTTTCCATATGGATCAATTAGAAAAATATAACTTTATTATTGTAACAAATTAAAATATGTAACTTTTTATAAGTATGTGAATACATGCACACATATATGTAAATTTTTAAACATTTATAGTATTTTTTTTACATACAACTGTAAAAGATTAATTATGTAGTTATTATTTTATATGATGATTGTAATATAAGTCAATTGTACCGCATATTTATGTGTGAGCATATATGTCAATGCTTGTCAAATAGGACATAGATGCAAATTTTAATCATTTTTTGTTATTGAATATTAATTGTATATTATAAATCGCGCATTTGTGTGCATATATATGTAAACCGTAGTAATACCTTAAATTGTGTATTGTAATTTTGTAAATCATAAATGTGATAATTTTTTTTATTGTATAGTAATCAAAATCAGAAGGCTTAATTGATATGAGAAGAGCCACAATACCATTTTTTTTATTGTTATTAATAAACTTATTTAATTGTTAAAAATTGTTTCCATCATCTCTTGGTCACAAATAGTAATAGAGCTTATGTTCTCAGAGCTAGATTCGAGCAGGGGATGAATATATAAATGGGGATATGCATTTCCTGGTTGGCACATACGATTATATTCTTTAAAGCCCATGCCTATATTTTTAGTTTAGTCTTATTAAAAATTTAAGTTTATAGCTGGCCAAAACAAGTGGCCAGAGCATTGATGATGATCAACATGTTTATGTATCCCAGCATTATTGTTTAGATTTTTTGATTATTGGGTATTCTAATAGATGGGCACTAAGTGGCGCATCCAAGTTGTGTTTAAATAATTGCCCAAGCTGGCAAATGCTTAATAGTTAGCCTGGTCTATAGAAGACCCATTTCCAATCCAGTCACAAGATTGACTGTTGATTTATTGTACTGATTTTATTATATTTTATTGTGGATCATTCACGATCATGAATGGTTTCTTTTGGTATTTCTTTTGAGTATTACCTATACTTATTTTTATAATGCTGGTTGATGATTAATTACATTTTAGTTGCTCTTCTGATCTCTCAATGATCTCACAGGGAGATCTCATCTCTCATGCTCTCTCTAATATATAACATTACTTAGATATATTTTTGTAAGTTATTGATATTTCATTTTAAATTGACTGTGAGTGATGATGATTTGCCATCAGCCCAAGTCTGAGTTCCATTTCTTGCTATCTACCCCATCACCCAGTTCAAAACCTTTTTTCGATACCCCCATCTGTTACAATATATATATAACTTATATATAGATCCAAGATATTGTCATGTTTTAAAGAATATTTATAAAAATGCAACAGCAACAATTAGATTACATAATCATACTGGGAAAAGTCAACATTGAGAAGGGTATAAGACTGGGTGACTCCATATCTCCAAAACTTTTTACAGCAGTGCTGCAAGAAGTATTTTGTGGATTAAAATGGGAAGCTAAAGGAGTGAAAATAAATGGAGATTATTTAAGTCATTTAGATTTTGCAGATGATGTAGTTGTTTTTGCAAATAGTGCTTTAGAGCTGCAGGTAATGTTGCAGGAGTTATCAGATGAAAGTAGGACTAAAGATAAATGTTAAAAAGACTAAAATAATGTTCAATGGATTTTCTCAAAATATGAAAATAAAGATTGATAATTATGAGTTAGAAGTTAAGTTACAAAAACCTTGGTCAGATTATTAATACAGATGGAAACATAATGGATGAAATTAATCATAGAATTAAACCTGGTTGGATTGCTTTTGGTAAAATAATTTGATACTAAAAGGAAATATGCCTATGTGTTTGAAAAGAAAGATTTTTAATAAATGTGTTTTACCAGTTCTTACTTATGGATCAGAAACTTGGTCATTTAATAGAAGAGCAATACAGAGACTTCAGACCACTCAAATAAGTATGGAGAGATGCATATTGGGAGTAACAAGAAAAGATCGAAAACGCAATATATGGGTAAGAGAACAAACAGGTGTTACTGACCTCATTGAAAAAATTAAAAGACTGAAGTGGAGTTGGGCTGGACATATTGCTAGAAGAGATGATAATAGATGGACAATTTGAAATCTTAAATCGAATTCCAAGAGATTGTAAAAGACTCAGAAAAAAACCACATGTGAGACGGGTGAATGAAATAAGAAAGTGGCAGGAGTGATATGGAGAAGAGAAGCTAAAGATCGGAGAAGATGGATTGAACTTGGAGAGACCTTCATCCTGGAGTGGAATGATAATGGTTGATGATGATGATGATATAACCTATAATAAATGAACTTACACACTTTTCTGTATGAAAAGAAACATGCTGAATAACATAATTATAAAGAAATACATCTACAAAAAAGTACAAATGTATGCATTAATATGAATGCATTTTTATTTTATATGGATCAGAATGTTAAATAGCTCTTTACTAACTTCATTATGAAATAAAATATTATATATAGTAGCCAATTTCTGAATTGTAAACTGGCAATAGAAAGAATCTAATTTCAAGAAAATTCTCATAACTAATTGTGAAAAGCTTTTAAATATCAATTATCCTAAATCAGAAAAGACTAGATTTTTACTATATATAAAGCAGATTTTATTCTTATTTAAAAACGTGAAAAATGAAATATATTCAATTCATGAATGCGATGCTTTTTATCATCAGAAAGCACTCATATATTTACTTTTTATTAATGGTAATTTTGTTTTTATATAAATCAAGCCAGATTATAGTTTCAAATATTAATGCAGATGAAATTCTATCAATTTTAATAAGCCTATAAATAAATCATTATTTATCAAATAAGTAATATTCATAATATAAACCTATTCATGGAACAACCAAGTCCAAAAATGTTACTATGAAAATTCACAAGCAAGATTCCCAAAGAATCATTTAAATGAACTTGTAAATAATGTCTCTTTCTTATATTAATGCTAATCTATTTGTCAGATAAAAAAATGATCATTTTTAATTGACTTTCAGTTTGTTATATAGTAATAAATCAAGTATTGATATTTGAAAAGACAGAAACTTTTTAATAGCAGTGATTTTTGTTTTTATATTAATCAAGCCAGCTTACAGGTTCAAATATTAATTCAGATGAAATATTGAACTAATAAAATCTTGGGTCATCATTCTGTGGCTAGGCTCTATCTTCCACAAAAATTAATGCTGTTCATAGGTCAGAAGAATTTCATCCATTATCTCTAATTCAAAAAATAAGTTCTACCTGACTCATTCTTTTTTTCACATCTTTATAATGTTCAACTCAATATTCACTTCCAATATTATTCAGTTCTGTTCCACACACACACACATATATTACAAAATTGGTTAATCATCCGCACATAATCATGAAAACAACTTACTAGCTAATCATCTATATTAATGCATAGATGGAAAACAAACACTTTCTCATTGTTTTACAGTATTTTCTTTACATAACTGGAAATTCCCCAATTAACCCAGAAAACATAACATCAGTCCCACCATACATCAACAAACAAGTTACTTAAATCAATGCAAAGACAGAAACCAATGTTGTTTTCTCTCTATGCATTGACATGGGTGACTAGTTATTATTTTCAAACATGTAAACATGTATTTAAATATATCTTTTGATATGTTACACATACCTGATTGAAATATAAATTAAATCCATAATTATACTGTAATAATTTTGTCCATTAAGCATTTATATTAATGCTTAAAATTATATCTGAACATATGTTTAATAATTATATACATATATATAGACACATACATAATCAGACACACCCAGAACAAATGAAGTACAATAATTAAACTATATATTCTATTCAAAAATGCAATTCTTCACTTACTGATCTCTTTTTTCATATAAATAACATTCAATCTGATTTTATATACATTCTTTTATTTCCTTAGCATCTATTATTTTTTATGTAATAGATTTATCTATTTGTGAGTTACTTTAGATTTAAAAAATAACAATTTTTATTGTTCCCAAAAATTCTTGCAAATTGTAATTATTATCAATTCCTAAAAATAAAAATAAAGAAGTCAGCAATTCAATATCCTTGGTTGCTCGATTATGCAATCATTATTATGACACAGAAGTAGTTCACAATAAAGTAACCGATTCCTGCGATGAGACTGCATTCTTGTTTATTCAAAAACTTAATATTAAATGAAATATCACATAGCATGGCAAAGGAAATATTAGTTTGAGAATATTTGTCTAAACAGACAATAGTCTCAACTTAAACATTAATTACCATGACTTTCAACTCATAAAACAAAGAAATGCTGTAACATTTTTAAAATTTATTATTGACATACATTTTTAATTGTTAAGCTTAAGAGTATGTAAAAAGACTACATAAGCATATTCTAATATTCATATTAAAGAAGAAAAAAAACAGTCATAAAAATATCTTAAATTCATCTGAAAAAATATATATCTGGAATAAACGCAGCACCAAAAATAATAGATAAAAAAGAATGCCGTATATGGATTTGAAAAAAAAATACATAATTTTGCACAAAATTGATGGGTTAAAGAAGTTGGTTATTATCCACATTAAATTTTCTAACTTTATGACTGGCAATAAACTCTCAACCAGAACAGAGAAAAATTAGGGAAGAAGGGGCAGTAATTTATTTTTTTAAAAAAATAAGATGTTGATCATAATATAATTTGTTTTCTGATATAGAAAATGCAATATATTATTTTTCTATTTTAGTTTAAATTATAATAGTTCTGTAAATTTACATAAAAAAAATCAGAACTGCAGTATTTATTCATCATTAATTGAATTCTTGAATATTTATTAAGTATACCTTCACATACATACAATTTTATAAACGAGAAAACTTTTTTTTTATAGGGATAAAAATGACAGCATCTTCTGAAATGCTATGCATTTAAGGCATGCAAATTAAATCTATAACAAAAAAAAAGCTCCAGAAAATAGTGGTATTATTATTGATATTTTAAAAAAGCAGGTGAAGAAAGAGAAAATTGCTGATAAAACTATATACTTAATGCCTAAATAATAAAAAAATATACTAATTGATTGGAAGAATGCAGTGATATTTTAAAAAGGTAAAAAATAGATTTTAGAAATTACAGATCTATTATATCTACACAAGATTTTTACAAAAATAATTACAATTCATCAAATTGGATTTAAAAATAATTATAGCAAACAGCTGATATACCACAGTAGATCATATCAAAGAATTAAGAGAAGTGACAGAAAAAACCAATAGGTATGAGTTGCCATTCTGCTATGGGTTTTTTGATTATAAAAACGAATCTGATTCTATAAGCACAAAGCTTTATATCATCAAGATATAATCCCAGAGTAATTTATCAAAATGTAACAGTAGTACTTAGATTATATGATAACACTAAAAACATTAAGAATGATAAGGGTATATAACAGGTTAATTTCATATATCAAAAATCTTTTTACAGCAGTTTTATGAGAAGTAGTTTGTGAATTAAAAATAAACAGAGATTATTTAAGTTAAATAGATTTTGCAAGAGTTATCAAATGAAAGCAAGAAAGTAGGACTAAACTCATAACTATGAATTAAAATAAGTAAAAAACCATTTAAATACTGTGGTCAGATTATTAATATAGGTGGAAATATAATGAATAAAATTAATTACACAATTAAATTTGGAAATAATGTTTTTGGTAAAAATAATACTAAAAAAATATATACTTATGTATATGAAAAGGTTTTCAATAGATGTACCTTACTAGTTCTTACATATGGATCTGAGACTTGGACACAACAAAAAAGTAATAGAGATTTCAGACCATATAATGAAATCTGAAGAATGTTCAGAGTAACAAGAAGAAATCAAAAGTGAAATGTAAGAGGAAGAAAACAAGCAAGTATCATTGCCATTATTGAAAAAAAAAATTAAGAGGCTAAAATGAAATATTCTGAATATATTTTTAGAAAAGATAATAATAGAGAAACAGTTGAAGTCTTAAATTACACACCAAAAGTAAATAAGTTTGCTGGTGTGATATAGAGAAAAAAGAAATAGAAAAAATGGATGAGAGACCTTTATCTTGTAGTAGAGTGGTAATACTTGTCCAATTACAAAATAAATAAAAAATTTTATAATCAATTTTCTTTTGTATCAATAAATAAATATATATATATTTTGATTATGAAGTTATTTATTTATATTTAGCTATAAGTTTATATATAAAATTTTATTCTTAAATACATATTTGCAATTTTTATTTGTTCAAAGGCAGATTGTGATTATTAGGTAAAAGGGCACTATAATGAAGCATAATTACTTCCCACTTCCTTATCATAATTTAATCTAGCATCTCAATTTTAGAATTATATTATAATTTTCTTTTTTTATAAAGCGCAGACGGTATTGAAATTAAACTGAGAGAGTGCAAATTTCTCAAGCGCTTATGACTACCAACAGCCAATCAGATCTTAAGCACTGGAACAGAGAATTTAACAAGAAAAGAGTGGTTCCACTCTCTTCTTTACTTGTCTTTCTATATATCCAAGTCAGTCCAAAGTACTTATATCTGAAAGCGTGAATCTTAAATATCATCACACTTAATTAACTAAGTTCAAATTATAAACATACAGCATGAAATCTTTCGATTTACTACGCAGTAGTTTTTTGAAGTTATAACTTTGCAGCAATATATGTAAGTAATATTATTTTATAAAGCGCAGACGGTATTGAAATTAAACTGAGAGAGTGCAAATTTCTCAAGCACTATTACTCTCTCAGTTTAATTTCAATACCATCTGCGCTTTATAAAATAATATTACTTACATATATTGCTGCAAAGTTATAACATCGAAAAACTACTGCGTAGTAAATCAAAAGATTTCACGCCGTATGTTTATAATTTGAACTCAGTTAATTAAGTGTGATGATATTTAAGATTCACGCTTTCAGATATAAGTACTTTGGACTGGCTTGGATATATAGAAAGACAAGTAAAGAAGAGAGTGGAACCACTCTTTTCTTGTTAAATTCTCTGTCACAGTGCTTAAGATCTGTAGTCATAAGCGCTTGAGAAATGTGCACTCTCTCAGTTTAATTATAATTTTCATAAAATGTTCATTTTTTATTATGTATTTTAATCTATGGTGCAGTAGTCCCATCGTATCTACTGCATTCAGTTCCAAATTTTCTTGTGGATATCTGAAACCACAGATAAAAGCACTCCCATCATAATTTATGTATTTAACATAAGTAAATATAACTTAGGCACATAATTTAAAATATATATATTGTAGCCTCTACTTATTTCATTTCAAGTAGCTACTGGATTGAATCTAACATTGGGATCAAACAAGGATGGCTAGTGTGTTTATCCACTGATATTAATAATAAAATTAAGTATACCCGGGCACCAAATTGCAACTATGAAATCGTAATGCCCACCAGAGATCATCATCATCCATGCTTATTACTATCGAAGATAATGGAGAAAGTAATTAAATTGTCTCTCAAAAAAAACAAAAATAATGTTGATAAATCCAATTCAATTTATTGGGGTCTTAGTTTGAAACCTAGGAACAATTATGCAAATGTTTCCGTAATAAATTCTTATTACTAACTAAATAATAATGAGACAACTTTCTTCCACAACTTTAATATAAATACAGGATCTCAAGTGGGAACTACGAGAATGTTGTATACATTTTTAATTCATACATGACTAGAAATAAATTAGTAATCGATGCGGAGAGCTCATAACTTATGTTTATAATATAATATTATTATTTAATTTAAAATAGGATACAGAAATGTTATAAATAAATCCTTCCCATTTAATTCCACTACTTTATTTTTCATTCTCAGCATCTATCACTTTCAATAGTTACAATTATATAGCACTGAATGTCTGTGTTATATTCTCCTTTAAACTGATAACTCTTAATCCTATTTTCTTCAACACACATATAAGCCTTCCAACTGACTATCAATTCATGATCCTTATTAGAAGAATAGTATTTTCCAAATCTTAATATTTATGCTGCTTGACTTCCAAGCTAGCTCTTAGATTTAATAATCGAAGTACTCTTTCTCAAGGTCTAGATCTGCTAACGAGGTGCAATTATTAACGATTACATTGCAATGGATATGGTCCCAAAATTTGCCAAATGAAACTTTAATTACTAGTGGGAATGACATTAAATACCGAAAGCAGGAAAGGGATATTATGGCTGCTCCCAATATCCATAACATTGCAATGAACCAAATGACAAAATTTAATAAACCTAAATTGACTATTTTCTTTCATCTTATTTTATTTCATATCATCTGTTTGCCCAAATTTAATTAGTAATTTTAAATCTAATATATTTTTGCCAAAGTAAACCATGGACATTAATCATGGAAATCGATCAAGGAAATCAATTCTGTAAGTGAACTATGGAAATCAATCAATATAAAAATGAATTATATAAATCAACTATGGAATCAATCAATATAAAATGAATTATATAAATCAACTATGGAATCAATCAATATAAAATGAATTATGTAAATTTAAATTATGGAATCAATCAATATAAAAATGAATTATGTAAATTTAAATTATGGAATCAATCAATATAAAAATGAATTATGAGATATTATTTTATATAGCGTGTCTGGAAAAATGGAGTATTCATTTATAATTTATCTTTAAAGCACATGTGCATTGGCTTAATCGCTAATATTACTATTACATAAAAATCAATTATATAAATTTAAATGTAATCTGGTATTAGTTCTAGATATAGGTGTTGGATATAGATTCTGGAGATATTTAAAATATCAAACACAAGACACGCATGTAAATTCATAATAACAAATCTTTATTACAATAATAATAATAATAAAAAAACAACACATCTATATAATATCACCACACTCAAATATTATATGAAATTTACTAAATAATAATAATAATAATGATACATAATACATATTTTAAATTAGCTAAATTTCTTTATAACTTAACAATTGTCTTGACCCATCTTTTAATTAAATATTAACATGCTTACGCACAGAATCAGAATTCCGTATTTAAGTATAATACAGAATTCTCTTATAACTTGCATAGAACCTATAAATTTCTGCTCTCCCCCCCTTTTATTACAACCATTACAAAAATAAACTATTCCAACATGTAATAATATCTTTACAACAATTATACATTTAATTATTCCAACAAGCAATAATCTCTCTTATATTTTCTATGAAAAGATGATGTAACATGTAAAATCTCTAATTGGTCCAATAAATGGGTTTAAATATAAAACCATAATTTTACATTTATGCATGCCAAATATTCACCGCTTTTCACCTTAGCGACTGTATACCTTTTGATAGGTCAGCATGTTGCCCCAGCCCAACGATATTCAATTTTATTATTCTTCACAAACTCTGACTACAGATCGGTCAGCTTATAAATTAAACTCTTTGTCACTCCTCACATCAACATACACATCTGATCAAAACCCTAAGTCTGTCAAAGCAACTTTTATCCTGTCTTGCAAAACCCTCTATCTATTTCATAGCACTATGCAGCACTTCATAATGCACATATCAGTGTCTCAGTAAGGGAAATTAAACAACTCACAACTTCAAATGTCTGTATTGGCCGGAGAGAAGTCTTCTCTGAGACTAGAATCATGTGAGGAACTATAGTCTCTACGCATTTACTCTATATAGGCGTGCATAATATTTTCCCACAACTCTAACTATAACTCTATCAATAATTCCTTACTTAAATAAAAACAAATGGAATGGTCCTCGATCTCCTACTGCAATAGTGAATAAATTATGAGATAGTTATTTCCTATCTATGAGGTGGTAAGATAACTCTACCTCGGTAATAACAAGCATTTATGGCTTCCCATATACATATATATGGCAATTACAGTCAGGATGCAGATGACAAAGTCTGACCAGATCATGAATCAAACCCATGAACTATCTTAATTTAAAATGTCAAGCAGACAGCAACACCCATCCAATCTTTATAATTATAACAGATCAAATCAACACATTATAGCATAGCAATGACCATTCACATGATCATCCAATCATTTTTCATATATCCATTACTAAGCATATAATTTTGATAATAAAAAAATATATTTTCTATCTTTTCTTTTCCCCCTTTTTACAAATACGTAAGCATTTATAATTTCTCATTATGACATGTTAACAATTTTTAATCCCCCCCCTTTTTTTTTAAACTTCAATGGGTCTTGATGGATCAAAATCATTTCTCTCTCTTTTTTTTAAGCTTTTAAAAAAAAAATTAAAATTAATATAATAGTTACATTTCTATTAAACATGATACACATATAAATAAAGCAAAATAAATAAATAATAAACATTATGGATTGTCTCTTTCCTTCAAGGCTAAGTCTGAAGACCTGATATTATTGTCAACCAATACCAATTACCATTTAGTTCATTTATCTTGGAAAATAGATATACACTGTACCGGTAAAATCACCATGCTTAATCACACACAGTAATCCGAATTCAAACCCAGTCCACGTCTAGGAATAAATTCCAAAATGCAAACTAAATTCAAACCCAAAACCCTGGCATGACCCACCGATGACAATATTACAACGGTACAGGGTTTTCCCTTTTACTAGCTCATCGAAAAACACAGACTAAATTACCTACAATCAGCTATTTCATAGATACCTTATAGTCGGGATATTGGTACGGCTAATAATTTAATGTATATATTTAAGTCGTCGATACAGACAGCAGGTGATTGACTAGATGTCGAGAGTAGTAATGCAAGAGAGACAAAATTAGGTTAGATAAATTTTTAATAAATTATTGAAAGCATTGAATAATATTATTTACAGATACGGTAAAACTTTCATATGTATTTTATAATAAATTGCTGCTAGTCATCAATAATCGGTTTGTACTGATTAACAAACTCATGCCAATATTTATGTGTTTAAATGGTTGTACAGGTTGATATGAGAATCAGAGTAATTGGAGCACTTAAAATATTTAACTATTAGCTTATATTAATTTGTTTTATTTTAATAGTTTCAAACCATTGCGCATACGGATAAATGGGAGGCGGTTTTATATAAAAATATGATATAATACTGATGTACTGATGGTTGCAGGGATTAATGTATACTACAAATAATAACTTGCGGTGCATTGACGGAATACCGGGCGGCTTGTACTTTGACAAGTCTTAATGCCCCCAAGTAGATCCGGGACACTACAACCAGCCGGGCTCATTTTCGAACCCCGGTGATCCAAGAGATTACCTGGAGAAGAATTTCTTTCTCTCCATGTGGTAGTAAAACGAGACGCCAACTTAGGCGAAGGTAAAGGCATTGCCACAGTAACATCGAGGAAGAGTGATCGGAAGTGGATTTTAAAACTAAATTATATAAAACCTTTTCTCTCCGTAACATTTTCTACGCAACAGTCCGATATAACTATTCAATAAAACATGGCGAAATCAAACGATCGCAAAAGTAATAATTAATTAAATTTACTCTGAAACCCATAACTTCCCAGATTGTTCGGAAGGTAATAATAGCAAAAAAAATATTCACTTATTATTCTTACCCCGTAATAATATATAAAAAAATTATAATAAAATTTTAGACTATTTTAAGTATTTGAGATTTGGAGTATAGATTAAAATATCATGACAAAGTAAAAGAAACAATAAAAATCCTTGAATATTTCTCAACTCAACATAAATGAAACAATTTTTAGTTCGATAAAAGAAAATTACTTTTAAAATGAATATAATAAATATTATGAGATAAGCTTTACTGACTTTAATTAGAGTTGAGAAATATTATTATTGGCATCGTTTTGTTTGTAATATAAGTAATAGTAAAATATAAATGTATTCACAAATGGGTTATTAGTAGGCACAAATATTAATAATTTTCATCTAAAGACTAGAGCACAGAAATATTAGAGAAGAAATTTACTGACAGGTTTTTGGGTAACATTTTCAAATGGAAAACAAGAAATTTACATGCAATTAATTAGGTTAACAGATTAAATTTAAAATTATTACTGAGAGGAAAGTTAAAAAGTTCATGTAACAAAAGTTACCATTCTTTCTTCGTCCGGCTTTTCTTCTTGCGGTGATATGTATGAAGAACGTAGGCGCGCATTTTGAATTTCTTGGAACGGCATGGTTAATTTAAATGTTGGAATTTGGAAGACTGGAAGCACGGAAAACATTACAGATCAGCGGTACGAAAGATTTAAATTGGCAGAACAGGGATCAGCTTCTTGGACTTAGCCCATCATTATTGCAGTTTACCGGGCGACTTCTTAATAACGGTTGAAGTGATTTCTCTGGAACAACTACTTTGCTGTAGCTCGAGACGATCTAAGCACAGCCAAGTCAAAAGTTAGAGTGTCTCTATCCTATCTAAGATGGCTACGGTTGACCTTTCTGCCTAAGTTTAGTTCATGACTCCGCCTCCTTTGATTTTCCGGCCTCCAGCAATATCTAATTTTTGACTATACAATAGCATTTGCCTTTCTTGATAAGAGTTCTACGTTTCTCATTTCCATTGTTCGGTTTTCATTTATTTTTAAATTTAATACCTGATTCTAAATTGACAAAACAATTACATCGGAATTCGTGAATACAAAAATATACATTCATTATCTTAATTTATCGAAGTACAAATTAATTATTCTATACATTGGTACAAGTAAGATTTTGATTAAAAATACTGATCAAAGGAATGTGACTTTTGATCAGCATTTTTAAATGACTTTGTATAATTTGCAAAATTAACATTTAAGAAAATATACACGCAATTGAAACTTTTAAATTGAGCTAATATAAATCCACAAACCACACACACATGAATATCATTTATCATGATTTGTGACATTTATACTCATACTCTTTACATTAAATTCTTTTTAAACAAACACAAAATAAATAACTTAAAATCTATGTGGCTTGGAATAGAAAAAGTCTCATTGCGGGTAAATAGTGGTTTAGAATTACCGTTCTTAAATGACAATCATGAAACTAAGATCGATTCTTCGATCTGTCTGTTTCAATATACTCTATAGATGCACATAAAGTTCCTTTAATCAAGAGGTAGCTATATTTATCGCGATAATTAAAAGTGGTTGAAGATGAGTACTGTAGATTACTTTCACGTTTTGAATGTTTTTCTTCCTGGGTTTTAATTTAGATGCTTGATTTCATAATTTAGTTTCTTCAAATGTCAACATTTTTCTTTCTTTCTCGGTTTTATTTTTCCTTTTGTCATTTTTAGGTTCCACATCACAATCAAAAAAAAAATTTTACTGTTAAAAATATTGATTAGTCATCTAACTTTCTATCAAAGTTTGATCTTTCCTTGGAGTTTTATTAACAAGCCATGATGCAATACTTTTCCTGAGATGTCCATTTTCCTTTTTTTTTTTTCGAATTTTCATGAATCAAATATGAAGACTGAGGTACTGAATACAAAATCTTTTATTACAAGTTAATTTGATCATAATTGATCTTGGAGAAAGAGAAATGCACACTATTTATAACCAGATTAGCACTTCATATTTAAGTAATGCTTTTACACTTCTTAACAAATTAAGTCAATTTAAGAGGAAACCCATCAGAGATTGAACTAGCAAGTCTTTTAGATTTCTCCAAATAAAGCTTTTCAATCTTTCTTAAACTAAAATAAAAAATTGTGCTTATAAATAGTTAAGAAATTAACCCTACCATTTATTTTTCAATCATTGGTTTCTGTAATGAAAAAAACCCAAGGTCACAATATTAAGATATCAACAAAAACAATAAACAAAAAAAAATGCAGTTATAAAAAACAAAATAAAGTTATCAAATGAAAGAGAACAACTGCATGATTGAGTGAGAAAGAAAAGGGCTGAGTGATAAAAGAGGATTCATGACAGTATTCATATAGACAGATGCTAACTTTTTTTTTAATATTTGGAGTCTGTAAATACAGAGTCCCTATTGTATTTATATATTTTATACACTTACATTATCCTAATTATATGCATGACTCTTTAAAAGTGAAAGAGTATGACTGCCTCTATTATAACATTATTAAAAAAAAACACTACAAAAAATTGCCTTTCCTTTATATAACTTAAAAGTTCAAAGCAAACTTTAGCAGTATTCAAAAAAATAGTTCTATATGAAAATAGGAAAACAACCTATGATGATTTAATACTGATAATAAAATAATTCCAAAGTGTTTAACAATCTTTATTAGATTATGTTTATAGAACACAATTTAAATAATATGTATTTTAAAAAAATCTAAAAATGTAGAAATATTTATATATAAATTTTTAACTTTCATGTTTGCTTAAAAGTATATCATTAATAACTACTCATTTTACTCAAACTGAACAATTTCATTAAAAGCCCAAAATTATTGAGCAAAATCTATAAATTACTGCTGCATTCAGGCACAATTTCAAACAAAACAACAACAAAAAAAATTTGATTATATGAGTGAACTATTTTCTAATGTATTATTAACTCTCTTAACAAAGTGAAGATGACATTGCTCTAGAGATAATAAAGAAGAATTAATCATCAGATCAGCTAGTTACTGGGTGAAGAAAATGTTTTTCCTTCCTTGTTTCATTTTCAACTAAAAATAACTAAATATTCATTTATCAAGCAATGATTAGATGTATGATTGGATTGACTAAGAACAAGCTATGTGAAAAAAAAAAAAAATCATAAACTTGTCTGGAATCTGAAAAACAAAATCCAAGTTTCATCAATATCTGAAATCTTAGCCACAGCCAGACTAGATGGATGCATGTGTTAAATGTTTAAATGCTTAGATTTAATTAATGCTGCATGGAAGAAATGATATGTAAAACACCAGTCAACAAATTTTATTACATTTTTAAGAGGAATATAAAATAACACAATATTTTACATTTAAAAACAACAATAAAAAAAAATTTTTTTTTCCTTCTTGTCTAAAAATGTTTAAATAAAAGTTCAATTTTTATTTTTTTTTTATATTTTAGCTATATATTATTCAATATAATTTTTACTTATTTCATCCTGAAAAAAAAAAAAAATGTAAAAGACATAATGATTTCAATATTTAATTGTCTTCTTCATTTAATTATAAATATTTGCAGGGGTGATGTAGAGAAGAGAAGCTAAAGATCAGAGAAGATGGACTGAACTTGGAGAGACCTTCATCCTGCAGTGGATTGATAATGGTTGATGATGATTTACTATCAAATTTTCCATTTCTGTCACTCAAGTCCTCTAAGAATTTTAAAAATTCTTTATAAAGCTAAATTGTTAAATAATGTCAAAAGATTGTGTTTTTTTTTTTAAAAATCCTTGAATAGTTTAATTCAATATAAAAAAACAGTTGGAAGATTATGGAATCAATTCAAACTGAAGCAAAAAATAGTGATTAGTTGAGAGTGAGTATTGAAATATGACTGCCATGTTAACGTTCAAATAACTTTCAATATCATTTTATTTATAATATAGTGTATAAAATCACAGATAAAATAATATTTTTAGCAAATTACATGTCAAATGTAATGAGTTATTAAAATATAGTCTGGAGACAAGTGTATATAATTATATAAACAGATTAGCTTGAGTTGAAAACCTTCATATTTTTTTTTAATTTCAGGTTTTTACCTTGATAGCAGTCAAGGAATTAAAAGATAATTTCTCAGATGTATAACTACGTGGATTCCAGTTTTGAACTATGAAACTTCATTAACAAAAGCAAAAACTTGAAACCAATTTGGGAATACCATATATTAATTTCTATTATTTAAGATTACTATAGGTGGCACTGGATGGAGCAGACAACTGCTTTTTTATACATATATAAATTATATATTTAATAATACCTGAGTTCATCCCGTTCTTTTAGCCACTGGCACATTATCCTTTCTCCCTCAGGATCTTCTTCAGCAAGATCCTACAAAATAAATAACAATTGTATGGATAATTACATAATGTTTTAATTCTTTTAATATTTTTTTAAAAAAATGAAAAATTAAATCTGCTTATAAATAATTCAAAATGGATAAATGAAAAATGGATTTCATATGGTAAATTGCAGAATTAATAATCCTGTGTTACTATATTTATTATAAAGTTATTTCATAAGTTCAATCATGTTATGATTACTTCAATATTTCTAAGTATTTTCAAATTTATTTTCATTCTGTAATTATGGTTAAATTTCTTTAAAATAAATTTAGAGTGGAGACTTTAAATATACAAAATTGGTTAGTGTGGATCACATGTCCTAAAGATTGTATCTATATCCAATTTATCTTCTACTCATAGTTTATTATTTGCTAATATTTGTTTCTTGTAAAATTGGCTTTTTAATACTAGAAAGCATTTTTTCCTCTTTATTTTTAAATGTTATAAATTTGTTCAGATTATATTTAAAATTTTTGAAATGTAATTCCTCAATAAAACACTAAAAGATTTTTTGTTTTTAAATTTCATTATATATGTATATATATCCACTCAGTAAACATTTCTAAACTAGTAAAACTGTCTTAGCCCAAGGAAAAAAAAAAACAAAAGACAGTGAAAAACAAAAAAAAATAAGAGACGAGTTTTGCAATGATTATAGAAACCAAACTATGAATAACAAATGCACCCATGTGTTGCAAACTGATTTTTTAATCTGTTTATTTATTATCTTAAATTACTATCTTTTAATTTCTACAGCAAATTTTTCTTTTAAAAAGTTTGCTTAAATACCTTGCCTAAATATAGTTCTCAACAATATTTATACTCCCAATGAAAGCAATCAATATTACATCTTGTTAGCATTTTTGATATAATCATTATAGAGTAAATAAAATCTGTGAACCTTTCCAATGACAATTATGCTGAAAGATCATTGTAAAACACTTCTTAAGAAGTTTGTAAATATTCATGCACTAACAAGTTCAAACTAATAAAGATATGTATTTACAATGCAGATTCACTATCTTCATATCTAGAAAACTGAAAAATATAGTGACTGATCTTATGATTTTGTTACAGTATTTTTCAAAAATTTGCAAGTATCTTTAAATTAAATTTTTCTAGTACCTATCTGCTAGATTGTTAAAATATTAATGTCACATTTCCATTAAATAAGTATCACAGAATAACATCTCTAAACACAAATAATTTAGTTTAAATAGTTTTAAACTATGATTAAATATCTTTTACTTAAATAGGATGTTAATAGATAATCACAAAAGAAAATAATAGGTTTTTAATTAAATGTTTTAAAGGATATATATAGATTTTTTTTTTTTAAAAAAAGGAAATTGTTTCTCTTTGAGTTGTGTTTGTTGGTAATAGGAAAGGGGAGTGAGAGAAGGTAAATTTTTGGTTATGAATATATTTTGTATTTATTTATTTATTTATTTTTTTTTTGGAATATGTGTTATTTGTTATATATATATATATTATTTTATTTTAGTGTGTCTTGAAAAAGACTATATAAAATAGTAGAAATGTTGGATTTTTTTTTTCAAGATTATAGTCATATAAAAAACAAGTTTTAAAAAGAAGTTAGTTTGTTTTATTTCTATTTTGAATATTTATGAACTATTTTGAAAAGAAGAACTCTGGGCTTGATATATTAAATTATATATTTTATTTTATTTTAGTGTGCCTTGAAAAAGACTATAAAATAGTAGAAATGTTGGATTTTTTTTTTTTTTTTCAAGATTATAGTCATATAAAAAACAAGTTTTAAAAAGGAGTTAGTTTGTTTTATTTCTATTTTGAATATTTATGAACTATTTTGAAAAGAAGAACTCTGGGCTTGATATATTAAATTATTACCTTTTACTTATTCAATTTTAATTTTATTGAGGAATTTAGTGTATTGAACATTATTTTATCAAATTATAATGAAGGAAATAACAAACATAACCTTTCAATTGTTTCAAAAAATTAATCTACATTTAAAAAATCTAAAATTACCCCAAATCCAAAACTCAACCAGACTAGCCAAGAAAAATAAAATCAAAAATACAAACAATGGTTTCACTGCTATAAGCAGACTTCTGAAGTGTAAAGAACTATAAAACAACACCATATTTATATTAAACATTATCCACAAATCCATTTACTTCCCATCCACCCTTAATATTAAAAGAACTTTTAAACAAATTAATACTTCAGAATAATAAATTTTCGATAATAAAGATTCTTTAATTCTTCTTTTTATTTAATTTCTCTCAAAGAAGACAACATTAGCTTCATCAAAATTAATAATGTGGCATGTATCTTTTTCATGGACATACAAAGCAGAACTAAGATATTTATTTCTAACCCTACTTTTATGAACCTTTATTCTTTCATTTAAACTCAAACTACTCTGACCTATGTAAACATTCTTTCAAAAACAAGGGATAATATATACTACACCAGGGATAGTCTTCTTATCAAAAATTTCCTTTGTATTATTTAATAAATTATTCAAAGTAATACCCCTTTCCAAAACAATTTTCTTATTTCCAAACAAATTGCTATTCTTACATACAATTTTATAAGAAGACAATTTAAATGGCAAAGAAATAAAATCATATTTTTCTTTATTCTTTACATCCTTACAAATATTACTATTAAATAAAATACTTTTAACAAATTTATCAGAGCAGCCAACATTCAAATAATCTTTATAAAATTGACCTTCTGAAACAAAGCTAACCCACTAGAATTATTTAAATTTATTATTCCTATAACAATAATTTCTTAAAGCAGCTACTTTATGAGATACAGACTGATAGCTATCAGGTTTAATTATAGACTTCAATTCTTTACTTTTAACAAAATGACTGCATACTAAACAATTAGTCTTTACATTTCTAATCACCAAAAGATCTAAAAATTTTAACTTAACAAAATCTAACCCTCCTCCTTCTACCACATATCTTATAGAAGGATCAAAACAATTAAACTCATTTATAAATTCCTTCAATTTATCATTCGCAATTACAAACAAACAATCATCCACATATCCAGGGGTCCCCAACCCTATGCCCGTGGGCGCCATGGTGCCCGCCACTATCCAAACACGATAAAAAATTATTTATCTGATACAAATAAATTTAATTTTTAAAATGTCTTATAAATTATTGTCTTATATTGTAATCAAATTGTAGGGCATACTATACTTTTACAGCGTAAAAATATAAACGTTAATTATATGTTAAAATTTTATTTTTGAAATAAATATTTTTTTGTACATTAAGTGTATTATTAACAATATCCAACTATAAATTTACATTGAAAAAATAAATGGTGCCCGCCACCTGGCTGGTATTATAGAATGTGCTCTTAAGTGCAAAAAGGTTGGGGAGCCCTGACATATCTAACAAATAACTTCAAATATAAACAATTCTTTTTAATAATAATTTCCTCTTCAGAATAATTAATATAAATTGAACAAACTAAAGGCGAATTAATATAACCTATTATCCACCCTTCCTTAATTTTATAAAAATTACCATTATAAGTAAAATACATAGAATCCTCTAATAATAAAAGCAAATCTTTAATTACTTTAATTTTATTTTTTGATAAAAATCATTGCTTAACCATCACAGACATAAGAACATTAATACTGCTTAACCTATTAACAGATTGATACATATTCTCAATATCTAAACTGCCAAATACCCAATTACTTTCCATTTAAAATTATTAATCTTATCAAAAATCTCAAAAGAAGAAGAAATTGTGTAATGACCAAAATCAACAAATTGTTTTAAAAAATTATTCAAGAATCTAAAAATACCCTGTAAAATCAAGAATAAAAGTCTTAATATTCACGAACATCATAGCTGATATGAAATCATTTGGATAACATTTTAAATAATCTCTATTAAAAATTTTTAAATTTACCATTTTCTTCATAATATCTATCAACTCTCTTTTAATCATATTATCTGAATCTTTTTCTAAAAATATATATTTACCATTATTTAATTCTCTATCCATTTTCTCCCCAAACTCATCTCCTTTCATAATGACAAACCGACCAGCTTTGTCTTCATGAGAAATGATCACATCATTAGCAATTAGCCTATCCTTAAGATATCTAACCTCATCAGGATTAACAATAAATTTTTCTTTCCTTTTTAAGCTTTTATTTAAAACCAATTGCATGCCAATTTTCTCCTCATCATTCAATTTTTTGAATGAAATGGAACAAAATTAGGGCCTTTACCAAGAATATCTAATTCTCTATCATTTAACTTAATATCAGAAAGATTAACAATTTTATTAATAAAAACACTACCCTCATACTCACTATCACTATAATAAATTTTATTCATTTTTCCAAACAACCATTTTAATTTCCTCTCATACTTCCTACAATAGAAATTTGACCTATTTTGTCTAAACTGCCTCATGAAAAAATTTAAAATCGAATAAATAAAATCTTGCCTCTTGTCTAAACAATACCTATTTCTTTTATATTCATAAGTATATTTGTAAAATTTAATAAAATTTTCTTTCAAAAAACTATTCAAAATATATGTTGTAAATTAAGAACCAAATTCCTATTTTTAAGCAACTTTTTATTCTTCTTAGAAAAACATTAAATTCCCTACATTTTTTAAGAAAATAAATCTGCCATCTTAATGATTCTATCCTATCACTCAATCTAGATATCTAATATCATTCAATGGAAAATTATTAAAAACTAAACCTCACAAACCCATACTAATGATCAACTACAAATAGCAAATACACATCCAAATTTTAAAAACAACAACACACACCTATATATAAATATAACTAAATAAACACAAACATATATTCTTTCAACAATACTCATGCAATAAAATTAATATATATAAATAAATGGAAATATATAAAAATGAAAAATAAAACATAAACCTTTACACTATATCAGCAAAACCACCTTTAATTGCAAAGAATCTCATCAAAACATAAACACTACAAGTATAAAGCTGAAGTAATCAATAAATAATTAAAATTATCCCAAATCCAAAACTCAATCAGACTAACTAAGAAAAATAAAATCAAAAACACAACCAATGGTTTCACTGCCATAAGCCGACTTCTCAAGTATAAAGAACTACAAAACATCACCATATTTATATTAAACATTACCCACAAATCCATTTACTTCCCATCCACCCTTAGTATTAAAAAAACTTTTAAATAAGTTAATTGCTTCAGAATAAAAAATTTTCAATAATAAAGATTCTTTAATTCTTCTTTTTATTTCAGTTCTCTCAAAGAAGACAACCTTAGCTTCATCAAAATTGATAGTGTGACCTGTATCTTTTTCATAAACATACAAAGCAGAACTAAGATATTTATTTCTAACCCTACTTTTATGAACCCTTATTCCTTCATTTAAACTCAAACTACTCTGACCTATATAAACCTTCTTACAAAAACAAGATAACATACACTACACCAGGAATAGTCTTCCTATCAAAAATTTCCTTTGTATTATTTAATAAATTATTCAAAGTAATACCCCTTTTCCAAGCAATTTTCTTATTTCCAAACAAATTGCTATTCTTACATACAATTTTATAAGACAATTTAAATGGCAAAGAAATAAAATCATATTTCTCTTTATTCTTTACATCCTTACAAATATTACTATTAAATAAAATACTTTTAACAAATTTATCAGATTAGCCAACACTCAAATAATCTTTATAAAATTGACCTTTCTGAAACAAAGCTACCCTACTAGAATTATTTAATTTCTTATTCCTACAACAATAATTTCTTAAAGCAGTTATTTTATGAGATACAGACTGATAGCTATCAGGTTTAATTATAGACCTTAATTCTTTACTTTTAACAAAACGACCACATACTAAACAATTAGTCTTTACATTTCTAATCACCAAAAGATTAAAAATTTTAACTTAACAAAATCTACCCCCCCCTCCTTCTACCATATATCTTATAGAAGGATCAAAACAATTAAACTCATTTAATATTAAGGATGAATGGAAGTAAATGGATTTGTGGGTAATGTTTAATATAAATATGGTGTTGTTTTGTAGTTCTTTACACTTGAGAAGTCTGCTTGTAGCAGTAAAACAAACCCTTGTTTGTGTTTTTGATTTTATTTTTCTTGGCTAATCTGATTGAGTTTTGGATTTAGAGTAATTTTAATTATTTATTGACTAGTTTAGCTTTATGCTTGTAATGTTTATATTTAAAATATCAGAAATCATATAGATAATAAACTAAATCCAATATACAGTATATGAAATATATAAAAGTTTGGTATTATATTTAAAATTCAAGCTTAAATGCTTTAATATTGCTTTCATATTTATCCCATTATAATGTTAGCTCTTGCAAATCATTATCATCACCACCAGCCGATCATAAATGAGTTTGCCAGTTTAACAAAACAAAACTAAAAAAACAAAAAATAAAAAGCTAGAGATGAGTTTTGTAATGACTATAAACCAAATCACCAAAGTCCTTTAGTCAATTAATTTGACTTCTGATGCTGTCTTTTAAAATCTGTAGAGAACTTAGTACCTAACTATAAAATAAATACAAAATCAAATTTCTTTTTCCTGAACAAATAACTTTAAGTTATATATATATGAATGTCTATTTAAATATAATAACCCATATTTTTATATCAAAAAAGTTATTTAAATCTATGCATATATATTTTATTAAGGTTTTTAATTAAAAACATTTGATTAATCTAATCTATACATAGATTTTTGAAATACTATATATTTAAAAAATATTCAATAATAAGACTTGGTTAACCTTAGTCATGCAGACCTAGCAATTTAGTATATAAAATGGTTAGTTAAATTGATTATAGTGCTGTGATCATACATGAGGTCTCAGGATTTGTAACCCTAGGAATCCCCATTTTCTTCTATTATCAATTAGAAATACATGGCAATAAGCAAACATATAAAGAATTTTAAATTAAGCTATGAAAAACTTCTGCATTGTAATGTAATCATCTACATGCAACTATATTATATTGTTTTTTTATATGGAGAATATATAAAGAACATTTTTAATACAAAACAACTTTTTCAAAGACAAGTGTTGGATTAAACTTATGATAGAAAAAAATATTAAAATTATATTTAATATTATTTACATTGTCTCTGTATAAAAAGCAGTAGTATAATTCTTATAGGCAATTATATATACACAAAATACAAGACTCCACTGTGTAGTAGCAATGCATTCACCTGCCATATTACTAAAATGAGAGTTTGAATCTAGATTGAATAAAACTCAAAAAAATTATTCGGGTTCAAATCAGGCTTTGAAATTTTTTTTTCAAATAGCTAGCCCTAACCAACTTAGTTAACAATTCAATATTGATCAGAATATGGATATTTAATTATTCGGAACTAGGTTGACAAGTACTATTATTGTGAATAATGTTTTATCCATCAATGTTTCCCTAAAGGCTGATGAAGAAGCTTTTGCTCTTCAGGTGTAATAAAAGTTAAATATATATCCTTAATACATCAATCAATTTTACTCAACATTTTATTACTTACATTTCATTGTAAATGAATTATTAACATAATTTAAACATAACCGTATGGCTAGCATCTTTATTTTTAATCACAGTATAAGAATGCTAATTTTATATGGATACTTGTATGAGACAATCAAGGATGAGCCATGTTAATGACATAATGCCAAGCTATATTTAATCATAAAGAAGGAAATCAACTTCCACTCATGCACTGTTTATAAATGTATATTAAAATCTCCGTGCACTCACCTGCTATTAATTTCAGTGCTTAATAATAATAGATTTAAGTTATATTTAACTTATATATACATATAAATATTCCTATACTTAAATATTTTTATATAATTTAGAAACAAGTAATTAGTTGTTATAGTTAATTGATATATTTGTAATAAATTATTTTGTTTATTATAAAACCAATGATATAACTAATACTTGGTATATCTTATAATAAAAATGTGATCATTCAAATATACTATATTGGCTTACTGCTTAACTAAACTATAACATGTTGCACAGTAACCAAACTTTGAATTGTGAACTATGATAATATAAAGCTCACAAGACTGGTTTCAAAAGAATTCCCTTCATCAGTTGCACCACAACCTACCATTACTAACCATAAATCAGAGTAGTCTTGAATTTTATTTCACTTGCTTTATTTCAAAGTGTGAGAGAAGAAATACCTACAAATGTATCTTATTTACAGACACCAAACTATTAGTAAACAGGTAAAACTCTCCATATAGTAGTGCTACGTTGTGTTAACCAGAGTAATCAATGGATGCCAAACCCCTATCTAGTGCCTATTCATCCAATATCCCCAGACTAGTTTCTGGTTTGTGGCCTTCATCAGTGAGGAGCCTTGGATCTGAGAGCACTGCACCTAGATCTTAGGATCTAATGCAACCCTCCAGCAGCCACCTTTTATTTCTACTTCACTACAAAACTATGAGAATGAAATTGAAAATACAATTGCAACCCTCCAGCAGCCACCTTTTATCTCTACTTCACTACAAAACTATGAGAATGAAATTGAAAACACAATAGTGTGTTTTCAATTTCATTCTCATAGTTTTGTAGTGAAGTAGAGATAAAAGGTGGCTGCTGGAGGGTTGCATTAGATCCTAAGATCTAGGTGCAGTGCTTAGATTGAAAATATTATTGTGTTTTCAATTTCATTCTCATAGTTTTGTAGTGAAGTAGAGGTAAAAGGTGGCTGCTGGAGGGTTGTATTAGATCCTAAGATCTAGGTGCAGCGCTCTCAGATCCAAGGCTCCTCACTGACGAAGGCCACAAACCAGAAACTAGTCTGGGGATATTGGATGAGTAGGCACTAGATAGGGATTTTATGCATAAGCCTTCTGGCATCCATTGATTACTCTGGTTAGCACAAAGTGGCACTACTATATGGAGAGTTTTGCCTATTTACTAACAGTTATGTGATAGCATGAGATGGTGATCATGTGATGTTTAGTGGTTTACACCAGTGGTCTTCAACCACCGGGCCGCGGAAGTTTTCTGCCGGGTTGCGCTAGACTGGCAAGAAAGTTAGCAATAACAAAATAATAAGATTTTAAACTTTTAATTAATATAAACAGTTTTTATTTATTTTTTCATTGCATTTTTACCCTGTTAAAAAATAAGAAACAGAACAAAAACGAAATCTAATCAATCATACATAAATTAATTTGTTTTTCTATTTATCACAGATGTTTATGGAAAGATAGAATTAAATTTATTATTTTTCTAAAAAAATTCAAAATTAAAAAAAAAAAAAGGTTTTTTATTAAACAAACTCCAGTTGTCTTTTGATAGCCAATCACGGTTGCCTGTCGGCATTGTTTATGTGTTAAAACAAGATCAAAACTTTTGACTTTTTCAAGTTTCGTTTTCTTTTTTTTTTTTTTGGCCTATAAGGCGATATTTTTTGGTTTTATTTGTATACTGCTAATATACAAAAACTTTTATTTTTAAAACCAATTTCTGTTAACCTTTTTTTAAAAATAAAAACAAACAAAAAATAACTGATTTTTTTTTTGGCTTTATTTCTATTATGCGATATCTATTTTACCATTTTTTAAAAAAAAACTTTTCCTATTAATTACATTTTTGGATCCTTTCAACACACCAGCACACACACACACAAAAAAATTACAATAACATCAAAACTTCAGACTTTTACACGTTTCGTTTTATTTTTTCAGATTTAAAATACGGCAAATTTTTTTTTGACTGTACAATGATTAATTATGCGATTTCTATTTTGCCCATACTACTATCAAAAGACAACCTCCATATATATATAACCATCTTGTATATTTAACATTAAATACAGATATTACATTTATCATAATCATTGCCATGTAATTACACTAGCTATGATATTTCCTAACATTCAGGTGAATAACATTTTATTCTTGAATGTTTTAACAATGAAATAATAAACATAGAAATGCAAGCACATTAATGAGAATGATTGTTATTGTACTGTTTTCTGTGTTCAGCAAGTGAAGGTAAGCAACACCATTACAATACACAATACCTAGTGTGCTGTTTTGGTCAGTTATAACAATTATGTTTAAGGCTAAGCAGGTTACATCTTTATGAAAATTTATCTGTAAACTTCTGCCGGTCCGCGAAATCTTATCCTTATTTTTGTTGGGCCGCAAGTGTGAAAAGGTTGAAGATCACTGGTGTACACCAAACTATATTAATAATAATGTTGTTATTGTTGTTGTTGTTTTTTTTTAAAAGAAGATTATACTTTCTAGAATATAAATATATGTGCATTTGTTAGATAAAAAAAGCATTACATTTTAATAATTATATGTATTTCATCTTTAAAATAAAGTAAGCCTATTCTAATTTGTGGTTAGTGATGTTAGGACTTGGGTATAGCTGATGAAGAAATTTCCTGAAACAAGTCCTGTAAGCTTTATAATTATTATGTAAATTCTTTTATCTTAATTAAATAATGAGCTAATAAAGGATATTTGAATTCTCTCAAAATAGGCTAAAGACATAACAACACACTTTTGGGAGGATTATATTCTCTACATAAATCTCTTTACTCCTTGAAAAAACATTTTATTGACCATAAATTAAGTATAAATATGAAATCTTTGTTTCTGATTTAACATTATCACAGGTTATTAAAATGCTCTAACTCTGCTCCACTCTTAAAAATAATTAATTTTCTAGAAAAACATTTTTACAAAATATTCATGTATTATGTTAATAAAATAAATTCATATTTTATCTTTTGACTCCTTATACAGCTGTAGCAACTTTCCTCAATCAGTTCAATTCCCTGCAATCTTATCTGAATTTATCTCATGATTTTCTAAGTTTTTTGAAATTTTTAAACTAGTTATCATTTCTACATGTATTTAAAATCTACATGCTACTATATATATATATTCATACATTTGTAAACATTGAATTATTACCTATAGGCAGCTACATAAAAAAAACTTCCAAGACTATTAAAAAAAATTTCCAAGTTTTCTCAATTTGGATTTGAAACCAGGTTGTAGATTTTTTTTCTTTATCTTCTTTTGATATTTAATTAGGACAATAAAATAATTACCCATTAGAAATTTATTCTGGTTCAGTTTATTTACAAGTTTAAATACTTTGCTCATAAATATATGTTATTTTAATGACCATTGCTTTTCATTAATTACAAAAGCTAACTTTTCTATTAAATCATCTCTTTTAAAAATATCATCAATTTCTAGTTATTCATTTACTTTTGACATTCTTCAAGTCTGGAAAACTACAATAATAATTCTAAAGTGATATCATATGATATTTTTTTCCTTTGTATTGTGAATCTTGAAACTAATATTATCTTAAATAATATATTATATTTTTAAGATTAAATATATATATTTATTATTATTAATATTCTAAGATGACATAAGAATATTAAAAAAATATAATAAATGATAAAGGAGACTTTGCATATTAAAAAATTAAAGTCCTCCTTAAATAGAATTGATGGAAGACAATTTATCCATTTGTTTACTTTTTTTATTATTTAATTTTGATAATAAATTGAAAGTATGCTAGCCTTTCACATGCGCAATTATAACTGAGACAGCCAATCAGATTTTAAACACCTATCTAATAAACAATCAAGCTAAGACGTGCCGTAATATATTATATTAATAACACAATGAATGATAATTGTATATGTTTATATATTTAAAGCTTTCATGCTAAGATGCTTAAGACTGGCTTATATATATAAAAGTTAAGTTTAGAAAAGGTGGTATCAACCTTTTCTATAAAAATCTCTGTCTCGTGTCTTAGCTTGATTGTTTATTAGATAGCTGTTTAAAATCTGATTGGCTGTCTCAGTTATGATTGCACATGTGAAAGGCTAGCATACTTTCAATTTATTATCAATTTTAACAACATGCGATTTAGATAAATATTGTTTATTTAATTTTTTAAATTACATTTAATAAGATCCTATTTGTAAAACATTTTTAATTTTCTAATTTGTTATCCATCATATTTAGAATAAAGATTATAATCTTAATAAAAATCATTTGATAAAAATAGGTAATTATGTTACAGAATGTCTACAAATTAATTAATAATAATAAATCTGATTTTTAATTAAATTAATTATAATAATAAAGTAAAAAAAGAGAATAACTGAAAATTAACTTATGTATAGATTTTAAATGGGAATAGGATACTGTGGGGTAAGGGGAGCCAATATTTTACAATCCTGAGCCAATGGATTTTATAAAAATTCAGATTTGCCATACAACTTCTATATTGTTATTCAAGTTTTGTATATAAAATATGTTAATATAGATAAATAATAATTACTTGGGTTTTTTTTATTTTTTATAATATAATAATATATTATAGAAAAAATTTAAAGTTTAAACACTGTTTCCTTAACCTTAATGATATTTCTGAATCTGTTTTGTTTGTGCTAAACTTCTAATATTTGGAATTAAAGCATTTTTCAAATTTGAATCAGTTAGTCATGATCTAATTTAGTTTTTTTTTTTTTTTTATAAATTTCATAAATAAAAATAATTTTTGTTAAAAAAATAAAATTGCAAGGTTTTAAAACAAGCAATTAGAAAACAAAAATTAAAAACAATAGACTTTGCTCTGGATTAAGCATCGCAAAATTTGACAAATTTGTATTTATGGAATGACCATGAAACAAAGATTCTATTTTTCTTTTTAGCTTGACTCAATAAATTTAAATTTTTGTAATATATATAGTTTTCCTGAATATCAATTAAAATTGATTTTTGATTACAGTATTTCTTTACAAGATTTAAAACTTATTTTTTATTTTTATAATCCAAGATCATATGTGTCATATTTAGTTCCATAACATGTTAGTAGGTAATATATAAAAATTAATTATGTTGATTATTTTTTTTTATATATATTTGAGAAAAGTTAATGTAAAAAATATTTCCAAAAGTAGTTATTTTCACTCTATTCTAGTACCATCTTCAATAAAGCCAAATAATGACTGGATAACAGAAATATGAGATCATGAGATGTAATTGTTAGTATTAATCTTCCTAGCTTCATAATAGAAAGAACTCAATTGTTTTACAACCGAGATCTCTAAAATGTATAACAAAGTGACCTACAGTCAGATATATATAACTAACAAAGTGAAGATTTACAATTTTAAGAGTGTTTTTTTAAATTTCAAATTATTAGCTTGAATAGCAATCATTTTTTTATTCCTTTGTATTATTTAAGCTAATAACTTAAAATTTTTTAAAAAGAAACTAAGATCCAGGTTTATTCATTTGGATAGTTATAGAGATGTGACACTAGGCCAGTTTCTATAAATTTTTGAGACCTCAGTTGTAAAACAGTAGAAAGTCCCTTCTATAATGAGATTAGGAAGATTAATACTAACAATTACATCACATGATCTTTATATATGCATATGATATTCATTGACTAGTTCAAGCTTGCAAGATATTCTAGAATAAAGTAAAGATACTGCTTTTAGAAACATATGAGTAAGCATATGAGAATCATGAGATATTGTTGTTATAAAAAATTATTATTGTTTTTAATAAAAATATAAGAATGTATGTACTGATTCGAAATATATATTTGTAATCAGTTTATTATATAAATATATATATATTTGTGTATTGTTTTTCAGACTTAGATATGACAAAGACTATATATAAATAGTCAAAATATTGGATTATTGAATATAAATATAATTTAACTTGATTCAAATAACAAATTCAAGTTTTAGTAAGAAATTGAATAGTTGTTTGATGTATTAGTTTGAATATACTAGATCAAGATTGCAAGTATTAATTAAAGAAGATATTTTCCTATTATTAAAGTATATTCTTTTACATATACATGAGTTTTATGAACTAAATATATGTTATCATTAAAAAAAAATGTCAGCATATATTCATAATTTATAATAAATATTTTTATTTCAATAAAATTGAACAATGATCAGGAAAGCTAAAGCTGTCATTATATATCTAAATGTACAATTAATTTACTGAAGAAGTAATCTTTATATGGGCCTATTATAAGAATCTTTCACTAGTCATATTTTCTAAAAGTTATTTTAATAAAATTGTAAATAATGCTCTCTCTCATGTTAATTTACTATTCAGCTCGAAAATGAGTTCACTTTTGTATCCATAGTCTTATATGCATAGCAGATTAATCATTAACAATTAGAGAAATGAAACATTGTTTTAGTGACAATCTGAATAATAGATTAATATGAGAGAGTATTGTAGAAAAGTTTATTAAATGATTTTTAAGCATTTATTTTATATAACACAATGTTTTTAAATTGTAAACAGTAATAATCAACCATTAAACTAATGCACATGCGCTTTGTGGATTTTACCTATAAATAAATACTCTCACTTTCCAAACACAAGATAAAGTCTTTGTGAAAAGATAGAATGAATCCATCTATCCTTTCAACCCAAATGTTTAAGAATGGGCAAATCTTAAGCATTTGAAAATCAGGGCGTGAAGATATTAAACAATAACTTTAAATTACCTTTACTATGCCTGAATGAATGACGCTTGCGAAATTTACTAGAATTTACGATACATCATTCTTAGTTGAAATTAAACATATGCAATTTCAACTAAGAATGATGTATCGTAAATTCTAGTAAATTTCGCAAGCGTCATTCATTCAGGCATAGTAAAGGTAATTTAAAGTGATTGTTTAATATCTTCACGCTCTCATTTACAAATGCTTAAGATTTGCCCATTCTTAAACATTTGGGTTGAAAGGATAGATGGATTCATTCTATCTTTTCACAAAGACTTTATCTTGTGTTTGGAAAGTGAGAGTATTCATTTATAGTTAAAAATCCACAAAGCACATGTGCATTAGCTTAATGGCTGATTATTACTGTTTAAATGATTTTTAGAAAGTTTGACATGTAAAATATTCTTGTAGTAGTCACATATAAAGATTATTCCTTCAATAATATGATTACATATTCTCAGTACAACATATTTAATAATCACTATTTATTTATATGCTATTAAAATTAACAGAATTTATATCTAAATGTATGTCTTTTATCATTCTAGTCCCCAAAAATGATGCAAAACTTTTATGCCACTCTAATATGTGTATATTTTCATATTATATATAAGTAATTTAAATTAATTTTGCATAACTATAGTTTATCTTAATAATAATTTTAATATACCTGACACTGTTCCATTAAAAACTGAAGACTTGATAACCATATAACAGCTTCCTGATATTCTTGTTTGTTAAGAATATTTATTTCATCCTAAAAACATATTTTTTAATGAGCAAAGTACTTATATAAGCATAATAAATAATGTTTATATATATAAAAAAAGAAAAAAAAAACTGACTTCAAATAAATTTAATGAAAATAAATAAAATCTGATAAAAAAAAAGTAATAATAATTCCATATTTTGACACAGTCAACAATCATGGCTAAAACCACATAAGACAAATCACTGATCACAATTTTGATTTTGTAAGCCAAACGTTAATACTTATATGTTTGTAAGCCAAACTTTAATATTTATATGTATATAAAATAGATGAGGCCTTAAACTGAATTCCAAAAGATTGTATGTAAAAGATCTAGAAAAAGATCACATGTGAGAAGGATAAGTAAATTTGTTGGAGGATTATAGAAAAAAGAAGCTATGAATCAAAAAACCTGAATTAAAGTCAGAAATGCTCTTCTTGCAGAGTACTAGATCAACAATAGTTGTAAATTACGATACTAATATGCCTTTAATTCATCTTAAATTCTATCTTGAGATTGGGTGACTTTCAATTACGGAAAGATAAATTATAAGAGTGGTGCTGCTTGTTCTATGTTGGAAAATGACTCAATATTAATAAATCAGTAAGTAATAATGAATCATTTTTATAAATACAAAATATAAAAATGATTATCTTATGCTCAATCTGCCTAAATTGAAATTTCCCTCTTTCTTGACACTATAACATGTGTGCATGTTATTTAAAACTAGTCATTCTCGAAAGTAAGAATCTGCTTTATCCATAGTTGGGAATTAAAATCACTTATGAATATAGAAAATGTAGGCAGATCTAAAAGAGTAGAGGCAGTTTGATTTCAGAGGTTTATAAACACAACATAATGATTGCTATATCATTTAAACTACCTCAATGGCAGTTACATGCCTTAATAGACTGCTTGAAACAGATATCCAACTCATGTTTAATATAGTATTTAGTCACAAATCAATGAAAAGTCAGGAATTTTAAGAAAATATATATTATCATATTAATAATAAGTCTCCTGAAAGACAATTACAGCAACTGAATCACAAATTATTTCTTTTAATAAATTCTCATTGTTTTGTTGGAGGAATTTTATACCTAGAGTTATTCCATGGTTGCCAATACTATGTGGTTATTTTTCAAAAAAACTAGTGACTTGCCAACTATAAACAAAAAAAATCACTGAATTGCTTTCTAGGCAACATCCTTTAAATACAGTGCCAGATCTCTAATACCCTAATCATAAATTTATATGTATATAGAAATGTATATAAACAGATAAAAAAATACCTAAATAGCTTATTTAACAACAATTAAAGCTTTTTTCAATATAATTTTAACATCTTCTTCAATGCAAATATATATATGTAATAGCACTATATAAAATGATGTTTAGATCTTTACTTTCTGAACCTGTTATAATTTTTTTATGAATATATACAGCATATATTTTTATAAAAATAAGTAAATCATAATAGTATTATATATTGGCATGAATATATAGTGAAGTTGAAAATAATGGCTTTTTTAAAATATTATTTATCATTAATATAAATTTACTTATATACAAAAAATGTATATACATTAAAAATAACCACACACACACAAAAAAAATAATCAAATACATCAAATCATAAAGCAGAGATCTTCATTTCTAATGTAGTGGAGAGATTAGATAATTTTTGTCAATTTATTTTATGACTATATGTTAAATACTAACCATCATATGAAACTAATTTATTAGGCTCTTCTGTAAACTGCACTATTATTATGCTCTTTCCTATTTTTTCTAATTATTTCCTGTTACTCCATAATAAAACAAGGCTACATTTCTATAATTAATTCTACAGACTGTAGATTATTTTATTAAAAAAAACCAACGATAATACATCACATGACCATGATCAATAATATATCATTGATCTTAATTTACACATTGGTATACATTTGCAAAATTTTTTATTTTCTCCCTACTCTTATGCCATCTACTGTAAGATTTAGTAATCAATAGATGCAAAGTAATAGTGCTTAATAAATTATTATCCAGTACTGTCATATCCAAATATCACCAGACTAGTTTCTAGTTTTCATCTGTGAAGAGCTTTTGGATTTTATGCACCTTTCCTTTAGCAGTAATTTTTATTTTTTTCAACCCAAGCTTATGTTGCTTGCATAGTTATACAGATCTAAAACTGTTTCATTTTGTATACATTATGTTGACTTTAGTTTTACTATAACCTTAGAAACCTTTACTCTTTGGTTAGAATTGTAAAAAACCAATAATACATCATAAGACCAATAATATATCAAATGATCCCAGCTTTCACATTGCTATTCAGTAGCAAACTCTTTTATTCTCCCTATTCTTATGCCAATACATCAGGTGATGTGTTGTTGGTCATGTGATGTAGTATTCATTTTGTACTAATTCTGGTTAAAAAATAAAGATGCCTAAGGTTACTAAAAACTAAGCTCGCTATAATAGATAAAAACTGAACTAATTTCAGATCTGTACAACTAAGCAAACAAATAAACTTGGATTGAAAAATTAAAGTTTTTTAATTTGGGCTGGTAGCTTGATAATATAACAAAAAGTAAAGAATGGCACTGTTCAAAAAAATCCAAAAAGCAAAGCCATAAGTTAGTAATTAGTCTAGGACAGCACTAGATAATGATTTATTAAGAATTATTATCTAGCATCTATTCATTACTAAAACTTATACTAAATGACATAAGAGTAGGGAGAATAAAAGTTGTTTGCTAACTTCTTTTATTATTTATACCGTATGTCATTCTAGAATTAAGTAAGTGCGCTTTTAGTTTTTTACTATTTGACTATATACATATCTATTTTATTTGGAATTTATTATATTTTTAAAAAAAAATCTACACTCTGGCTAATTAACAACTAATAAAGCTATAACTTTATAGGTAAAGAAAATATACAAAAATACATTAGCAAAGTGGAAATATTAAAAAATTTCATTTTAAAATTTCATCAATATTAGTAAACAATATGTCAAAGGGAAGGTTTTTCAAAAAAATATTTGAATCAGAATTCTCAACAACTAAATCATAATTTGTTAATTTCTTTGCATTTGATTATATTTCTCCTGATGAAACTAATTATTTGAAATTCAAATTTATTCTCATCTTATTACAGTCATCAATTTATTTTTCAATATGTTTAGGTATACTTAATGACTATCACATAGTAAAATGATAGAGAAAAGGCCTTTAAGTAAATATTGCAATACTTTTGGCTAATGGAATCTCTCTTATAGGATTATATGGTAAATAAATAATAAAAAAAAAGATACACTTAATCATAGAAACTTCTTTCTAATGATGAAAAAAACGGAATAATAAAAATAGCATCACATTCAAACTAGATTCTTTCATAAATCGTTTGAAGACAAAATACTAAAAAACTGCTTACTATTTCAAATAAGTTATTAAATATCTATAATCAAAGACTAACAAAGAAATGACAGTGATTAAACATGATGTTTGGCTTATTGTAAATTAGTAGATTGCAATATAAGATCGTCATTCATCATTATCAACTATTATCAATCCACTGTGGGATGAAGATCTCTCCAAGTTCAATCTATCTTCTTCGATCTCTAGTCTCTCTTCTCCACATCACCCTTGTACACTTCCTTATCTCACCCAACCATCTCACATGTGGTCTTTTTTGCATCTTCTACAATCTTTTGGAATCCAGTTTAAGAATTTAACTGTCCATTTATTACCATATCCTCTAGCAATATGTCCAGCCCAACTCCACTTCAGTCTTTTAATTCTTTCAACAATGGCAGTAACACCTGTTTGTTCTCTTACCCATGTATTGCATTTTCAATTTTTTCTCGTTATTCTTAATATGCATCTCTTCTAGTAATATGTCCAGCCCAACTCCACTTCAGTCTCTTAATTCTTTCAACAATGGCAGTAACAACTGTTTGTTCTTTTACCAATGTATTGCATTTTCAATATTTTCTGGTTACTCCTAACATGCTCCATACTTCTTTGAGTGGTCTGAAGTCCCTGTATTGTTCTTCTGTTAAGTGTCAAGTTTCAGATCCATAAATAAGAACTGGTAAAATACATTTATTAAATACCTTCCTTTTCAAACATATAGGCATATTTCTGTTTAATATTAAGTTATTTCTACCAAAAGCACCCCAACCAAGTTTAATTCTATGATTAATTTCATCCATTAAGTTTCTATCTTTAGTAATAATCTGGCCAAGACATTTATAGTTGTTAATTTCTTCTAACTATTCATTAACAATCTTTATTTTCATCTTTTGAGGAAATGCATTGAATATTATTTTAGTTTTTTTAATGTTTACCTTTAGTTCTACTTTCTTACTTTCATTTGATAACTCTTGCAACATTTCCTGAAGCTCTAAAGCATTATTTGCAAAAACAATTACATCATCTGCAAAATCTAAATGATTTAAATAATCTCCATTTACTTTTATTCCTTTAGCTTCCCATTTTAATCCACAAAATACTTCTTGCAGCACTGCTGTAAAAAGTTTTGGAGATATGGAGTCACCCTGTCTTACACCTTTCTCAATGTTAACCTTCCTAGTATCATTATGTAATCTAATTGTTGCTGTTGCATTTTTATAAATATTCTTCAGAATATGACAATATCCTGGGTCTATACCTTGATAATCCAATGCTTTAATCACTGAAGAAATGTTTATAGAATCAAATGCCTTTTCATAATCTACAAATCCAAAGCATAATTGCAACTCATATTCATTTGTCCTTTCTATAACTTCTCTCAATACTTGGATATGATCTATTGTACTAAAACCACTTTTAAATCCAGCTTGTTCTCTTGGTTGGTTGAAATCCAATGTTCTCTGTAGACGAGTTGTAATTATCTTGGTAAAAATTTTGTATAAAACTGATAAAAGGCTGATAGGTCTGTAATTTCTAATATCTTCTTTATCACCTTTTTTAAATATTAATATTAATACTGCAGTTTCCAATCATCTGGTACATCTTTATCATTTAGATATTTGGTATATAACTTTGCCAAAAAAAAATTCTATTTCTTCACCTGCTTCTTTTAATATATCAATTATAATTCCATCATTACCTGGAGCTTTTCTCTTCTTCATAAATTTAATTGTATAACTCATTTCTTCATTTAAAATCCTGGGCAATTCAGAAGATATAATAATTATAGGAGGTACTTGTTCTTTATAACTATATAATTCTTGATAAAACTCTTCTACCCATTTCATGATGTCATCTCTCTTTTTAGTAATAGTTCCTTTTTTTTTCTTATTGCAGATATAAGTTTCCTACCAATACCAAAATGTTGTTTTACACTCTTGAGACTTTTATTCTCTTCTATAGCTTTCCTTGCTAGTTCACAATTATATTTTCTTATATCATTATAAATCTTTTTCACACCATTTTACAAAATTCAAGATATTCAATCCTTCTTAATGCATCATTTTTATATATATTTTCATATTCTTTCTTTTCTTCATAAATTCTCTAGTCTCAGTAGAAATTTTATTGGTCAATTGCTGCTTTTTTCTATCAGCTATTTTTGTTGCAGTTTTTAAAAGTGTATCAGTTATTTTCCTATTGATTTCATTCAAATCTGAATCATATTCAAAATCTGCTAATATTTGAAAACAATTTGCAAATTCTAATTTAAATTCATTAGAATGTTTCTGAAGATTAGGAATATCAACTGTGAATATTGTTTTTCTTAATAATTTTTGTCTCTCTAGTTTTGCATTAACTTATATCTTACATCTCACTAATCGATGATCACATCTTGTGTTAAATTTATTAAGAACATTACAATCTTGAAATATGTATTTTCTGTTAGTCAAAATATAATCCAATTCTGCTGTACCTTCATTTGGATGCTTCCATGTCCATTTCCTTTTAACATTTTTCTCAAAAAAAGAATTAATAATATAAAGTTTTTCTTTTTCTGCAAACTCCACAAGTCTATGTCTTCTCTCATTTCTATTACCATAACCAAATTTACTTACAGCATTTTCATCTTTCAATTGTTTACTAATTCTAGCATTAAAGTCTCCCATAACAATTTTAAAATGTTGTTTGGTCTGATCAAAAGCCTTTTGTACATCCATATAAAAATCCTCTACTACTTCATCACTATAGAATGAGAATTGTGGGCATAAACTTGAATTATCTGCATTTGGTATCTGCTATTAAGTTGAATAACTAATCTTGCCACTCTGTCCGATACACCATCAATCTCCACAATGTTGTTCTTCCACTTTTTATTTATAATGAATCCTACTCCACTTGTACTTCCAATATTTGTGCTTTTGTAATAGAATACATGTCCACTTTTTAAATCAATTGTCTCTTCACCTTTTATTCTAACTCCACAAAGTCCAATCATATCCCATTTAATATGAGAGTTCTTCTTTGAATTCATGCAATCTTCCTTCACTTGAAAGTGATTTGTAGTTGTAAGTACTTAAAATAAATGGTCATCAAATGATAGCCTGGGTCTGCAATCAGAAGATTCTTAGCATCTTCCACCTTTGGCCACCAACTGCTGCCTTGGCTGGTGACTTTACAACCTCCTGAGAAGAAGGACCATGATTGTAAATATCTATTAAAATTTTTTTTTTTCATTGACACACACTTTCGTTCTGTCTTCAAGAAAACTCAACTGATATTTCGATTAAGAACTATCAGGCAATTGAGAAGACCATGGTGTTTCTTGATCTTAAACTCAGAGGTAAAAAGCCAATAAACTCACCACACTGGCTAATGTGTGTTGGTGAGGAACCCATCCATATTAGTATACTATATGAATAACCACATAGTAATAACAGCTGCAATGACAAGAATGTATGAAATGGACATTAGGAATTTGCCCTGCTCAGTTCCTTTAAGGCCTCCAAGAGGAATCAAAGGATCTCCTTTAGTTAACAGCAAACTCAAGATACCTGCCATTATTTAATCAACTTGTTTATATTAAGAGATGTTATTTTCACTTGATACTGAATTAATTAATATCTGAATAAAGATAGTTATATGTTATTTTTGAAGATCAAAAGTAAATCTCGATTATAGTCTAATACTGTTTATTTATATGGAAAACATTCCCCATTAATAGTTTAAAAATTAGATTGATAATAATATATTAGCTATCATCACATTATTATGGCATAATGCATGATTTAGTGCAGTCCCAGAGTATTGGACTTGGGAACTCAAATTCCATGGATTTCAGCTCCAGCTCTGTCATTCTCAGTGCTCAAATTTCTTATAAACTTCTGAGCAATATATTATTTAATTATTAAGAGTTTTTTTTTTAAATTATGATTTATTCACATAAAGAGATGTAAATAAGGAAAGACAATAACTTGAAGAATAGTTAAAACAGCATTTAAATAGTCTACTATAATAAGATTTCTCCATCAAGTACTTATAAAAAAATAAAAAAGTTGTCAACAAAATGAGAGTTGGAGCAGTATCTTATTTTTACTTTAAGCTAAAAACATTTAGATGAACATTTTATTGATCAATATTGAATGGTAAGCTGGGCTGATTATCTGAAAAAAAAATCCTAAGAATGCTTGCAAACTGAAAAAATTTTAAATTTATCTTGGCTCAGAATCAAACCTCAGATCTTGGATAAGACAGATAGAAGTGTTACTGCTACTTTATAAGGCCTTTCCAGAACATTTTTTTTAAAATAAAGAGCCAAATTAAAAATATATCTGGGAATCAATTTTATACTTTGTCTATGGTCATGATCTACCTTTTTCCAATAACGGGAAGGTCAAGACAGTGAATATTAATATAATTTTTCACGAAATCCATATTCTTTGATGCTTATGTAAGTAATACATCACACGATGGTTCTAAAAATTGATAAAATGATTCAACATATTTGATTCAAATCTCTATCACATGATTTAACATCTTAATTCAATGATTTAATTTACTTTTTAAATAATATATTTTATAATTTATAACAAATAAGTAGATTTTCAAAATCAAAAGATTCAGTAAGGATTAACAGAATAGACTTAAAAAATTAAAGGATTAAGTAATTAAAGCTGATTTCATAAGATTCTCTTTATAATCAGATAAATAATATATAAGATCTATAAAAAACATATAACATAATTAAATTCTTATAACAAATTTGAAATAAAATAAAAAGTTAAGAACTTTCTAGGTTTAGCACAGTAACAAAGTGGAAGACTTAGCAGCTCAAGATTTCTGGATGATTCTAAGTTGAGTAAATTAAAAAAATCATTATCTCAATTTGAGCAATCTAATGCCCCATTATAGCACTCAGCTTACGATTTCCAAACAATTTAAACATAGATTTTTTTTTCCTATTATTATTTCTTGAAGATAAATCATAGTTTAAAATTTAAATATTATTCATTAAAAAAAAAAAAAAAAATTAACAAAATGTAAAATATGACTACAATAATTAAATAAATTATTATTTAAATTGAAGAATCTGTTTCCATTATGTAAAATTAATGTGGAAGTTCAAGAGCTCAAATTAAAATTTACTTTCTCCAAATGAATTGAATTATTTACAAAATGATAAAATAATTCTGATCAAATCATACATAAAAGATTTGTTGTTATTACAAGGTTCTTAAAGCAACAAACACTACTGAAAAAAAAATGTTTAAAAATAAGTTGAAAAAAAAAAAAAGGTGTTAAATACATGAAATATCAAAGCATAATAATTTCTGTTTGAAAACAAAAAAGAGTTAACTCTGGCTGTTAATATGTGTGAAGTTGTTATAATAAAATAATGTTACTTAATCTATCAGTTAATTAAAAATATAAACAACCATCTGGACAATTGCGAGAAAAAAAACAACAACAGGTACATGATTTTGTTTAGTAATGTACAATTAAGGAGACAGTTGTTAATTTGTTTTATAGTTATTAAATGTAATTTTAATGAGAAAAAATTACGATTTTGTTCTTTTCACGTAATTTAATTCAAAATTTGTAATCACTGTAATATGATGAATAACAGATATTAATTTAGAGAATTAATACTTGTTTATGCTTATCAACTTTTGACTCATTATGTACCATACATATAAAACCAACAAACTACAAATATTAATAGGTGACAAGGGAGTATATACTTTGTCGGGTCTTTTTTTTGCGGATGATATCTTTTTGTGCACAGAAAGAAGAGAAGATATGGAAATTATGTTGAGGACAAGTGCAAGGGTGGGTAAAGAGATGGGGATTAAATTTAGTGAAGAAAAATCAAATATAATGATGGTTAATACTGGGGAAAGAGAAAATGTAGAATTTTTATTGGGGGATATAAAGTTAAGTGTGGTGGATAGATATAGGTATTTGGGAATTATCTTATGTAATCAGAAAAATTGCTTAGATGAATGGGAAAAAAAATTGGTAAATGAAGCAAAGAAAAGAAAGGGTTTGGTTAAGAAACTAACAGTATTTTCATATAATAAAGATGATGTAGCTAGAATTGTATGGAAGGGAGTTGCAGTAGCAGGGTTAACATATGGTAATGATGCATTATGTGTTAGTAAAAGGGTTTTAGATTATTTAGAGAAAGTACAAAGGGAAGTAGGAAGACATGCATTAGATGCATAGATGTGGACAGCAAAGGAGGCAATTCAAGGAGAAATGGGATGGTCAAGTTTTTATATGAGAGATGCAAAAAGTAAAATGAAAATGTTTGGTAGGTTGCAGTTTATGGATAGTAAAAAAATAGCCAAAATAGAGTTTAATTGGGTTATGAGTAAAGAGCAGGTAACAAGATGGGTGAGAAAGGTAATGCGGTATGCAAAAGATTTGGATAAAGAATTTATATCAGTATACTTGTATAAAAGGTGGGATGATTGTGTTAGGAGAATTGTTGAGTGTTATAGTGGTAAGGATTGGGATAAAAGAATAGAAGCATTAATAAAAAATAGGGAGTTGGAGAGATGGAGAACTAGTATGGAGGATAAGAAGAGTTTAAATATATATAGAAGCAACAAGAGAATATACATGTAAATGAAAAACTATGGGTGATTTAGTGTGCAAATTGTGTAAGGAAGGTATAGAAAATATTAGACATCTGTTGATTGAATGTAAATGCTTGAAAGCAGAAAGGGTACAGATAATTAAGTTATGGGAGAATAGGTATGAACAAAGTACCTATACAGAAAGTGAGTTATTAATTTTTATGGTGGGTTTGCGAAAAGATAAGGGGAATTTAGATATAAAGGCCATAGAGTTGACAAAGATTATGTTGTGGAAATGGGATGGAGCAGAATATGGGAAGACTTAGAGTGGGGAATGGAAAATAAAGTGGCTAACAGGTTTATTTGGGCATAATTGCTGAGATATTCTTGACTTCGTTTAAGGAGAAGCCAAATACATCACATCACATCACTACTAGTATGGAGAGTAAAAAGAGTTTAAATATTTATAGAAGTAAACAGTATATTGGGTGTGAGTTAATTTATGATAATAGCAAGGAAAGTAGTTTACTGTTTAAGGCTCGAACAGGATCTTTAGCAACAAGGGAATATATATGTAAATCGAGGAATATGGGTGATTTAGTCTGCAAATTATGTAAGGAAGGCATAGAAAATATTAGGCATCTGTTAATTGAATGTAAATGCCTGAAAGCAAAAAAGATACAAATAATGAAGTTGTAGAAGAATAAATACGAATAAAGTGATTATATAGAAAGTGGCTTATTGGTTTTTATGCTGGGTTTGGGAAAAGATAAGAGGGTTTTAGATCTAAAGGCCATGGAGTTGACAAAGATTATGTTGTGGAAATGGGATGGAGCAGGATAGAGAAGAATATGGGACACTTGGGATGGGGCATGGAAAGGGGTTCAAAGTGGCTAAAAGGTTTCTCTGGGTATAGTTGCTGAGAGATTCCTGACCCCATATAAAGAGAAGTCACAGTGCATCACATCACTATTATATATATATAAGTATTAATTTAACTGCACTAAATCAAAAATAGAGTATTTACTTTTTAATTTAAAATAAAAAAACTACCTCAAGTTCCCGTAAAATGGCACCAGTTCTCCAACCATGCCTTAATGTTGCATCCTGTAAGACCAAAAATAAAACAAAGTTTTAAAAAAATGTAGTAATTTAAAACTAATTAATGCAAAAATTGTTTATTTAAATAAAATTTCATACAATGTGTGCATGTAATATGCATGATCACTAGACTCATTTCATTTAAAATATAAATACAACAAAATCTATTAACAGTCCTGAATATTTAGTTTGAAAATGTTAATCTATTTAAATATCTAAGGCAGATTTAGATGTTGAAATGCAACACAGACTCTAATGTGACACTGATGAATTTAATAAAATAAAGATAGGATACTTCATAATAACATAACAAAATTACTTGTGTTGAATACAATTCCTATAAATGTAGCATAAAAAAAAAAAAAAATTCAATTAAGGAAACAGCTTAAGATTCTAAAAATATGCCAATAAGATCATAAGAACAATCAGTACATTCTTCAGCTTGCTGATTATGATATAATTGAGTCTATACTGATTTGGAGTGAGAAATGTATACATGATAAATTCCCTAAAAAATGTTTAGAGATATCTGCTGCACGTTAATTTAAGAACAAGTTGATATGGAGAAATTATTTTATTGTTTATTCTCATTATTAGCACAGTCAAGTTCAGGAGGCAATGACACATAATGCCAAAAAAGCAATATATATTTGGCTTCAAATTTGAAATATCTTTTTTTTCTAATTTTACATATAAAAATATCTTAAAATAAGTTTTAAAAATTCCTAAAAAAATTAATAAGTTTTATTTTACATTTTAATTTCTACAATAAAAAAATTTCTACATTATTTTAAATGTAAATAAACAGAGCAAAACTCTCCATACAGTATTGCCACCTGTGCCAAACAGAGTAATCAATGGATGCCAGAAGGCTTGTGCATAAAATCCCTATCTAATGCCTACTCATCCAATATCCCCAAACTAGTTTCTGGCTTGTGGTCTTCGTCAATGAGGAACTTTGGATCTGAGAGCACTGCATCTAGATCTTAGGATCTAATGCAACCCTCTAGCAAACACCTTTTATCTCTACTTAACTACAAAACTATGAGAATGAAATTGAAAACACAAAAAATATTTTCAATCTAAGCTCAATAGCTTATACAGTCATATGGGTCTGAACTCAGTTCAGCACCCATACATTTTGGTGTCTTTGGCTCTTTTACAACCATAGCCACCACTATCCTATTAAGCAGGATTGGTGTTAAGCCATTAAGCATCACATGATCACATTTCCTATACTAGCACATTAATTGTTGATAAACAGAGCAAAACTCTCCATACAGTATTGCCACCTGTGCCAAACAGAGTAATCAATGGATGCCAGAAGGCTTGTGCTAGTACAGGAAATGTGATCATGTGATGCTTAATGGTTTATTTTAAATGTACGTGACATAGTTTTGTACTGCCTTTTTGACTTTATTCTAATACTCAAGTCATTATATTATTTAATTATGGATATTTACTATTCTATTACTGATGAGATTCAAAGCTAGAAAATAGTGAAATGACTTTCATATATAAAGATTCATTAAGAATAATCAATAAGCAGGGCCTGAAGAAGAAAAGCTCCAGACACCTTGAAGGCTAGGATATTGATTCTTCAAAGGCTAGGAACTTGTACAAACAGATTTTTCTGTTTTCCTCTATACCCATTTATTTTACTGTCTTCAGATACTTAAGCGAGAATATGCTAATCATTATGCGACTTATGCCATTGGTTATATACTTTCATTAACTGTAACAAGGGGATCATGTATTTGTGCAATCACATTTCTATCTTTTAAGTATATATATATAGCATTTTTTCCTTTTTTTCATTTTTCAATTTTTTTTTTTATGACCAAGCTCTTGTAGTGATAAAGAATGATGTAGATAAGTTTAGAAGTAGTTATTAGTTGTGATCTTTGCATGATACAATACAATCAATAATGTGTCGCTTAGAACAGGATTTGAGATAAAGGTTTCAATTACACAAATGCTTATATGTTGTGCGCTCACATTTAAAAATCTTTCTGCCTAACCATAAATTCAAAAAAATTAGAAAAGACAGTCTAAAGATGAACTGTCTTGCACAATCTGGTTTTAGATTGCTATGGCTGGCAGTGATAAAAATAATTATGGTGGTAAAGAAACAGATAATGGTAATAATAAAGATAAGTAATTTTAATTCTAATTTTTTGTCTCTAAATATAAGTATATAAAATATGAGATCTTTACATGATGTAAATTCTTGAAGATATAAGAAGAGCACTTGTAATTAATAAGCTGACAAGATTTAAGATTGATACAACTGTTCTCAGTGTTATATTTAGAAAAAAATATGGTTTTAGTAACTGTAATTTGTATAAATATAAAGCTAGGATTTATGACCCCAGAAAAAAGAGAAAAGATTAGAAATGTAAGCAATGAAAAAAGATTGCTGATAGATAAAAGAAATGTAAATAATAATGCCGGAAAGGCTTAATGGACTTAAGTATAAAAAAGACTAGTACTGTTTAATTAGAGTATTAAGCTATTTTGAAATAATTAAACAAAAGAATAGAGAAAGGGTCAGTTTAATCAATATTAGAAAGACTAATTGCGGGTAAAAGGAATGTACACTGATGCAATTAAAAGCATGGGGGGGGGGCTGAATGTAAATAGCTATTACCTTTTATAATAATTAATATCGGATATTAAACTGCGAAATGTATAAATAATGAGTGCTGGAAAGAGCAGGAGCCTTTTCTCTCACCTTTTGTGAAATGGCGCTGTTGCGTCGTGGGACATCACGAGAAAGGACTCAGAAAAAAAGTTGTTGGAAAAGTTGAAGCAATTTTTTTGCTATCAGGGATATCATCTCAGAAACCGGGCATCTGTAGATGCAAACAACCAGATGGAGAACTTAAACAGACCGCACCGGTCTTATTTTTATTTGTGTATGCCTGATAAGGCCTCGTGAGAACTGTGCAGAGTAGGACTGGAAGTATAACAATTTTTTAGTAACTCAGGTCTGAGAATAGTTAAGACATTGTTTAGTCTTTAACAGTGGGAAGTATTAGCATTTATTGAGAACTAGATTCGTCAAATTGTATATAATGTGTGATGTACTATAATGTAAATAAATATAATTTTCATCTTTATTTAATGATTTTTATTTCAACTTATAATCTATATTTTTTTTGTTATTTATTGGCATTCAGCTTTGTAGTTGAAACACAACAACTTGGCACAGTCACAACTGTATACAAACCCATAAAGTAGGGTTTTTCAAAAAGTGGTCCAATCTATGGGGTTTTTTTTTTTGTTTTAGAATATTAAAATTTCTAAAAATTATCCATTAAAAAAAATGTAATATCTGGAATTCTGCAAAATGATTTGGAAAAAAAAGTTGATAATGATATATGAAAATATTCAACTTATAATCTATAATTTTTTGTTGTTTGTTGGCATTCTGCTTTGTATATAAATACACAACACTTAGTGAAATTCATTTTCCAAAAAAAGAAAGATTAACTGAATACATACATGCTACAAATTTTTTAGAAAGATTGATCAAATATAAAAAATTGCATGGTGTAAGATTTGTTGTGAGATCTAATCGTAACCTCTATTTTTGGAGTCCCTAACTGTAAAAAAAGATTAATGATATTAAAATTTGTTTTGTGCCATGGCATGTCCACTTTATCAGTGCTAATAATCTAAAATTAGAATCATAGAGTTCAGAGAATGAAAGGTTTTATCTTTTGGTAGATAATGCTATAACAACAATACTATAAAGACTCATGCTGAAAGGAACAATAAACTTTGTCTCCAAGTTATCGGATATAATGGTATCAACTCTATAAACTCAGTCTGCTGTTAATAAATTTTTGCATATATTATCACAAACATGTTGGTGAGACAAAAAAATTATTATAAAGGACATAGATGTATCTATAAACAAAATTACAATATTTTATAATTTAAGAAGTTTATACTATAGATCAAAATATAAGAGTTCATATTATATAAGTAATAGTTGGGCCATACGCTCCAAGTTTAAAATAACAGCATTAAAGCCCAAGGTGTTTATACTTATACTAAATTTCAATAGCTATTACTCAGGCATGAAATTCTCTTAAGAAATGTTTTTGTGGATATAAGTAAGTCAATTTTTGACTTTAATAAATAGAAAAATCCTGACTGGTTATCTAACAATGATTCTATTACTAGTGATTTGATTAAAAAAAATATATGGAATTTTTTTGCCTTATAGAATACTAAATTGAATGTGGAACTTCATTATCAATACTGAGATTTAAAGTCAGAAATTTAATGATTTATAAGATGACTTAAAAATTATTGGATTATAACTGCAAAGGAGTTTCAATCATTTATTGATCATGGTCACTTTAAATCTTTTTTTTAGATACATCAATGAAACCTGAAAAAATGATATCATAATCCTATTAAATCCAGCAATGGCACTTTTTTATATAATGACAATGATATTTCAAACAAATGAAAGGAGTATCTTGATCATCTTTTGAATAATTAATCAAAAAGTAACATGATATTTTTTTAATAAATCCATTTTAACTACTAATTTGGATGTGGACAAAGACATCTGGTTTAATGAAATCAAAACAACTCTTTGTAATCTTAAAAATGTAAAGGCTGTAGTACAGAAGAAACTTTAAAATATGGTGATAATATGTTAGCTTCAAAAGTATTGAATTTTTTTTTTTAAATATATATGGATCCATGAGTTATATTGTTTTGATTTTAAGGATGCTTCTATTATACTAATTTTATAAAAATAAAAAGATAGAAAAAAATTATATTAATAATAATGTCCACTATAGCAAAAATACTTTCAAGAATATTGAATAGGTTGCTTTATATCATAAATAAATGGTTATCAGATAATAATGTGATTTTAAAAAAAGAAGCTTAATATGAATCATATTTTCTTGCGAAGAAAATGCATTAAAAGTGTTAGAAACAAAGGTGTGATTTACATATTGGTTTTTATTGATTTATTCAAAGCATTTGATACAATAAATCAAACAAGTTTCTGATATTTAAAATTAGGTGATTATCCACTGAAATTTATTCTAATTATAGAACTTCTACATGATTGAATGAGAGAAAATATTATTGCTGATGGAAAATTTAAGACATTTGAAATGAAAACTAGTGTTAAATAAACATATTTATTAACTTTGTTTTCCTATTTATCTCTGTTGTTTTAAGTACAGATTTTAAAAAAATTCACAAATCAGGAATCAAAAAATACAGGTTTGACGGCAGTTTTTAATTTGAATTGATAAAAAGCAAAAAAAAAATCTCAAAAACTTCTACTAGGTTTACAGGATGCTGATAAATATGCTATTTTTGCCAATTCAAAAAATGATTTACAGAATATTCTTAATGTTTTGGATGCAATTTATAACGATTTTGATTTAGTAATGTCTAAATCCTTTATCAGCCACTTGAAAATATAAATCAATTATGTTGGTAGATTTTTAGGTATTTAAAAAGTGGATTTGAATGTTGAGCTCCAATATAAAATTCAATGTGCTACTTCTACCATTAACAGATTAAAATATATTTCATCATAGTTATACAACAATAGCAACTAAAGAAATTGTATATAAAATTATTTGGATCCTATCAATATAACATTAATCTGTTACAAAAATTTACTTAAGAATGCTCTATGAAAGTCTGAAACTATGTAAGATCATTTTGCTTTTCAGAAAACAATATTTGTCAAATATTTTGCTTTCTTGTAGTGTCAAATTAGTCCTCCTTAGTTGTTTAACTTTAGTAAGAAACTTTCCCGTATATTTTTTTGTAAACTGTATATATCAGTTTAATTAATTGTTATCAATTATTTAAGTATTTTTACTTGCTTTTCTATAATAGTTACTTAAATTTTTTTATTTCAAGACTTTTGCATTTTTTAAATAATTATTTAATCTCATTCAAAATTTCATTACAAAATCTATTATGAAATTCTTTTTTAATTTGGTCAAAATTCCAATAAATACTATAAATATTTTACTAACTGAAATATGAGAAGAAAAGAAACAAATAATTTGTAAAAGCTTATCTCTTTTTCAAAACAAAATTTCATTTATTCCCTCTGTCTTATTTCTTATCAGAGATGAGTAAAAAAAGTTATTTCTTCACCTTTTCATCCAATTATAAGCTTATTAACATTTGTAGACATTAATAATGAAAGTATATATAATGTGTAAAGACTTATAATTTTATCTACAATAGCATTACATCAACAATATTTAGTTTATGCTCAATAAAATAAATATATTCATGTAATAATTTTTCATACAATTATATTCTTTAGGAATATACTTGAAAAATCTTCAGTCAATTAATAAATGATCTTTTTTTGTATTGAGGAAAAAAATAATTGTATAAAAACTTCTATTTCAGTTATATGATATTTTTAATACAAGACCAATCAATAAGAATCATGTCTTTCTCCATATTGTTTTAAAATAGTAACTGTAATTTGCTATATAAAGATCAGGTGTTTTGATAAACAACAACTGTGATTTGCTATATAAAACTTTGTATTTAATATTGTGTTCTGAAAGTAAACCCTATATTATAGCATATTGTTATTAGACAGATTTCTATAAAAGAAATATATTCATCACCCTAGCATAACTATGTGTACATATATATGTTATGAAGATTTGATTTGTTTTAATGCAATATTGCTCATTTGATACAAAGTTACTCTGAATTTTTTTAATATTATTCAAATTGATAAAAAAATAAAATTGTCTTTTTTATATATATACACACACACACACACATAGAAAGAGAAATAATATCTCATTAAAAAAATCTATATTTAAATTAATTTACTTACAGCTAAATCACTATAAACATGATCACCAAAATAAAGTACTTTACTTCCATACCAATTTGTTAAATGTTCCAGTTCAGTCAAATTACCCTTGAAAAAAAAAATCAATAAAATAAAATTTCTATATGTAGGTAAATATAGAGTGTGTGATTGAAAAGTACATTTGTTGACTTTAATAAGTTTAAGACAAGATATCATAGAAGACAAACAATACAAAGAACATATTATCATTTACTAAAAACAACTGCCAAGGAATGATAAAGATAAATAAAATCTTGGATAAAATTTTTTTTAAAAAAAACCTTGATTTTCTTATCATATTTGATTGTGCTACATTATAATTATGTGCATGAAAGCCTAATCACTATTATATGAAAGAAATATATTTTAATCCTTTAGAGTTTGTACAATTGTTGGAGTAAAAAAAAAACTGAATTTAATTTTATGACTAAAATATATGAACTTATTCATAAAATATTTTAATGAAATATATATTCTTGAGCATATTATGATTATCTTACATTGCAACAAATCTGTGAAAAAAAAAGGAATATATATGTGCAATTTAAATAGATAAAAATTATATATATATATAATTACTTTTTAATGATACTATACACTAGTTTTGCTTTCATTTTTAGTTCTTTGTATATGATCTTATTCATTATGTTTGCTAATCAACATATAACTACTAGATGACTTTAAACATCTTCCAGTCGCAACACTCAATAACCTATACTGATAGATAGTTATGTAATATGTTTATATACAAATGTAGTTTTTTAGATTTCTCCTTTATACATGGCTATTATTATTACAGCACTTAGGCTTTGACTGGATCTCATCTGCTATCAAATTTGTATGATATTAATGTCTCTGAGCTATTGCCACTGGTAATGGGAATTATCAACACTTACTGAGAAAATAATATTATCCAACTGATGACAAATGAGCTCAAGCAAAAATGATAGTATTATAATCATAAACTATTATATATAAAGAAAAAACCATAAAACTGTAATCACATCTTTCACTTATGGAAAAATTTATATAAACTAATTAATGCAGCAATTCAATCAAATGTAAATATTGAAGTGACTGACTTTCCACAAGCTACTTAATAACAATGCATTAGCTTTTTTATTAAACTGACTGCACATGCAAAATAATCAACTACATATGCTGTCTCCAGTTCTTATAGAGAAAACCAGTGTGACATGTTAAATGTTTCGTTGAGCTAAAAAAAGTTTTGTTTACATTTGAACTTGATTTGAGACTAACCCTTAATAAAATGATTTCTCAAACTAACTTTCTCTATAACAGCAGAAGATTGTATATATAAATAATCATTTTACAAGTGCAATCATTTTGATAAAGAGGCTGGTGAACTGGCATTGAATGACATATGGAAAGTAGGATATTTCAATATTTGCACACGCATATATATCACAGCTTACTGCTATACTACTAATTATAATTAATAAAGACTAAAATAGCAATAAAAATACAAAAATTTTTTCTTCACAACCATGATTTAGTCCATTAAACAAATAGTGAAAACTATAAACGTAACAAATATATGCACACATATAATTAACCCCAATTCTAAGACAAGTGCCAATCATCCTTAACAGTGAAAGAAACTCTCATAATCTTAATAGCCTCAAAATGATTAATTAAAAGTCTCTTTGAATCTTCTTTTATAAATGTAGTGAAATCAAAAAAAGAGTCAGATTCCTTTAATTAATCATTTTGAATCTGAGGCCATTAACAATATGAGAATTTTTTTAACCTTAGAAGGTAATCAACACTTGCTTTAAGAATTGTGGGTGGATAATTATGTGTGTGTGTGTATATATATATATATTGTTGAATATGTTTATAATTTTCATTTAAGTAGATTTTTTTGTTTACTAGGCAAAACCATAAACACAATGAAAAAAATATGCAAATTTTGATTTTGCTATTTTTATCACTATTTTATTATTCTATTATATATAGAGAGAGACAGAGCAAAAACCTGCAATTCAACTTTATTAGGAGACTAGTACATTAAGAGAACACTAGACTAGAGATGCACTTGAATTTAAGAGAAAATACTTATCACCTAAGACTTAAAGAATTTGAATATTTTTATATTAAAAGTTCATATCATAACTGCTGAGAGCAGATTTAAGTCTCAGTAATTTTTGCTTTTTGCATTTCTCTTAAAAGTTTTCAACATTAATTTTATACTTCTAAGCCTATGATATAAACTGATGCAAAATGTTAATCAAAAATATTTATTCTTAAAAGGCAAACTTTTTTTTTTTGTTTAAAAAAAAACTATTTTTTTAAAATATACAAGGGAGAGGGTGTTGTTAATATTTCACCCTTTGAATATAACATCTATAATAAAATAATTACTTTTCATAATTATAAGCATACTATTTAATTACATACCTCTAAAATCTTAGTAATAAGAATATTAACATATTCTCAACCTTAGAATATTTGTTCAGTTTTAAGCAGTACTATTGAAAAAGCTAAACATTTTAATGAGATCACATTATTGAGGATATATAGCATGACTACAAATCTATATAAATATCATGCTTTTTGTATAATTTTAGAATAATTTAATTATAAATATTTAATACTTATTTGCTATATTGTATTAAGGCATTAGATTCAAATTAAGACCAGTTATTTCTACACATTGCAAAATATTTTTTTTTTGATAAATATGTAATAATATCAAAATATAGCTTCAATTAATTTGATCAAACATAAATATACAATTCACGTATAAAGTTTTGAGTACATGTACTAAAATTAATTTACTGTGGCTACCAAAATTTTTAATAATTTCCATTACACAATGTTTAACATTTATTATGGGTTGGCCAAAAACCTAGGTTTTTACATTATTGATGCATCTTAAGGTCTTAAGCAAACATGTGAAATTTCATTTAAACAACTGCAAAATTGGCAAATATTTATTTATTTATTGCATAATAAGCTACCACAAATGAATTCTTAATATTATACTAGGAGAGGTTGATTAATATTATATTTAACTCATTAAACATATCAGCATGTCATTCAGCAAAGTCAGGAAGATATGAATGGAATGTAGGAACCGATACAATATGTTAAATAGCAGCAATAGTGATTAAAAATTTGGGTTCTTTAAAATTGAATCCAATTAATTCTGATATTGTAGAAGTAAAATTTTATGATGCAAAATCATTTTTGTAATAGAAAGCCATGTACATTTTATTGTAGTATTATTTACTATGCTGTAATGCTAGCAAGATATGTTATAAAACTCACATATATCTGCATTACATGTTTCATAATTTAAAAATATATACAATCAAATTTATTAAGAAAGGAAGAATAGTTAAAGAAATAGTTAAGTAGATTTTAAGACATAATAAAATAAAAATATTGTGCTATATTTTCTTTTAACAGAGAATAAAGCTTTGTATTGAGAACAGAGTGGGAAAAAGAATTAGAAATAAAATCTTAAAACTATCTCTCCTTTTTATAAATAAAAAAAATAAGTTAAAAGAATAAATCTTAGTGAAAAATCTAAAATAAAAAATAAAAGGATTAGTTAATTAATTAGTGAATGCTAGTAACATCCATGGCTGATAATAAATATAAAATGTTAAAAATAAAACTAACAATAAAATTAATTATAAACTATGTAAGCTATCTTATCAAAATAAATAGGAAGAGATAATAGATTAATCTAAAAAAAAAAGATTGGATTAAAAAAAAATGTAAAAATCAATTAAATTAAAGAAAAATGTAAAATTTAATTTTATAAAAATAGATTTAAAGCTATGATAAGGAAAAAAAGGTATAAAAATCACAACTATCTATTTTATATTATTCCACTCATGAGTCTGTAAATCATTATGGTCTTCATTCTGTTATTGATGCATTGCATTATTCATTGCTTAACTCATTCAGTTATCCAGAGATTCATAAATCTAAGGACAGAATAGAGCCAATCATTACTGCTACGGAAAATCTTATTGCAGAAGCCGCAGAACTAGCAACATGCATTGCTAGACAGCCATAGAAGATTTTAAGGGGCTTCAGGGCCTAAATCCTCTGCCACAATCAACTGTCCATGCCTGGAACTAATGCTTAAGTCATAAAATAGATGCTGCCACTATTCTCTCTCTCATTGTCAAGTCAAAGAATAAAAGACAAGCCCTGAAACCATCGATGGAGACCAAAAAGTCAACCGGTTGGAAAGTAACACTAATGAAAACAAAAACCAAATGGATTATATTATCTAATATAACAAAAACTAGATAAAATATATTTTCCATAGTAATTGTCTATAGACACTTTATATTTTTTTAAATGAAATGAACTTAAACGAAGGACTATTATAAAATTTAGCCTGATTAATCATTTATATTTTTTTTATGTAAATTTTCATACTGTTACGCTATATTAAATACATGTGCATGAATAAATATTAATGTTTGCTTAATTATTATTTGGTCTATTCTCTCTCTCTTGACACTGCCTCACCATTTATTTAAAGATATAAATTTGTTAATGCGCTGGACCCCCTTGATTAAGAGTAGAAGCTAGTTGGGATATTTCAAGAACTCGTTGGTGTGCCTGTTGTCCGAGCAGGCTGGCTATATAACATATGGTCGGCTGATGAAACAAATAAAATGCTCTGGATGGCAGGGTTTTGTTCCAGCAGTCGAGGTGGGCCATGGTCAGGAATGTGATAGTGTTATGCTTCGTATAGCCCAATCTGGCCATAAGTATTGTTGATGGATATCCTATCAATTGTATTCTCCTCTCAACTTCAAGTGCAGTCCATTCCTATGTTGCAGATATGTAATTGAATAAATGCATAATGAAATGATGAATATAAGAGATCGATTAATAAATGTTATAAAAAGACATAAATTAATAATCACCAAGATGTATTAAACATGATAAAACTTAATTCAAAATTAGATTCCAAAAGATATTAAAGTTATTATAAAAGGTATTTTAAAAAAGTTAAACCTATAAAATGAAAAATAAGCACTAATATAATCTGTAATATAGTAAGTTTGGGGAATCCAGTTAAAAATACATTATAATAAATAAGACATTCTATGACTTAGATTCTTACATTAAAAGATAAAACCATCAACTTAGCTAATAAAACTTATTGGAAAAGTTAATTTTGAGAAAACCCTTGGAAAAAACATGGTTCAAGTATACATGGCTAATAGACAAGAAAAAGATCTTTGATGAAAACTACTGACAAGTTACTCTAAATATAACGTTATGTCTGTTGATTATTTTGTCAACTATTGAATTAAAAAGATTAAACCATGGACTATAATTAAGTTTAACGATTGTGTTTTTCCAAATTTTTTGCTTTCTCAAGATTTCTTTTGTAAATTGTTGGAGAATTTTGAGATTCCAAAAAAAAAAACTGTTGATAGTTTTCATTAAAATAGTTTTTCAAAAATACATAAACAAACTATTAATTTACTTGCTAAATGGATGCTGTGTCCGGTTACAAAAATTCAAAAAATAGAGAAATTTCTCTTCTTTTACTCTGATATTGGTTTTACTCAAAACAGTGCATTTTTCAGTATTTCAAAACTCAAAATTATTTTGTTCAATGCCTCATAAATATTTATTTTCTTGGATAATCAATGGGAATCATTTTCCATTTTGATAGGCACCAAATTTTGTTGAACTGATTCTCCCAATTGCAGAAATAAACTAATGTTCAGGACTATAAATCTCAGCAACATATATTGAAGTAAACAGAATAATGATACTAAAATTGCCATTATAATTTTATTTTGAAGTACTCTTGAAAAAATATTTTCTTCAACTTTTTTTAGATTTTCAGAATGTTAAAGGAATTTTAGTAGAGATTAAGTAAAAAATCTTGATGGTTTTTTATACATTTCATTAAATTATTTAATAGATTATTGCTAAAATGTAAAATACTGTTCACAACAATTTAGAATATGAACTTTAATATGCTCCCAACCGTCGATAGATTTAATGTTACTATTGCAATTTTACTTGCTTTTAAACATTGCAATATATTAACAGCATTAGTTTCATCTTCTTCAAGCCATTGAATGTTCAAGTTCAGATCACTTACAGATTTTAGTATTGAACTTTGAATTCACAAATATCTTTCAATCACAATTTTCTATTGTGTTCAGCATCCAACAGGAATTGCAATTTTTGTTTTTCAACTATTTTGACATAGTAAATACTCTATTTTGTATTAGCATTTTCATACAACAAATCTTTCATTATCAGAACATTCATCATTATTATCTATTTCAAATTCTGCATTCAAATCATGACTGCTATTTCAATAATAAAAAAAAATCTATAAAACCATCATGTGATTACCATTTCATATGCTTACACAAGCTGATAATAACATTATAGAACTCTCCATACAGTAATTCTATCAAATGCAAGCCAAACTTATCAGGGGATATTGGATGAATAAGCACTAGATAAAAATTTTATGTACAAACCTTCTTGCATCTATTGATTATTAAGGCTTGCACTTGGTGACACTACTGTATGGAGAGTTTGATACTATCAATTAAGAAATACAGAATCAGAGTTAAAAATGCTGTGGGACTAAGGCAAGGATGTCCCACCTATTTTGTTTTTGTTATATTTGAGAGAAATGGTGAAAGCAATAAAAAGGCTAGGAAAAAGAGTAGAGATACTATTAAGAGATGGCAAGGAAGTGTATACATTATCAGTTTTAATTTGCTGATATCTTCTTGTGCTCAGAAAGTAGGGAAGATATGAAAGTTGTGCTGAAGATGTGTGCAAGGGTGGGTAAAGAGATGAGGATTAAATTTAGTAAAGAAAAATCAAAAGTAATAATGATAAATGCTAGGAAAAAAGAAGAGAAAGAATTTTTATTGGCGGATATAAAGTTAAATGTGAGGAATAGATATAACTATTTGGGAATTGTCTTAAATAATCAGAGAAATTGCTTAGAAGAATGGGAGAAAAAATTGATAAATGAAGCAAAGAGAAGAAATTAACAATGTTTTCATATAATAAATATGATGGAGTAAGAATTGTATGGAAGGGAATAGCAATAACAAGGTTAACGTATGGTAACGATGTGTTATATGTTAGTAAAGGGGTGTTAATTACTTAAAAAAAGTGCAAAAAAAAAAGTAGTCATGCATTTAATGTAGATGTGTGGACAGCAAATGAGGCAATTCAAGGAGAAATGGGATATGAGAGATGCAAAAAGCAAAATAAAAATGTTCAGTAGATTGCAATTTAAGGACAGTAAGAGAATAGCCAAAATAGTATTTGATTGAGTTACAAGTAAAGAACAGGCAACAATATAGGTGAGAAAGGTAGTATGGTATGCAGAAGATTTGACTAAAGTCTAGTACAAAAGGTGTGATGATTGTGTTAGGACAATTGTTGAGTGTTATAGTGGCAAAGAATGGGATAAAAAAATAGATGCATTAATAAAAATAGGGAATTGAAGATATGAAGAACTAGTATGGAGAGTAAAAAGTTTAAATATATATAGAAGTAATCAGAATATTGGGTGTGAGGTAACTTATGATAACAGCAAGAAAAGTAGTTTACTGTTTAAGGCTCGAACATGATTATTAGCAAAAAGGGAATATATAGATAAATGAAGAAATGTGAGTGATTTAGTCTGTAAATTATGTAAGGAAAATATGGAAAATATTAGACATCTGCTAATTAAATGTAAATGCTTATAAGCAGACATGGTAAAAATAATTAAGTTGTGGGAGAATAAATATAAATAAAGTGATTATACAGAAAGTGGGTTCTTGATTTTTATACTGGGTTTGGAAAAAAAGATAAGAGGATCTAGATATAAAAGCCATAGAGTGGACAAAGATGATATTGTGGAAATGGGATGGAGCAGGATAGAGAAGAATATGGGAAAATGGAAAGGGAAAGTAATATGGCCAACAGGTTTCTCTGAGCATAGTGGCTGAAAAATTCCTGACTTCAGTAAAGGAGAAGCCACTGTGCAGCGCATAAGGTTAAGAAAAATCTATATTTTTTTTTGTAAAATAATACCACAATTACTAAATGAATAGGACATCTGTAGATGAATAGAGGACATTCCATCAAATTTTTTCATGACATTGAGTGAAACAATACCTTTGCTAAAAAAAAAAAATCCAAACTTTTGAAGTTTCAGATTCACTGATTTCAATACTTATCAGCTGGATAAGATCCTTGGATTCACTGTTATAATAGTAGATATGGATATTCAAATATCAGTGGGTAGAAAACATGTGCATTCATCTAAACAAATAAATTTATTATTCTAGGATTTAATCTATTAATTTTAGATATTTCACTTTCAATATCATTATAATGTGTATATACTAAAGATATTATATCATATGGTTGCTGCAATAAGCTAAACTTTTGCGATTTTAGACTTTGTGCTATGTCCTGAAGGTATAAATTTAACAGCAGTCCGGTTGTAACTAAACTTTTTAATATGTTCAAGTACAACTTTATGATAACAAATTAAATTTATTTAATATCAATAACAAAAGAGAAAAAGAATAAGGAGTAGAAAACAGAAATTTCATTATAAATCTCTACAGTCTATTAATAAGCTTCTGCATGTGTGCCAATTTCTACACATGCTCAATAGAAAATTATAATCTATTGCAATGATTTTAATTTTAAAAAGTTCTTCACCATCCATTTGGTTATAACTGCAATATATATAAATGTTAGGAACAGAAATTCATTATAACTTGACAGAGAAATATTGTACACAAATACACGTATAATAAAATCATGTATTTTTTTTTTTTTGTATATTCTCATTATGTCATTTTATGTTTATCTATTTTGCTTTTCTCTCAAAAACTCAAATGGAGAAAAGTAAACTTTATTGCTCAAATGAATCATGTGTTGGAACATATTCGTAAAATAAATAATTAAAATAATTGTTCCAACATATTTATATATTTTTTATTTTTTAATTACTATTCTAAAAACTGTAATTTGTTTTAATCAAAGAATGTTAAGTGCTTTGGCAAAAATCTAATCAAAAGCAAAATGTTTGATAATAAATGTTATAATTAAAATGTTATTTTTTTTATATAAAATAAAAATTCTTTTGAAGTATTATCTGTTAATCAAGATGCAAACTAAACATTATATCAAACCCTAATATGTAGAATTTAATCGGAAAAATAGAAAGGAATGTTTATAATCTAAATGATAAGCTAAAATAACAGGTTTGGCTGATTCATACGTCTCAGGTGGATACCTAAATTGTTTCTGTATGAGTGGGGTTGATAGGTTTTAGCCAGTGCTGTGGGATTCATTCTTTCTTTGGCATTCCAAGTCGTTCACTTCTTTGGCTCAGGAATTCTCCAATCATCTAGCCACTTAGAGATTCATTTATGGACTAGACTATTGCTGATATTTCCTAAGAAGAAATCCATTACACAATTCTTTTAAGAACTCTTGTTTTCTGGTGGATTCAATTTACCCTTCAAGATAGCAGATGAAAATTTAATAATAATAATTACTGCATTATACCAGAAAGAAAATATGGAGAAATCTACCAGAACTTCCTGTAAAATGACCGTGGAGTAGGCAACCGGCCAGTGCACCCACCCTTGCTCTGCCCAAATCGCCAAGATGTGATCACGTCAGTTGCAGACGGCCATGATGATGACAAAAGCCGCCTTGTCTATGCTTGAATGATATGAAATCCTCACTGCACAACCAGTTGATTTGAAGCCCAGTCAGGAGAAAATGAAGATGCCTACATAAGTTTATTTTAAAAATATTTTATTAATAATGAATTAATTAACTCTGATATTTCCGATAGTTAGAAATATATTATTAGTTTTCCTTTTTTTTATATTAATCATTTAAAAAAAAGAAAGAGAGAGTTGTCTCTCACATATATATGTTGGATTTTAGGGTTATTACAGGTACAATGATATAGCTTTTACTTAAATCTTTTGACTCATTTTTTTATCCCAAATTCCCGTATTTTTAGCAAAGGTTGCAATCATTTTTTTTTTTCTTGTTGTTACTCCTGAAATTTTCATACACAAATATACATGTGTATATATGCGTACATACACTTGTAATATTCGGTAAATACAACACCTCATGTTCAGTGTCTAAAATGTATTTATCCGTATATCTTTAAGTTATTTTTTGTCACTCTGACACCTTATGATGAGTGTCAAAGAGGTTTATTGATTGTAAATTTCCCATAAGCAAGTCCACTAATAACTTTATATTTAGAAGTGTTGAGTGTATAATTGTACTGCACGTATATACATGTATAAGAATTTATCTATCGTGAAAGGCAAAGAGATACAGCACCTCATGTTGAGTGCCGTAAGGTGTCTGAGTAAATGCAACTTTATTGACATATTGTAAAATATGAAAGCTACTATTGGGGTATATAGTGAAATATTTTATATTGCAAATATATTTATGCATAGTTTTTCTTTTTTTTATATTTACTTAAATAAAACAAGGCTTAAAGTCCGGAGTAGAAGTATATGCCTGTATAACCAAAAATCTTTTATTTGAGAAACATATTTCAAAACACATAAAGTACAACTTATTTATACGGGTAAAAGTTCAGACCACTTCCATTCATTAATAATCATTGAAGATAGCTGTAAGGGTTTATTCATGTAATTTTTGCATATATTTTCATTTATTTTCACACATCAAATATATGGGTTTATGACAATAATTTTTATTTATTTATTTTATTACATCATTATAAGTATACATCGGTGGTGGATATCTAAATTTCAATAAATATTGATATAAATTTGTTTGTTTTTATATTATTTTATTTAATAAAATGTACTCTTTCCTTATAAATCACGTACCTACAGTAACCAATAAACATCACATGACCACCTCCTCTTATGCTTGTCTATAACTTGTTAAAACAGGCAAAATTCATTATATATATTGCCACACATAGCAAGCTAGAGTAATTAATGGACGCCAGAAGGCTTGTGCACAAAATCCCCATCTAGTGCCTACTCATCCAATATCCCCAGACTAGTTTCTGGCTCATGGCCTTCGTCAATAAGAAGCCTTGGATCTGAGAGCACTGCATCTAGATTTTTTTAAACCTGAGCTAGCCACATGGGATATCGCTCTACCAGGGTGTTAAATCTTATTCTCATGCTCTGCTGAATGTATGGTATTGTATATCTTTCTTGGAGGGAGAAAAATTTATTTTTATTCGTTTCTAGGAGTGGCACACAAAAGCTATTAGTAAATAGACTTTTCAAAGATGTGTACTTACCGTAAGTCCTAAACATTCGGGCATTCAAAAAAATTATTAATTAAAAGGGTTTTTAATTGGCAGAGTCCTGTCAATTCCCTCTCTCTATCAGTTTAGCTGAGGTACCAATATGTTATGAGTACAGACAATCAGTTAAATTGGTATCCATTTCTTACCCTATTCACACTTTATGCTCAGTGCAAGATTAGGAGCATAAATCCGCAGGAAAGTTTGGGCAGGTACAGTAACATAATGCCGTTACATTATTTTAAAATTAAAATAAAGGGGAAAATAAATCTCAAATAAAATTGTTTTATTAAAAACTAAAAGCCAAAATTAAAAGAGTTATGTTAACATATATATATCGCACAGATGGAAAACTTTAAAAGTTTTATTTTTTGAAAAAAAAAAAGTATTTAAAAATACTTTTTGTAAAAAAAGTAAAAGATCTAAAGATAAAGATTGATATTTTTGAAAATAAAAGTGTTAATTTCTATCATGTTTAAACTTAGGAAATGGAAATGATTGTTTTAAAGCAAACTAGCCCTTGGGGCGCTTAAATAATTAAAAGGTCAGATGGGAGATATAAATAAAAATTAAAGATTGTTTCTCGCTCTGAAACAGCAACAAGCACATGGACCATGATGAAAAAACATTCGGAACTGGGGATCAGTGACATCATGTTCGATCAATCCGTAGGATTGCTGATAAGAGGCTAATAAAAGTATAAAAGCCAAAATAATAGAATTAATAAGGGTTGTTGTCTAAAATCTGACTTAATCTACATATGAACTGTAGCTGTATTGCAGACTCCATGATGTAGGAGTCTGAAATAGACTTAATTTCCTGTAATATACCAGCTGAGGCAGCCTCCAAACTAATGAGCACTGAATGGCAGCATACAAAAGACCGATTGTCCCAGAAATATTAAACGGACCTCAGATCTCTCATGGACAAGACAGACTTCAGACCCCTCATGGAAAGTATGAACTCTTGTTTATTCAATATGAACGTTAACAAACTTTCAATTAGTTATATAAAGTATGAACTCTTATCTGACCTAAAAAGAAAAATTCTAAATCAATTATTATTAATTGTTTTTATGCATTATGTTAGCTAATCATTTCCATTTTTCGTTTTTATTTATTTTGTAATTATTAACTAAATTTTTTTTTAAAATGTATTAAATTTAAGTTGGGTGTAGATGGCTGCATAGATTCGTTAACATTTATGTTAATTATTTTTTAAGGTTTTATACGTGAAATATATATATATCGGTAAATATGACACCCCATGCTGAGTGTCTAAACATATTTACTGGTATATCTTTAAGTTGTTGTTGTTAATGCGGCACCTTACGATGAGTGTCATTTGGGATTACTTTATTGTAAATTTCCTCTAGCAATTTTCAATCAATAACTTTATATTTAAATTCGTTTATGTTTATTTTAAAAGGGTTTTGATTTCAGACTATTTGTTTCGTAGTTAGGTCGATGCCTGTGGAGGGATATATGGGTGCTTATATCAATGTGATGTGAAGAATGTTTAGCATACAGGACAAAGCCCATATGAATGTAAGACTCAAAGGCGTAGTCGATGCATTGCAATGGATGTGGAAGTATTTCCCACACCATTGCTTTCATTTTTATTCTGGGTGTTAATAGTAAGACGGCCAAGACCGCAATTCACCAGAGAATTTTCAATATATATTTTCCAAATGATTTCTTTCGTCAGACAGATGCTCATTCCTATTCTGGGCGAGAATCATTTCTCTTTAAATAATACCACGCTGCAGATGCACATTCCTGTCAGTGCGGTTTTATGCTAGCATCTTCATATTACATTGGTTACATCCATATATCAGGAAGCAAGCGTTGGTCTGGCTATGAACTTTTAGCCTGAAGTTGAATGATTGTTTTTGAAAAGTTTTAACTGAGTAATCTATGCAGCCTATCTATACTCAATATTATAAAACAAACCTTTTTTAAACTGTCCATCTGTGCAGACTTTTAACTAAAGCATAAAATAATAATTTAAATTTAAAATTAATAACAAATTAAGATCAATTATTCCTCAATTTTAAATATACATATATGTGCGGCAATAAATGTTTTGTGTGTTATTACTGGTAGTGGCTTATTTTATTTATTTTTGGATATTAAAAATATATTATAAGAATGTAAATCTTTTTCTTTATATCTCAGCTACTCCTAGAGCTAGTGGCATGGGCTAACGGTCAATAAAATAAAAGTTGGATCTTTCACAATGTGTATCTGCCTACTATATAAATATTCCAGATTCAAAAGGCCTGGTGGCGCCCTGTACGGCGGATATGGTAACATTCCATAACTCCCCCACCATTATAATACATATATAAATTATAAAATTTGAAGATTTATTCTTTTTTATATTTTCTTCTTTTTATGTTTTCTATTAAATTTTTGGGTTGCCACATTATAATTATTATTCCCTATTGCACAGTAAATATTTCATTAATAAAAATATTTATATATATAATATATAACAAGTTAATCAAAAGAAAATAAGTGTAATATCCATCATAATTAAAAAAAAAAAAAAAACAATAAAAAATTCCATTTATATAAATATCCACATTACACCAAAATGCAAAAAAGAATGAGACCAGAGGAACATAGTGGCTCCATATGTTCTCATCGCAGCTTCATTTTTTATTTAAAGTTTGAGCTATTCAATATTAACTCAGTTAATATTTTATTGTACTATCAAAGAGTTAAAAAAAAAAAGAAAATTCAATCCTATATTTCAGATAAACCACACTTTCAGTACTAGCAAAAAGGATAACACCTTCCTAACTAATAGTATCTCTATCTATTTTTTGATTAATATTAGATGCCATGTTAACTGGTATTCTGAATAAATTCTAAGTTTATTAGAAAATCTTCAGCTACTTAAAAAAATTTCCATGCCCCACTCAATTTTAAGCACAGGTCATGGACATCATAGACTAATTAACTAACTACTATTATTTCATGACATTACCTAACTAAACATCACGACTTTCTCTACTTCTTTTTAACATATGCAATAGGAGAGTAATTAATTCATTCTGTCTCACAGCCATCTCTTGTAATTTTAAATAATAAATTGATCTTACATAGCAATGCTGTATCAAAATTTCCAGAACAATTCATTGGTATTGGTTATTTTCAGTAAGAAACAAGATTTACATTCATATATCTGTCACTTTTATTTGTTTGGTATATATTGACCTAATCAAAAAGCCAAGATGCAACAGTTAGCACAAAACTAATGTCATTAAAATATGAAATTATCAGCTATGAATTAGTAACAATATATAAATATGTATAGTAATGAGTTCAATAACTTAAAATATTTTTGAATCTTTGATTATTAACTTGGATAGAAAAAAAAATAATAATAAAGGAGCTGTTGTTACATGTGTGAGTCGAAGCTTGTTCCTCATTAAAGATGATCATTAACCAGAAACTAAAAAGAGGATTTGAATATAGCACAACAATCTAGTATCAAGAAATTACTCAAGTTTGAGTATATTATAATTCTTAAGCAGAAATAGACTAAACTATTGCAAATGCTACAAGATTCTTTTACAGACTGAATTATAATAATAATACTTTAATGTTGAATGAGAAAGATGAGAAATGTTTCCCAATAAATGAGCTATATTTCATCATATTCTCCATTCTCATGTATATATGGATACTCACAAATGTTTTAAACAAAAATAAGTTGGCAAAAGTTAATTAATTTTATACATGCATTTATATATTGTAACATAAACGGTGATCAAAGATCCATTGTAACGTAAATAAAGGTAGATCAAAAGAATTAGAATATAAATTTTACCATTTTATACCTGGATAGTAGCTATAAGTTATGGAACAACTATATTAAAACATCATTGGATTAGATGAATATTTTCTATAATTGGATTTCTAAAGATATCACAATATCAATAATTAGAAACAATAATGCCTGGAGGCTAATCATTTAAGGTGTCTGGCCTATTTCAAACCCTAGTTAGGCAGGCATTGTATCATCAATAAACAAGTAGAAACGATAAACAAATTATTCAGAACAAACTATCATAACTCAGGTATATGAAAATCAAGTGAGTGAGTACACTCGTAACTCAATCAAATATCTCTCGATATATCCAACAGCAGATTTTACTCACTCTTATCTCTTGGTTGGATCTCAAGTGCATATCCAAGTGAATATGATCTATCAGGGCGCCACTAGATTATCTGAACCTAGACACAGTTATATCTTATAACCCTTTCACATGTACCGGGTTTGAAACCCCTTTTGGTACTTTATTTCTAATAAAAATGGAGGATTTTGTTTTTAGATCCATATCACTGTATGCACTAATATTTAGGTAAACATAAAATATCTTTAAACTAAAGTGGAGTATATAAAATTCATTGGACAGAAATCATTTCCTCGATCTTTTAACATAATAAATGCGTTTCAATATTTTTTTATACGTTTTACTAGCTCAGATTATATTATTAATTTAGGATGGCAATTCACTCATCCTGGCATGATATAGATGATGGGATGGTGGTTATAATATTACTAAGAAATCACTAAATACTATGAAATCAATATTTATTTATGGCTTTTAAACATTTATTTATCTCATTAATTAAAACGTGATGATGATGATGATAATGATAACGATAATGGTTTCAATCACAGCTTTAGAACTAAGCCTAATCATAAAATTTAGTTTCAGAAATTAATAATTAATGGCTAATCTTAGTATATCTAATTGGAACTTAAATAGCTAATATTCACCTTGATGATGAATGATGACAACTAATAAAAAAAAATACTCTTAATGAAATATATATGCCTCTGTTTAATAAAACAAACTAATATTTATTACTGCATTTCTAACATATACATAAAAATTTCTAGACATACATGAAAATTTATATGGATAATAACAATAATAATCATACTTAACTATTTGAAATCCTACTATTAATTTAAATTCTTCCCCCTTTCCCGTAAATGGTATAATGCATATATTAAATTGGATGTCAAATTGACCAAGATTTTCACTCCACAAGAAAAACATGTCATATATAAAAAAAATAAACACTTTTTTTTTTTTAGCACACATAACTTTAGAAATCTAACATGTAAAGCAGAATGAATAAAAACAAAGGTTAATGAAATTGGAAAGAGTAAGTTTTTCAGAAACAAGTTTTAAAGTATCTTTCTATCCCCCTCCCTTTTACACTCTGAAACCTATACTTTCTTAAAACAAAATAATTTAATATTTTAATACTGCTTATTCCTTCACATTCACTCGCAATTATACACAGGTAAAGTATTATTATGTATGTGTGTGTTTATCCCCATAAAAACCAAAATATTCTTTAAAACCAAAATAATAATACAAAAAAAATTATTATACACATTAATAATATTTCATAACTGTAAATTAATAAACAATCATAATTTTGGTACATACAAAATCATTAATGAAGCTTAAGGTTATCATTAGTAAGAAATTCTTGGTTTTAATCGATCTGAATTGTCTTTAAAAGTTCTTTAAATAAAATATACCACTTTATTGCTAAAATTTTATTAAGACTCTGATATCATAAAGAAAATAGATATAAAAAGTCATATTACCGATCCTTTGTTTTGTGGCGAACTTCCAAGGGTTCAAACTTGTCCTGTTAAATATTTATACCTTTGCAGCAACAATTTCCGTTTTCTTTGGAACTATCTCTTTCTTGAGGTGTATAACTATTTGATGATGATGATTCTAATACGGTTATTTGCTTTAGTGGACTATTTAGAAATCCTTATATTAATTTAAAATTTTTCCTGTTCAGCATGATTCTCGTAGTGGATGAAATATAGCAGTTATCTTCACATTTATAATTTTTCCTAGGTTTAAACTCAATCACTGGAACAATTAATTGGACTCGATGATTAATATTTATCAGTAGATTAAACCCTTTTTCCGATCTCCTTCAAATGCAGATGAATGTTTTCTTCTTTCTATTTAAAACATCTTATCTCTCTCAGTCAGTTGAAAGTGTAGAATATTTTCTTTTTAATTCAGACAAGGCTCTTTACTTCCTATATGATCTGCAGGCTGATGGTCTGGTAAAAGATGAGACACATATAAAAAATTTCCTACTCCGCCATTCTTATATCTTTAACCTCCAAAAATTCAATATATAAAAAAAAAATGACTTGAAATTGGGAATTTTGGTAGAGTTGAAATGCTTGTCTTTTCTCTTCAATATTTTTAAAAGTCTGCTCTCCCGGTCAACTGATTTTCAGACTGCTTTTATATCCGATTTTTTTTTAATTTCTATTTTTGACCAATTCGTTTTTAGCTGGAGAGTGCAATCTTTTTTAAGAACATAAAAAAAAATCACACACCTGGTTTTCAGACAAACTTTTGTTTTGAAGAAAAAAATAGTCTTAATCCCTTTTCCTCACGTATATCTGTAACATCTAAAATTGGAGCTTCTTTCTTTTGATCTTAGGATGAGACAATTTCAAAATTAGAGTTCTCACCAAGCTTAAACTCCAAAATGCCAAACAATCATTTATAAAAACAAAATTGTTACAAAAATATATCTAATTTAACAGATTTTCTCCTTCAACACAAAATTGTTGAATAAAAATAATTTGAAAGATTTAACCCTTCTTCTTTTTCAATATATAATAAATGTAAATTTATGTATGTAATATATCCAAGCACATACCTTATCATCCAACTAATTTATAAAACTGGCCCATTAATAATATGAATGTTAGTTTAGAAATAATAACCCTAATATTTAAAATTAAATCTGTAACTTTTTCAATTCAAATTACAATTATAGAAAAGTAAAATAGAAACAGAATAAGATATTAGAATTGATCAAGTATAGGTTAGTTTTAAAAAAAGTTAATATTTAATACATCCAAATGACTAACTAGCTTTGTTAACACACATTGCCTATATATGTTTTGTAACTCTATTTAACAAATTGATTATTGAATAACTGAATGTGTGTAAACAACTAAAGAATATAACTGTTGTCCCCCCTCTCTTTCCATCTGCTTTTCTGGACTTAATCCTGTAGAGTTTAAATTTGGATGCCCTACAGCTTATTTTGCTATACAAAAATGTGATGATGATTTTGTTCCACATTTTGTTTCATGCACATTACTACAAATTTAGCTAATGACTAAATTGTAATGGCACAATATATATAGAAAAAAAAGTAGATCAGGCAATTAACTAAATATCTAAACCAACCTGTATATAAATTTCTCCTTTTTTGAGTGAATTCACTCGATCCCAAGACCAGTTTCCACCATTAGTGTGAAGCTTTCGAAAAGGTCTGAAATAATAATAATAGTTATAAAAAACAAATGCATTTGTAAATAATTCTGATTAGTAACTCATAATTAATCACCTATGCAATCAGTTATTAATAGAAGATTAATATAAATAATCTTAAGATTTTCATTTAATATACAAAATTATAAAGTCTTTACTCACCAAAATCTAAGTAATGCTGTACTTAGTCGATTACATATCTGGTTTTATAATTACAGGATGCTTCAGTAAATCTCATTTTGCATAATGTTAATTATGAATCACCTCAAATATTAAATGTGCTCAGATAATAAATTACTACAATTTTAAACTGCTTTAGAAAAATTACAATTTGAAATAATTTTATTAGTTTAAAAAAATTTCCAATATTTTTTATTTCCTTATGCTTTTTATGTTATTATCAAAATATTTCAACTGTGCTGTACTGATATCATCAGTCTCATTTTGAACTATCTTAACATTCCCACCAAAAAATAAAAACTTGATGATTTATATGTAGTCTCTGATTTCAGAATAACAAATTAACTTCACAAATTATCCAGGAGAATTCTTTCAATACCAACCAGATAGCATCAATAACTTTATTAAAATAAAACTAAGAAGATTTAAATTTAACAACACAAGTTTATTGACTTGCAAATAAATGTATAAAAATAAAATAATTAGTAATTAGAAATTACTTTGTAATCTCTGAAGTCCATTTTAATCTGTAGATGTATGAATAGTCTGTATAACTGTGTGTTACCATTAACCATGGTTTCTTACCACACTTAGATATCTGTATATGCAATGATTCCATAATAACCATTCATTATTCAGCCAACACTCTGCTGACAACTATATATATATATATATATGTTCAATATATCAGCGCATTATCTAAGAAGACCATTGCAAATTTTACATTAATCCTTCCCATATAATATAAGCTCATTAGCATATATTATCATTTAATAACATTCAAAGATATTCTGGCTCTATATAATTTTTTTTAGAATGATATTAATAGTGAGGGGTGAAAATTATACATGAACTGTTTGTATGTAATTATAAATATATATATATATGCACAAAGATGAACTCTAATAAAAAATAATATATAATTCACGAAAACTGGTTTATTATAATGTTAAAGATCTCTGTCCAAAGGCAGGTTAGATAAGTAGATAATAGAACAATATGATTTCATAGCACAACTTCAATACTAGTGTAAAGTTTAAAATTTAAACTGTGATTCTATTCTTAAAACATAATATAAACAATTTTATTATTCAGCTTTTTACCCATGTTTCTAATCATTGCTTGAATTTTACTATATCATTATGACACATCTTAATGACATAAATGTCTATTCAATTTTATGATGTAGTTTTAACATTGAATGCCAGAATAAATTGTGATAAGAGTGATTAGCTAATAACAAACTACTTCATTAAACATCAAACTTTATTGCTTGGTTGTAATATTCTATTGCTTAGTTTAATTACTTGTACTATTTACACAGCACTCTCTCTGCAACCTTGAATTACAAGATTGCTTGCAAGATGATTTTATATTAAAATATGACATTGCTCAGGTATATAACAATGTCATTATTATATGTAAAAAAAACAAACATATCAGCCTATTATAAGGCATGTATATCATTGTTCAGATTTCAAGTTAAACTGAGCTACTCATAATTCATAGAAAGTCATTTTGCAAAGTTTACATTTAAGTTTTAATATTGTAAATATTCATTTAGCAAAATCTGATATCAGTAGCTCAATGAATATGAATTAAATCAATATGGTATATCAAGTTACATAATTTTTTTTATACACATACATAGAAACATATTAGATGTTAGCAAATTCTAAATATGCATAAGAACAACAAGCATTAACTGTATGCAAAGTATTACAACTGCAAAATATTATATAATATTTTAAACTTACAAATACTGAAAAATAAATAGTTGAAAAGAAATGTTCAATTAAACATAGTTTAAAAAACATAGATGCAAGTATATATTAATTACTAATTAATTGTATAGATGTAAAACCTTACAGATATGGAAATAAATTCCTAAGAGAGTAATTAATTGTATAATTAAAATTGTATGATAACAAACTCTAAATAATATTAAATTAATTAAGCAATTGGATTAATTAAAGCCAAAGAATTTACTCCAGAAAAGACAAAAAAAAAGATGGATATAAAAAGCTAGAGAAAAAGAGCTGTTGACTTTTTCTGTCGTTGCTGTTACTATCACTTTGTCCTTGAGTTGAAGAGCAGTAAAGATCATCATCAGAAGCCAACTAGTGCTTTATCAGACTGTCTCACTCTTATTATTATTTTGAAATGCCTCAAGAAGCTCATCAAGAGTTGTATTATAAAGACTATAGACGTTAGTGAAGGTAAAGTGAATAACAGCTTACCTGTATAGCTAAACTCTGTAAACATTAGTTGCTATTTATAATTAACAGGTGAATTAAGCTCACCTAAATGCAGACTTTATATTTGTGTTAAAGATCAGTATAGTAATTACTTTCCTAATTGTTAATAAATTTTTATTGCTAAATATACATGTGCTGTTATTCTGTTAAGTTTTATTCTATATGTTTGCTGGTTGCCCAGTCAAAGTTGGGAACACAGCAAATTATTGGCAGTCGCTGTTGTTTGAATCTAGGGAAATAGGAAAGAGTTTAAGCTATTAGTAAGCTTCTGGTATTTTGGTTTTCAAACTTAGGAAAAGCACAGAATTATAGTAATTACAGTTAGTAATAAGGCTAATTGTTCAGTAATCAGTCATGAGTGCTTTTGGGCAAAATAGTATATCTGAATTCGAAGATAGCAATGCATCAGCATGGCCGTTGCATATTACGCAGTCACAAAACTTCTTTCCCTTGAATGGCATTGAAGATAATAAAAGGAAAGTAGCTGCACTCATGTGATTTGCAGGTGTTAAAGTAATAGGTCATAAATAGATTGTTTGAAACACCTATTACTGAGAAAGTAAAGGATGAGGATCTAATAGAGAAATTAAGCGATCATTTCAGTCATATGTCATGACACACAGCTCGCTTAACCTTGCGAAGAAGGAAGCAGATAGAGGGTGAAAAATTAAAGAGTATAATGCAGCTCTTAGAAAATTGACAAAAGGTTGTGAGTATGGTGAGTTTGTGGACAAAATACTCATGGAACTTGACATTACATACGAAATGGCCATTAAGACAGGCATAGCATACGAATTAATGCTTGAACAGGATCAGGTTTTTAGCACATATAGGGGTAAAAACCCTAGAATGAGTGTGTTTAAAACAGAACAGGAAAAGTCCATGCTGCCTTTGAAAGCTGAGAGAATGTGAGAGTAATATGTTTTTGTTGCAGAAATGGAATGGGAATAATTAATTAGCAATGGCTACAAAGAAACAATGGGAATAATTAAAAAGTTATATCTTATCCTCAGTTAGATTAATCTAAGAAGGAATGTGAACTAAGAAACAATGGGAATTTAATTAATAAATTTAATTAATTTAAAATTTAATCAAACTGATTTAAAAGGATAAGAACAATAAGAAGGCCACATATAAATAGGCCTGAAAAAAACTTGTCAACTTTTAGCAATGTTATTCCAGTCTGTGCAAATAAAACATTTTTTGCGAATGCCAAGAAAACTATGCGTTGCTAATCAGAAGTCAAAGTATGCCACTATACTCCAGTCTCTGACCACCTGATAATATCTGAAGGTCTATAATTAGCCACAATGAACATCTAACAACCTGAGCCGTTCGACCATTTGTCTGCCAGACTGAAATGCAGCAAGGAACTATATTCATCTGTAAAATCCAAATTCCAACTGGTTGGTACAACACGCATCACATAGAAGAAAGAAGCAGCTATCTATCCAGAGGAACACGTATCTGAAAACCTATAGGTAATATTAATTATTCTTTATTTCCATTCCTATTGTAACATTAATTTATTATTGTAATCATAACAATTTTTGAGATATCCGAGTCAACAGAAATGAACTCTATAACTAGCATAAAAGAACTATTTATGTGCAGTTAGTGTAATCAACAAATATTTGTAGAACTATCCCAATCATCCAAACAAATAGCTTATGATAAAATGTGTGTGCGTCATAACTAATATTTTTTAATGCTGTATGTTTATTTATAATATGTATGCATGATATATGATATGTAATCATTATTTTATTCAGTGAAAGGATGAATTAGTCACTAATCAATTTAAAGTTTTTAAAATAAATTATTTTGGAAATTAGTATTTTGTCGGTCAATTCTTTTATTAATACCACTAATTATCACTTGGTAAAGAGTTTATTAAAGCAGTTTTCTTTTCTTCATTTCTCACTCCGGCAATCTACGCTACATTATTACAACAAAATTAAACAAAACTTCTTTTAAAACCTTTTAATATTGACTCCGGACTTTCTAATACTAATTATTTTTCCCTCTTTCCTATTTTTTGTATAAAATTTTAATCTTAAAATTTTATTATAAATATGTAATGCTTAAATAGTGGTACAATATATATCATTTTTTAAAATTATTTAATATATATGTACACATATATATTACTTATTTTTATGTATCTACATAGTTGAGCTATGAATAATTTCCTTCTTTTCTGAGCTAATGTAATATACGACTGTTAATGAAAACGTTCACAGAAAATGGAGTTTTTTAAAAATATTCAGTATGCTAGGCAATAATAAAGCTGACTGTTTTTAAAAAATACCCTTTCTGTAGATGTTTTCATTAACAGTCGTGTATAATATATCTATATAGTATATATATTATAATTTTATTATTAATTTTATTCATTGATTTATGATACAAAACTCATAATTTGTTAATTACCCTTATATGTACTGTAATTTTTACATTTACATATGTGAATTACAACTTCTTTATAAAAAATATTAATTTTCATTATAATCATTTAAAATTGTTATTTGAAACTGCGATAAATTCACTGCGTCGATATTCGCACACATCGAGACATAGTATTCTCAAAATCAGAATATACTCATACATCATCCCCTCCCTGAAGAATATTCGCAAATGTAAAGTTGCACAAGTCTGACAAATCTCCAAGACTCATGTTAGACTTCAAAATGACACATTATTTTAATACTACTGCACTTGTCAATAGATGGCTCATCGATGCTTTAAGCTTTTCCGAGTACACCATTCATCATTCGATTTCATTGGAAAAATCAAGCAAGCAATATTTCCACCAATTTTAAACTAGAAACTCTTGACATCACAGAGCTCTATGGGTCAAATGATCATACACAATCTATTAAGATCATTAATGACGCTCTCATAGCCAGTAACTGTCCACCCACAAACACCAAATTCATTTATGAATTTCTAAAGTGGCTCAACCTAAACATAGTTGCAACATTCAGGAATAAATGGTTCAAAATGATCAACGGTTGGCCAATGGGTCTTCTGCTTAGCAGAATAATCTCTAGCATTGAGCTGAATCATCATGAAAAGCTTACATTACTGAGATTCTTCAGTTCAACCTCACATCTCATATACCTGATACATGGATGATATATTCGTTGCAGCCCCAGACCACATTATTTCTGAACTACACACTAGTCTCCAGAACGTCTCCAAACTCACACCTACAAAGCTGAAAACCAAACACAACATTTCACATACCTGGACATATGTGTAAGTAGAAATCATAATCTCTTGATTACACTATGTCAGTCAGTATGAAGTATAACACACCCTAATTCATATGCATCCTATTCCCATAAAGTAGCAGGCTTATCATCATTCTTGTTCAGAAATCATAAGCTGTGTAAGTATGAAGCAGACAAAAGGCACAATCTTACCCAATACATGGCTGATTTAACTAAAATAGGTTACTCACAATTTTCGTTCAACAGAAAAGTAAATAAATTTTACCACAAAATCAACCACACCAAGGACAACAAGCCAAAAATTCTTATACAATACATTCAACCCTAGTCAAATGTCTCAATAATAAACTAGTTAAGAACTTCACCATCACATATCAATCACCTCCCAATACAAATAGACATCAATAAATCCAAGAATAGAATCACACCTGAACTCATTCCTCAGGTCGAGATGACCTGCCCACAAACTAACTGCCAGTCTGCATATTATGGGGAGACCAGGACCAATATTGCCAACAGCTCAGCATAAATACATTTACAATAAAACTAAAACCAAACAGAAAGGCAATTCCATCTTTGTTGAACATGAAAAAACAACAGGATATAGATTCGAGCCCATGTTTGCTAACATCGTTTGCTCAGAAAGATACGATGCTAAACGCAAGATCAGAGAAGAATTACACATAGCAAGTGGTCCTAGATCCATTAATTGATGATAAGCCTGCTTTGTCCTGTCCTGAAAATGGCAGTTATAACTAATTTGCATTATTTTGCATAAATTTTCCTTCTAACGACAGTTTTTAACAAAATAGTAGATATGAATATGAGAGCAAGAAGTCTCTCGAAAGCTCTCAGCTAATATAGCATTTTTTTATATCTGTGCATACAGCACATATACATAATAATTTTAAGAAATTTTAAAATAGTCCATTCCAATTTAAAATGTTATTATACTAATATTATAGCATTGTGATGAATTCAAAAAAGATTAATATAATGGCACTATTATTTTATTTATTTAGCATATAAATTTTTTTTAGACCTCTTAATTATTAATAAAATATCATAAAGGAATCTGTAGAGATCCCTACCAAAAGATAGATTCACTAGTTGCTTTATTAAGTACTTCAATTCTGCCATTGTAATCAAGCTATTAATTATGCAGTTCAGAGGTTATGTTTGCCTAAATCTACATTGGTGATGGCTAAATTTTGTTTATGAAGCAGATAAGTGCAATGACCATGGATCATCCTAAATTTGCTAATGAGTCTCCTGTAACATCTAGAAAGATCAAATCCTGGTAGCATTACTGTTGGATGTGGAAAAAGAAATTTGTATAAAAACTTAATAGAAATCAATTTATTATGCCAGAATTATTTGGTTGTAGATTTTTGTGTGAACATCCAAAAAGAGATCTTGATTTAAAAGTCTCGGTGAAAGTTTATCTTGAGTTATTGACAAATCCAATTTATATAACAACTATTTGTATATTTTCTGTGAGGCAAATTCTCTTCTAATATCTAATAGAGGAATATGAAAAAGAACAGGAAGCCATTGTAAAAACATAAACTTTAGTATACTAATAATATTTCTAATGGTATTATTTAATTTTATATCCAGAAGTTTAATGGCACTTCTTTTCTAAACAAGGCACAACATTCACCAGTAGAATTTGCTAATGTTAAGAAAGCTGTTTATAAACACAAGTAGTACCAGCTAACTTTCCAAGAAGGTTATTTCTAAAAATTGTTTTACCTCTAACTCTAAATAAGTGAAGAAAATAAATTAGGCTATAATCGAAGAGTAATCTTAAATAATAGTAGAAATCAGATTGTTTTTCAGTTTGCTCTTGCAAAAGATTATATTTGGATAATTATTATTTTATATTTATAAATAGTAATATTATAACAAATAGTTATTATTCTCTTTTCTCCTTATTTATATAATAACTGGCTGTACTTGTGGCTTTGCTCATATTAGTTGAATAAAAGAATGTAATGGAATTGATAATTAAAATATATTTGCATGACAATAATAATACATGAATTATCAAAGAAGATAAAAATGATCTACAACATTGTTTATAACAAAATGCTTTACAATATTCATTTTTATCTGCTGTTGATAATCCATATATTTATTATGTCATGTGAATATTATTTCAATATATTTTAATTATAAACTACATTACATTCTTTTATTCTATTAATGCAAGAAAAACTGTGGGTACAGCTAGTTTCCCATAAAATAAATTTGTAAGAATTGATGCTCATTATTGTACATTGTTATAATTGCTCTGATTCTATGGTTTATCCTCAAATTAAGAAAGTTCATAAAAGACCAGTTGTGTGTAACAGAAACCTTACTTGACAAACAGCAAAGGCCTGGATTATCATTTTTCCATTTCGTAGTGCCACTGTATTGACATTCGTGGTTCATTCTGCCAATTGACAATAGCATGTTGAAATAAATAGATTGTAGTTTAAAGCAACACTATACAAAGAGCCCTACATAATTTTTAAAATGTTCTTCTTTATCTTGACTATGAGATATTACAATATTTTTTATTAAGATTTTGAAATAGCAATGACAAGATATTTAATGATTATGGTTTTTTATTACTTTATAACAACGCTCATTGCCAGGAATCATAAAAACGGATAAAATTAATATAATTTTAAAATTATTCCTAATCAAAAATAACAACTAGGTTTTATTGGATAATTCTTCACCTGCTAGTCTCATTGAAAAACTTTGGTTTTCTAGCCTGACAAATGATAACATCAAACAGATTGCACCAATCATCACCAATCATATACTTCATGCCTTTGTCACTAGAAGAAAAAAGGAATTAACTTAATTAATAATAAAAAAAAAAACAAGGGTTAAAAAATCTTAATTGGTTGTTGTCGAATAGCCACTATATCCCACTCGATGGCGCAGTTTTCACGCTTAAACTATAAAATATGATCATTCCCAGGCCGTTAATTATAATCATTTCGATGTGTTTTTTGTAATGCGAAAATAAAAACAAAAAAAAATCGTCTTTTTTAAATATTATTTTTTATTAACGTATACAAATTAAATGATAATAATAAATGTAAAATAAAATAAACAAATTACAATTTGATTTGTCTTTTTTAGTTTGCTTTTTATTAGAAAAATCAATTTTCTATCGGAGATTTTTTTACTGGGGTCACGGCTTTTTTTTGTTGTTGTTTAAAAACTCATAATCAGAATAAAAAGTAAAAATTCTTAATCTTCCTTTTACATTTTATTTCTACAGAGAAACAGATATTATTGTGTTATCGCTATTTTTTACTTTTTTAGTCTTTGTTTTACATTTCTTTTTTTTTACAGACAAACAGATATTACCGCTATTTTTTATTTCAAATAGAATGACAACTAAAAGTAAAAGTTGTTACGGTTAGGTTTAGGGTTAGTGTTCTGTTGTTTGTAATGCTAAAATAAAAAATATCAAAATTGTATTTTTGTAAATATTTTTTTTTACTAACATCTATAAAATAAATGATAATAAACGTAAACTATATTCAACAAAGTATAACAGTAGTCAGAGAAAAAAAAGAAACTAAAACTTTTTTAAACAACAACACATATATATATAAAATGTCTTCTTTATTTATTAAACGTGTTTATAATATGTGCTTTTTATGAAATTTAAAAAACCAGAGTACAATTGTACTTTCCTTACTGGATATTTTTGTATTAACGCTCTTTTTTATTTCAAAAATATACACACGGTACGATCTTCTTTGTCTCGTGGAATGTTACGAACAGTACATTACTTGACGCGTTACATAATTCCAACTCACTTTATACATATATCTCGTCAACATTTACCACTTAAAACTTCAATACACTACAGTGTAAAAAGTCTGTTAATTATTACTTTACAAAATCTGAACATTTCAATGCTTTAAAATAAAAACAAATCCAATGAAAATAACATATCCATCCAATTCAAAAAAACACACCCTCTAACCAAGCTGTAACCATTTTATAAACTGTGCGAATTCGGAAAATGTATTTGCTGCGATGCAACATACATGCTGTACTGCAACGCGACATAGCGGCCTGCAATCTGTAGCACAACAAAAAAGTTGCATTATAGAAAACGCGGGTTCGAACGTATCGGCCGCGAAAACGGCATTTTTATGTGTTTTAGCGTGAAAACAGCACCATCCAGTGGGATATGGTGGCTCTTTGACAACTACCTCTTAATTTGCAAATAACATATTTATCACATGTACTTTTTAAAGTTCTATTAAAAAATATTTTTTTATATAGCATCAGTTAGTAAATTTTATAGATATAGATTGAAAATATAATTCACAAAATAATACATTAAATATAAATCCTAAAAAAAATAATTTCCAATCCATACATAATAATTATAAATAATTATGATAACTCCATTGAAATATAATAAATTAAAGGCAATATTAATAGCATATTCTCAGATAAAACATTGAAAACATTACATGCTATCTTATGCATTTTCAGTTGCTTTTAACAAAAATGCTCAACATCTAAAATGACTTAAGAATATATTTAATAATTTCAATGTTTTCTCAGAATATATGATATTAGTACTACTTTTAATTTATCACAATAATTGCTAAAAATATTTGCCAAAATTTTTTCAATATTTTGCAAGTAACCAATTAAAACTTTATGAAGATCTATGCCTTTCTAAAATTAGTAAATCATGCACATGGTCTAAAATATTTAAATTTATAAAATGTTTAGACATGTAAGATTTATTTATATAATTAAATTAACAGTATAATAAATGAGATATATAAAATTGTCTATATTTAGTTACATAAACAACTGCTATGGTTATAGTTAATCTTCAATAACTTCTCTTCTTCTTTTCTTCTTTATTTTTGCTTTTCTAATATAAAACATATAATAACCACATTCCACTCTTTTGACACTTTGATGCAAAATATATTTATTAATATTACAGTTTCGATTGTTACTAGTAGTCTTCATCAGATCTTATTATCTACTAAACTGTCTTTACTCCACAATAAGATCTGACGAAGACTGAAAACTGCTAAGAACAGTCGAAACTGTAATATTTTGCTCAAAGTGTCAAAAGAGTGGAATGTGGTTATTATATGTTATATGGTTATAGTTACACATCCATAATAGTAAAAAAAGTGCTAAAAATGTTGCTTCACTAAATTATTTATACATACGCTATTTAAATCGACTATTTTTGATGCTACGTATACAAATTCACAATGGAAAACTTAACTATCGATTTATGTATATCAATATCTCTTTCTATATATATATGAATAAACACAATGATATACAAACATAAACTGAACTTACTGTTGCATATAGCATTATTGGTTATTGGTATAGACACACATAAAAATCACAACCCACTTGCACACCATAATAATAATAAAAATATTGATTACAAAATTATATATAATTTATACTTTATATGGCTAAAAGAAATGATATACTAGAATAAATTGTTCAAATGTTATTCCTGAACTCATAATTTCCCAACTACTTAGTGTAACATTTTCCTCATCTTGCTAGGCCTCTATACGCAAGAAAACTGAGTGAGTTGATCAAGTTTTGCAAAAAGAAGAAAGTTTCATTCCTATTTCTGAAAACATAACTATATTTCTTGATCAGCTCTACCTAGTAATTGTTATGATTTACGCTATCGACGAAATCAGCTTTTATTTCTTTTTATCAGGGCGCCAGGATTCATGTAAGAATCCGCTGAAATCTGTCGCATCACGTCTTGCAAATTAAAAAGAAAAATGTTTTTAAAAGAATCGGTATTATATTACACTGTAACTAGAATTATTTTTTAGATATTATTATTCCTGGAGCTTATTTAACACATATTGGCAAAGATAAATTATATTTTTAAATCTTACTAAACTAATATTAATAAATTTAATAATAATCATTAATAACTATTATTAATAACATACAAGAAAAAGTTGGTATTAGAAATAAATATTTTTATTCTAACAAATTAAAATGTTTAACGATAAATTACTAATTAAATAAAACTGAAGAGAACACACACTAATCCAGATATGAATCCATTAATAAAAAAAAATAACAGTTAAACAATTATTAAAAAGTTCTTGGATAAAAAGAGCCTCTTGATCAATAAAATTAAAGTCTCTATCAGGATCCTATTATAAGCTTATTTTTAAGAATGGTTTGCCGACAATTTAGTCATAATCGGGAATAATGAATCATAGCTTACCGGTAAGTTTAGTGAGTTCACGAAGCTTGTAGATTACTATGCATAGTTTTTTTTTTGTGGGAAAATGAGCTCGGCCATCGGTTATAAGTTAATCTTGTGGTCTATTCTACTGGTCGAACACGAAAGCTTTTCTGGTGTCCATCTTCAGGAACGATGTGAGCAAAAGCTCCAGATCACTCCAACATGCAGAATTATTTCAGCATAGGTGATCCTGGATATATTCTTTTGTTATCCAGGACCAACCATAGGAAAAACAGACAAAACAAGACATTGATCAAACTGGCCTCTTCCTTTTTATACTCGAGGTCCAGTTTTCAGATTTCTGCACATACCTTTTGTTTGTCGAAAATATACATTGATAATCTTGTACATTTTTTATAAAATTTACATTACAAAGTTCCTTATTTATAATGTCTTTTGGCCTCTTTAATTAGCTAAAATATTTTTCTTTTAGCTTATATAGATTGGTAATTTATGTGTCTTTTGTTCTCGCCAATTTTAACTTTTATTTTTAATTACTTAAAAAAAAAATATGAATGACAATTTTAACTTGCATTGTACATTTTAAAAAAATAAATTATACTAATCAGAAAAAATCTAAAAATGTTTTTCTTTTAAAAGATCACTAAATTTACTTTTTTTTCTTAGTTTTTAAATATCTTACCGAATGCCAATATATTTGTACCATATAAATAAACGGTACATTAGATACTTCATCTGCCTTTAGGCAGAGAAATTAAGGATATTTTTTTGCAATTTATTTGTTTAAATTGTTATTAAAAAAGATAATAAACTGACTGAAATTGATATTATGAACTATGATTCCATTTTACTTTTGAGTAACATTATAGGGGGCTACATTTTTTTTTAAAAAAAATACAAACCTAACACTATCTCAATCTGCATTCCTCAAAAGTTTATACTACCATCATGTAAAGAACTCCATTGTATTCCTCTAATAATTAATAATTTTGGGCCATATACAAGACCTCAAAGATATCATGCCTAATGACCTGCCTAATCCGATTTTTTCATTGCATAGAAAAGAAATTATGTGAATAATGACTTTCCCTTCTCATTCAATGACAAGCTTAGCATAGACAACTTCTTTCTGACACATACTCTCTCAAATAAAAAAATTAAATGAAAACAATAATTGTAACTAAAAATTTAATTCAAGTCTCATGTAGTATATTAACTCTGAGACAATCAACATGAAACTGGGAAAATAAACCATTCCATAATGATTCACTAAGTCCATAATCAAACAATGATCATAGCATGTCAGTATATTAACCCACTTCTATATATATATTGTGCCCTTTTGTATGGGTCTCCATAAATTGTTGTATCCATTTATTTAAAAAATTTTAAATTTAAGATATATTTAGCTATATGATGTTAATTTTATTTATAACAATCTTTTAAAAAGTGTAATTAAAGTAATTCATGAGTATTTGATATGTGAAAATTGTGCTGATGTTTGAGAGAGACGTTTCAATAGGGATGATAATAGTATATGGTTGGGAAAACTGGCCATAATCAATACTGCATTAATAAATTTAATAAATAAATGTTTAAAGTTAAAGTTTTAAAAAAGACAAGTTAAAATTAAATGCATATATTTATTGTTGATAAAGATTAATATTTAATAAGTGAATATAAATATTTTAATTATTAGTAGTACATAATAGAAGATTAATATTTGATTTTAATAATATCGAATTATTATTTTAAAAATTGTTATAAGATATTATTTATTTTAAAAATATTTATTTTTAAAAAATGAATTGTTAGTTTATTTTTAGATTATTACAAGCGTTTGTAGCTTTGTTGTAAAAAAACAGATGTTAATTAGACACATACACACATGCTTGGGAGTTTTTTTTAGTAAAGTTGCAAAACTATTTTAAAATTCTGTTATAAAATTTATAAGTATTATATTGGCTATCACGAGATAAAAATAAAAATAATTAATGTGAAATATTAAATCTGATTTTTAAAATACTGCTTAAAAAACATAACGAATAAAAATAGACTTAGTTTGTTTATAAAAATAATCTTATAAAAGTTAAAAGTGAAATAAAGTAAGAAAGAATATTTTAAAAAATGTTTAATGGATTTAAATAAACGATAAAGATTAATTTAAGAATTTAATAATGTGATAAATAATAAATATTAAATAAGTCATTATTTATTTTTAATTCTGTCTTGTTGGTAAAATATGTAAATAAGCTAGCAAGTTGATTGTTTAATTCACCAATCAAGTGGGGAGTTTCTTCCGGTATAAAACCAAGGTTCAATTGTTCGGAGGGGGATTGTGATTGAAATTCTTAAAGTAAAAGTGTGCTATTAGAAATAGCTAAGTAATTATAGACGCTCTCAAAATCGTTTTAAAATTATAAGAGAGTAATTTTTTAAAATAATTTATAAAAGTTTATCGATAAATATGCAGTGCTAATTTTAACTATAATTTCCTATTGATCGTTTCTATTGAAGCTCAATTTACTATCAAATAGTCATGAAAACATCGAATAAGGATAAAATGTATTGGAGACTTTATACTAAAAATTTAACAAACGCTGGATTAACTAGGAGAGTTACTAGATGCATAAAAGTAATATATTGGACCTTATATAAATTTAAAAGCTGATGGTAATTAATTTTTATAAAACAGATATTTAAAAGAATGAGAAATACTTCTTTATGAAGAAAGTATTTGTAAATTATAAATCTAAGTATATAACTTAGTAAAGATGGTAAATAATAATGATTATATAAATATTTGCCTTGTTAAGTCTTTATGGTTTAAAAGACTAAATTTTGACAATTTTAAAAGGCAAATAAATTGGAAATTTAATGGGTAAAGAAATACCTATATAAAAAAATTATTATATTAGTAAAGTCTGAACGCTGGTCGTACAGAAGAATCTAAAAGTAATCTTACCTAAATATTTGTTAAGGAATGCGCAAATCAAATCTACGTGGATATCCAAATCAATTAAAATAATTAAATAAGAACTTTGTAAATTATAGACTAATTCTAAAAAATAATAACTTTTAAATAATAATATTTTTTTTTTTCTTTAAAAGAAATGAATCCGGATTCCATAAACTATTTTAATTATTATTTTATTCTTATGGTGGAACTGACTTTGACTTTTATTTTTATTTTTAAAAAAAGAACGTTTTCATTTATTTCATAAAAACTTTTAAAAAACACGTGATGTACCGGAAAAGGAAGTAATGTTTGGTGAAACTTTGTGCCTAGGAAAAAGAACAATTATAGTGAAAAGAAGACACCGTTGGATTTTATGTAATATGTTTTTTATTTATTAACTAACATAAATATTTAATTAATTATTGATTTATTAAAGATAGGAAAGGTACATTTACATTTTTTTGAAAATAATAACTAAATATTAATATAACTTTTCATTGCATAAAGTTTATTTTATAATTATACAACACGTAATATTTTAAAGAATAATTGTTGAGTGTAAATGTGAAATTATTTTGTAAAACTGTAATCCTGGAGGACATCGTGTGACGGACTGTACATTAAAGTATCATTTATGGTAAAAAATTATGTAATAATAATAATTTGATGTATTTGCTATGTTTTCTTTAGATCAACCAAATGTTATTTGATTGTTGAATGAATGTATTAATATTTAAATAATATACACGCATAAGATTAATAATAGCAGTTTTATTTTAATATGCATACTTTAAATTGATGATGTAAATTTAGTACAACGTAATATGAGAACCTAGAAATAATTATATGATTCTTTCGTGAATAAATTTTAATGTTTCTGTTACAATATTAGGAATTAGATTTATTATATTATTGTAAGTTATTTATTTTTCTTTTCAAGTTAGTAAGAGGTATAAAAATCTATATTTTATTTTTATTTTTATTAGATAAGTAAGTTAATTTTATGTAGAAATTTATATTTTGATTGAAGGTTTATCGTATATAGATGATGAGGTATAAGAGAGTTTGGATAGTTATTATTTTTTTTTTAAAAATTGGTCATCTATTTTTCTGAAGTTAAATAAGGTTAAAATGACTTTTGTAGATAGAAGTTTTTTAGGAAGGAATAAGAATAACAAGTAAAGAAGAGTAATAGTTTTAAATAGAAAAGAATCATAGAATTTTATTTGATATAATACTTTATAAAAATTTGAAATTGTTGAATAATTTTAAATATTATTTTAAAAGAACATATACGTATTGCATATTTTGATAAGACATGTAGTATGACATTATATCGGAATGAAATAAATAGTTATAAACAATAATTGTTATTATATTACAAAGTTATATCAGTTTATACATTAATTGATCTTTGAGTAATATTAATAGTAAATGTAATACATACTAGTACATTATAATATAAATAGCAGTAAGACTTAAGTGAAATAGCATTTAAATTATTAAAGTTTGTTTATTTACATATATGCTACATGAATGATATTTCACATAAAACCTTTTCTTGTATTAATTGATGACAAATGATGTTTATTAAAATTTAAAGTCATAAACTTAATTAAATGTTATTGATAGAACATTTTAAGAAATGTATAAATTATCTATTTATGATTATGGAAATAGTAACAGTGTAAAAATCTTGTATTATTATTTTTCTTATTTTTGTTTTATTTTCTTTAGTTCCATTTGTAATGTAAATAGTGTAAATAAGTTATTTGTTAAAGTTGATGTAAATAAATTTGTTTAAGTTGTTTTAAAAGTGTGTCGAATTCATTATTTTACACCACAGCATTTGACAACAGATAATTTGAATGTACATAATATTTGCACAATATGAATTTATTATTTTATTATTTGAGAAAGAAACACAATATTTTATTAATATAATTTATAGAAATTGATTGACATTAACATATAATATTACAATGGTCACAAAGTAATTATAATGCACAATATAAGAGTATAATATTATTTATTGCCACAAATTGTTAAATTATAAGATTTTGGTCTATTTTAAAATTAAGATACTATATGGAAATGAAAGACATGTATATGATTTACTTATTTTCTTAATGATTAATAGTATAATCAAATAGATAAGATTAAGCTATACACTAAAGATTATTATTGTTAGTTATTGTTATTAGAATAAGTTAGGTGTATTTAGGTTTGATATTAAATCCCTTATCATTCCTATCTACATGAATTATTATTACTTTAAGATAATTAGAAGAACCTGAGATCGTTTAATTATATTTCCTTAACAAAAGATTGAGATTTATTTATCTATTATTATTAAAGATAGTTCATTTATAAAAGTCATAAGAGTGCTGTAGAGTTAGTAATGAGATAATAAAGAAGTAATAGTATTCTTATGCCATTGAGACAGTGTCTTGGAAAGACATTGGCTCAATGTAAATTCAATTACCAATTGTAACTTCACTTCACAGTCTCATGATTTTAGTAAATACTTATTTAATTAGTACATAATATTGAACTATATTAATTTTTGATAAGTTTATAATAAATTTGATAAGATATAGTATTATAAAATATATTAAAGATAATTATACATATTTTAGCCGAGCATAATGATTTAATTGAGCTAGTCATATTTTAAATTATATCATATATCGAGAAGTGAGGGTACAATATAAATGACTTAATATGCTAACTTGGATTGGTAAGTATCAAAGTAAGGTATCACACCTTGTTCATTGTGAATAATGCCTCATAATGTCTGTTCTATCTCTTTTTAAATCATGATCTATTTCAATTTGTAGGAAAACTATTAAAGATATAAAATCATGTTATAGATTATTCAATTCTGTATTAAATTATTTTTCATGATATACATGTTTTTATCATTAGGATGAAAATTCATGGACTTACGAACATTGAAAATTACTTGTTTAATTCAAGATTTTTTAAATTTTTTTACAACTTTTACAAATAAAAAAAAATTACAATTTAAAAAAAAAATTTGGAATGCATTTCAAATATTTTTAAGATTTTAAGCATGCTTAAATTTTATTATCATTATAATAAAAAAATTACAAAATATTTATAGTTCAATTTCTAGGATAAAATATTTCTAATAAGATTAATTAGATCAGACGCTTGCATTACCATGCCTGCTCCTCGTCTTTGTTCAAAGTATCCAATGAAAAAAATCTTCAAATCTAATTTTCAGGAAAACTATTCGAGCTACATAATCATATAATAGATCATTGGAAAGTGTACAAAATTACTTTTTTTTTGATGTGTCATTTACTGTAATATAAAATTTTGAAAAATGTTATTTACAATTTCAAGGTTTTCCATCTTTTTTCAAAACAAAAGAATTTATGATTTTTGAAAAGAGATCAAAATATTTTTGGAAAAAAAAAAGTTTAATGATTTAAATATTTTTACATTTTATTATCTAAAACTTAACATTATGATACATTTTTCAATTTTTATGATAAATTATTTTTATAATCATTAACTATAATAAATATATATGGATTCCTAAAAAATATTACATTTCATATACATATAAAATAAAAAGTTTACTTTTTATTTATATCAGTGTACATAAATATTTATATGTGTGTGCCTTATAAATAAATACATAAATTGAGCATGTTTGTTGCTTGATTATACATAAATTTATTATTTTATATTACTATTGAGTATAAAAAATAATAAGCAACATAGGACAATCTGTAAATTACAAATAGTTAATATTTTTATACTTGAAATTTTATATTATACATGATTTTATTATCTTAAAATTAATTTTTACCAGATTAAAAAACAATTATCATAAAAAATAATTTATACACATTCCAGTAGACTATGCATTTATTCAAACATATGTGTGTGCATATATATAAATTAATAATTGTAATTTATCAAGGTTTATTTTTAATGCATATGCAATAATTTGTCCTTAATTTTTTTTGGCTTTGTTAGAGAAAATAGATCTCACATATACCCAATACATTTTCTTTTAGCAAAAACGTTGTAGTGGCATAAAATATCATTAGCTAAGACCTTTTATATATAATTTTAATTTTGTAAGCAATGTAATAAATCTACTGTCACAAGTTTAATTTTAAGATTTATCTATCAAAATTTGCAATTTATAAATAAATATAAATTTTAAAAATATTTACATTTTTAATTTAAAATAAATTTAAATTTTATTTTACAACAGTGACTACATTTTTCTCAGGATTATTGCATTCTATGGTATGATATCTTTATGACAGTATATAATATATTTGCATAAAATAACCTGAGAATATTATAAAAAATTGTAACTTAAACTAAATATAAAAATTTTAAAAATGTGTAAAAAAAAAAATCTAATATGGTTTCTGGCATTCATCAGATTAAGCTAGTTGAAGAACACAGAAAATGACTCACATATACAACTAGTGCATGTGTTGTGATTGATTTATTCCAGAGTGACAAAATATTATTCTAACTCCACTGCCTAATATCTTCAATTTCTAATGTTCACACAGTAATTTCAATTCACTTTTTGGGAAGCTATGACTTTTAACAGAAGGACTTAGTCTACTCACTTTCCTTTGATCACAATACTTGTACTTCTATCCACATCTGTAAATATTACTTATGTAACATATCATTATCATTCTAACATGTTAAAGCTATATTTTGTCTCAAATATTGCTACATAATTAAAAATTATATTATTATATCGAATGCAATATCATTACAATTATTTACAAAAATTTTAAATAATGCACCTAATATTATTATATATATAAATAAATATTTATATATATTTCTGCACAACTCATTATTCGCAATGATATAGGAAATTGGTGATTTAAGATATTTTATTGAGTCCACATTTTATTAAGATGTAAAATAATCAGTCAAGTCAGAAATAATTAATGAATAACTAAAACAAACAATGGAATGATGAATTAAATTGTTTACCATAATTAAAAATCATCATGATTCTTTGTTATAGGGCACCAGCAATAATGGAATTATTCTGAATTTTGGAAAAGTCAGTGGAAAACCTGTATAAAAGAATGGGGATCATATTATTTATTTGTATTTTTTTTATCAAGAGTTATCATTTATTAAAACTAAAGGTAACCATGATGGCAGGATCTCCTTCACAATCAATGAAAGTAATATACACCTGGGCTCATTTTATGCAGTAGATAGGTTCCTCAAAAAACGTGCATAAAAAAAAAAAAACTTACCTTGAAAAATGGGGAATAAGTTCTGTAATTTTTGAAATCGGCATAAAAGCAAACCAACAAGGAAAAATTACTTTAAAATTCGCATTAAAAAACTAAGAAAATAAAGTATGACAAAAAAAAATTTCAAATATTTGAAAAAATTTAATACAAGACAAACTTTTTTTACTTTTTTTATTTACTATAGTATTAAGTTTACGTTTTTTCATACATATTTTAATCATTACCACTATTAGACAATATGCGTTCGTTTGTGAACTAGTAAGAAATCAGAGTCGTAATGTACAACTAGTGCCACTTTCAGTCTTGTGCTATGTTAATGGTTTTCTGTTTCTATATTAAAAAAATGAGATCACAATCAAAACAAAAAGGTTATATATTATCATTAGAAAGATTATTTTCAGTTTATAAAATCAATAAAATCTTCGTTATTATTTATTTTAAAAATCTAAAAAAATATTTATTTCTGTTAATATCTAACAAAATACGTTTTAAAAGTTTAAAATTATTGAATATTTATTATTATATTTTTATACATACATATAAATCTATTATTATTACTTACTCATTAATATAAGTAGGTTATTTGCATAGAAGCTAAGATTCTAAATACAGCTTCAGGCCATATTTACGTTAGCTGCTAATATAACGCTATATTTTTGAAAGAAAAAAAAGAAAAGTATTTCAAGTCAAAATAAGTTATTGATAATTTAAATATCCTGATATCTAATAAATATTGTGAAATATGAAAGATATTAAGAAAAAACATGAATTGCATAACTTCAAAATCGCATTAAAATAATCCGCATAAAACAAGCCCCCGGTGTATTTTAAATTGTATTTTTTATTTTACCATTAATGCATGGACATTCAACTGACTAATCCAGATTACCAGGAATCTTGACTTTATATTTAAAAAATACTTAAATACCAATTAGATAGATAGCTAGACTAGCTATCGTTCATGTGTCTGAAAAAAAAAATCCTAAGCATATCTGGAAAAAATTCCAAGATTCAACTAGCCTGAACTTGAATCCCATGTTGTGGACATGAGGGGAAGTTACATTAATCACTAAGTTACCAGATTGTTAACAGATTTAATGGATAATAAAAATGAGTCGAACTAATAAAATGTATATTTTAAATGGTGCAAGTAATAGTGATTACTTCAATAGTCAAAAATATTATTTATTTTAATTTTGTGAATTTAAAAGTATTATTAAGCATCAGTGATTTTCTCAACTGATGTGATGTGATGCACTATGACTTCTCCTTATATGGAGTCAGAAATCTCTCAGCAACTATGCCTAGAGAAACCTGTTAACCACTTTACTTCCTCTCAATTCCCTAAGTTTTCCCATATTCTTCTCTATCCTGTTCCATTCCCATAAGATAATCTTTGTCAATTCCATGGCCTTTATATCTAAATCCCCCTTATCTTTTCCTAAACCCAGCAAAAAAACTAACAACCCATTTTCTGTATAATCACTTTGTTTATACTTATTATTCCACAACTTCATTATTTGTACCCTTTCTGCTTTCAGGCATTTACATTCAATTAACAGATGCCTAATATTTTCTATGCCTTCCTTACACAACTTGCAGACTAAATCACCCACATTTTTCCATTTATGTGTATATTCCCTTGTTGCTAAAGATCCCATTCGAGCTTTAAACAGTAAACTACTTTCCTTGCTATTATCATAAATTAACTCGCACCCAATATTCTGTTTACTTCTATATATATTTAAACTCTTTTTACTCTCCATACTAGTTCTCCATCTCTCCAACTCCCTATTCTTTATTAATGCATCTATTCTTCTATCCCATTCCTTACCACTATAACACTCAACAATTCTCCTAACACAATCATCCCACCTTTTGTATAAGTATACTGACATAAATTCTTTATCCAAATCTTCTGCATATCACATTACCTTTGTCACCCATCTTGTTGCCTGCCCTTTATTCATAACCCAATTAAATACTATTTTGGCTATTCTTTTATTATCCATAAACTGCAATCTACTGAACATTTTCATTTTGCTTTTTGCATCTCTCATATAAAAACTTGACCATCCCATTTCTCCTTGAATTGCCTCCTTTGCCATCCACATTTCTGCATCTAATGCATGTCTTCCTACTTCTCTTTGTACTTTTTCTAAGTAATCTAACACCCCTTTACTAACACATAATGCATCATTACCATATGTTAACCCTGCTACTGCCACTCCCTTCCATACAATTCTAGCTACATCATATTTATTATATGAGAACACTGTTAATTTCTTTATCAATCCCTTTCTTTTCTTTGCTTCATTTATCAATTTTTTCTCCCATTCATCCAAGCAATTTCTCTGATTACTTAAGATGATTCCCAAATAGTTATATCTATTCACCACACTTAACTTTATATCCCCCAATAAAAATTCTTTGTCTTCTCTTTCCCCAGTATTAATCATCATTACTTTTGATTTTTCTTCACTAAATTTAATCCCCATCTCTTTACCCACCCTTGTGCATGTCCTCAGCATAACTTCCATATCTTCCCTTCTTTCTGCACACAAAAAGACATCATCCACAAATAAAAGACCCGACAATGTATATACTCCCTTGCCACCTATTAATGGTATCTCTACCTCTCTTCCTAGTCTTTCTATTGCTCTCTCCATTTCTCTCAAATACAACAAAAACAAAATAGGTGACATAGGGCATCCTTGCCTTAGTCCCACCCCATTTTTAACTTTAACTGATTCTATATTTCCTAATTGATATGTATAGTAATTATTTTTCATATAATTTCTTAATAATATCCACTAAAGCTCCATCCATTCCCAAATTTACTAAACTTACCCATAATCTATTTCTATTTACTCTATCATATGCCTTCTCTATATCTATAAAAACCATATATAACTGTCTACCTGTATTCCTACTCATATCCATAAGTTGGGTAACTACAAATAAACTATCTTCTATATGTCTATCTGATCAAAAACCTCCTTGCATTTCTCCCACTATATTATTTTCTTCCATCCATTTGCAACCCTCCAGCCACCATATATGAGAAAACTTTATATAGCACTGATGTTACTGCTATCAGTCTATAATTGTTTAACTTTCTATGATCCTTATCCTTTCCTTTAAATAGTAGCCTTACTCTTGTATTACTCCAACTACCTGGAAAATCTCTCTTCTGTGCCATCTTATTAAAACATGATAATAGTTTTAATTTTGCCCTATGCCCTAAATTCATTACCATCTCTACTGCCCATCATCCATCTAAACCTCTTGCCTTTCCACTTTTCAATTTCTTACCTGCCTCATTCAGTTCATTTTCTGTAAACTCTATATTTCCATTACTATATGCTTTCATGTTTGCTATCACTCTGTCCTTCACATCTAACATCTTTTCTATATCCATTACATACTTATTTAAGATTATCTCTAATTCTTCTCTAGAGCTACACTCTATTCCCTCATCATCTAGTAATACTATCTCTCTCTCCCCTACATTCCTTCTTTTAATGTATTTCCAAAATTTTTTACTCCCATCTCTTCCACTTTTATTAATATCCTCCAACAATTTACTATTCAATTTCATTCTCTCTCTATAATTATCTATTTTAGCCAACTTCTTTTTTTCTAAGTACTTTTCCCATTTAGCATTAACATCTTTTTCACTTTCTTTGTTCTTAATAGCACACTTATATTCTCTGCATGCTTTTTTCCTCTCTTTTACACTTTTACTAACTCTCACTTTCCTATTACTTTTATTCTTCTGAATATTCTCACCTAAAACCCTATTTGCCACTTTTTCTATTTCATCACACCAGTCCTTATACTCATCCCCAACCAACTCTTCCATGGTTTCTTCAACTTTTATTTTATACTCTTCTAACTTATTCTTATCATTCACTCTCCATCCACATCTTTCACTATGCATCACATTACTAACCATTTCTACTATAAAGAAGTTATGATCACTATTACATACTCTCTCTTCATTATCAAACACCTTAATTTTCTGTATTTTATTCATTCCCTCTTTCTCTACTAATACATAATCCATTGTGTGGAATATATTATTTCTAGACCATGTGTATTGTCCCTCATAAATATTTGATAAATTTTCAATGCTCAAATTTACTCTCTGACAAAAACTCTTCAAAAGCTGTCCATTCTTATTGCATACATCATCAATTTCTTCAATATGCCCATTCATATCCCCTATAACCATTATCATCTTCCCCTTTTCTTTGAAATTCTATATATTCTTAACTATGCATTCATATATGCTACTAATTCAACTTACATTTAAGTAAATAATAGTGACATCTATCTCAACTGTAAAAAACACATCATAAGCCCTGGTAAAAAAATCAATGGACCCTATATGACTACATTTAGTTTATAACTGAAGTCACTAACATTTTTAAAATTGCTAACCCAGTTCATAGATTCAAAATCGTAAGATTGTCCAAAATTTCAGACTTTCAGTTTGAATAGCAGGATAACAATAAGAAATGACTAATGAAAAGATTGAATGAAAATCAGTGCTCTCCATCACAAGACTGACTTAACCAGAATGAGTCCTAAAAATGGTTTAATTACTTATATTGTGGTTTCTAAATTTGAAAAGAGAGATCATTACATTAGAAATACTTAAAACTTCTATTTCATCACTCACACTTCAAACACATGAAGAGAAACTTGAAAAAAGTAAATGATTCCCAAGATAATAATCCCTATCATGTCTTCATCATTTTTGTTCAGTAATTATCAACATCAAATTATTTCAATTTAATCTACATGTGTACATATAGATTAAATAATAATTTATTATTATTAGATATATTACTTTGCTACATTTCAATTTTTTTATTCTTGTAAATTTCTTGTTTTTAAATTTAAACAATAGTACTAAAAATGGATAAAAGTTCAGGCCATCCATTTATTAAAAAACAAAACACTGCCTTTTCTATAATGTTCACACAATAAAATATTCCAATAACTTATTAATCATTAATTTTATAAAATAACTATGCACATTCACATATATCAAGTAATACACAGCAAGATATACATTTTTGCTTCACATAACTTTATCTGATGAAAATTATCACTTAGTTACACAGTGTGTGTTTATTTCCAGTATCCAGCAAGCCTTTTATAAATTCTTTCTTAATTTAAGTGCAATTTTATCCATTAATTAAAATATGTTCTGTTCGATGCAAATTGATTATTCTAATAACAGTTCTATTATGTCATAATAATTTTAAATGTTAATAGCTATGTTGGCTATTTAGTATAGCTAGCTAATTTTAATTATCAAGTGACATTTTAACAGGATTAAAATCTTAATTAAATATGTCTCATTGCAGTAGCAAAACAATCAGTTTTGAATTTTCATTCATTATATCAAAAAACCTCAAAACAGTAGATCAAATTTTCAGATTTTAGGCTGGGTATTTTTCCTTATTCTATGCCTCCCTGCAACAGATACAGTAAACAGAATGAATGAAGGATCAATTAATATTTTTTGAATACTTATATCTTATAAATATTTCATTTAATCACTGATTAAATTATTTAGTATTCATATAGAAATTATATCATTTAAAAACATTTTAGCATTCACATAAATGAAATTATATCCTTTCATCTTTACAGCAATCTATTGCATTTTAATAAATATACAAGATAAAACATTATATCCCTTTTACACTGTTTACTTTCAACATTTGCATTAGAGACAATAATTCTTTTTATTTATTCTATCCTTTTTTGAAGTATTAAAATTTCCTTCCACTTCTATCCTAGAATGATCTATTGTAAACTTATTAATAGACACTAAATGGTTGTTATATCAACATTCCCAAAGTAATCTTTAGTGATTGATTTTCTTCAAGTAAAGAATAAGATTTGCAATTATGCACCAATGTTTATTTCCTTTATATTATCCAAGCTAATAACCTGTTATTCAGATTTTGAAAATATCTTGAATGCATAATAATTTATACATAACACTAAACCAGAAAATATATTTTAATGATCTTGATTTTATGTTAATTATAAGAATCTATATGATGTACCTTAAGCCTAGCATAAAAAATAAAAACAACAATACAAAAGCATTTATTTACCAAACTTACTCAATTGTTTATAATTTATATATTTTATTCAGTCATCACATGATTAATGATATCAGAAATAATAAGTTACATTGCTTAATGTTCTGTTGACATAAATTTTCAACATCCATAATTTTCTTTGCACACCTCCTGCACTTTTAAATAGCCATAGAGATGGTAGATAGTCTTGTGAGATCTAAGCTTCTGGTTGACGTCTCTACTAGCTGATGCATGCTTATACAATGATAGTAAAATTGTTAATGCCAGAACTTCCTTATTTTAAAATTATAGTATGCAAAGCAATCTTAATGAAATTATACAAGTCTTTACCATTCTTATTCAAGATCTTACAAAATGCTCCTACCTTGAGCAAATCTAAATGGATATGTATGTAATAGATTAATTTGATAATAATACCATAAAAATAAAAAAATATCTATAAATTTTATCTAACAATATATGCTTTAAGAGAATATTAGTTTAGATCTGCTATACAAATAACCATGGCATAATATAGAAAGAAATTAATTATAGAATTAAACTTGAATAGTTCTTTTGATATAAAAAACAAATAATGACAATGTATTTGAAAATATTTTAATAAATATGTTCTACTATGTCTGAGACTTCGATAGTTAATAGAACAATACAAAAATTGCAGATGCCATAGCAAAACATAAAAAGATCTATGTTGAGATAAACCAAGAGAGATTGAAAGAATAGATAAATATCAGTAACATCATTAAAAGAATACAGGATATATTGTTAGAAAATCTGACAGCAGATGAATAAGTGAAGTCTTAATCTGAATCCTAAAAGACCTAGAAAGAGACCACATGTGACATAAATGGATAAGATAAAAATGTTTGCTAGAATTATGAGAATTACAGACTGGAGAACCTAGATTAAAACAAAAGATATTATAATGGCACTGTGTTAATATTTGAAAATGATAGTAAGTATAGAAAAGATGGAATTGGTATTATGAATGAATGAAAATTTGTTCTGATCATCTTCTTTTTCTTTGTCAATTTAATAAAATATATAAAAACTATTTTATTGTTCTCCTGTTAGTATTTCACTTGAGATAGTTGCAATACTGATTGGGAAAAAGTGGAATAAATAAATTATTATACTTATAAATAAAATCAAATATGAATAAATGATATTGATATTTATTATAAAAAAAATAGTTAATGACGAACTTTATATCTTGATTATTGACTACATATATAAAGCAAAAATTTATTAAAAAATACTGTATATATTAAAAAATATGAATGTTACAATTTTTTTTTTTTTATAAATATAATATACATTGAGCATGCATAAACTTTTTTTTTCTTTTCTTTAGCACATGAAAATTTTAAAAGGTAAAAAAAGAGAGAAACCAGCCAGATAAAAAAAATATTTATGAAAAAATAGAAATAAAAGATGAGATCATTCTGCTATTGTATATTTTTCAAAATTACACATTGATTGTAAGAAAGATTTGAAATCAATTTCAACTAATTTTTCTTTATCTTTAGAGAAATCTTTTGAAGTTGATATCACTCTGGTCATTGGGTGTCTTTTTTTAACATTAAAGAGATGTTCTAGGAGTGACTCCATCCAATTCAATAAATTATTCTGGAAGTCAATTTTTAATTGTTTAAAAATACTCAGTTATTATATATTATAATGAACATTTTTTTTCTATCATCCAGATTTATTAATAACTAATATTTATGTCTTTATACAATAATATTATCATCATTTTCAACTATTACAGATTCCACTGCAAGATGATCATTCAGAGTTTAATTTAATTTTCTCAATTTATTGTCTCTCTTTTCAACATCACACCAGCAAATTTCCTTATTTCATCCATCTATGTCAAGATACTGAACTTATGCTCTCTTGGAATTCTATCTAAAACTTCAACAATCTTTATTATCATCTCTTCTCATAATAATATCTAGCCCAGCTCCATTTCAATCTTTTAGTTCTTTTAATGACGTCATGATACTTGTTTGTTCTCATGCATTTTGTTTTCAATCCTTTCTTGTTACTCCTATCATACTTCATTGAATGATCTAAACTCTCCATTGTTCTTTTGTTAAATGTTCAACTTTTAAATCCATAAGTAAAAACTGGTGACACATATATTGAAACTTTCTTTTTAAACACAGACATATTTCCTTTTAATATTAAATAATTTATACCAAAAGCACTTTATCCAAGTTTAATTTTATGATAAATTTCAATCATTATATTTCTATATGTATTAATAGTCTAAGTAAAACATTTGTAATTATTAACATCTAATTTATGATTATTGATTTTTATTTTCTTCTAAAAAAATCCATTGAACATTACTTTAGAAATTTTAGCCATTAGCTTTGGATTTACTTTCTTACTTTTACCTGATAATTTTTGCAACTTATCCTGAAACATTAAAGTATTATTTACAAAAACAATCACATCATCTGCAAAATGTAAATGATTTAAATAAATCCATTTACTTTTAATCCCTTAGCTTCCCATATTAATTAACAAATTTTTTTTTGTAAAATTGCTTTAAAAACTTTTGGAGACATGGAATCACCTTCTCACTAATATCTTTCTCAATAGTCTTCATCTTACTAGCTTTGCATTAATACATATCTTACATCTTATTAATTGTTGACCATTTTCTATGTTGAATTTATTTTTGAAATATGCTGTTACTCAAAATATATTTCAAATCGGCATGCCTTTATCTGGATATTTCATATCCATTCCCATTTTGGATTTTACTCAAAAAAGATTTCATAGAGTAGTTTATGTATTTTGAAAACTGCACAAGTCCATGTTCTTTATCATTTCTATCTTTATATTCAAATTTACATATCCATAGTGCTTTCAACATTTGATTGTTACCAATATTAGCATTAAAATCTTTGACAATAATTTTAAATTGTTGCTTTTTAATGTTGAGAAATAAACCAGAATTATTAGTGTTTAATATTATCATTAAGTTTCTATATTGTTATTCTTCCATTTTATATCTATAATTAATCCCATTCCTACACTTGGGTTTGCAATATCCATGCTTTGTAAATGGACAAATAAAAGGCCATTGCTGAATGATAATTTAGGTCCATAAATCGGTGACTTTTAGCTATTCTATTTTCTATAGGCAATAGCTGCCTTGACAGGTAAAGTCATTCTCCAGAATATGAAAACTATAACTTTAATTTAGCAGACAGATGAATATTAACACATGACTAATAAATAGCATTGATATAAAATGTAAAATTGGTCATATGTTGCTATTATAATACATATGGATTTTACAGACTACACATAAAATAAACATTTTGTAAATTTTACAAGAAGAATTAATCAAATAAATATATTTCTACTCTAATTATTTTAACAGCAAATTCTCAAAACATATGATGTTTACATATCATGAATGTACAAATCCCAAAATAAAAAATAAATTTACCTTAAAAAAATAGTTGTCCATTATTTTTTTAAAAATATCATGAATGTTTTAAATTTGTCACATTTTATTGTAAGGATATGTTTCTTTATCTTTTATAAATATATGCATTAATATAAATGCTTCATATTTAAACTGAAAATGTCAATATATTTATTAGTTGATTCTTCTACTCTCAGAGAATCAATGAGAGTCAAAGGGAAATTAGAGAATCAATGTGAAATAAAATGTCTTTAAGAGGGTTTTTTTAATAGAAATTTTAATATTCAATAGAAAATAACAGAATTTATAATTTTGTCAATAACACTTGGAAAGAATAAGTAACACTTCTGAAAAAATAATATTAAAAATAAGTAAAAACATCAACTTTAAACAACAAAAACAATTTTTGAATTTTGATGTTTCTAGTTATAAAAAGCTACATGCATATTATTGCCAGTGCTTCTATATTTATTTGTTGTTATTCTACAATTATTCTTATGTCTGGCTGATGGCATTCTATTTACATTTTTAATTTCTTTTAATTCTTGTTAAAAAAAAAAACACATTTTTTGCATTTTTTAAAGATATATTTTAATTAAGAATTATCTTGGACAACTATTGAAAACCATTATAGATTTTTTGATTAATTACATTTTACAATAAAAAGTAATTCAACTTAAAGATTTTAGGAATTAAATTTTGTCATTAATTCATATTCTATGTCCCAAGCCTGATTACTTAAGAACAATATACCTATGCTAATACTGTCATTGATAGTTAGGATGCAAATTCGAGATCATACAATCAGCACTTAAAAGCTAATCCATGATTTCAGCATTAGATTTGCAGATTAGCAAAATATGCAAATTCCTGATTGGATTTATTTTTGATCTTAAGCAACATAGAAAACCAAGAAATTTTTGATGAACTTATAGAAATGTTTATTGATCTTGAAGTGTTCAATAATAAGAATACTAAATTATTTTGAGAAAATGAAATAATTGATAATAGTTATCTTAAAATTTATGCAATAGTATTATCTTTTATTTTAGTATTAGCCATGCCGACACATTTTTAATTAAGCAGCGAAACATTTAACTTGGAAGAAAGAGAAGATTTAATATTAAAGCATATAAATCATGAGCCCAGTGTAAATGGTCGAATAAAAAAACATGAAGTCCAATCCTTCACATTAAAAATAAATTTTAATTAAATATAAAAATCTCATGTTATTTGATTAATTGCAAATGTTTTTTAAAAATACAGTTTATTATATACTTTTTAATTATTTGTTTTCAAAAATTTTCACAAAAAATTGCAAATGTTTTTTAAAAATACAGTTTATTATATACTACTGTAATTATTATTATTCAAAAATCTTTCATAAATTAGTTTTTAAAATATTTAATATCAGAATTTTCACTGGGGTCTCTAGATTTTTATGACACTATCAAAGGAGTTACTGAACTAAAAAAGTTGCAACCCCTGCTTTAACTGGCAAATGTCTTTTAAAGAGGCTCTCTGCACCAAAAATGCATTTAAGGATTTAATTAATAAATATACTGAAATTTTCATTCTATGAAAAAATCATTTATATTAATACAGAAATTGACTAAAACATAATTAAAGAATTTAATTTATATTATTTATCATAAATAATAACCTTCAGTCTATAAAAAAAAAAAAAAGAACATGAAAAAATAATGTACATAAATAAATGATATTATGTACATTATTTTTTTTTTTATAGACTAAACACAACTAATTAAAATAAGTGAAACTTATCATTACACTAATTATATAAATTAATGACAAACAAATTGTGAAATAAGATATTACATACCAAATAATAGCCCATTATTGAATTGCAAATTATAGTAAAACAAGAATAAAAATCATGATACAGCTTTTGTATTAAAATTAGTTAAAATTTTATTTTATATAAAGCAATTTGTTTTGCTTTATTTGAAAGTAAAAAAAATGTGTTTTCTTTTTATAATTAATAAACAAATATAAAGTTATATTCCAGCCAAATAAAAATTATAATCAATTTTTTTATATTTTAAATAAACCACATTATAAATATATCTTATATATTATATATTTAATTTAAAATGACAAATGTAATAACCAATTAGCATATATAAAATATATTCTAGTTAAAAAAAACTTATTACTTCCATTTTTTATAAACTTATACTAACTGAATTAAAAACATATATATATTAGCATAACCAATTATAAATTATTATAGGAAAAACTGAAATTTTAAAGTACATAAGTTAGAACATTGAAACACACTCCCCAAAGTTCATTATGAAATAAAAGTAATCATTATATAATAGCTAATTTATGACTTGTAACCTACAATACAAGAATTATAATACCAATTTTTGGAAAAAAATCGTTTGTTAATTGTCCCAAGCTCTTTAACATCATTAAGCACCAATTACATTTTATATACAGCAGATTTGTCACTCAATACAAGTAAGTTTACCTGTTAGTCATAAAGACCGGAATATTTAATAAAAATAGTATTATGAGATTATTGATTACAAATTTAAAAATTCAATTCTAATTATTAAATATTAAAAAGCATAATGATAAGGAATTTAACAATTCAATAATCAATGAAAAACTTAATCAAGAATAATATGAATCTGATAAGTTTATTATTTAAAACTTTTATTTTTAAAAAATATTATAATATCTTTATGCATAAATTTGACTTTAATCTAATTTCGCATATTAAAATAATTAAATGGTACTCACACAAAGCTGAATGGACTGTTAGTAATAAGAAAAAGTTTTCTCCCTGATGCAATCAACCGCTGAAGGAACATCAAAATCTGAGGATTCTTGTGAATATAATAACCTCAAATAAGAAAATACCAGATGATTGCCTACTGCAAGAAATATTATTAATAACTGACAAGAAATGTACTTACCAATATCTTTCTCAACCTCTTTATACATGTTACCAGAGATATGGACTTGCTGAATGGCTGTCTGCAACCAATAAAACAATTCATATTTTACAGTGTAATTTTTTAAATAATAATAATAAAAAGTCAGATAATAAATTAATAAAAAAAATTCATTTATTTTATTTTAATATTAATAAACTTTGTATTTTAATTACTTATATTGAAATATACAATATATGGTTTTAGAAACATACTTTTTTTTCTTTCACAACAGCTATTCCATTTACTATAAGCTTTAGTAATTGACAGTTGCAAATGATAGTGCTTAATAAATCCCTATTTAGTGGTGGTCTATCCAATATCCCCAGACTAGTTTCAAGTTTATGGCTTTAATCAGTGAGGAGCTTTGGATCTTAAACCAGTGTCTAGACTTTGCCAGCCATCATTTACCTTTCTGTTTCACTATCCAAAACTCTTTTCTGATAAAAGCCATAAGAATGAAACTAGTCTGAGAATATTAGATAGAACAGCACTGGATAGAGATTTATTAAGCACTGTCATCTGCATCTATCAATTACTAAAGTGAAACAATATTAAATAAGCTGAACCACTAAACATCACATGATCACCATTTCTTATGCTTGTTCATAACTGTTATTAAAACAGGCAAAACTCTCCCTACAGTAGTGCCATGCAGTGCAAACTAGAGTAATCAATGGATTCCAGAAGATTTGTGCAGAAAATTCCTATCTAGCTCCTCACTGACGAAGGCCACAAGCCAGAAACTGGTCTAGGAATATTGGATGAGTAGGTACTAGATAGGGATTTTATGCACAAGCCTTCTAGCCTCCATTGATTACTCTGGCTTGCACTGAGTCGCACTACTTTATGGAGAGTTATGCCTGTTTAAATAAGCTGAAGTTATATAACAGAGTCATGTAATATAATATTTTATTGGTTATACAGCTTTACAATAACTTTAAAATATGCAATGCATTATTTGTTTCAACCCAAATAAATAATGTAAATGAAGTAAAACTCATGTGGATATACAGAATACCATTTAGAAGGATATCAATATCCAGAGCAATGTATTAGATGTAGTAGTCAGATGTTATGTCATTGACATTCTGGACTAATTACCATTAATGTTGACCAAACCTAGTATTTTGCACCATTATAGGCAATGTAAACAAGATTTTTTATACATTCAATAAGTGATAAAATCTATCAAGAAAATCTCTTAAAAGATGAATTATCCTGCTAAAAAATGGATAAGTTATTGTTTATAACACACATTGTAAAATTTCAACCATGAATCAGCTTATCAGTAATTTGTAATAAATATAACCATTCATTATAAATGCAAACCATTAATAACATGGAAAAATATTACATCATACACAAATAATAAATGTCACTGCTAGATATAAAGACTAAACAACTGGTGGTGTCTATGACTTTTTGCAATCACTGCCACCAAACAACAGAGTATTTCTAGCATTTCAATGCAAATGATTAGCAATTTGAAGACTGAATAAATCAACTACAAGAAAATTTAAAATTATACTATTGTGATGCATGTTCAATTAATATCTCTAATTACAGTATTTATTATGAAGTAGTCTGGCTGTCTTTATATCTCTTTGCAGCATTTTTTGATGGATTGACAACTTATGAAGAATTGCAAAAATTATCTATTGGCTCAGTTGGGATTAAGGATCATATAGAAGTGCAATAAGTCATATATAATGCTTATACCAAAGTTATTCTTATTTATATTTAAATAATAACTATATTTAATAATTATATTTATAAAGCACATACTCGTTACTTAAAGTAATATTTATTAAGGCTATAACCTTAAGACTATGCACCTGAGAAAACGACAGTAGAGACCTCTGCAAATCTTTAACACAAGATTTATTTATTTTGAAAGTAAGTTAAGAAAAAGTGGTCACTCTTGTCTTTTAAATAAATCTTGTGTTAAAGATTTGTAGAGGTCCCTACTGTCGTTTTTTCAGGCGCAGAATCTTAAGGTTAGTCTTAATAAATATTAATAACTATATTTGCAATTTTAACAATAAAAAAAAAATTCTGTGAATCAGTTATAATATACCTAATAAAGTTATTATGTATGTGGAAAATATATAAATGCATTACATGAAACTAGGCTTCAAATTGGTAAATAACTCTAAATTAGAAAATGGTGCAAGATTTTCAAATCTATCACAAAAATAGCAGTAGTTAAGGACATCTACTTTGAATGAAACAATATTAATACATTTTCTTGAATAATACTTAATATTTCCACTTATTGAATAAATAAATAAATAAATTTTTAATATTACTTGGAAGACCAAATATTTTAAGAGAAATATTAAATGCATAAAACATTTTTAGAAAATAGAAAGGCAGAGAATAGTTTGAGCATATCATCATTTGCCAAATAAAACTTCTTAAATAAAATAAATCCAGTTTCAAAGCAACTTATTATTGATTACATGCTTCATGCAAGATCATGATTAAAATTTAATTTCTTTAATATGCTTCAAATATTAGTTAAATGTCTCAATACTAGTCTTAGGATACTTTTAATTTATGAAATTAGAATACTGATATTAATAAAATAATTTAAAAAATAAATATATTATTTCATAGACATTTATTAGGAATATCTCTAAATTATTATGTACAAATTCTTCATTTTGTTTTTATTTACAAAATTTTTTTCTGTTACATAAATAAAATAAAAAGTGATGACATTTGTGTTTTCTGACAATAACAAATATAAATAACAAAGGATAATACTTTTGAAGATAAAACTGATTATGTGTTTGTTTTTCATGAAATTGCTTTTTATTCTAATTCATAAATTTAATTTTAATATAAACAATGAGCATTGCCAATTGCTTAACAAGCTTTGTGATAAATGTTTAGCCAGAGAAAGCATTTAAAATATCTGTCAGGAATCCCCCACCTCTGATCATGATTTTGTGCTTTGGCACTCCTCGGAGGCGCTAGGATAGCTTCAGACACTAGATCTAAAAATACCAACCCAAAGCCAGCATTTATCTAAAAGTTATCTATTGAGTGGAAAATCCGAAATTTTCAGACATCTACATGTCTTCAAACCCAGCTATCCAACTCAAAAAGCTATATGGGGCTGAGAGATCTTCAGTCATACCATATATTAGTAGTCTTAGCAATATAACATCGCATAAGACTTAAGGCAGAGACTATAAATAATCAAAATAAGAGTCATAGATCACATGATTGAATTCTCTTAAGTTTGTAAGGTATAAACAATGAGCATTTTCCAATTGCTCAACAAGCCTTGTGATAAATGCTTAGCCAGAGAAAGTATTTAAAATATCCCTGTCAGAAACCCCCCCACCACACACACACACACTCAATAGATAATTTTTAGATAAATGCTGGCTTTGGGTTGGTATTTTTAGATCTAGTGTCTGAAGCTACCCTAGCATCTCTCTGAGAAGCGCCAAAGCACAAAACCATGGTCTTCTCCAAAAGTTCCCATAAAGGTTTGCCACGTTTTCGCTTTTTATAATAAAATATACAATCCTCCTTATTTCACTTTCCCATTCCAAAGTATATTTCTTTTTATTCAGCTGAAAACTGCATTTCTTTGCTGCTAATGTGTATTGTATATCCTATTTTCATTTAATTTTTTTTTTTTTAGAATTATGCCAATATCACTAGTATGGGCTTAAATTTATTTATTTTTTCTTTCGATCTTTATTAATTTCCAACATCTTTCCATACTTCTCCATATCAATTGTGATTTTTATATTATTTTAAATTCAAGGTTCACATTTCAGAACCATAAGTCAAAGTAGGCAAGACACTAATCAAAACACATTTCTTTTTAAATATAAGAATTCTTTTAAATACAACATTAAGTTTATCAAATGCACTCTCTATAACCAGTAAGAAATTGCTCCTTCCCATCATTAGTTTAGACTCATTTTATTTTTATTCATGTGATAATATAATATAGTCCAGTAATTTTATATATTAAACAGAAATCAAATAATGAACACAAAAATTTAAAAAAAAAAATTTAAAGCAATTTACTTACACAATTTAAATGATACAACATTCTATACAAAGGAAAAAAATAAGAATTTTGGCATTTAATTTTAACAAATAATATACAAGGGGTTGAGAAAAAAAACTTGTTAACAACTTTTTTCCCTATAAATATTATTTTTAAAGTAAAAAAAAACAAACTTGTAACTTTATATGACGACTTATAATAATAGAAATTCAGTATTTATGTTTACACTTTTATGCCCAAGTAATGAAATTATAAAAAATAAAACTTACCTTCACATCATAAAATAAATATTCAGGATCAAAAGGAATGTTGTGATTATTCAGATACTAAAAAAAAAAAAAAGACTCATTTATATATCATGCATGATTATGAGTATTTATGTATTTTTTTATTATGTAATATAAACTACATATTACAATTAGAAATTGCCGTCACCTAGAAGAAATACTAATAAAGTGTTAATTTAATAACATAAATTATAATACTGTTATAGCTGACTTTCAGTATTTCTACCATTTTAAATAGCAAATATTTATTGGTGTTACAAAATGCAGAAGATATGGATTACAACTCTATCTTTAACATTGTATTATCTATCTTATCTCTTATACAAGAAAGAAAATGATATATTGATACATGAGTAAAGAATATCACATAATTATTCAGAACTATTTAATAAATTCGAGTAATATCTTAAGACCATTCAAATGAAATGTAAAAACTTAATGCCATCAAGTTAACATTGATTTTAGCAATCATATGAATAGCATTTAATGGTTTTTCAGGCAGTTCTTATATTCATTATTGTAATGATAGGATTTATCTATTTCATTGTGAAACATTTCTTCTTTCCAAACATTATGCATTTTATAATGAACTAGATAGATCCATTTCAACTATTTGTACTTTAAGAAAAAGTTCAGTTCTCTCTGATCAAGTAACCATTTGTTTGTTTTCATTGTTATCTATGGAATTATCAAAAATCTTAGCCAGTTTCATAATTCAAAAGTACCAATAATTTCTCTATCCTTCTTCATTATCAAACTTTTATATCTGCAGAATCACATGGTAACACCATAATTTAAATAATTCTGATTTTCATCTTTAAAAATATACAACACTACATTTAAACATTAAATTCCAAGACTTTCATTATGTCTCTGTCAAATAAAATTAAAAAAACTAGAAAAATTAAAGCCAGAAATTCTAAAAAAAATATTATATCTTTATAACATTCTGTAAAATTTCAATGATTTTTTCCTATAATAATTCTCCCTTTCAATTTATCTTTCTTTATCTTCAATCCTTTTTTTCCTTGAATTAATTCTCTTTATCTTTTAATAGTAACATTTCTTTCTAATACTATTAATCCAGAAGATATTCTTATGCTTTTATTACTATTTCTAAATCTATTCTTGATTAATTAATTGTAACTCAAAACTGATATGAAAAAAATTATCTCTTAACACGTGTATCTATCTAAACTCATAAAATTTTTCAACTATATACTCATTAGTGTAACACTATTTTCTCTACAAAATATTATCATTTTTTCATTCATATCATTTCTATATCCAAATTCATAATATTCTACAATAATATTTTCTCTTTACTGTCCAACCATAATAAAAATATTTCCATATATTATTATACAAATATTTTTATATTCTACTTCAATTTTTCAACATTCTTACACGTGATTTTTATCTCATTTGTAATGATAATTGTTAGTCCTTGTATATGTATCTATTGACTACATTTTTTAGTCTGACATGGATTTTCACTTGCTTTCTCATAACAATCTCATAAGTAGAGTCTATCCTTTTTTTTATTATTTTATTTTTCGTTTTGGCTGGCTTTCTTCCATTTATTTTGTCTATAGTTTTATATTAGTCAGCATCAAAATAGAATGACGTTGGTAACAGGCAATCACATTCTCCATAACAGTAAAACAAACAGCAAAGAAGTAATCATAAATTAATATCATATGTAGTGTAGTAGCTATTGTGAAGTAAACCAATACAACAAACCCTAGATTTTAAAGGCTTTTTAGTTTAATAATGTTATAAATATTAAAAAGTCTTTTTATAAATTTTGCATAGAGACCCAAAAATTCTAGCTATGCCACTACCTATATATATTTTGATGTAAATCAATCATGAATAGTAATTTAAATGTCAGCAAGAATCGATGTCCATCTGACAGCTAATCTTAAATTAATATTTCTTTGATATAAAAACAATTATAGCTTGATAATCATACAAAATTATAAATTGAAATTAAGATTAATAAATGGTTTATCATTCAAAAAATTAAGTTGTAATTAATATATAAATCCAAAATAAAAATTTGATAATATATATTTAGTGATATTACAACTCGTTTTATAAATACAACATTTCTTGAAAATGCAATAATTATGTTAAAAATAATGCTTAGTAATACACTTTAATATATTTATCTAAGATGATATCAAATGACTGCATTCAAGAAATGTCACACTTGTAGATTGAATTGTATTAATTTGCTATGGATATATACTAAATTATGATGATGAAGAGATGTGAGATAAAGAAATTGGACCAATTCTGCTAAAAATGCTACTTGGGATCATTTATTTTTCTCACATCTTTATCTATATGTTTTAAGTATTAATAGAATTGAAAAGATTTTATAGAATATTTATATATTTAGTTTCTAAAAAAATAACAACATACAATATAAAATAAAAAATTAAACAAATTATTATCTTTGATTTTTTAATAATACTATTTTCTTCTTCTTCTTCTTGTGTATTGATTTCTAGATTTACATATCATACCATTTCCAACTTTCTTATACACTTCAACAATACTATTTTTTATATCAAAATTTGTCAGTTGGTTTTTAGAAATATGATTTTAAAAAGGTAATTTGTAATATAAAAAAAGATAATTTATAACGTAAAAAAGTTAATAGTTAATTAAAAATATATATAATAAAATAAAATAATGTGTATTAAATAATAGAATTTAAAAGTTAAAGTTAAAAAATTAAAATTATAAGATTATAATAATTAAAATAATGAAAAATAAAATATAAATAAAATTAGTTATAATCAAAAATGATTATGTATAATTGTATGTTTGATTAGATATATAAATATGTGTACAAAATGTATTAATTGTATGATTATATATTTGAATATTATAGCTCTGATGATGACTGCAGGACAGTCGAAACTGTAAGAATAAAATTTTGATATAAAAATAGTATTGTTGAAGTGTATAAGAAAGTTGGAAATGGTAAGATTTTTTAATAATAAAACAAATTGCATAATGAAACTTAATATATATGTTCACACTAAGGTGCTATAATTTTTAAATAATCCACTACAATGCAAAAATTTCTTCAATTACTCTTCAAATAAATACAGTTAAAGAAAATGCATTATTCATCATGCTTCCATGTGCAGGGTATGATGATTTTGCTTACTTCTAATTGAAATAATTTTCTAATTAATATTCAGTAGTTATGTATCAACTACCTAAAAGGAAAATCATAAACTGGATTAATGTCTGGAAAAATTTCAATTTTTAACTCTGCCCAAATTTGAATCAAAGTCATGAAATGAGAAGAGAATATGGATGCACAAACCACATAAGTAATATCACATATATATGTTTAGTAATAAAAGATAGTTTTTATCTATATTTAAATAAAGATCTTCAAAAAAATATTTAATTTTGTTCCATCATATGAGCAACTATTGAAAGATTAATGTTCAAGTAACAAGACAGTTAGATATAAAGATTTCTTTTAGTTACTCACAAATGAGTTGGAAATGTTTTTAGTTTTTGTACCTGCTATTTTAATCACTTGGTAACTTTTCATTTCAAAATTGTACTAAAAAACTCTGTTCTGGGAGTCAAAAATTTTTAAATATATATATATATAAATAAATTTAATTTTAAAAAGAAAATTGTATAGCATAAAATATGTGAACAGCCTTATAATATAGTGGTATTGCATCTGGTTGCCATGTGCATAAAGTAGGTTCAAATCTGATTGGATAAAACTTGGAAAAAAATTCCATGTTCTAATTAGGCTTAGAATTTTTCTTTCAAGTAGTGGACTCATAGCCAACCCATTTAACCACCCAATATTGGTCATTAAATGGCTATCTACTTATTCATAACTAGAAAGTAAAATAAGAATGTAAACTAATTAAACCATCACTATCCAACTGAAAAGTCTGATGAGTATTGCCTTATTCTTCATTGTTTCTCAATGGTCTCAATGCACTATTTTATCTTTTTATTCATTATAAAATGTGTATAAACATTAAAACATTTGACTTATCAATTATTAAATCATTTGTATAAATGGAGCATAAAGATTTACTTTTATTTACTGGTTGCATATGTGTATTAAAATTAAATCAACACTACTTCCATGTATAGAACAACCACCCTTAAAATTATTCAATAAGAATTCCAAAAATAAACTTCAGAAATTGAAAAATTAATATTGTACAATACTGCATTAGTTAAACAGTAAGTTATTATAGAATGTTGTTTAAAAAAGATTATTAATTAAATAAAAATAAAATTTAAACATACTATTCTTATAAAATATAATGCTTCTCTTCATGTTTATCAAATATGAAAATGACTCATTCATTTTGAACTTTTCTGATGTAATTTATTTTACAACAAAGAAAAATTCCTTAACACTTGTTTTATTTTGATATAGAGTGATGTTTCTATTTCTCATCATTGCTGATTATTCACACTTGTATTATAATGCATAACTAAGTTTAAATAAAAAAGTACAAAACATTGAAATTTTAATGAACTTCTAAAAAGCCTAATGTATATATTGTAACACTCAAGTATGTGTAATTTGCTAATAAGACCGAAAAACCAAGCAGGAACTCTCGACCAGTATGCATAGAGGTATTGCTACCCCCACAATCCTATTTTAAACTCCTACCCAGGCCTCTTGGTCTCTATTACATAATTAACACCCTTGACGTCACACAGCTTCTCTTCTCATACAGTTCTGCTCAGCTCAGGGTTCAGCACGGATTCTTCTCCTCAGGGTTCTTTCATTGATTCACGGCACCTTCTATTACTAGCTCTAATCGACTGGTTAAGGTATACACTATTAATAATTACTATCTCTAGGATTATTTACATAGCGATTTATATAATTATTGATTCATTTATTATCCTAGCTATTTATAATTATGGATATAATTATTGATCTAATTTTCAAAATTTATTTCTATAGTTATTTAAATAGGGATTGATAGAGTTCCGACTTGCAAATAATAATAATGCTTATTATTATTAGAATAATATTTATTAAATAGAAAGAAAAATGATGAATAGGATAGCTTACATATGTTGCTATTTAAAATAAAGTCATCCACTGGTTTTCACATAAGTATATTTAAAGGTGATGGTGAGTTACAGAAATTAAGAGAGTGTGTTCTATTGGATCCATAGGTAATAGTACCTGAATACAAGTCAGTCCATTATGAGTTTGAATTTAATGATTTATCATTTATTTAATTTTGAACATGAAGGGACTATTGTGTGTGGGTTGGATTTAGGCTACGGCTAATATATAGGTCAAGGTTACCTTTAAGAGTTGATTTGGAGCATCATGGTACTACATTGTTTGTGGGCTGTCAGGATTCACAATTAAACATGGATGTCCCTGGCCACAAGTGTGTTCCTGCTTCTAACCAAAGGCACATCCGAATAAGACATTGTGCATAATCTAGGATTTGGGGTGGCCAGGAGTCTTCAGTCCATTCATACAGAAAGTGGAGCTAAAGAATAATTTAATAAAACCACTGCAGCGTACTTATTTGTAGGAACGCAATTAGGAAATGACAATATGATTTAATTAACCTTCCACTTATACTAAATTAACATGACAAATTCCTTTTATAAGATGGCATATATTCCCATTTAATAAAGTATGACCTTCATTAGAAGCTTGAACCCGTTTACAATTAAATAACTTTCAAAATTTAACTATAATATATTTAAGCCAGGAGGAATATTAATAACCCATAATGCTGACTGATAGTTTAGTACATTATTTATTACACTTATTTCGAAAGAATTTACGGCTTGGTTTACATATATAAAATGCAAGTCGCACATATATAAATGAAATACAGACTTTTTAAATGATTAAAATTACTTTTTACCTTATGGAAATATCTAAATTATAACACAGAATTAATTTATTTATTTCTCACATATTTATAGGTCAACATTTCAGCAATACTATTTATATAAAATGTTAAATTATAATAATAATGCTCGTCATCCTCTAATAATTCTCTTTTAGTAAATTTTAAGAAAGAGAAAAAAATATGACTTTACTTGAAAGATGGGAATAAGAAAATGAAATTCAATCAAAATACATATTGTTATTTTTACTTTAATTTATTATTTTAAACTTAGCGACTCAAGATATCCCTGGGGACATTAGGGGGAGAGAAGCGCAAACACATTTTAAAATTATTTGAAAATTTTACTTCCTCCATCATTCAAGTTAACATGTAAACAAGATAAAATTGAATTTCTAATAATTAAAACCAGCAGATTTTGACATAATTAATAATATTATAAAATTTTACGAAGGTTAAGACTAGTGTGTAAATAACAATAATTTGGTTAAAGTTAGTAAAAGACAGTCGAATGTATTTTAACAAAGTTTACTGGCAAGATTGTAGTGGCTCTGTGGATTTCTCTGCGCAAGTATTAATATAGCATTTCATTGTTTCTCGGGATCAGCATGGAATTGACAGGAACGTAAATGGATTTCAGTCGTGTTGATGGAACTATCATCTTGATGCTGAGCTTCGCTGATGACAATGGAGAAGCTGATGCCAGATTACTCGCTCATGTTGGTAGGCAATTTGAACATGTCTATTTATTTTATTTTATGGATCAAGATCAATTCTTTATGCAAAATAAAAGTCAATCTTCAAATACAGAATATCACTCAAACAATGCCCTCTTCCAAGCTTATATCTATATTTTGAACGCCTTGGGTGCACTTTTGAGTTCTTAATGGATTTGATCCTTCTCTAACTTTAATTACTGTTCCATTAACATTTTGCTTCCTCATTGCTTAACTTGTTGCCAAGTCTGTTTTCTTGATTTTGTTTCTATTTACTTCTAACATCTTTAAACATGAGCAGACTTTAAAGGTGTTCAACTGTAATTGTTTTAACCAATTTTAACTATAGATAGGGAAATAAGGCACCCACATTTCCTCATGTAATGACTTCTTTCCACATTACTAACCTTTTCCCATTGTATGTACTACATTGACATTCATTTAACTAATTTATCAGCTTTTAATAATGTACAATTGTACACATATATGCACGCATATTACAAATGTATGAGAATCTTAAGAAAATTATTGTATACAATGGGGAATGGGCGAGAAATTAAGCAAAAATGAAGCAAGCATATATATGCATGCAGATATGCTCTGCTTCAACACGGTAAGGTATACACACTACAATAATTGCTACATAAATTACATTCTTTGTGCAGAATAATGGTCAAAATTAATTTTTCTGGCTTTTAGAAAATTTCCAGTTATTAGATTCCATAATAAAAATAATCAATCCATCCAAATTAAAAAACATTTTATGGCAATATCACTTTATATATATTAAATCATGTCTCTTTTATGTAGTCATGTGTTTATTATGCAGTAAATTACTATCATTTATTATTCTCTTTTTCTTTTTTGCACAATTATGATTGCTTTAACATAATCAAAATGTTGGTAGCATTAATTTATAAAAGCCTAAATAAAAGATTATGAAATTTATTGTATACTGGCTAGTTTGTAAATGTTTTATTAATAAAGTTATATACATGTATATGTGTGCAAACTGGTCAGTATAGGCGGTGTTGACCCACTTTAAAAATAATAATATGCAAAAAGGAAAATTAATCTACTCCAAAAAGCAACATAAAAATTTACATTTAAATAGAGTCTAACATTATGTAAATTAGCAAAATTAATAAAAATGCATACAGAACTTCTAATGGTGTCAGAACAGTAGTATTATGAAGAAAGAATAATTAGAAGTATTAAGTTGAAAGCAGATTAATTAAACTCTAAGTGTAGATTGAAAACTGATTGTGCAGTTGTAGACAAATATTAGCAACAAAAAAGAGTTCCAGTCATAATCTAATTTAACTAACTCAAGGGATGTGTATAAGCAGTAAGGTGTTTACTTGAGTGATAATTAAAACAACTGATGTAATATGGAAATTTAAAGAAATGTAGATATAGTGCAATGCTCTCAATAATTGTAAAGCTATATATATTGTAACATAATTAATGAATCAAAAAAAAGATATTACCATACCTGAGTAGTCCATAGAATGATTATAATATTTTTCAATATACAAACATCCATAATTATAAGCAAATTATTAGCAAATATTATATAGCAATGTATTATAACTCAGGTATATGAAATCACGTGAAGTGAGTACACTAGTAATTCAATAAAATATAACTCAGGTATACAGGCAGTAGATCTTATCCACTTTCATTTCTTGGTTTGATGTTAAGTGCATGTTAAGTGCAGGGCGCCACTAGATTATCTGAATCTAGACACGGTTATATCTGATAACCTTTCACATGTACCGGGTTTGAATCCCTTCTTGGTACTTTATTTCTAATAAAATGGGAGATTTTGCTTTTTGAGCCATATCACTATATGCACTAATATTTAGGTAAAAGTAAAACATCTATAAACCAAAGTGGAGTATACTAGACATAAATCATTTCTCAGATCTTAACATAACAAATGTGTTTCAATATTTTTATAAGTTTACTAGCTCAGATTATATATAACTAATTTAGGATGGCAATTCACTCATCCTTGCATGAAATAGATGATCGGGATGTGGTTATAATAATACTAAGAGATCACTAAATATTATAAAATCAATATTTATTTATGGCCTTTAAACAGTTAAACAGCTCATTAATTAAAACGTTGATGACGATGATGATGATGATAATAATAACAATAATGACAAGGGTTTCAACTACAGCTCTAGGACTAAGCCTAAACATAAAACTAATTTTTATAAAGAAATTCATAATTATTGCTTAATTTTAGCATATTTACTTATATCTTAAATAACTAATATTCAACCATTGATGATGATGAATAATCACACTTAACCAAGACTACACTTAATGAAATATATACGCCTCGTTTAATAAAACAAACTAATATTTATTACTACATTTCTAACATATACATAAAAATTTCTAAGATAATATGAAAATTGACATGAATAATAATAATAATAATTGATTATATAACAATCCTCAGATTAATTTTAAGTTCTTCCCCCTTTCCCTTCAAATGTATTTTGTATTAAGTTGGACGTCACATTGACCATGATTTTCACTCCATGAGAAAAGTATTTCAAGAAAAAAAAAAAAAATATTATCTGCTCATTAGCACACATACTTTAAAAATCCAACATGTAAATAGAATGTAAAAAAAAATGTTAGTAGAATTGAAAGAGCAAGTTTTAGAAACAAGTTTTAAATTATTTTCTCCCCCCTCTCTTCTACCTCTGAAATGCTATACTTAATGAAACAAACTAATCTAATATTCTAACACTACTTGTTACTCCACATTCAATCGCAATTATACACATATAAAATATCATTATGTATGTGCGTGTTTTATCCCATGATAACAAAATATTATTTAAAACCAAAATAATAATATATTAGTTAAAACTAAAATCATAATACCATAAAAAAAATTGTTTTATACATTAATATTTTTCATAACTGTAAAATTAATAAACAAATAATTTTCATACATTCAAGATAATTTCTGAAGCTCAAAGTTATTATTAGTAAGACATTCTTGTTTTAATCGATCTGAATAGTCTTTAAAAGTTCTTTAAATAAAAATATACCACTTTATTGCTAAAATGTTTATTAAGACTGATATCATAAAGAAAATAGATATAAAAGGTCATATTACCGATCTTTTGTTTGTGGCGAATTTCCAAGGGTTCAAACTTGTCTTGTATAATGTCTATATTTCTGCAGCTACTATTTCCGTTTTATGTGGGAACAATCTCTTTCTTGAGGTGTATAACTATTTGATGATGATGACTCTATTGAGGTTATTTGCTTTAGTGGACAATTTGGAAATCATTATATTAATTTTTCTTCTCTTCCTGTCAAGCATGTGGATGAAATACAGCAGTTGTTTTCACATTTATAAATTTTCTTGAGTTTAAAATCAGTTGTTGTAACAATTAATTGGACTTGATGATTAATATTTATCAGTAGATTAATTCATCTTCTTTGAATGCAGGTGAATGCTTTCTTCCTTCTATTAAAAACATCTTATTTCTCTGGTCAGTTGAAAGGTGTAGAATATTATTTAGACACATCTTTTCTTTCCTATGTGATGTGCAGCTTCCCCAGATGGTCCGGAACCGATGGGATATACATATAATTTTTCTAGCCAGACATTTCTTATATTTTCAGCATTCAATTGGATAGTTTAATAATCTGAATCATAAACAATAATCCTAATAATAATTCAAGACAGCTTTTTATATCCAATTTTTAGCTAACTTAACCAATCAGAGATAGCATCACTTGCTATTTTTGGACAAATTTGTTTTAATTAGATCTCTAATTTATTTTCAACTAAATTATTTTTCAACTGAAAAGTTTAATCCTTTTCCAGACACTTTTGTTTAAAAAAAAAAATAGACTCAATCCTTATTTCCTTTCTTTTTTTTTTTTTTCTTTTTAACATCCAGGTAACATTTCAAATCTTTGAGCTTCCTTCTTTAGATCTTGAGATAAGACAATTTCAAAATTAGAGCTCTGACCCATTATAAGCTTCCAAAGTGAAAAACAATTATTTACAAAAAAAATTGCTACAAAGATCGATATCTGATTAAACAGATTTCCTCTTTTAACAAAAATTGTACAAAAAAAATAATTTGACAGATTTAATCCTTCCTTTTCTTTCAATATTTAGGAAATGTAAATTTTTGTATGTAATGTACACACATCCTTCATTCTTTCAAATCATTCATAAACTAACATTAAATAATATAATTGCTAGCTTAGTAATTATAACCCAATTATTTAATTAAATCTGTAACTTTTAAATCCCACTTATAATTAAAGAAAAGCAAAATAAAAGCATAGAATAAAATATTAGAATTGATCAAGCATAGGTTAGTTTTAAAGAAAGTTAAAATGTTTAATATTTGAAATATAAAACAATTAAATAATTTACACATACATTGCCTATATGTATGCATTATAACTTTGCTTTTTAAAGAAAAATTAAATATTAAATAGTTTAAATGTGTGTATTACCTTTCTATCAACACACAAACAAGTAAAGCATGTAATTGTTGACCCATTCTTTCTCTGTTTAAAGCTTTTAGAACTGGACCTTGTAGGGTTTGAACTTGGATGCCCTACAGCTTCATTTATGATTATATAAAAATGTGATGATGATTTTTGGTTTACCTTTTCTACATGCACATTACTATAAATTTAGCTAGTGACTAAATTGTAATGGCACAATATATATATATATAAAATATTTATCTTGAGATATAAAGTGAAATGTGATCAAAATTGATATTGTTATCAATTAGCAGGTTGCCAGTTGATTTACTAATCCTATCTATTAATATTATTACTATTCAGAATAAATAAACTTTTGAAAATTATTTATTAAACTCATGTTGTTTGTATTATTAATTTACTTATATAATTGTACAGCTGCCAGATATAAGTCTGGCCCTGAAAATATTATGTGGTACTGTCAATTGTAGAACCTGTGAAGTATTAAGTAGTGCAGTCATACGGTCTATAAGAAGACCATTATAACATAATGTATTAGTGATTAGGATAAATGTAACCACCTTTGATGAAAAAAATCTGGCACAGTAGCAGATATATGTAAAGCATGTAGAGGAATTGTTGTTGACAAATTGAAAGTTGTTAATCTATTATGGTATTAGAACAAGATATCCTACAACTGGAAAACAGTTTATATGATCCAAAGTTGACTGAAGAAGTTCCATATGAAGAATTATTGATAAAACGAAATGGTTATTTTAAGCCAATAACATCAAAATTCGTAGTGCATCTTCATTTCTGTAGTAGGATACAATTACAAGATGAAAATATATGCCAAAACTATTTAGTATCATAGGCATTAGTAAAGGGTTGTGAATTCAAGGAATATGTTGATGAAATGTATTGAGCTAGTTACTATGGGGCATCAGAGAAGTGAAACTTAGACAGATACTATCAAATGAGTCAACATTAATGTATAAGATTCCTATTGAATGGGCTACAGTCCATGAAGCAGTTATAAAGCCCATACAAGCCTTCAAAAAGGTATCAAACTTAGATATCCAGAAATGAAGATAAATGTGACAAAACCACGAGTGATACAAAGGAATTTAAAACAGACTCCTCGGTATTTTGTTGTGGAAAAACAAGTCATAACAAAAAAATGTTTTAGTTGTGGCCTGACAGGTCATTTATCAGAACTTTGTAAGAACAAGCAACAAATAACAAAACAGGATTTACCTGAAAAAAATAAATCAAGGAAAATGAAAAAGTTGAATGAAAGTGATGATACACCTAATATTCTATATGTAAAAGTCTATGGATAAATGATAAAAATAGAGATAGACAGTGGGGTGAATATATCATTGATATCACTAAAAGATTGGACAATTATTGGGGGAAAAATAAAGGTTAATGTCGAGTTAAAGAAAACTACTGTGGCAACAATGGATGTAAATGGAAATCCAATTAATATTAAGGGAATTGTGACAGTGCCAGTAATGGTAAATAAGCATAACAAAACGTTACTATTATATCTTGTTATAAAGAATATTAGCTCAATATTAGGATGCAATTAGTTCAAGCATCTGGGGATTAGATGAATATAGTAAAAAAAGTAAAGCTAGAAACCGAAATTAGAAACAAATTTCCTCGACTCTTTAAATCTAATTCAGCAGAACTTTAGTTGAAACCAGTTGACGTTGAGTTATTGGATACTGCACAAGTTGTATATAGACTAGGGGTGGGCCTGCATGAGGTCAATAAGAGCCACATGCCAGTTTTTCATATATTGTAAAGAGCCCCACCATATTATTTAAGTAACATATAGTCAAATTTTACTTAACTTAATATGATGACATATTCTATACAAGTTTTAAGCGCTATATAAAGTATATAAGAAAATATAATTAAGAGAAAAAAATCAAAATAATTATTTCAAAATTTTAATAATAAAAATTCATTAATAAAACATATAACATTTAACAAAGACCTTTTGGTTAAATCTTTAAAATTTGGTGTTTAATTTGTTAAAGCTGCTCACAGAAATTCTGTGAGATACTGATTGGTCAATTGTGAAGTACAACGATTCACAGCAATATGTTGTATCAAAAATTGAAATTAGACAGATAGGAGCTTTCTTTAGTGTGGATATTTGATCTTGGCATGAGTTTCCAAAATTCAAGCAGAGAACTAGATTTATGATGCATTTGCAATTCCTGATCCTCTTTCAGCTCTAATAATTCCAATTCCTCAGATGATTTTCAACAAATATTATTTCAGAAATTGGAAATCCATCTTCAATAATATCACAAATAAATGGGTTTACAAGATATGCAAATGTAGATTTAAATTTTTTCAAAACTTCAAATCTAGATTTGAAATCAGCTTGCAATCATTCCAATTTTTCTTTATATTTGTCTAATTTTTCTTCTTTGATATTAATTATATTTGTTTTTAATCATGGAAAATGATTAAATTTTTTGGACTTAAGAATGTGCATAAAAAGCTGAAGTTTAGCTTCAAAACTAAATACAGTTTGTAACAAATTGCTAATCATTTTTCCTTTTCCTTGTAAAACCAAATTAAATGTTTGCAAATATTCCATAATGTCTATAAGGAACAATACATCAGAAAGCCAAATTTCATTTTCTAATTCTGGGTATTTTTTTCTTTTTCTTTTAAAAATGCTACGATAGGATTTAGAAGTTCTATAAAATGGTTCAAAACATTGCAGGCTGACAACTATCTTATAACATATTATAAGGAGAGATTACTGGACAATTCATGTTTTGTCAATTAACTCTTCTAAAAAGTTCTTAAATTGACGGTGTGTTTTGGCATTTGTTGTAATTAAATTCAGTCTGCAAAACAATCTTCCACACATTTTCATATTTTAAGTACTTCACTATGAAATTTCATGGTAAATTATGCAGTGAAGAGATATAAAATGCAGTAGGATCATTGTTTAAAAGACCAATAAGACCTAGACTTTTCCCTAGCATATATATTTTATAATCCAAACCTATTCATTATCTCAAGCGCATTTTAGACATCGATATTGTGAGTTGATTCTGTAAGAGCTAGTAGGTCTAACATTTCTTTCTTTACATTTATGGCTGCAGATACATAGTCAATAAAAACAACCTGAATGTCTGTAAAATCGAGAACTAAACTGAATGCTGTACAAGTTTTCACATCACATATCAAACTATTTTCAGCATTTTTATTAATTTCACTATTATAATGCTCGGTTGTCTGATGTGACACAGGAATTTGTGCGATCAATTTATGCAGTTTTGTATTATATAGATCCAAAACTTTAACCACTTTTAAAAGTTTCTTTTAATAAATTCTTCTTCTCCATATGAACGTTTGACTCAAGCAATATTCCAAGCTATCAAAAAATGAGCTTCTTTTGACTCTGTCATCCCTGTGACTAAATGAAGACAAGTGTCCTTGTTGCTTATGAAGACCTGATTGCAATGACATAAGTTTCTCTTATCACAATTTTGAATTGTGCTATTAAGTTGAAAAGTATTGGAATGACTTATTTCAAAATGTTAACAAAAATTGCTTATTCTGTAGTTTGCAATTGTAATTTTACAAATAAAACAATGATTTTCCATTATTGTCAATAAAACACAATGATTTTCCATTATTGTCAATAAAAGTACGTTTTTCTAACTATTCTTTCTGAAAGTTTCTATTTTCTTATTCGTATTTTTGTTGTTTTTGATATTTTCTGATGTCATGTTAACAAAAAAAATTAAGTAAATTTATTTCCAAAGTCTGAAATTCAAACAAAATGCATAAATAAATAATTAAAATGTTTAAATATTAATTTTTGTTTTAAAAGATTAGAAAATGGCCCAATAAATTGTCTAAAAAACAGGGCTTCTTAAAATAAAATAAAGATAAAAACAATTTAGAATAATTAAAAGCAATTTTTGACTAATTTAATTTTGATTGATATTTTATTCGTAAATGTCTGTTTTATTTTTATTTACCATCAAAAATAGAAACAACATAACCAAAACCAAACAAATGCTTTCCAGTTTTATTTTCAAGATTTTTTATATAATTGTTTAAAAAAAACATGAAACTCTAATGCACTAAGTATAAACAATTAAAATAATTTTGGCTGATGTCGCGGAAAAATTATACATCATAAACAAGTTTAAACTGCACAATAAAACAATCTACATATTTCTTGAAAAAATATGAAAGAGGACAATTCACAGAAATATGTAATCATAAAATTGCACAAATCATAAATATACACATCTGATCAGTCAATATGCACATGCAGTAATTTTTATGATTTGGTACATATCATTAACATACTTGCCAATACATTTGAAAATTATATGTACCTACATAAATGATGTAATTTATAATAAAATAAGTAATAAAAATGTTTGATAAATCTATTATATTACAAATTTTTGTGCAATTAAAAAAAACAAAGCAGAAATAATAAAAATAATATCAGAATTATGTGGGAGCCATACTTAACTTGACTAAAAGGTGCATGCACTCTGAGAGCTGCATTTGTCCACCTTTGATATAGACCAAGGGAGGTCATGTTTGCTCTTAAGCTGAAAATGGAAAAGGCACTGAATGAATTGAAAAGTAAAGGCATTATTACGTCAATAGAAGAATCCGCCTGGGCTACGCCAATAGCAGCAGTACTAAGTCTGGACAGAAATGTGAGGATATGCAGCGACTACTGGATTACTATTAATAAAAATATTACTAAAAGAGCTTATCCTGTACCCAGCATAAAAGAAGTATTAGCATCTCTACAAAAAGTTAAACACTTTACAAAATTAGATTTAAAATCAGTGATCCCCCAAATTCTGGTAACAAACAAAATGACAGAAATATTAATGATAAATACACATAAGGGTTATATAGACTACTATATGGAATAACTATAGCACCCAATATCTTCCAAGCAAAAATAGAAAACTTGCTAAAAGGGGTGCAAAAGGAGTTATATATCATATTTGGATGACATTCTCATAGTTGCTGAAAATGAAATAGAATTAAGGGAAAGATTATACATAATTTGTGAGAAATTAAACAAGTTTGGCACAAGGATTAAATGCTGAAAAATATATATGGTCGACAAGAATAAATCAAATTTCTGGGATATATTATTACCCGAGAAAGGGAAATATCCAAAGCTAAAGAAAGTTGTAGCCATAAAAAATATTCCAAAACCAACAAATGTAAAGCAGATCCTAGGCTTATTAAATTTCTTTGAAGCTTTCTTAAAGGGAAAATCACATAAAGTTAACTTCTTTAAGAGCTTTTAAAGAAAAACCATCGATGAAAATGGGGAGAATGCAAGATATTGCTTTCAAAAAAATAAAAGAATTGTTAACCTCTAAAAATGTACTAGTTTACTACAATGAGCAACAAGAAGTAATAATAACAACACATGCTTATGAATATGGTGTTGGAGGCATACTATCACAGTGCCAATGGAGGTAATATCATATTCGGCAAAAGTAAGAAAACTCCAAACCTCAGTCAGTAGATGCTAAAGTGGATAAACATATTAGTTTTGTATGACTAAGAATTGTTATATAGTCTGGACAAGTTGGTAATGCATATAGATGCTCTCTTCAGAATTCCAGATAAGAATACATGAAAGTTGTGTGTTTGTGAAATTCATTATATAGATGTGTTAAAAGTCTGAAACAGTTAACACAAAACTATAGCAGAAGTAAAGAGTTCAATGTCATAAAGAATTGAATAAAAAATGAATGACCATTTAAACAACGAAACTATTTGACCCCGGCAATTTGTAATAATCAGGAAAGTTTATCGATTTGCCATGAATGCATTCTTATGATGGACTATGTAATAATAATTCCTGAGAGGAAGAAAAACTTTCTGCAGTTATTATATAAAGGACACTCCAGGATAGTCAGAATAAAAGAGCTAGATTGGTTGTATGTTTAGTGGCCAGAATTGAATAGTGATATAGAGAAAACTGTTAGAAAATGCCTAGCTTGCCAACAAACAATGATTTTGCCGGCTAAAAAAAAATTCAAATCCTGGCCTGAAGCTACGAGTGAATAGAAAGAATCTATTTAGATCACACTGAGCCATTTCATGGATATATTTTTCTAGTACCCATAGACAGAATACCATCTAATAAAAGATAAGAGCATAGACAGTGTGACAAAGGTTTTAAATAAACTTTTTTCAATGGAACGAATATCCTGAAACTATTGTAATGGATAATGACATAGCTTTCAGCTCAGACAAATGGAAAGACTTCCTCACTCCAAAGGGGATATATTTATATCTGCTTATCAGTCCTCTGTCAAATGGAATTGCAGAGAAGGCAGTTTAACAGCTAAAAACTATGTAAAATAAATGTGAGTATGCTAATATTCATAAAGAGCTTACAACATTGAAGTTTTACTAACATTTTATTCCCAGCTCTGTTACAAATAAAATATTCATAGAATTATTAATGAAATGACACGTGAGAACATATTTATCTAGTTTAATACCAGATAAAGCAAAAAAAAAAAGACGAAGACTTAGAAAATGTCAGATTTAAAGTAGACCAAAATAGTTACCAAGAATAATAAGTAGAATTGTTTCTGCCCAAATACATGAAATAAAATTGAAAGATGAAAAAATTTTAAGACACCATGATAACTATATAAGAGAACAGAAAAATGGAAAAGGGTATGGTCACTATTTCATGTATAGACAAGGATAAAAAGACCGATGTTTCTACTAACCCAGTTAGAAGCACCAAAAATCTCTTCAGTTCAAGAAGAAACAATAGAATTAAATAATGAACAAGAAGAGAATAGTATAGAGCAGGAAGAATTGATCTCAGCAAGACCTGTTAGAGAAAAGCAGAGACCCAAAATGATGACAAGATTATTTTCTGCAAATAAAATTCTGCTTATTTCTAGAGTGAAGAGGGAAATTGTTGTATACTGACTAGTTCATAAATATTTTATTAATAAAGACATATACATGTATGTGCATGCAAGATGGTCGGTATAGAAGGGTTGATTCACTCTAGAAATAAAAAAAAAAAAATTAGTCCACTGCAAGAAACAACATATTAATTTGATTTAAATAAAATCTAACATTATGCAAATTAGCAAAGTTAATAAAAATGTCTATAGAACTTTTAATGATGTCAAAGAAGTAGTAATATGAAGAAGTAGGTTTGTTAACCTGATTGTGCAGTTGTAGACAAATATTAGAAGTAGAAAAGAGTTACGATTATAATATAATTTGATTAACTCAAAAGATGTGTGTGAGCAGTGAGGTGCTTACTTGAGTGATAATTAAAACGACCGATGTAATATGGAAGTTTAAAGAAATGTAAATATTGGGTGATGCTGTCAATAGTTGTAAAGCTATATATATATATATAATATTTATCTTTTGAGATATGAACTGTTATGTGATCAAAATTGATATTGTAATCAACTAGCAAGTTGCCAGTTGATTTACTAATCCTATCTATTAATATTATTGTTATTCAGAATAAATAAACTCGTAAAATTATTTAATAAACTTGTGTTGTTCATATTATTAATTTATTTATATAATTATAGGGTTTCCAGATATGTTTGGTCTTGAATATATTAGAATTATTATTCAGACTTCATTATAACCAGATATATTTGCAAAAAAACCGAATATAAAAGCACATTAGATTTAAATCATAATATTCATTTTCCATGTTTAAACTATAAAATTACTAAAATTACCTTAATCCCAAAATTTGCTAAATAAAATAATACATTATTTTGGAGGACACATACTATTACACTCAATATATCCTTATCATAATATATATATATATATATATAATTTTTCTTAACATCAGAATCAATCCTATGATTATATTATTGCTTTAAATGGAAATACCACTACCATTTTCATAGAAAAGAATAGTAATCAATATATGAGCCCAAACATTAATTATTTGTACTTTAATTGCAATGTGTATTCAGATACTGATACTAGTCAACAGACATACTCTGCCTTAATATTTGCTGTTCTTTTTCTTAATAGATGAAATCTAATAAATTTAATTAAATATATTTTATAAATATAATTGTTTTACTAACCTCTATTATATTACTAATTAAGCCCATTTCCGGCAATGTAAACAAGTCAATCATCTGATGCATGTACTGACCCTGCAATATATATTAGTAAAAAAAAAAAAAGATTTACATTTTCTCATTTAAAAATTGTAATTTATTATTCTTCAGCATATATTAATAAATAATACACATTTAAAAAAAACATCAACGCATAATAAATAACATTATAGCACATTTATAAATTTTAAAATTCTAAAAAAAAAAAAAAATGCTTCTCCTTATAAGAAATATCTTATGATGTAGTGATTAGTATAGTTTTATTGCCTCATAAACTGTGAATAATATGGAATATAGTTTGGTTTTATCATAGATTAATGTTAATGTATTAAAATTCAATTTTCAAATTCTAGTCTAGTGTTGTTTTAACTATGATTATATTAATGTTACTTTCAATATCAATATTCATAATCTAATTGACATTGAAATTTAATAATATTTATATCTAAATATAATGGATTTGATAAATATGTTATGGCTTATTTATATAATAAACAAAGATTTATTTATAATTTTTAATAGGAAATTGACTAAAGTAACATTATTTGGTTTGACAAATATGTTAAGGCAAATTTATGTAATAAACAAAGATGTATTTATATTTACAAAAGAAAAACATTTTTAAAAAAAAATTGAGAAAATAAAAATGTTAATGCCAATACTGAATTCTATATAGGCTTCCTTCATTTTTATTAAGGAAAAAAAAAATCATCCCAATCTTTAAAAAATATACAAAGGGCTAAGTTTTACAGTATTGTATATACTAAGCTGAACTCAAAATATTTTAATCATTTAAAAATATCATATATAAAACTATAACATTAAAAATTGAGACAGTGAAAAACATCCAGCCATCATCTTATAATATAAATGATTTTTAAACAAATTTCTGACAGGAAAAAATGTACATCTTATATGGCAAGTAATAAACATACTATCTGTGAAATGTTGACTTACCGTGCCATAAAAATTCGTCATCAATTCAATTGGGATGTGATGCCCTTCATATGACTTTTGAACTTCTTCTGCAGAAACAGGAGTCAATCCTCTAGAAAACAACAATTCTAAAGAATTACAAAAAAATTAAAATTTTAACCCTAATTTTGTTAATATACAAATACTTATAAGTAAAAAAAAAAAAAACTTAACACAAACTTTATTTAGTTTAAAATTACTCTTATTTTGTACATCATTTCATTGACATGCAAATTTCAAGTTAATAATAAAATAACATCTATTGTTTGGTAGTGCCTTCATGTATTTAATGCTTAATAACTTAATTAAGTAATGACCAAATATTTTGCATTATCCATATTCTAATTCATAATCTCCATCTGTTTATATACTTTCAATTTAAAAAAAAATATTGCATTTTTGCACAAAAAGTGAAGATGCTTATGCTTAAAATACATTTTACATTACTCAAAACAAGGAATTCCTATCAAAATATTGTCTGGCCATTTCTATGAAGAATTCTTCCATAATTATAGATCAGCCTTTTTAAAGACACCAACTAAGATGATCCTTTTTGCTATAATGATAAGAAATTTTTCTCACATCATTGTCTTCTGCACAGTTTCACAATGTCTGTTTTAAATTTGGCAGTGAACTATGAAAATGTTTATTATAATGTATAAGCAATATAAATATATACTGTATATATATATAAATGTATACTGCAATATTTAATTTGGAAGTGCAGTTGTACAAGCATTCAATGACAATCACTGTCTTAAAATAAATAGATTAACAATTATGAACAATAATTTATTAGGATAGAGATTATTATATTATTTTAGGACAGTTACAAACTTTACATTTGATTAAAAATCAATATATATTTTCTTATTAAATATAACTGCTTGATAATATTAATTTAATTCTATCTGCCTTGTTGGCACAAATGCAAGTATATACAGCATCCTGGAGTTCCATGTTTATGGATTACAGCTCAAGTTTTCTGTCACTTTCAGTGCTCAAACTTCCTATAAATTCTCTAACAATAAATCATTCAATTATTATTACTATCAGTCGAACATAAAAGTGTAATTTCCAATAATCTGATCACTTTTGTCATTATAAAGAGAAATTTTCTCTACTGAGATTTTTATATAGTTTCCACAATCTTTTAAAATCATTTTTTGTAATCATAAAAACTGAATTAATAAATTCATATATATCACCATCATTAGCAGCTATTAATAAATGATTATGGGCATATTAATTCCAGAAAAAACTTTTGTAAGCCACAAATAAGTTCACACATATATGTTATTCTGCTTCATTAGTCCTTTTTTTTAAAAAAAGTAAATTTACAAACTATATACATAAAATTTTTGTTTTTTATGGCAGAAACAAGTTATTTAACAACTTTGCTAATCATAACTTTTCAAATCTGGAAATCACTATCCGTTATAACTTTGATTTATAATTATAATTGTCATAATTTCTTTGCATATGGATATTGATATATTAGATGAAAACAACTTGACAATTATCTAATATATATATATACAACTGATAGTCAGTGTCGTGTCAAACTTTACTAATTTTATCAGGATTATAACTATTATCCAAAAACAAGAACATTAAAAAGAAACTGTTACACCTTGTCTGTCTGACATTATGATTTATTTATATATCAATTTGCAAACATCCACCAAACTCTCAAATATTTATAATATGCAAAATTAGAGGATTAAGTTAAATTTATTCTGTTTATTTGACAAAGTGTAATTCTGATTTTTAACCTCTTCTACAGCAAATTTTTTTTCTGAAAGATTTCAACACCATGTCTAATTACAGCTTTCCATTGAATTCTATCCTTAACCATATCATTTTGATAAAATCAAATAATACTGCATCTTTTTAGAATAGCTTTGAGATAATCTTTATAATATAAATGAATATGTATTTTCCACATACACACACACACACAAAAAAAACATGCTCAAGAAAGTGTTACTTTATGCAGTTCACACACTCCATCCAATGTAAATGTTTCTTACAAATATAATCAATATTTCATATTCAGTTCATATTGTACATGTACTGAAGATGTTTCTTACAACAGTAATTAATTTCAATACATCCAGCTCATATGGTCCATACAATGAAGATATTTTTTTACAATTGAAATCAATCCTCATCACATCCATTACCCTGCAAAACAAAATAAGAGTATCTTTTAATAAAAATTCTCCAATTTTTTTATATTATATTAATAGAGTTCAATGCTCATTTCCATAAAATAAATTTGGCAGATTAACAGTCCTACATTCTATTAACATAGTGTGAAATAATTATGAAATTATGAAAATATATCCTATGTTTTAATTTGTTGAATATAACAGCAGCATACTGGAATATGTGGTGCACTCCATCAAGTTCATCCATTTTTTTTTACCTAATATTTAAACTAAAACTGAATTCTTAAACTGATAATCATCCAAACCAAAAATTTTTCCTATCTCTGGTTGATAAAGTATTTAAATTTTTCCAGGAGAGGTCGAATCTAATGAAGTAGTTTTGTCTCAATGAAATGTTTAATAAGATGGCAAAAAAAAAAAAAAAACCAAAATTCTTCACAGTTTGCTTAAAAAGTCTCTAAGTCATCCTTTGAATTTGTAAAACTAGCATAATTATTAGAATAATGTAACTCTGACAGCAGAGAAAAATGGCTCCTAAATTTACAAGTTCTTCTTCTGGTTTTTTATAAGTTTAAATGAAAAAAAAAATCAAACTTTAATATTTGCTTCATGAATTCACTTATATACTGTTCCAGAGACTAATATCTGTTTTTCATTTTTATATATGATTGTTAATCACCAGTTTTCAAATGCTTCATATTTTCTACTTATTGATAGTATCATTTCAAATTATCACGTAAAATATGTATATCATGAATAAATTTTCATGAGCAAATAGTTTTTTCAAATACTGCTTTAAATCTTTTTTGCCTAACCAAAATATCTTGATTAAATTGATAAAAATAATACTCATGACATTTTTCTTGCTTTTACCTAATAACTATAGGATGCATCATAATTTTCTAAAATCATACTATCTCTAGTAACTATTCACCTAGGACAGGAATAAAATAAATCAATAAAATTCTTTAAAATGCTTCTAATGTAGGAATAACAATAATATTTTTCAATAATTAAAATGCAGTATTTTCTATCCCTTTTATTTTATAAATGTTTTTAACACAAGTGCTCATCTTTATAGTTCCATATCCTTCTTTAAAAAATTCAAATAGTTTTAGGTTATATCATAACTTTAAAATTTCTCCAGCTATCCCATCAGGACTTGCAGCCTTTCTGGATTTAACAAGATTAGAATATCGTTTTTATGTCAACAAAGGACTGTATCTCCTTCATAGTTTTAATTCACTAGATGGATTTTTAAAACTTTCTTGCATATTGCTTTTGAAACTTCACATTCCTTTTTTCAATTCAATAAGTCATTAATAATATAATCTATTGTCAAATAACTAGTCAGATTTAAAAAAAAAACAAACAAACCCAAGAATAGACCTACTTGTTTGTACCCATCACATTCTTTAAAAAAATTCCATGCCCCAGATAACACCAACAGCAAAAAAAATTTTAAATTGACAATTTTAATATTTGCCATCACTTCTAAAAAACAAATATTAGATTTTATATGATATGTCTTGAATATAAAATTTACTTTTTAATGCTAATGAAATTTTAATCTTAGAGTAATATAATCCATGACCTTATATAGATGGGATATTGACTGTTTTATTTTCTGATCTCTAACTATAATGCAATCATCCATAAGATAATATTAGTTAATGTGAATACAAACAAGTCCATTCATAGTAATTTTTCTGACTAAATAGTATTGTGGTAATTAGTCTACATCCAATTTATCCAAATCACTTTGAACATATATAGACATATATACATATAGACCTACGTTTCAACTGTACAATAAAAGGTTGTTGCTAAAAAGTGTTCCAAGTGATTTGGATAAATTGGATTTATATAAGATATTATAGCAAAAATAAAAGGAAAGGTGATTTTGGAATTAATCTACATATTGAATAAAAGTTCAATAACAATTAATTATTTGTGTTCATAGTGAAATAGTATTATTTCTAATAACTTTGGGCCATAATTTTTATTCTCTCCTACACTTGCATTAAAGTGGTGATTAATCCAATGATATATTTTAAAATGTGGTCATGAAGTCTTAAATGACCTGTCACTATAAAAACTAGTTTGAAAAAAGAACATTTTTTGTGAATATTATTTGAAAAAAAAAAACACCATTCAAAAAATAAGTTATAAAAATTGGCATACTGATATGAAAACATTATAACTGAAATTAAACAATCACAACATTGCATGATTACCATTTCATATGCTTACACAAGCTGTTAAAACAGTTGATGTGATGTATTGTAGCTTCTTCTTAAACGAAGTCAGAATCTCTCAGCAATTATTCCAAGAGAAAATTGTTAGCTACTTAATTTTACATTCCCCAGTCTAAGTTTTCCCATATTCTGCTCTATCCCATATAGTAATGCCACCTAGCCTTAATAATCAATAGATCCCTGAAAGGCTTTTGCATAAAATCCCTATTTGTGCCTAATTATTCAATATTCCCAGACTAGTTTCTAACTCATGGCTTTCATCTATACAAGCAAGCGAGTTTGAATTAAAAACATTATTGCATTTTCATCTTGGGCTCTTAGCTTTATAGTTAACTAAATAAGCAGAAGGTGACTTCTGGAGACTTGCATTACATGCCAAGATCAAGGTGCAGTGCTCTCAGATCCAAGATTCCACACTGACGAAAGCCACAAGCTACAAACTAGTCTGGGATAATTGAAAGAGTAGGCAATAGATAGGGATTTTATGCACAACCTTCTTGCATCCATTGATTACTAAGGCTTGCATTGGGTGACACTACTATATAGAGTTTGCTACTGTATTAACAGTTTGTGTAAGTATAGAAAATGGTGATCATATGATGTTTTGATGGTTTAATGCCAATCCTGTCCATGGATTAATGGTGACTCATTTTTAAAAAACCAAAAACACCAAAATGTATAGCTGTTGAATTGAGTTCAGATCTAACAAGTGAATGAGCTTGGATTAAAGATATTGTTTTCATCTTGGGCTCCTAGCCTTATTGGTTAACTAAACAGATAAAATGTTGTTGCTTGAGGGTTGCATTAGATTCTAAGAACTAGGTGCAGTGCTCTCAGATCCAAGGCTCTTCACTAATGAAAGTCACAAGCTAGAAATTAATATGGGGATATTGATGAGTAGGCATTAGATAGGGATTTTATGTAGAAACCTTCTTGTATACATTGATTATTAAGTTTGTACTGAATGGTATTATTGTATGAAAAGTTTGCTACTGTTATAAAGGATATATGTGAATTCTTTTGATTGAAATTCATATCTGAATTTAAACGGAGCTGAAATCGTACACAGACATGCATAGTATATGAATGTAAAAAGAAAAAGTTGTTTCAACTAGGATTTAAATTTGGATTTAAAAAATAATAATAAATGGTTTTTTTTTTTTAGGAGTTGATGTAAATCCATTTGACTTCAATTTACATCTATATTTAAATGTAATAAATAATTTTTTTTTTAAATTTAAAGTGAATTTGTTTTATGGGTGTTCTCATGTCTGCCTTTCTGCTAATGATGAACTCATATTTACATTTAAATATAATAAATAGACTTTTAAAAATGTTTACTTAAAACTTTTAATTGATGGACTAAAATATTTATTTATAACTTTTAATAAGAATCACAAAAATCTAATAATAGAATACTGTAATTTGATAGGACGAATATTACTGCAATGTTATACAATTGTCTTATAAACTATTATAATTCTGAGTTATTTCAATTGTGGAATCAAAGATCTTATTAGTCTGAAAAACGTCTGCAATGATCAATAGCTGGAAACTTCAACTTTTATTTAATAACATCAAGAGATCATCAGTTACTGATCATGTTCTATCTACTCTAATACTGAGCTCTTTTATATATATCACAAGACTTTTATGATTAATTAGTATTAATTTAATTCAGAAGAAAGTACCAATAGTACTCCACCACTACTGGAATTAACAACGATGTCTCTATATAAAACTGTAAAATGTTTGGTCCATATGTGTAGAGAATGGGACATTTTCTAACATGAGATATGTTAAAAAACTCTTTTTTAAAAAAAAAATTAAATGGTAGATATTTAACACCATATTGTTTGAAATCAATGCTATCAAAACAAATAAAAAATTAACGTTTTGTATAAGACATACTTACATACAACTGATTTTATTTTATATCAGTTGAATGTGAAAAATGAATAAAATATGAGCAATTAAATAACATGTGTCCTTAACAAACAATGTATAATAATCAAATAAATAGATAAAGCAAATTGGCTTTTTCCTTAAATAGAGACTTATGAGTATTATGTAAGCTAATTAGATTATCCAAATTAATAAAAATAATGCCCTATAAATTATGACAACTTTGGTTAAAAATTACATGAATTAAAAAACTTATATTAAAGGAATATGTATGTAAAACATATAAATAAACTCATGAGAAAACCTATATAATGATTAGGTTTTAATCAGAAAATTGACATGGATAAAAGATACAATAGCTTTTTATGAATAAAATAAGTTTGGAAAATTTTTATTCAAAATTATATGCAACAAAAATTAATAAAAATGAAACCAATTTTGCGACAATTCTCGTATGATTTTCATATTATACCAACAAGAAATATAAACCATTTGATTCTAGAAATTCATGAAGTCCAAGATAATATGAAAAAGTTTATAGTAACAAGATATTCAAGGGTGATTCTGATTTAAACCTGAAAATGATAATATATTTGGATAATTGATGGATATTGGAATACTTTTTAGCAAATCTGCATTTAATAAAACTATTTTCATTTCTTCTCATAATTCTTTGCAATTAAAAGATTGGTGCTGAGGTTTGTCATACACATATTTAAAAAAGATAAAAAGGATAAATCATTGATACTGAAATACTTTTTTTTTTAGAAAAAATAAAATAAAATCTGAAATTTTAAACATTATCAATTGATATTGACGAGTTATAGATATCAAAGAAATTGATTAAATGTTTGCTATACAAATTGGATAACTATTTTGATTAAAAAAAAAAACAGCAATGTTATTATTTGACCATAGTTTCAATATCAGTAATATTCTCTGGAAATTCTAAAAAATTTCTAGAAAAACTGTCATCTATTTGGTATTGAATCTGCAAATTATAAATAAAAAATTAATAATATTATTAAATATTACTGAAAATAATTTATTTAATTGATATTAAGACTTTAATTTGCTTTGAACATTTTAATAATAAAATCACATGCTGTTATTTACTTCCCCCTTTAATTGTCAAAAGAGGTTTCACTGTTTTTTTCCTTTAATCTTCTACTAATCATGAACTATCAGAAATACATACCTAAAGAAAATAATAGTCCAAGATATTTAGTCAAGTAAATTAATGTGTTTTATCACTTTTTAAAATTCAATTAATTTCCTCTCTTGGCTTTATAACATAACAAACCATAATTACAATATCAGACAATTGTTATGAATAATAGCAACCAATATATATATATGCTTAAAAACAACTGGAACATCATAAAGAAGTTTTTAATTTAATGGCCATCAAAAAAGAACCACATACAAAAACAAAATAAAAGAAGCAATAGACCAGCGCTAAAACAGAAAAATATATTTGGAAAAAATATCTCTAAAACACCTGATTCAATCATCAAGAATCACATGAAGTAAGAATGACATTATACTGCTCAAAAAACTGATTATAAATGATCAATTTCTCAAATAAACAACTACTGCAGATTAGTCCACTGCTGAAATTCAACTAACATTTTTATAAAAGATGTTATACATTCAAACCATAGAAGGCTTCAGATATTTGTATTCATAACCAGATTAAAAATCATAACTGATTCAACAAGTTAAGTACATTTAATAAATTTATAAAATTAGATAAACCTCCCAGCATTTATAAAAAATTGCTTCAAAAAATAGATAGCTAGTACAACCAAAATTTCTATCTAAAATAATAGTTAATAAAATTGTCATTATTGGTTGTCTTCAGTTTTCTTATTACTTTGCTACATCTACATGATTATTGTTACCATTCCTGGTATGACAATTAGGTATATTTCATAACTGCAAAAAAATACTTCATGTTTCTAACTGTTTTGAGATGAAATACATTCAAGTTAGTTAATGCAAGGTCTATTCATTTTTTAAACCAATATGTGTACCTTATTTTATCTTATCTATAACTAAAAAAATTATCCACAGAGGTATTATATCTAAAAATATTTAGCAGTTTTAAAAACATTTATGAAAAATATGAGGTGAATTTGATGGTCATGATACTTTTTTTCTTGAAAAGATGACACATTCTGTAAAATGGGTAATATTACCCAATTCAGTCATAGAATAGCAATTAAGTCTTGTCAAACAGTAGACATTTCATAACAGTGTCTTTTAAATTGATTTGGAAAAATAACTATAAGATTGATAGGATATAATGATATGGATAGTTTGACAAAAAAATTATAAAAAATATAAATTACAAAACTCATCATTGTTATCATGAAGTTCAATCAAAAGTTTTCTACAAAGACCTAATTTTAGAGACATGCTCTATAAATACTTGTAGAGAAAATTTTCACCTCAGATTCCTAACCAAAGTTAATTTAAATTCAGTATATTATTTTCCTAAAATCTTTTGCCTTGTATGTTTTTGTGCAGTTCTAGAATAAAGGATGAGGAAGTTAAAAGTTGAATTTAAGCCCAACCTGCCAATTTCTAGTATTCAAATGTCACATAATCAATTTAAGCATAAAATCACATCTATGTAGTAGAAGTGAAAACGTATTTAAATATATTTTTCTGTATTGGGCAAGTTTTCTTGAATAGATGAAGGTGGGTTCAATTATAATTCTATTAAGCAGTTTGTTATAAGAAATACATCATTGATTTTTATAAAATGCTGCTGCTTTCTGCAATTTTAGAGCTAAAGATACTCTGGGTCAAAGTTCAATCTGACACTTTAATATCACAAAATCCCCCCAGTAGCTAATCATTTATTTTAGTATTTTTAGTAATGCTATTCCCAAAATATGTTACAGAATAAATACACAATACTTTGAAAAAAATTAACTATTTCTGAAAATTACCATTATATGAAATGAAATATACTTTGCATTATAGTAGACAATGAACGTGGGATAAACCTGGTATTGACTAAGATTTAACCTTGCAGTTTAAAACTAATAACCCGACTACAAAATATATATAAAAATATTCTATGCTTAACTAAGAATTCTACAAGTATTAATATGATGACTTTTGAGCAGATGTGATTCAGAAAAACTATGTATTAAAAATTTTGAATATCGAAAGTGATGGTAAAAAAAAACTAGTGAAAAGACTAACCAAAGTGCAAAACATAATAGACAATCTGAAACTATACTGCACTAATTTTCATTCACAAATTACAAATATCTAAGAATTTGGAAGGTACTAGAGTGTTAGATTATCTATTTCATAGATATTCAATTTCTCTACCAGAATCTAATAGTACATAATAACATGATTCTTAATCTATTTCATGCTAAAAGTTTCAAATTTAAAAATAAATAAATCTAAAATTATATTTAAATATCCAAGTTAAAACAAGTTCACAATAATTTTAAAAGGTCTATTTTTTATATGTAAATCAGGATGTAAATCCCAGTCAAAACAAGCTAACATTAATATATTTATAAAAATAAATGGCAGGCTGCCAATCTTCATATCTTTCCAATTCGCTGGGGGTTGTTTTTTTTACGAATAACTGTTTTTATTAAATAATGTATTTAATGAACTTTTTCCAAATTAGTTTGCATGGGCAAATGGTTGGGTTCCTGCAATAATTGATTTAAAACTGCATTTCTTCAAGCAAAAACAATATCCATATTTTTTAGCATATCATTGCATTACTCATCAACAGTGTTATGCAGTGTGCTAAATATTTCAAAACAATTTGAGACATTCTGGGTATTACATTTAAAATTGCCAATTCTACTCAAGGCAATGGATTTTCAGAGAATTACACAATGAACATGATGACAGAAAACTTCTGTTGAATAATAATATTCACAAAGTAAACTTTTTGAAAGATATTAAGATGTTACACCAAGTAAATGTAAAAAGCAGTTACTAAATTTGTTTTTCTTACTTAATTCTAGAAATACTAATAGTAATGTAGTTATAGTGAAGCAAATCAAGGCAATGTTTATGGCTCATCTGAATCTTATGGCTCTTTAATTGATGATCATTAAATTAAAGGATTGTAATAAGTAAAGAGTGTATAATGATAGTTAATTGACAATATTTTATTCAATATTATTCATTGTTTTGATATTCTTTTGATTTATGTATTGGAAATAGTAGTAACATATATTTATAAATATTAAAATGAGTTGTTGTTTTTTTTAAATTTTGTACAGAGGCCCAAAAACTCTTAATTAGATTATTAACTGCTAGATAAAGATAAATTTTTAACAAATATAATACGTTCAATGAGAACTTTTTGAGCAATATTTTCAAACATTAAAATCAAAAATAAATAATTGCAAAAAAAGATATATTAAATTTTCTTGAGCAAAATCATGACATATTTGATTTAAAAGATTCTATTGATGAAATGAAGAAAGATTGACTTTGAAACAAATTCAACTTTCAGACTACTGAAAATAAGTTATTATTTCTTTTGTTAATAACTGATTTCAAAATACATTAAATATTGGGAATATTGTATTTGAAATGAAGCTGCAATATTTAATTTCTGTTGTAAATCAAATATTAAAGTAGAAATTAAACCTAATTTAAAATGATTTACATTTGACATTTAAAGTTGAAATTATTTAGAAGGATATAAACAAAAAATACTTAGTTTTAATGATAAATGTTCAAAAAATTCTATCTTTCTTATTAGAATCTCTATACTCAGATATGAATGTTTTTGAATGAAAATGCAGGAAGAAATGAAATAAATATTTGAATAAATGCTTGCAGATATCAGTATTTTCTTAATCGAATTCTTAAAACTTTTCCATATCTCAACAAAGTCAAATTTTATATTTCTGTTGAAATATAATTATTTTCTTTTATATATTTCATCATTTTATTTTACAAATAAATATTTGAGTTTAATTTTAATAATATAAAGAGATCACCAAAACTTTTGATACAGGTCCATATTAAGATGCTAAAATAACAAATATATTTAAGAGATGGTAAGCAACAGCAAATTATCATTAATGATGATGAAAAGTTATTACTTGACCGTAAAATGTCTAGTTATCCTTACTTGCTTTTAGACAAAAACTTAGAAGACAGGAATAAATTTTTGAATATCTTGCTTTTTAGCAAAATAAATTTCTATGGAAAGTTAATTATGAAGTCTGTTGATATCATATATCATTGATTCATTTGAAGAGAACAATAGGACTTGAAATGCACTGTAATTAATTGACCTGATGTAGAAATAAAATGACAAATAGACCGTGCTTTAAATGACCTTTTAAAAGCCATACAGAATATCTTTTTGTATTAATTAATAGATTAAGAACACAAAGAATTGATTTTCAATAGAGAGTTGAAACAGAAACAAAATAAATGTATTTCCAGATAGCATCTTATTTGAAAAGCAAATTTCTCTTTTATCTTTTAAATAAAGATACAATTAATTTCAATCAACTATAGACATTTGTAGAAAAAACATATGGTAAAACTATTTAAACACAAAAACTTAATAAAAAATTATAAAACAATTTTTAAAAAAGTATGAAATAATTTATTTCAAAGTTAACATTAAAAAAACAAAACCTAAATTATTAATAAATAATGCTTTTGATTTTAAAAACTACAAATGATATCTTCTGCAAAGTTTCTCAATATTAGTTCTTATATATATATATCTAAAGATCATTCAATACACAAATTTTTAGGGTGTAATAAAATGAGCTGTTAATGACACTAGTAAATTTTTTATGTAAACGTTGGCTATCCTTTTCTACAAATGGTGATTATCAATATTCCAATCAAAATTTATGTGCTGCAGAGAACATCAAAACAAAAGCATTTAAAATCTGCAAGAATAAAAGTTGATAGCAGTGTTGAAAAAGTGTTAAAGTAATGTCAGAATAATTAATGAAGAATAAACAAACATTTCTAACAAATCTTAATATAGATGTCATTGCAAGTAATAGACAACAAGTAGATGAGATGATAATCTCTGACAGAAACAGACAGAATATAAGCAGAAAATTACCAAAATAGAAAAATGTTTTTTGGCACTGCTGACTTAATTACTCATGACATAATTTCCACAAGCTAAATTTAATAATAACATTTGATAATTGACAAGAAAAATGGATAAAAAATCCTTGATGCTTTTCAGATTTCAATAGGTTGATACAGCATTGGAACTAATGACTTAATGTTAATGGTAAAAAAGAAGTAGTTTAAGATGTGGCTATCAGGAAATATAAATTTTTCTTTTTCAATTCAATTTAATTGAAACAATTACATATATATGAATTATTTTTAATAATACATGCTAAACAGCAACCCCATCTTCCATTAAATAAATTTGAATTCTAAAATAATTGCATAAAAAAGCATAAAATTTTTAAAGTAAATGAGTCAAAAAGTTTAAGCAGAGCCATGCATTATTTTCCATAAGCCATGCAATATTTCCCCTTATAATCATGCAATATTAATATTATGTTAATCTTTCATGCAACTTCAGGAGATAGTGTTAGTAGTCAAGCAAAACAACTTGAACAAACGTTACCTAAAGACACATCCAAATTGAATATTATGAAAGGCATCAATTTTCATGAGAAGATTCTGAAATAAGATGACAAACATTAAAAATTTTTAATAAATGAATATTACCTATAAACAGTTCCAAACTGAATAATATGAAAGGCATTGACTTTCATAAGAAGACTCTAAAAAACAAAAATAATAAAAATCATCAATATTAACTAGTATTTATCAGAAAGACTTAGATGAATATACTTTTATCTGAAAATGTTTTAGATTTAGCAAGAATAAAAAAGAAAAAATAGATGGAGAAAAAAGTTCTGGGTAATAAAAAAACTAACAAACAATATATTACAAAAATATAAACAAGGCAAATACATTAATAAATCTAACATCACATATAAATATTTTATTCACATTTAAAATTAAAAAAAAAAAATCACTAGAAGCCACACAAAATAGATAATATATACTTACACATATATTTAGATATATAATAAAACACAAGGCTTTTTTGATCATTCTCTTTGATATATACATACAAATGTATAACTGGTATATATTTAAATTTCTTCAAAGATTTTTAATAATAAAGTACCTGACTGATAAACAAATATACATATGACTAAAATACAATCAATTTTATTTTTTATTATAAAGTTTAATATAATATTAAAGTTATATTAGTAATGTACTTTTTTAATATATTGTACATACCAACATAATATATATTTTTTCTTTTACAGCAAAACACTTTGACAAGAAGAATCTGACAATAAAAATTATGCTAGTTTCATGAACCTGTGAAAAGTAATGTCAGACCTGAATTTAAAAGCATTAACAATAAAACGAGTAGTTTCAAAAATAGTGACTATATTCACTAAAGGTGAATACAATGAAACCTGGTAGAATTAACTGCTTTTGAATGTCAATGCTTTCGAGAAAATCCAACAAACATTATGAAACACTGCAGACAAAAAAAATACAAAATTACAACAGCAACAACAAAAAAATCATTGCAGAGATGAACGTGCACCTGAAAACTAGTTCCAACCAAACCAATCCATTGTGTTTATGTACGGATTGCCATTACAACTACTGATTCTAAAGTGAATGCTATGATATAGAAGCAGTAGTGTCATGAATAAAAATAATGGGTAATCAATAACTAGAAATACATTATATACACATATAAATAATAGTTCTTTTCCATTTATGATATATAGTCATGAAAATCATATCATCTTCTCTAAAATTATTCTGTATAGATGTATCACACCTACAGGCTATTAGAATACTTAGGAGACAAAGTAATTTCCACAGTGCAAATAACTTTAATCAATTGTTTTCCAAGATAATAATGTTATAATTCATATAATCCCCCAGTCAATACTGACAGAATATTAAAATGAAGGCAATGTAACACATCTCCCATGATCTCTCCAATGATCTGGTTTAAATAGTGCATAAACCTATGTGAATCATTTTCAAAAACAAGTGATAAATTAATATCCTCACACTGATATCTCTCAAAAAACATTAACCATTTCTTTATGAGTAGTGAATTAATTCTCTAGAATAACAGCCAGAAACGTATGATCTGCAAGTCGATTAGTGACTAGCAAATGTATTTGAAATGATCTACTAACTGCTTTCTAAAAAAATACTTTTTTTTTTTTTATTGAATTATAAACTTGTAAAAAGAAAATAAACTGATATTTCAATGAATTAAAATATTTTATCAATAGTTATTTATTACAGCAATTAATATTTAATATTATAAACGTAGTAATTTTATTCTGCTAATATTTTCACAATGATCCAGAGAATTTTGATAAAAATAAAATTATGCAAATAATGCACAATTTTTATTTTCTGGGAATCAATAACTTGAAAATGGATTTAATTGATTTTAAAAGTTCTTTAATTTGGAATAATAAATTCAAAGAAATGTGAATAGAAATTGAAAAAAATTCAAAATATATAAATAAAATTATATATTGGGCATGTCTTCCTGAACAGTTTTTAACAATAAAAAAAAAAAAAAGCAGGATCTATTTTAACTATTTTCTGTTTATATGATTCTAAACAAAACTTTCCCCAAATAAAATATATTTTAAATCCATTTAAGAAACCAAGTGGCTCATGTCTATTAAAAATCTTGTATTGGCATAAACGTGTCATATTATAAACCAGATTTAGAATTTGTGTAGGCAAAAACAGTCCAAAAAAGCTACTGATTAAATTATTATAATAGTTTATCATTTTACATTTCTTTAATCAATTTAATAAAAGAATAAAATGTTTTCTGTAAAATATTATTTTTACAACTAACTTTGTTTGTTTTACAATAAGAATAATATATTATTTTTCTATGCATATTAATGCATTATCATTTTTCATCTTAAATATAAATTTTATTAATAATCATCATTTTATAGGACTGATTTGTTTATTCAACCTACAAACAAAATGCAAAATACTCATTATAGAAAGAGTGACTGTGAATAAAAAAAGATTGCCAACCATTACTCTAGATAATATTCATATGTTATACAATTCCATTCAATATTAAGTACAAGCAGTTCCTGTACAAGTGATGGCCTTACATAATGACCTTATGCAATAATAGTATAACAGGTGTTCCCATTATTTTGTCCAATCCCTATATGTATGTATGTATTCTGGAAATAGCCATTTTACTGTATTTTCTGATGAAACAAGCCTGCTGGTGGAAATATTAAAGCAGCTTTATAAAGAAGTAATTGTGTTTTTTATTATATTTTAATTTTTCCTTTAGTTAGTTGGTATATTTATTATTTTTATGTATGTATACATATATACACACAAACAAATAAATTACTATGTGCATTAAGTTCTCTAAATAAAGTTTCTTTAATATGATTAAACAAAAGGGATATTAATAGAAAGTAATGGGCTTGATCATAATTTAGTATAATTAATATTCAAATTATAAATCTTAATGAGCCATTTATGCCATTAGCATTAATAAAAATGAACGACATGCAATAAAATTATTAAAAATAATAAAAATAACAAAATGTGATATTAATTACATAGTATATATTTATAATTGTTTATAAAAATAACTAACATTTTATAATGTTGTTTTATTCCTGATGTATCATTTCCATCTCTTTTTCCATTTTGAAAATCTAGTATTTTTTTTTTTAATGAATACAAATGACATTCTACTTAAAATATCAGAACAATATGAATCTTTTTTTTTTTATTCATTTCTTATTTTAATTAATTTTTAAATAATTACTTTATTAATTCACTCTAAAAAATTATGTGTAGATATAAATATACATAATTAAATAGATTGTGTAGGGATGTATAAAAATAAAAAAAATGATACAATGCCAAATTAAATGCTTTGATAGAGAAATTAATAAGGAAAAAAGCATTTTGAAAAACTTTTTTTTTAAAAAAAAAAATAAAAAACTTTTATTAACACAATAAATATTTACAATTTATACAAGTAATTAAACAAATGATAAATATGTTACAGTTTTGTATATCAAACACAAAGAATTTGATATATTCCACTATTGAAAAACTTTGTGACTTGGATATAATTGAGGAAAAAAAAATTAATAAAGATTTAAAACACTGTATAACCAATAAAATTAATAAGTAATTGAGCTGACATAAGAAAAAAATAATGGCTGCAATAAAAAAAGATGCCAATAATCAAGCTACATTTAATGAAGAGAGACAAGAAAGATTCTTAAATGATGAAAAGAAAAAAAAAATGATTACACTTAAAATATTTTACAAATCAAATAAAATGGTAGAAATAATAAAGCAATCTCACCCTTCGAACATCAAAATGTAAGCCACGAACAGCAAAGCGAGGATTATATTCTAGCTCACTTATGCCTTTGGGATACTAAAAAAAAAAAAAAACCCATAAAAATAAAAACAACAGAATTTTGTTATATTAAAAGTCTTTTCTACAAAAAAGTTTCTGCTGATATGTAAGTTAAAAGAAACATTAAGTTTAAATGATCTGAAAATTCAATATATAATGATAAAATATATATATAACTTTTTTTCTTTTTTATAAAAATTCAATTATCTTCAAATACTAATAATAATTAGTTTTATAATTGGCTGTATAAATAATACTAAAATTGCCCGTATCATCGTTATTAAAAGCTAACTCCAGAGGGGAAAAAGGAGAGAGAGAAAAAAATTAAAGATGAGATTTTCGATGACTATACAAACCAATCCCAAAATTCGTTTATGTGATATCTTGCAATACTATTTTTTAAATTCTATAGAAAAGTTTTTATCTAATTATAATATTCTATTGTATTTCATTTTCAGCTATCCCCTTCCAAAGAAACCAATTGTTGCACTTTTTAGAATGTTTGTGAGATAATCTTTTTAATATAAACTAACTATAACTTGTCAAAAATGATGAGAATAAAAGTCTAAAAATAACTATAATTTAAGTATTTAAAATTTCTTTTACCACAATGTTTTTGTAAAAGACTGTACTGATTCTCAGTAATATGCATTATGAAATACTTTAAACAAGTTAATCAAAGATAAGAGAATATTAAAAGTATATGATGGTTCATTAAATAAAAGTTAACAATTTGAAGTCTGCCCTACAAGTTGTTTTTGTTTATATAAGTAAGAAAGATAAAATAACTTAATTAATCCAGGTTATGGTCCAGATGCATGGATGCACTTTTCACAATATAATGAAACCTTTCATTATATATATATATATATAGTGATTTTAGAAATGTTCCTATATAAAATTGAGGATATACAATAAGAAGTGGCTGTCTTCTTACTATAAAAAGTTGATTGAATTATGATGACTAGAAGACAGTTTAGTTGCTTATATTAGTAATGCTGGAAATATGTCACTTCATCTATTATATGTAACTGCTTTGTAATTATTTATCATAAAATATGTATAATGTAACAATCAGATTGAAGAGTGTAGTTAATATCATTCACCATTTACAATATAAAATTTCCTACCATGAATTGTAAATGGTATAATAATATCAGTATTCATCTAATGTTTCACATATTCATAAGAAATTTAAATTTAATTGGGAAAGATATCTCTACAACAATCTTCTATAGAGTACTCAACAATTACTAGCATCCTTATTATATGTTCCTTATCTGGGAGAACTTTGACACTTTTATTAATTACTCCCATATGAATTAATTTTTTTATTGTATTCCTAGTAGCAAAAGAATGTATGATCTAGATATCAATGAGTAATGAAACAAACTTTAGCTACAAATTAAATAGATAAAAAACCATTTCATTACAAATCAATAATCATTATAATCTAGAACATTACAAGCTTAAATATGTATTTTCTGTTAGTCAAAATTCATTTGGATGCTTCCATGTACATTTCCTTTTAACATTTTTCTCAAAAAAAAAAAAGAATTCATAATATAAAGTTTTTCTTTTTCTGCAAACTCCACATGCCTATGACTTCTCTCATTTCTATTACCATAACCAAAATTACCTAAAGCACTTTCATCTTTCATTTGTTTACCAATTCTAGCATTAAAGTCCCCCATAACAATTTTAAAATGTTGTTTACTCTGATCAAAAGCCTTTTGTACATCCATATAAAAATCTTCTACTACTTCATCATTATGAGAACTTGTTGGAGCATAAACCTGAATCATCTGCATTTGGTATCTGCTATTAAGTTATATAACTAATTTTGCCACTCTGTCCAATATGCCATCAATCTCCACAATGTTGTTCTTCCACTTTTTATTTATAATGAATCCTACTTCACTTGTATTTCCAATATTTGTGCCTTTATAGTAGAGTACATGTCCACTTTTTAAATGAATTGTCTCTTCATCTTTTCTTCTAACTTCACAAAGTCCAATAATGTCTCATTTAATATAAGACAGTTCTTCTTCTAATTCTTGCAATCTTCCTTCACTTGAAAGTGATCTGCAGTTTAAGTACCTAAATAAAAAGTCATCATCAAATGGTAGCCTGGGTTCACAATCAGGGGATTCTTAGCACCCTCTGCCTTCGGCTACCAACCGCTGCCTTGGTTGGTGACTTTACAGCCTCCTGGGAAGAAGGGCCATGATTTATTTTTGTCTGTCATGATTGTATATATCTTTTGGAAAAATATTTATCATTTACACATACATTCATTCTGTCTTATGAGGCAACTGAGAAGAAAGACCATGGTGTTTCTTGATCTTAAACTCAGAGGTAAAAATCTAATAAACTCACCACGTTGGCTAATGAGGTGAGTATAGCCCATTCATGTTCGTATATTATATGAATAATCACATAGTAATAATAGCTACAACGACAAGAACGTATGAAGTGGACATTAGGAATTTGTCCTGCTCAGTTCCTTTAAGGTCTCCAACAGGAATCAAAGGGTCTCCTTTCAGTTAATGGGGCATTATTGGATTTTGTGAGATAAATAAATAAAATAAAAAAGTGTGCAGGGGTGATGTGGAGAAGAGAAGCTAAAGATCGGAGAAGATAGTTTGAACTTGGAGAGACCTTCATCCTGCAGTGAACTGATAATGTTTGATGATGATGATCAAATAAATAAATATAAAACTTCTCATTTAGAGAGATTTTAGAGTTTGAATTTTAGATTTACATACGACTTTTGCATTTTGTAGGCTAGTTCAAAATTTGGAAGATCAAAATGTCTTGGACTGCACACTTTCAACTATTCAAATTCTTTCTAATATGTATCTCTCTCTTTTTTTTTAAGTACTTTCTTTACAATGACAATTTTTTTCTATTTTTTCTTTGAAATTTTTTCCTCAAGCAACAATAATAATTTTAAGACAATAGATTTGACAGGTCTTTTATAATTATCAGTCACACCATAAGAGAGGTAAGCAAATTCAAAAAGTAGAAACAACAATTTTAAAGATTAGGTAGACTATATCTCAATAGAATTGGTTATAAATAATATAATTAGGAAATCTTGCTGCTCATTTTGGTGTCTACAGTGTTATGTATTAAAATTTTTCCATGTCACAATAGTATAATATAACTTTCCTTCTTTGTTTGGATAATTCAGATCTATTGCTTGATAGTCACTACATCTTAAACTGCCAGATAAAACTTTTCTGGCCATTAAATTTATTTTTAATAATATCCTGTATGAATTTAATAAACAATTATTAAATGCTGACATGCCGATTGTCTCCTAATGTTTGAAACCTTCCATAATTTTTCATTTTACGGCATCACTAAGACCAAATATTAACACCATTATTTCATAATTTAGTGTATGTGTACTAATCAATTAATCGTAAATGCAATAACTAATTATGTTTTTCTATTTATCAGAACATAAGCTTTATTATCTACTTATCATTTCATGAATAAATTCTTTATCACACTCCACATCAACCTAATACAACTTTAATCAAAAAATAAAAATGTAAGTTTGCCATCAAAAAAAATTTTTTTTTTATTATTATGAATTTTTCAATTTAACAAACGTACAAAATGATTCTATGTTTTGAAAAATAATATTTACCCTTGTAGAATATAATTCTATTGAATGCTGGAGCTTATTCTATACTTCAAATATTAATTTTCCATTTCACACTTATAATTCATAAATGACAATTATTAATTCCTTTATTTTGCCAAATTTCTTAATTTTTTGAAGTAGTATATATTTGAAATCAATAAAACACTGCATAAAGACTCGTTCTGAAATATTTCTATTTAATTGCAGATTGGTGGATTTTATTAATTCCAATATATGTATGATAATAGATTTTGAAATAGGGAAATGCTCATTTATGTCATAAAAACCTAAAATTCAATTATTGACATATGGCTGGCTATATGTGATAGACACTATCTGTTCTATCACAATATATACAAAGTTAAAACAGTCTTGAAAACACACAGATATTCTTAGTGAGGAAAATTTCTCATAATCAGAACAAAATAAATCAAATTATTAATGCCAAATCTCTACAAAGATTTGGAAATATTCTTAAAATGGATAGTTGATGTTTTGATGAATTCACACTCTTCTTCAGGCTAATGTATCCTTGAGAGTTATTGCACTGTAATCTTAAATAGCAAAAGAGTATATACTTTTATAATATTACTGATAAATCATAGGTAAAGAAAACTGACAGTAAACTTATAAATTGTCTCTGGACTATTCCTAGCAAATTAAATTAGTTAATGTTCCTAGCAAACTAAATTAGTTAATGCTAGTTCACATGGTAAGAGATTAAATAAGGGATTTGCATTTTTATTTAAACTGTCTGGAATCATTGAAAAATTTCTACAGACTTTCTTATAATTCATTCTTTCCTAATTTTGCTAATATTTCAGGGCTGTTAAAATTTAGAAGTGTTGCCTATATCTAAAAATATAAAATGAAACAAGTATAACTGATCTTTGACATAAAACATTTATTTGTTCTCTTATTTAACTTCTACTGTAATAAAACATTGGATTTCATAGACCCCTTGATATTTGCCCATGGTTTATAAACTTTAGAATAAGTTTCTTACTTGGAGAGTTATATTTTGGTGTTAAAATAGCAATAAATTTTACAAATTTAGTTAGCCAAAAATCAATGAGAGACAGTTCACAAGTTCATTGTCAACTTGATTAGTTAAATTTTTGATAACAAAAAATTTAATAAATGAGAAGAATATAAAAAGAACACATTCTTGCTTTTATTTTCAAAACAAGAAAAACATTACCCCTAAAATATATAAATGAGACCTATTATTGCTGAGAATTTTTGTTTTACATTTCTAGATTGAGTCTTTTTGAAGACTCGCATGAGCTTGATTTATTTTGTTCTGACCAACAGAAAATTTTCTCATCAACAATTTCTACTGATGTTCTCTAAAACCTGTTTTAAATTTATTTTATTGTGAAAACTTCACAAAATATACAAATGTATAAATAATTTTAATAAGCCTGTAAATAAAATATCTATTAAATATGCAATGCTGAGAGTATAAATTTATCCACAGAGCATCAATGTACAAATATATTTATACAATAATTCATAGGTCAGATTCTTAAAGAATTCTTTTTTAATAAACTTACTAATAATACACTTTCTCGTATCTGCGAATAAGTTTATATATGTGTGTGGATATCTCTATGTACATAGAAATAACTTGATCTAAATAAATATAAATGCAAATTATAATGATTACTATGATTATCAACATCACTGATTATACTAATAAATATAAAAAAGGAATATTAAAACTACTAACATAGAACTTACACCACTTTTTGAAATTAGTAACTCTCGGGCTAAACTGTAGATCAAAAAATGAAGAGACTCTTTGTATTCAGCAAGTGTGTAGTCATAATCAAAACCATAAACTTCTATATGCCTAAGATCCAATTCATTATTAGCAAATACACCTTTGGGGTCAATACTAGGTGGTGGAGGTTGGGCTGAAAAAAGTACAAAAAAAAATAATTTTATGGCATTTATATTAAATAATTTTATATAACAATAAAAATATATATGCAATAAATCTTAGAGTATATTATATAAAAACAATAAATAAAAATTACAAGTATAGTATTATTAAAAATAATAATTGAATGATTTATTACTTGTAAATACATCACAAGTTCAAACACTAGAAGTGATAGGATTGGAGCCATGATCCATGGACAATGAGTTCCAGAGTTTGCCATTACGTCATTATGCTAAATTGCACAGGGCATTAAAATATTAATAAATGGTTACAATACACATGACATACATGATAATAAATGCAATACTAGAAGGCAGAAACAGTATGTTTATTGATGGATTTAGTCAGGTCTTATACAGAGAATCACCATTAAGTTGTAATGCAAAAAATCAATAAGATATTAAACATTTATATGTAAAGTGAGGATGTTTCAAATAGGTTTATTAAAAGGAAACCCATAACAGAAAAATTACTAACTTAATTGAACAATTTTTTGGATCATATTGAGCACATTTACAATAGATGGAATCACTACTGATTATAAAAAGTTTAAGAGAATGAAAAGAATACATTTCTTGGAACAGGTATTACAATCTCACTAATTATAAAAAATGTAAAAAAAAAAAAATGTTAGCAGGATCTGGGTTAGATCATCAATTATAAGGATATTTTTTAAAATAATTTTAAAAACATGAATCAATCAAATGAGAAATGATGAATGAACAAAACCTACAACAATTTTAAAAGTAAAGTGAGTGAGGGGAGTACTTTAAGAATTTAACTACAGTATGTAATAGTTGAAGAGCCTAAAAACATAAATTCTATGAAGTTCATGAAAAAATAAGTATCAAGAAAAAACATTATATAATACCATTCATATATGTAGTACCACTTAAAGAAGAAAGACAATTTAACAGCATGATTAATACTTCAATAGTATGTTATTCTGCAATCATTGCATAGCTTTTTAAATAATTTGGCATTTATATAAAGTAAATACTTTATATCAGGGGTCCCCAACCTTTTTGCACTTCAGAGCACATTCTATAATACCGGCCAGGTGGCGCGCACCATTTATTTTTTCCACTAGGTGGCGGGCACCATTTATTTTTTCAATGTAAATTTATAGTTGGATATTGTTAATAATACACGTAATGTACAAAAAAAATATATATTTCAAAAATAAAATTTTAACATATAATTAAAGTTTATATTTTTACACTCTAAAAGTATAGAATGCCCTACAATTTGATTACAATATAATACAATAATTTATGAGAAATTTTAAAAATTAAATTTATTTATATGAGATAAATAATTTTTTATCATGTTTGGATAACGGTGGGCACACGTAAAATGGTCTGCGGGCGCCATGGTGCCTACGGGCATAGGGTTGGGGACCCCTGCTTTATATCAACCAACTCAAAAACATTTAAAAAGACTGGGTTTCAAAGAATTTACAAGGAAATAAGTCTTGCTGCTGGATTTGAAAGATACACTTATGTTGTTTATTGATTTTAATAAGGCAAGTAAAATACTGAAATACACTTTGCCAAATATTTTAATATACCACCATGATTTTAATATTGGCATTAGAAACAATATTTCTACTCTAAATATTCTACTCTAGAACCATATAATCAATTATCATTAAATAAATACCATCACAGCCAAATACATGCAGCAATCTACTTTTACATTTTTTTATACTGACAAGCAAATGACTTAAACTTCAAAAGTCCTAAAGTTTTAAATTCAAGATAACTACTTGTATGTAGATCTGATACGATGATACGATAGGCTTGTTTTGATTTTTTTAGACAAAGCATGATGTCTACAAACTTACAATAATTTATTCTATTTACATTATTCTAGAGCCACCTAATGTAAGCTTGAAAAATATATGAATATTAAATATCTCTGGAATAAATAATTAGTAAATTATTGCTTTAAGTGTAAATATTCAGAGTAAGCAGGAAAGTCATGTAAAGTAATGTTTTGTTTGATATTGTGTATACCATTCTATACCAAAAGATCAAAATGCCTATAATTAAACATATAACTGAAATTATAGTTACTAGCCTAGTATCAGATCTTTATAGCTGTACAAGTAAGTTGACTTGGATTCAAAATCATGAGGTATTTGAATCTCAGATCATTAATTTGTAAATGAAGTAAAATTAAGTAATGAATGATTAGTTGTAATCCATTGTTCCTCATTGAGGAAATTAATAAATGGAAACTAATCTGAGATTTGAGCATGGAACTATTCTGTAGTGTCTGATGGTGGCTCAAACTTATAATCGGTGGTTAAGAAATAGAGTAAATAGGAGAATTATTACACTTAATGCAAATTTTGAAAATAATTATGGAAAGAGATCTGAATTGCTTACAGTTAGTATTATTCGTGTAGAATAATTTTCATTATCTGACAGCGTTTTTATATTATTTATTTACAGTTAGTATATAACTGAGATTTCTAATATATATAGTTTTGTCATAGCTAAAGACCAATACAAAGTATACAAGGAAGTTGGCTTCAGTACAAACTTTAGAAGGTTTGAATCTCATCTTTATCTGAATAGTCTATCAGAAAAAATAAAGTGGCTGCTGGATATTTAACTGCAAATCCAATCTTCCCATTTATAAAAACCAACAGTCAAAAATTACTCTAGAAGTTTATGTATAGTAATGCCATCTGTTATCCATTGAATACCCAAGCTTACAACAGTTGACTCTGCAATAGAGTGAATTATTGCTACTAATTTAACATTTATGATTTTTATAATTATATGTAATTTAAAACCGATGTTTTATATTAGAATTGCCTAATGATTTGATTTAAAATATAGAAGCAATTTTTACCAAAATGAAGTAAATATGATAAAAAGTGATGGGAGGGATTACTGGTTACAGTTGCTAGTCAAATAACTTAGACAGATGAACTTACATATAGACCATCACCTCAAAAATACTAGGTTCATTATTCCCCTTGTGGTTAAACCATGATGTATCATTTCTAATGATCTAATAATACTAAAAAAAAATTATTACAATACAATATAAATGAGTAGCTATAAAAATGTCTTTGTTAGTTTACAAAAAAAAAAAAAATATTGGTAATAAGTCATAAATTACTTAAGTGAAAAAAATATACATATTTCCCAAAATATAAAAAATAATGGAACACTTTGTAATATACTTATTTAACTTTAAAAAAATATCAAATTCTAAAAAAGTTTTTAGATGATAGGGAAAAACATAGGATTGGTTGATAACATTGTCAAATATATTTTTGAAATCTAATTTAATTGCAATTAGATAAAATAATTTATTATCTTTTTGCATGCAAATAGCTTCATACAGTGCAGGAATAGTAAGTTACATATGGTGGCCAGATAGAGCAAAGGTTACAAGCCAAATGTTAATACTAAGGATCATTTTTATTTTTAAGGAGGATGGGTAGTAATTATTTTTACATAACTATCTTCTATGGCAATTGCATGAAGGTTAGATATTGAAGAATAACCATCATTTCATTTATTTATTTAAAATGATGAGGCAAGAATAGGTATTTGAAGAGCAGAGATGTTATCATGTGCCAATGCATTTTGACATCTTCTAATGTGAAAAGAGAAACAAATTTGATTCCCCAGAGCTAATAAGCCAAATCATGATCAATGTTGCATTATGTGAACATTTGTTTCTGGAAAAGTTCAAAAAGACACAATCAAATTGCTTCAATTAACGGGGATCTATTATCAATAAACAAAGTGTAAGATAGAATGAAAGAGGCCTAGCAAAGTTCTTTGCAACTTTAATTATTCTATTAGTAGACTTTATAATGTTTCAGAGTTTTTTTTTGTTAGAGATATTTCTCTATTAAACATTAAATAATTAATTACATTGGTGATTCAAGAGATAAGTAAATAATTTATCTTTCTTATAATTATTTACATTAATGGAGTCAGATATCTTTCAATAATATATTGCCCTTTTTTATAAGCAATCAGCCCAAAAAATGCATAATGAACACACACATGCCTAAATAGAATGAAACACCAGTGCTTCCTTTCCATGTCAGGTATAAAAATCTTAGAAATATCAACAGTAGTTAAATGTAAATTTAAAGAAATTCCTTTCCTCATTTTGGAAAATATAAATGTTTGATGGATATTGATTGCCCAGCTTATACACATCAAGATGTGATCTAAATATTAAACAGGAATATGTATTCATAAAAGCACAACTATTTTAACAAATCACAAACATCCAGCTTAAACAATATAATACAAAATCAGCTCTTCATTGTTATATTGTTTAAATCGAAACTGAAGATATTAAAATATAAAATTACTGAACTGGTTTCAGATCTAACTATTCAAGCACAATGACATAAATACAAAATCTTAGGCTAATTCAAATATCAAGTTTTTAACTTGACAGTATTTGGATTAGTACAATTATAGAATTTAAGTTATGATAAAAATAAAGAAAATAAATATTTTCAAGAAAATTTAATAAATTTGTGCAGTTTATCTTAGGAGTTGATACCTTTAATATTAAGGGTGCAAGATTAAAATTTGTTAACTAATATGTCAGACTATTTAAGCCATCTTGTTTTTTTTTTTGTTTGTAGAAGGTAGCATCTTTATTAAGCATTTGATAAAGTTGAGAATGTCATTTATTAGAAAAAGAATAGTAAAATGGTTTGAATGTAAATTCTTCATTTCCATCAGATAAATTAGAAAGAAGGCATATTCTTAAAGACAGAATTATTTCAGAACTTAAGAATATCAATTTGATGATAGTATCAATTAGAGATAACAGAGAATGAAATAAGATAAATAAGTACATCAATCATTAGTCTGTGTTAAAAGCATGTTGCACTTAAGAGATTTTCAACTTCAGCTAAATAGTAGAATCATCATCATCAAAAATTGCAGCATTACAATCAAGAGAGTAGTGCCAATTTTCTCACTTGGAATATCATCATGTGCAACATAACGTGCGGCAATAAAAGGTTCCTAAGCTTTCAACAAATGCAATCCAATCTTTTAAAGTAAAGATAGATCAAATATTTAGTAAAAGAAGTTATCTGTCAAATATAATGAGTCTTTGATGGTTATAGATACAGTAAAATTTTTTAAATGTGCAAGGTCCAAACTTAATATTGATTTCAAGATTCTTAGCAAAATATCAAAGGCACTAATGTAGATTTTGATTTTTCCAAGATCTAGAATTTAGCTGCACTATTTAATGTATCCTAAGAACATTGTTCTATTAAAACCTATTGGTATATAAATAATTTTACCAATTATAAAGAGATGAAATCTTTAAAGACATAATTTTTCATTCCACATACAATCAATTATTAAGGATATTATACATAATGGCTTAAAAAAACTTAAGTGCACAAAACAAATTAAATAGCATCCCTGATAACTAAGCTTATTGATTATAATATTATAAGATGGGAGGAGGGCTTTATAACAGAAATAGCTAATGGCTGCCAATCAAGCAACTTATGAAAAAATAATTTTCAATATGTATATATAACTAAAGATTTCATTCCAGTAAAAATTTAAAAACATGTTGGAGATAAGTCTTTTGTAATTGAAAGCCATGCAGATTAGCCATGGCATTAAATGATACAGCTGGCATTAAACTTTTTTTAGATCTAAGAGTATTTATATCATGCATGAAACAAATAAAAATATTTCAGCGTTAAATGAGCTAAAAGTTCATAATAGATAATAATAGACAGAGAAGAAACAGAGGTATTATTATGGTCAATAATTTCATTTTAAAGAAAGAAAATATTTGACAAAAGTAAAGCTCGGCATAGAATGCCAATGTAATGTTTTATATTTGATGGAAATATGTTAATGTTTTTTTGTAGGAACATTGAGACAAAAAAGACTCAAAATAGAAACTTCGTGTATGATGATAGAGAAAGTATTTACACTACCATAAGCTAAGATCATGTCAGTATTGGCTTTTTTTTTTTTTTGCAATTTGGTATTGGTCTTCCATGTGACAAATTTTATTGAAATGTATCAGAAATAACAAGAAATTTTGAGAATCATATGATCACCATTCTTTATGTTTGCTCAAGCTGTTAAAACAGGCAAAACTCTCCATACAGTAGTGCCACTCAGTGCAAGCCAGAGTAATCAATGGATGCAAGGTGCATACTCATCCAATATCCCCAGACTAGTTTCTAGCTCGTGGCTTTCATCAGTGAGGAGCCTTGGATTAGAGAGCACTGTACTTAGATCTTAGAATCTAATGCAACCCTCCAGCAGCCATCTTTTATTTCTACTTAACTACATCAAAATGTATGGATACTGAACTGAGTTCAAACCTATATGATTATATAAACTAATGAGCTAGGATTGAAAATATTATTATGTTTTCAATTTTAAACTCATAGTTTTGTAGTTGAGATAAAAGGTGGCTGCTGGAGAATTGCATTAGATCCTAAGATCTAGGTGCAGTGCTCTCAGATCCAAGATTCCTCACTGATGAAAGCTACAAGTTAGAAACTAGTCTGTGGATATTGGATGAGTAAGCACTAGATAGGGATTTTATGCACTTATCTTCTTGCATCCATTGATTACTCTGGCTTGAAATGAGTGGCACTACTGTAAGGAGAGTGCCTGATTTAATTTTGAGAATCATTAATACTAGAGCTGATACCAGATAATATGACTAAAAGCAAAATATCATTGACTCATAATATTTACAACAACAATATCTATCTTTATAACAGAAATAATACTAGATTGCTAAACAATTCAGTATCTAATTTATATTGGAAATGACAGCTAAAGAACTAGAAAGCAATCATTAAAAAATAATAAAATGTATATCAACTACAATACTAAATTATCATCTCAACAATTAAAAAAAAAATTGAATAAAGTTAAGCTTATCAAAGGACATATTTCAAATGCTTATCTCATTAGCAGGTTTATTGAATTCAAAGAATCTCTTGGAAAAGATCAAATAATAAAACACTAAATGATAATTAAAGAATTCAAACTTCAGTTGGCCATCTTCATATTGCTTAATTGTCATTCTTGTTCAATACACTAACGAAGAAACTTTTTAGTATGTCAAATAATTCTCAAATAGATTTAACAAATAAAAATTTTGGGTATTCTTGTAATATATGTTTTATCCCCCATTTGATGGCGCTACATGGTACTCAATATTGAGCAAAAGAAAAACTAATTAACAAACAATAAAATGTCTGCATGAATACTTAAATTAACAAATACAGGTTATAAATTAAATAAAATCAAGAAAATCATATATTTTGCAATAAAAATAATGTATTTGAAAAACAATATCAATTATTTAACAAATACATTTTTAACAAATAAAATAAACAAAGTAATGCAAATCCTTAAGATGTCTACATTTATTATTAAATTTACATATATATTAAATAAAAAAAAATATTATGCAATAAAAACATGTATACTAAAAAATGAAAGCAAAAGGTAATCCATGCACATAAAGCAAAAGAAAATTCATGCACAAAAGATGTACTAAAAAAAAAAAAGTCCACACGAAAAATATGTATAAAATATAAAAAAAGTAGTGATGTATGTTTTAAGCAAAAACAATTCCTCATCAAATCGAATGCAGTTATAAGACTAAAAACAAATCCATAAGAAATTAAATTGTAAAAATAATATCATTCATGGCAGCAGAAGCTACCAAATAAAAGCATGGAATTGAATTATGTTTCAGTAAAAAAAATTGGTAATTAACAATGAATTTATATAGAAAAAGTATTTTCAATGTCATTCAAGAAAAGAAACAAATCTTGATCAATATTCCTTAGTGAACATTTTAATACAAATAAGTAGTGGGTGTATAAAAAAATGGTGAAGCTTCCCCTGCTAAAATGAATGTAATAGATTAATATCTTGATGTTCAATATTATAATAGCATCCAATGATATAATATGAGAATAGCAAAGCATCAAACATATAAGTGACTGCAATTTTAAAAATGTTTGCTCTGTTCTGGGTGTATAATTAATGACATATAGGTTTTTCAATATTCCCTAAATGAATTGCTTTTATTAAAAACATTTATTGCTGATTACTCTTGTGTTGTTTTATTATACAGACATTTTCTGCATGAGATATCTTTTGCTGTTTTATTTAATAGATATTTTGTGTGTGAATTATCTTTTGCTTTATTTTATTTAATAAACATTTTTTTTTATTGCTAAAAAATATTTCCATCATTTTATTGCACCATAAATTCAATAATAAATGTTGATATTTTCTTAGGAATTTACATGTCTACATATATTTTATTTGTCATTGATATATTTATTAATAATTTCATTAAATAAATTATTTTTATTGTAAAACATATGATTTTCTTGATTTTATTTAATACATTATCAATAAATTTTCCTTTTGATCAATGTTAAATACAGAGTAGTTCAATAAAACATGTAGATTGTATACTATATTAACATTAATTTTGATATTAAAAATTATAAACTGGAAAAACATTCTGTTAACCTCCCCCACCCCATAGTTTTGTCTTAAAAACATATTTTCTGTACATGCAAAAGCATGACACCAAAAATAATAGAACAATCTCAATTTATTTATTTCAAAGTACATCAACAGAACAATTTATTTTGAAATTACTTTTTTAATGATAAAATGCCCCCCCAATCCTATTTTGGCATAAAGACAAGTTTATTTATTGCACTATTACAATAAACCTTTTTTTTTTGTCAGTAATAAAGAAAAAAATTAAACTTTTTGGGCCTATCTAATATTTTAAAGAATTTCAAATAATAAGAATAAAATGTTTCATAAAACAATATCTAGAAGAAGCAATGGCATAGCTATGTTATAGAAATTGGGCCCTAAGACAAGAGCCTCAAGAACTTCCATAATCCTCAACTTCAAAATATTAACTTTATATTAAAATTTGTAATTATTTATCATACAAAACCCTCTTCACATTTGTAAAATCACTAAGTATTTTTCTAACAATATGTAATGACTAAAGCGAAGTATGGACTAAATATATAACTATATATTTTTATTGGTTATTAGTTATCTCCAATTAGATGTTGTTGTTGTTTTTTAAAACTACAGAGTACAACATTTCTGAGAAAAATAATAAAATAATTCCATAAATCACAATAATTGCAAAAACAAGTGATTTAATTTTTTTTACTATTCTTATTTCCATAACTGCAAATTGTAAAATAGTTGCTACTTTGCACTGTAGCAAAATAAATTATTCCTAGTCAGAACAAAGACAAAAATATTAATTATACATTTTTTGTGTTTGTTCTATAACTAAGAATTATATAATGTGCCAGGCATTATCAAATGGCCTTGCACAAAGTCTGTATTAAGCACAACAAATATAAAAATGTGCTAGATTAATAATGGAGGTTCGGTCTGAGCAGTAGAATAACCACACACACAAATTTAAATATTGTACGCGTATAATAAACTCATGTATTTTTTATTTTTGCTTTTCCTTTTTGTATATTTTTTATGATATGTCATTATATGTAATTGCTTTTTTTTTTTTATTTTCCAACGTACTTGTATATTTTTTTTAATTACTTTTCTAAAGATTGTAATTTTATTCCATAAGCAAGTAATGTTAACTGCTTTTGCAAAAATCTGATCAAAAGCAAAAGGTTTGATAATGGTATAATTAAACTGTTATCTCTTTAAAAAAAATTCTTTTGAATTGATTTTGTAAGCAAGTGGTCTGGGTTATTCAAGATGGATGTCAAACTTAAAATGTAGAGTTTAATCGGAAAAATATAAAGGAATGTTTGCAATCTAAGTGATAAGCTAAATTAAAAGGATTGGCTGATTCATTCTTCTCAGAGGGATATCTGAATTGGTTCTTATTAGTGGGATTGATAGTGCTGTGGGATTCATTCTTTCTTTGGCAGCCATTCTGGGCAAGTCATTCTCTTTTGTGGCTCCAGAATTCTCCAAGCAACCAGCTACTTAGAGATTCATTTACGAATAGGACTATTGGTGACATTCTTAAGAACAAATCCATTATACAGTTCTTTTAAGAACTCTTGTCTTTTGTGGATTCGAGTAACCATTGGAGACAGCTTATGAAAATTTATTAATAATCCTAATTATTATTAGATATATAAAAAAAGAAGATATGAAGCAATATACTAGAGATTCCAGCAAAATGACCATGGGGTAGACAACTAGCCGGTGCACCGCCCTTTCTCTGTCCCAAGCTGCCAAGATGTGACCACGCCAATTCCAGCCGCCCACGATGATGACAAATGCCGCCTTGCTAAATGGATGAAATCCTCACCACACAGCCAGTTAACTTGAAGCCCACTCAGAGCCCAGAGGAGAAGAATGAAGATGCAGATATAAGTTTATTTTAAGATATTTATTAATATTGAAATAATTAACTTTGATATTTCCGATTAGATATATTATTTTTTTGTTATTATTATTAATCATTTAAAAAAGAGAGAGTCTTTCGCATATGTATATGAATTTGCGGTTATTACGGGCATAAATGATAAAGCTTTTACTTAAATCCTTTGAGTCAATTTTTCTATTTCAAATTCTAGTATTTTCAACAAAGATTGCAATGAGATTTTTTTTGTTGTTGTTGCTATTCATTTTCCTCTTGTTGTTACTCCTGGAATTTGTCATATATGGATATACATGTATGTATATGCGTACATACACTTATAATATTCAGTAAATACGATATCTCATGCTGAATATCTAAAAATGTATTTAACCATATATCCTTTTTAAGTTATTTTTTTTGTTACTGCTGCACCTTATGATGTGTGCAAGAAGGGATTGATCTATTATAGATTCCCTGTAAGCAAGTACTCTAATAACTTTATATTTAAAGTAATAGTAAGTGTATAACTGTGATGCGTGTATATACATGTACAGGAATTTATCTATAGCAAGAGGGAAATAGATACAGTACCTTATGGTTAGTACGATATAGTATCTGAGCCAATGCAACCTTGTTGACTTGTTGAAAAGTATGAAATTAGTGAAATATCTCATATTGCAAATATACGTATGCATAGTTGTCTTTTTTTTTATTTGCTATCAATAAAAAGGTTTTAAAGTTATCAGTAAAAGCGTATGCCTGTATGACTGAAAACCTCATATCTGTATATCAAATCACACAAAGTAAAATTTATTTCTATTGGGTAAAAGGAGCTCAGACCACTTCCATTACATATAAACATTGTAAATAGCTTTAGGGATTTATTATTTTTCTTATTTAAAATTGCATTTTATCTATTTCAACGCCTCGAATATATATATGGGGGATAATTAATTATTTAGTATTTTATTATTATTATATCATCATTAGTACGAAACGGTGGTGGATATTTGGGATTAAATAAATATTTAATCATATTATTAAACTTGTTTCGTTTTCGTATTATTATTATTTATATTGATCAAAATGTATTCTTTCCTTATCCACCATGTACCGGTAATAATCATTTAACTTACCCATTTGAAGACCCTAGATTGTAGAGTGACTGGGCTAGCCACAAGGGATATTGCTCTACCGGGGTGTTAAATCTTATTCTTATGCTCCGCTGAACATATAGTATTGCACACCCTTCTAGGAGGGAGGAAAAATTCATTTTTTGATTCTTTTCTAGAAGTGGCGCGCAAAAGTCTATTTTGTAAATAGATTTTTCAAAGGTGTGTACTTGCCATTGTTCTAAATGTTCGGGCATTCAAATAAGATATCAACTAAAGGGTGTTTTTAACTGGAAGAGTCTTGTCAATCCACTCTTTATATCAATTTAGCTGGAAGTACCAATATACATGAGTACAGACAATCGGCTAGATTGATATCCATTTCTTTACCTGTTGAATCTTGGTCACTTCATGCTCAGTGCAAGATTAGGGAAAAAATTCCGCAGGGAGTATGGTCTGGTACAATAAGAAAATGATTAATATTTTCATATTTATATTACTCTGCAAAAAAAGTTTTTGAGCCTGGTCTGGGTCCTTATGCCATTGATTCTGAAGTAACACTTAACTGTATTTAATAATAATTATACCACTAAAAAGCAAATAACTAACATATGAAGTTTTATTTTTTATGTAAATTATTACATCAACCAAGTACAATAGAATAATTGATAATAAATTATGCTAGTTCAATTTCTCTAATTTTAACATCACATTCAATTTGACATTTCAACAGATACATATAAAATAGAATAATCCAATTGAGCAGCAAAAATAGTGTTTATTTGCCCATATAAGATTGGTTATGGAACTTAATCCATTAAATAAGACATGCAAGCAATTCCCCACAACAATCTAAAAAAAAGATGTCAATGTGCTATAACTAACGCCTTTTAATATTCATACCCATTTTCTTTTCGTTTGGCATAAAGACAAATTACTTTAAGGAAATATTTTAATAAACCTTTTTTTTTTTGTCAACTAGGAGGAAAAAAAATATTATTTTTTTTATGATTTATTGAAAACTTTAATGGATTCTTTAAAAAAAAAAAAAAATCTAGCAATTTCATTTTCCATTACTTTAATAAGTATCTGACACAGTGAAATTAGTTGCCTAAATTTTCAGTTAATTTATTGTGAGATTCACAAAATATTTTTTAAAAAAGTAATCCATTGACTTTAACAATATAATAGTTATACTGTATGATTTAGTGGTGGACTCTAGAATTGTGATTCAATTTCACACGGTGCTCAAACTTATGAGTTCAAGTAATAAATTAATAATTTTATTAGTCATAAATTAGACTAGAGATTATTCATTATAACTATATGATTTTTTTTAATACTTAATACAATAATAATCTATTGAATCTTAATATACAATAAATAATGATGAAAAAATGAGACATATTTGTGTAGAGAATAATCATCTTTTAACTCACATAATTAAAAATGTCTGTATAAAGATAACGTGTATTGCATGATATAAAAACATATATCACTTTATGACAAAACAGCCTGATTTTGCTAACAAAAAATCAGAATCTAAAACTATAAATGGGTATTATCATGATACAAAAATTTAAATAGGTTGTATATGAAAACATACTTAATGATCTTAATATTAAGTTAAGTTTCCCAATATTATAAAGTATAAAATATTTAAATGCAATCATTCTCATTTCTATTTGTTACCGTTGTAACTCCTTTTAATGCATTCCTCACATTTTTTCTACTTTTAAATACATTCCCAATTCAATTACTTTTTCACTTCATAATAATTTATTCTTTTCAATTATTTAATGCTGCTAATCCTAGCTTTCCAATTTATCTATTCCAATTCTCCTCCAAATCCACATCTTTAAACTATCCAATCTCTTCCAAATTGATCAAAATCTCTGGTGCATTAATTTTGTTGATAAGATGGTAGTACTCGCATTTACTGAGAATAAGCCCAACAATATCTAAGAATTAATATAACTAGGAATAAAGCACTGATTATAGGTGAAGATAATAAAAGCTTAAGAATGATAATTGAATAAGAAGTAATTGATCAGGCCAATGCTTTTAAATGTAGCATTTAGAAATAAAAAGAAAGATATCAGAGTGAGAAATGCAACAAGCAAACAGATTTTTAATAAGTGATCATTTTATAAGTTCTTTATATTACATTTAATTAAATGTCTTGTTAAATATTATTTGAATTAGAGCTTTGTAAAGAACAAAGATATAAATAAGCATGACACCAGATGATATAGTACTATAAAATCCTTATCTACAGAATGCAATATGCATTTAACTCCCACTTGTTATCTCTTTACATTATACAAGTTAATAACCTGAAATTAACAAAAAAAAACAAAAAACAACCTAAGGTTTTGATCTTAAATTAATAGATGTATATATGCATTATTTCTAGCTTTGAATCCTAGTCTTTATGGATAATGGCAAAAGAAAATATTATAGCACTATATTATTGATCATTCAAGCTTGTAGCAATGGCTCTAGATTAGACTGAAGTGATAGTGGACGTAATTACACATAAGAATGCTTACTACCTTTTTTTAATGTTCTCGTATGTGATTATCCTATTATGATGATTATAGGCAACATTTATTATTTGTGCAAGATTGGATAAGTTATATTTAAAAACATTAATATCCTCATTATACTATATAAAAATATCATATATAATAACCCAGCAAAGATACATCCACTTTTTCTTTTAAAAAATATATGTTCTACAATAATATCAACAAATTAAAAATCCTTCTCCTTTTTCTTTTCAAAAACTTTATTTTTTTTTATATCTCAATACTGAACATATATATACATTTATATCATACAAAACTCCAACGTTTCAACTGTTTTTATCTCATACAGTCATTTTCAAGGATCTGCAAAACAATATAAAATACATATTTATAAATAAACTTTAATTACATAAAAACTTCCTCTTACATTAACACAAACAGTAACAAACATATTAAACATATATATATGATTTTAGGACAGATTTGTAATTAAATAATGTAAAACAAAGAGTAATAAAATATAGCAGTGGGAGAGAGATGTAAGTAAAATATATTTATATATGTTTAATATGTTTGTTACTGTTTGTGTTAATGTAAGAGGAAGTTTTTATGTAATTAAAGTTTATTTATAAATATGTATTTTATATTGTCTTGCAGATCCTTGAAAATGACTGTATGAGATAAAAACAGTTGAAACGTTGGAGTTTTGTATGATATAAATGTATATATATGTTCAGTATTGAGATATAAAAAAAAATAAAGTTTTTGAAAAGAAAAAGGAGAAGGATTTTTAATTTGTTGATATTATATAAAAATATTGTTTTCTGATTTTATAGTCCATAAAGAAAATGAATTAATTTGATAAAGGTCCAGTTTTCAAATAACATATCTATATTCACTCTCTAGAAATGGATGGGTGTAGTCAGTATTATAAAATTCTATGGAAGAGTGACAGATTCTGGAGCTCAGTTTTGTTATTTTCAGTATTAGAGTTTCTTATAAATTCAGAGCAATAAACCATTAAATTATTTTTTTTAATATAATTTGCTTGATATGTAAATAATATTTTGATCAATAATTTACCTTATTTAAATATCCAATGGAAAAAAATACATTAATCTATAATTGCATTTTGATGATAAGATGACACACACTAAGATCATTTAGTTTAACAATTAAGTTGCAATAACTAAAGCATTAAAAAAAAAGTTACACTTGTTATTTGATTTTTAACATGAACAAAAGATATAGTTATAAGAATGGAAGTACAACTAGTACCATCCAAGTTAACCATCTTAAATAATTAAATGAGAGACTAGTTGTGTTGATGCCTGCATACTCAACGGGCATGTACCATGTAAATAAAATACAAGACTAAAGCATAAAAATATTTCATCAAACTATTCATAGTATAAATAATTTAATAACTTCACTCTAATCATAACTTTCTGCATATTCAAAGGGCATGTACTATGTAAATAAAAAAACAAACTAAATTATACAAATATTTCATTAAAATATTCATAGTATAAGTAATTGGATAATTTCATTACAATCATAATCTAAAGTTGAGTAGAAAAGGCTAATAACCTGATCCCAATTGAGTTAAATCTTATGGCACAGAAATTCCATAAGTTCATCTTTTAGCTTTATATTTAGTATACATATAGCTACCACTATAGCACACTATCTTTAGTGATCCATTTTAAAGGTGAAATCAAAAAAATTCTAAAACTAAATAATTACAATTTTCTTACTTCAGTTTTAGTTTTTATCAATGCTTTTCTCATCTCACCTTCACTGTATTGCAAGCATCTATCAGCATAAAAACTCAGACTACCTTTTCACTTGTATTCCATGAATAACCTTTGGATATTCAGGTAAGACAGAAGTATTAATTACTTGAATCAGCTTGATACCTTTCATAATATTCTTTCGCATAATGTGAGATTTAGTTCCTACCACTTTGAATACTTTCTAGAAGGGTGAATAATATTTTCTGAAACCCAACAAGTTTTTGTTTTATTTCTCATTTCACAGATTATTTATATAACCTTCATCATCTCTCTAAGTTTACAACCAATCCAATTCCTTTTTTACTAATTTCAACTTTTTACTTTATTGGAATATTTTTTTTTTTTCATTCCTTCTTATTTCCACAAATTAAAAGCTTCTAAGTTTTATTTTATTGTCCACAACCCTGTTTTATTCAATGCAATATTTCAAAGGAAGTAATGTGGTTTCTTTTACCAAAATCCATTGACATGTAAAATAAAATGATCCATCAAATCTATCAGTTTGTTCATTTTGCAGAGGCAAGTTGTGCTATATTTTTACATAATTATTTAAAAGATGCAATTAAATATACCAAAAACACATTTATTAAGAAGTACTATAAAAAAAACAAAAACTTTACATATGTTTCTAGATATAACAATTTGATATCGTCTCATGATTTTAATTACTGATATTTAAAAAATGTATAGTAACTAATACTTTATTAAATATAAATGAAATATTGATGATGTATAATGCTGCTGAAGATAAAATTACCATACATTATGGATTTGTAAATACAATACTGATTTGTATACTTACATTATTGATACATACAAATTCTAATAAACACATAATAGAAAAGTAAAGAATAAAGAAATTATTTCTTTACTCACCTCTGAAAAAATAAAGCAGAAGTAAAAACAAAAAAATAGTTTGAAAAAAAAAAAGGAAGAGAAGACATTCATAAATGTTTATTTCCTTCATTCTTAAATTTCAATTGTTTAAATACTTTATTGAAAATCTGAACAAAATTTCATAATAGATTTTGTAATGGAATTTGATAGAAAATTAAATAATAGAAAAACTAGAATAATATTTGAAACAAAAAGCAGCAAATAAAAATAATTGATAAACAATTAAGTTAATGTCAAGGAAAGTTTCTTCCCTGCTTATAGGAATAAAAAAAAGCTTAAGAGGCTTAAATTAATATCAAGAAACAAGTTGATATCATGGAAATATAGTGAAAAATTTTATTATCATTTATCTTGTTTCTCACTAGTCTTAAGCAGTTTAAGTATTAGCTGCTATTTAATTCTTCCTACCAAACTTGGAAAACCAGATTTAAATAACAGTAAATGTTTGAAAAGATTTCAGTGCTAAATGCTGACTGAGAGAAAAGTAATTATTGCTACAGAATCATTGGAGATATAGATTGAATAAACAATGAAAATAATCATAAGTATAATTATAGTATATTTACACAATAATACTGAAGTTTATTATGATTGTTAAAACTAACGAGGATGCAGTATTAAGCCAACATTTGTGAGTTATTATGAAAAAAGATCCTGCATGACCACATAGAAGCTTTATAAATCTCCCAAAAGAATATCTTCCTAAATTAAGCTATTTGTCTGAAGTAAATTTGCCTGTTTAAAGATGGAAATTAACCCAAAATTGTTAATTTTAAGCTAATGACAAAAATATAAGATTTTTTATTAAAATATTTTAAGGACATACATTAATAATAACAATCAGTCAATAATACATTTGTAGTTTGCAATTAACAAAAGTGAATAATAATATGCAAAGTGTAAATTAGTCCAAAGATGTTAAAACTTAAATAAGTAATTCATATTAAGTAAATTTAAAAATGAAGGAATGCACCTGAAAACATAGAGTTGACAGTTTATATATGTTAATTTGTAATCATTTACAAATATTCACAATTGTACTATATTATTCTTATTTGATTTAATTTTTTAAATTATTTAAGTTTATGACTTTTTTTTTTTTGGGGGGGGGGGTGTCTTCAAATGAACTATTCTTACTTTTACATGCATATGTGTTCATGGTTACACTATTGTTAGTGTCCTAGTTTCATGCTGCCTTCTGAGCTGTTTAAATATGATGTTAGATATGAAAAATTAAGAAGCATCAAATTCATTAAAGAATGAATGAATCTAAAATCAGATTAAGGAGACTTCATAGCATAATGATTATTATTATCTTTTAAAATAAAAGTTGGATCCATTGAGAGTTAAGAATAATATATTGATACAATCGCTTAATAAATTAGTGTCATTGTTGATTATCAAATAATAATGATGAGTGGAGCAGTGTCAATACATATTTCAAAACTATTTATATATATAGTTTAGACCATTACGTAATTAGCAGTTCAACTGTGGAGCTGGATAAATATTATACATATCCTTTAATCTATCATTACAGCATATTTATTATTTTCAAACATTAACCTATAATCATAAAAATAATTAGAGTTGCAACAGTTAAAACTGAAAGTGCCTTATGAAAAAAAAAATTCAGATAATGGAAGACCATCTTAAATCAGTTTTTATTATAGCAATATTTAACCAAAAAAAAAATATTCTTAAGGTATATCATTTTATGTATAAATAGAATATACACTTAAGTTTTCTGCCCAAAGGCAAGTTAAAACAACTAAGCAAAAGGGTACTAAAACCAAGTGATGACAGTCTGCAACTTCTTGCCATTCCTTACATTTTAATTTTAAAGCTACATTGTTGTAGTTCATATTATTATTAAGCATGACATGTTAAAATTGTCTTTCATATACTGCATAATTAAAAAAGATTAGCATAATCACAAGTTTCACATCTTATTACAATTTGATTTATAAATGTCAAATTTTGATTTTCCTAGACATTTCTGAAGTTTTATCAATAAATCTGCATTATAAATGGAATATAATAGTCTCTGTCCTTTGTAGATATGATCAAGTATAAACCAGGAAGTATATACTTAAAGACTTCAAATTTATTGATATAGATGGCAGAATGAAAGAACTTAATACAGCCATTAGAGTTGCTTTAGAATATTTTATTAACAGATTAGATTGTCTTAAAAAAATCCATATTTAAAATAAATAAATCCTTTTCTTAATAACACTTCCACATTTCCTTCTTTTTCCTCTTTTCACAATTTATTGATGGTAAGAACATAACCAAATCTTTCCCTCAATCTAAATATCATATATATATTCACCTAATTTTTATTTTCATGATATAATTTACATATGTGGTTTTCCTTCAAATCCAAATCATTTTTGTTTCCTCTTCTTAATTAACTATTTAAGTTTTCTATCCATAGAAAGACAATACTAAAAACAAAAGATTCAATTAATTTCTATTTTAATTCCAAATTAATGATCTATAAATAAGTACAGTTTTGTATTTTTTTTAAAAAAAAAAACATTAATAATAATCAAATAGTTTATTGCTTGGGAATTAAGAAGCTTAAGCATTGCAAATGACATATTTTGAGCTCTGGTGTCTGCCACTCTATTTCTGTACTAAATTATGCAGGGCAGTTTAGTCATTAATAAGATAATAGTAAAGCATCTATAGAAGTCACAACATTTTATCCATCGTAATCTGTTTTGTTTTATGATCACAGCAATAATAATCATATGAATATATCAGATCGATTGATTTAGTTCTTCTTCCAGCTGAGAATAATTAGATACTTATAACCAATAATTTGATGATTAATTGGATTTACTATGAGCTGACAGACTTAAAAAACAAGATCTGCTTGCTTGGAAATTTTCAGCTAACTAAAAAAAAATGTCAAAAGTTCTACCGGATTTAGTGCATTAATCATTATACATGATTTTAGTAAAAAGCCAGTTTAATTTTTACAATTGTCTTCTTTTTTTTAAATATCCTTATCATTATTTAAACAATTTCCTAGCAGAGAATGAAAACAGGAAATAAATCTTTCTTAACAAAATTTAGAAGAAAAAAATAAGAAAAATATATATAATTAATGTATGTGTGAAGTATATGTAAATAGGTTCAAATAAATAAATAAAAAGATTGTACATTTATATAATTACAAAAATAACTATTACCTTTAGCTTTTTAAATTTAGATTTTGGATAATTTATTTTTTACAAATTTCATTAATAAATAAGCAAATATTTTATCTAGCGCCGTGCTTGCAATTATATTTCATTCCAATATCAGCCTTTCAAGCTAATTGAGCACGAGCCTTTTGAGAGTGTTAAACAAATGAATACTCTCCTCTTCAATCCAAGATATAGTAATTTAAAGTAAGTATCTACTCACGCTCTCTTCAACAGTTCTTCAGATTTGCTCATATAAAAGAATTTGAGTCGTAGGAATAAGAGGGATTCTTTTTATTCCTGCATAAATACTATATCTTGGATTGAAGAGGAGAGTATTCATTTATTTAACACTCTCAAAAGGCGCATGCTCAATTAGCTTGCAAGGCTGATATTGGAATGAAATTTCATTAATCTATTTTTCTATATATTTTCTAGTTTAATCTCATTATTTATAAATATTTAGTTGGCAAATCTAAATAAAAATGATAAATGAACATACATATTTTTGCATCTCCTCTCCTCAATAATCTTTACCAATTCAAATAAAATGTCATTAAATATTTAAGTTTTCCCCATTTATGGATGACAAAGAGTATAATAATCTCTTTATGTTTGAACCAACTTACCTGAGGATTCTCATTCAATTAGCATTAATGAAGACTTACTAATTATTCTTATACTAATCATATATTTCCCACCATCATTTTAATAAATCTCGATTTATGAGCAACTGTGTTAAATATGAACCCTGGATACATTGCTTTTGTTAAGAAAGTGCTTAAACTTTAATAAGCGTAATCGTTATATGTTTTTATCTTATTTACTTTGTTTTTAGTCTGACTAAAATATTATAACTCAATTTTCACCCATTTTCCAATCTAGTTGAAACTTTACATTCATAGGTATTCCTGATAACAGTACATTTATTTAGTTTAAAATTTTACCAAATAATAATAATAAACTCAAATTTATAATTTTATAAGGGATTCCCTTTAAATGTATGCAATTTCATTTAGTTTTTTTAATTATTTAAATTATATATATATATATATAACTAAGGATGGTGGTGGGGGCCAATTAAAGTAACATTTTTATTCACATAAATACACTAAAAAGTAAAAAATAAAATTTCTTCAGCTTTACAATATTCTTGACATTATACGACCCAAAAAAAAGTGTAGTGATAAGCAATGAATTTAATGCCATAAAAGAGATAACATTTCTACATCAAATCAATCTTTAAAAGACAATGACTTTCAAAACAATTGAACACTAACTCAATGAATTATAGTCTATGATTCTGATACCTTGTCAGAAGTGTGATCTAGCATCAATTAAATTAAATACCAAATGGGCACAATTAGGGTAGAAGAGGGATAGGTCAATAATTTAAAAATGTGCAATAATAATCATTCTGTAATTTTACACTCTTACCATTAAGAAAATTAATAACTTGGACAATTAAATGTATGATAAAAAAATATATATTATTCTCAAAAATGAAAACTGTGGGTAACACAGATAAACATTTTAAACGAAAAATATTTACATAATGTCCATTCGGCATAATATTTAAGTGTGTTATTTAGAAATATACAAGTAATAGAAAGTTCTTGTATAATATTATCTTTCATATTGTAACGGGATGGGGGAATCAGGAAGTGAATGTTTGGTTGAACCTGGGGTGATGGAAAAATCATCATCAACCCCAAGTCAATTTATAATCAAATATCAGTCATTTACAAATATAAGTAATATATTTATTTAAGAGGAGCATGAAATCAAAATATCTGTGAGCATTGAGCGATCAGCCAGCCGCTAAAAGCATAATTAACCACATATCAACCAGCATTATCAATAAGTCAAAATAAGTATGAGTACTACTCAAAATATCATTCATCATCATGAATGATCCACAATATAATAAATCAGTATAAAAAATCAACAGTCCATCTTGTGGCTGGATTTGAACAATAAAAAATATAAATCAACAGTCAATCTTGTGACTGGATTGGAAATGGGTCTTCTGTAGACCAGGCTAACTACTGAGCCTTTGCCAGCTTGTGCACTTATTTAAACATAACATGGATGCACCAGCTTAATGCTCATTCATCGGAATACATACTCAGAAAAATCTAAACAATAATGCTGGGATACAAAAACAGGCTGATCATCATCAATCCTCTGGCCACTTAAGTACCATTATTGTACTGGCCAACTATAAACTTAAATTTTTAATAAGATTAAAATAAAATATAGTGCATGGGCTTTAAAGAGTATTCTCTTTTGCGCCAACCAGGATGATGATTGATCATCTCTGGTTGCCCCAAAAGCACTAAATACACATCCCCAATTTATATATTCATCCCGTGCTTGAATCTAGCTCAGAGAACACAAGCTCTATTACTGTATGTGACCAAGAGATGATGGAATACAATTTTAACAATTAAATATAACAAGTTTATTATTAACAAAAAAAATGATATTTAAGGTCTGATTTTGAATAATATACAATAATAAAAGTCATTATACTGTAATTTACAATATTGCTACAAAATTTAAGTTATCACATTAATTGACAATATTTACCATTCAAAATTCAATTTGTTACAATGATTTACATATATGTGCACACAGACGTGTGATTTATAATATACAACTAATATTCAATAGTAACAAAAAATGATGAAAATTTGCATATATGTATTTGACAAGCATTGACATATATGCACACACACAAATATGCAGTGCAATTGACATATTACAATCACCATATAAAAAAAAAATACTATAAATGTCTAAAAATTTACATATGTGTGTGTGCGTGTATTCGCACATTGATAAAAAGTTACATATTTTAATTTGTTACAATAATAAAGTTATATTTTCCTAATTGATTCCGTTTGGAAAACACATAAATTTCATACATATACCTGTTTATAAACAAAATATAGATATAATTTAAAATTATATATCAATTTATAAGTTCTTTTTTTTTTCCTTAAAAAAAGTATAGTCAATTTTTGACAGGTATTTGTGATTAATTATCAACGTTTTTAAATTAAATTATAGAATCATCGATTCTTTACTTTTATTTTAATATAATTTTTTTTTAAAAATAATGTCCGCGAGGATTATTGTTCAAAAATGTCTCTTTTGTCTTTAAAACCAGTTGGTCACTAAATTATTCTCAATTCTTAATTATAATTCAAGCAAAACCACTTTATATTCTTTTAAAATACATAGGTTTTTAACATACTTAAAAATAAAATTGCTCTATACATGTCTATTTTTATATAAATTATTTTAAAATAACTCACCAGCTATATATACGTTTATGGGTGCTTCTCTGGATATAGTTGAAATAGCATAAATATAATTAATTCTTCATCCACAGATGGTTTCTCGTGGGCAAGCTGGTTCTTTTGATCCATCATAAAAATATAATCCAAGTTTGTTGTCACTATCAGGTAAAAGTACATAATTAATGTAAAATCTTGGTCTGTAGTTGGTCTCTTTCTGTCTAGGATTGTTCCAGGAAAGCAGCAGTCTTGGTTTGATAGATTTCAGGCAAGCAACCATCCTCTGCACGTTTAAGGCTATGAATTTCAGCACAAAGAAGTGGGTCATTTTCTTCATGTGAATTCAAACTCCTGCGAAAAAAATATTAGCAGCTCCTGAATCTAATGTCCTGCCTTCAGCTATATCAGTTCATGGTAGCTATTCTGCCAGTTCTATGGTCAGTTAAAACCAACTGCTGCAAACTTCAAGAAGCTGCAACAAAATATTATAACCAACTTTTCAGCTGACCCTTTTTACAAAAAACTATTATCCAGACATGAGCTAATCTTGTTATCCGCCCCTTTATAAAATCATCTGTGGTGATAACACCTCCATCGAAAACAGAGTTTTTATTTTTATCTCTCTAATCCCTTTGAAAACATATACATGTTTTTACTTAGGGGATTTCTAATAGATAGAGATTTTGTTTAATTAATTAAAATTTCAAATATACAATACTTGTTTTTAAATTTCAAAATCAGAATAATAATAATAATACAATATTTATATTTATTCAGACTTTTTAAAAGTTTAATTTATAAAACAATATTTTAAATCAGAGTTATTTATTATTTATTTATTTTATTTATTTTAATGAATGTAGAAAATATCTACTATAATTTTTGTCTGTGTTTATTTCTAGTTTCCCTTTCAACTTTATATATATTTATGCACACACACTATATCAGTGTGTGCTATGTAATCCAACTGGTTACAATATATATATATCACTATAGAATTTTATTCACCAATGAAAACTAGCTCTGTTAATCATTAGGCTAGATCAGCCATACACTCAATCTTTTTTTTGTTGGGTCACATGTTTTTTACATTACATGGGTGGCAGCATAGTACTCCATACCTCATAATATGATAAAGTAAAAAAATTAGTATGATTTTTAATGTTGAGACAAACTTCTGATTTCATACTACTTTTAATATGTTTGTCACATTTCACTTTAGATAAGGGTGATTCACAAAGATAGATTGATGTGAATAATGTGAGCAGCATTTGAGCACACTTTTGTATAGTCTTATATGTTACAAGTACAAATTTCCAAAATTCGGCATAATTCTTTTGCTCTCTCTTTTTTTTAAAAATAATCTTCAGCTTTGTGCTATTTTTGAGCTTGATTAATTTGGCAAAAAGGTTTGCATAGTCATATCCCAAAGCAGCAAATTTTAATATAAAATGCTATTTCAAAGCACCACAATTCTTAATATTTCTTAAATTCTGAAATCTGCTTTTAAATCCCTTGTATAAGGCAACTAAATTATTTTAAATGATTGTATAGTTTTTTGAAGAAATGTCAATACCATCTCATTTAATTTTCACTTATGGTACATATGTGTTCAAAATACCTACATATATATTATAACTCTAGTAGCAGCAGTGTAAATGAAGCATAAGAAGATTTCAAGAAAAATGTGTATGTACTTATGCATATCTATATATAATAGAGATGAAAAAAATACACAATTAATAAATAAAATGGTATTTTGAGATTTTTTTTTTAGTTTAATTAGTTCCAAATCATGTTGAAATAAAATCTTATTGATTTTGAAAGAAAAGAGTATGGTGATTTCAAATATAAAAAAAAGAATTATGAAATAACATTTTTTTTATTATGAATACAATAAGAAATGTATTATTTTCTTCTTGTAATACATAAACAAAAGAAAGCAAATCATTATTTCTTTCTTTTGATAAAGAATATTTTTCTCTGCATCCTAAATGAGTTGTCATTAGGATAGGTACTATAGATAACAAGGAAAATAAGCTACATTATGGTGCATGTGGTAGATAATGGGGCAGACAGAAAAAACAGTTAAGCCATTCAAAAGTCAGCTTCATTTCAATGAGGATTAATGAAAGTTTATACGCAAAGTATACAGCAAAATAGTGAAAGTGCACCAGATAAAAAAAAATTTGCCTTGCTGCTAATTGGAATTGGAAGCTTACCAAAAGAAGCTATAAACATGCTTTAATATATTAGGAAATCTTTTAACATGAGAGGTTAAATAAAAACAAGTAGCATATTGACTGAAAACCCTAAGTATACTGCCCAGTCCAGTAAATGAAGCCTATGAAAAATTATTAGTATCAACTCTTATAGTCTGCCAAAAAAAGAAAAAGACTGGACTACACAGCTAAATTGCTGAAAACTTACATGTATTTGATACGTAATACACTAATACAAAACTAATATACTTGTCTAAGATGTGAAGAGAAGAAAAATAAATTTCTGAAAAAAAATTATGAAAGAATCAAGATAATTAAGGAGAAGAAGACACATATAAAACCTAGGAGAGAGAAGGTTAAAGATGGTGAATGATAAGATAGTCAGCTATAAAGAAAAAAAAATTATGAAAGGACCAAGGTAATTACAGAGAAGAAAACACATCTAAAACCTAGAAGAGAGAACCCTAAAAATGATAAAATATTCAGATATAAAAAAATAAAAAAAGTTATTTCTTTTTCTAATATTAAAAGTTATTAAATTTCCAAAGATTAAAATAAATTCAATATTATATAAGAGTATACTGTATTTTAAACAATGAGCATTGCCAATTGCTCAACAAGCTTTGTGATAAATACTTAGCCAGAGAAAGCATTTAAAATATCTCTGTCAGGAACTCTCCCCAAACCTCTGACCATGGTTTTGTGCTTTGGCACTCCTCAAAAAGGCGCTAGAGTAGCTTCAGACCCTAGAACTATCCTAGCATTTCTCAGAGGAGTGCCAAAACATGAAACCATGGTCAGAGGTTGGGGGGGGGGGGTTCCTGACAGATATTTTAAATGCTTTCTCTGGCTAAGCATTTATCACAAAGCTTGTTGAGCAATTGGCAATGCTCATTGTTTATATCTTAAAAGCTTAAGAGAATTGGGTCATGTGATCTATGACTCTTATTTTATACTGTATTTTATCTATGAATTATGATCATAAACTTAAATTGAAAGTTTCACTTCCTACATACATAGGAGTGAAGTCATTAAAAATAAAGACTCAAAGAGATGAACTGTTTGTTGAATACAAATATCTTAATGATTTTTATATTTATACATAAAGTTGCTAAATAGGATGAAGATAAATATCTGAATTTGTTTACTGGAAATGGATTGACTTTTATATACACATACATGAAATTACTGAATGGGAAAACTAAGTATATAAATTTGTTGGTTGGAATTGATTGATTATTCTATGATTGATTATAAAATTACTAAACAATGAGACTAAAATATATAAATTCTTTATTATAATCATCTTAATAATTTTATGCAAGATGAAAAATTTACAGTTGAAATTTACATAATTTGGATACAATTGAATTATTTACACTTTGTTTTGTTAATAAATGGTTATTTTATTATTTATAAATTGTTTTGTTCATGCTGTTTTATATATGATTAAATGTTATAACTTCAATACATACATATGGTAGTTCATAAAAAATATCCACAGCTCTGAGAATATGCAAATCACTGAGTAATGTGCTGGGGTATTACGGTAGAAATTAGTAAATGATGTTTACTTTTATCTTAAATAATTCCAAATAAACACTATCTATGGAAGTTCGGAGCCTGGAGTTTCTGCAAACAGAAATCAAAAACAAACAAAATACTTTGGATTGATCATATTAATAAAACCTATCATCATCACCTTCATTGTCTAATTTAGTTATACTGATTTAAACAAAAAGTTCTAAGGTTTATAAATCTATGTAGTGAGATATTTCTACATTGATCATTATAGATATATGCTTGGGGAACCTTGAATATTTTATATTTATTATATATATATATATATTATTGGTTAGGGTTCAAATCCAAATTACTGAGATATTACCACTACATATGATTGGTTAAAGCATTAGTTATTATTTTACCAGTACAATATATATTATAAAAAGTAAAGTTAATAATAGTAGAAATATATTTTATGTTTAATAAAATATATATTAATTGTACAAAAATAGTCAATACTAGATAGAGAAATTTTATGTTGGATAAAATTTAATTAATTAGTATTCAGTACTAATCATTTATAAAATTAATTAATATATTTTATCTAATATAAAATTTCTATTTAACATTAACATATGTTTATGTAATTATTATATTTTATTAAATATAAAATATATTTCTACTATTATTATTAACTTTATTCTTTCTAATATAAATTGTAACTTTTCACTTTAGTAATTCTTAAAATATACATTAAATTTAACATAATGATAAAAAATTTAAATTTATAAGTAAATAATAATATAAGTATTAATTTCAACTTGCATAGTTTAATAAAAACTTAATTTACATATAATATTAGTATAAGATTCTGTTAATTTAACTCACATATTTTATAATAGTCATTTATGCTTTAAATGTCATATTTATTTTAGTTATGATTTTATTCAATAGTAATAAGTATACCACAAATTATATTTATTAAAATTTATACTAGTTACTAAACATTACAGTAATTATAATAGTAAAACCTGTTTAATTTTATTACAGTGAATCTTTAAAGTGTGTATGTTTGAATTTATGTGTAGAATTCTATTTAAAATGAATAAACTGATTTCACATCATGGTTGGAAATTATATTTTCTATTTCTTCGGGAGGATTAAATCATTAATTTCTAATTTTTAAGTAGTGATAATTTTATTTTTCTGTATAATTATTAATTATGTATTTTAAACTTGAATAAATATTTTTAAAAGATTATAAAAGATTATAATTAATTAATTTAAGAATAGTTACATTTATTAATTAATTGTTAAGATATTTTATTATACTTTATTATTAGTAGAAGTTCTAGACAAAGTTAATTTAGTCAAAAACTTTTCAGTTAATTAAACTTAGATGATAAATGAAATCTATTTAATTAGAAATATGATGTCACACTGTCTACAATATAAAAAGGATTAGCAGATGAAATTAGAGGGAGATTTGAAGAAACACGTAGAAGCTAGTCAATCTGTTACTTTTAGTTCTATAAAAATATGAAATTTTACTATTTATTATTTTAAAATTAGTTAAAATTCAACTTTAACAAGCTGGATAAGTATGCACAATACATTTAAAAGGATTATGAATTTGCCATAGAATAAACAAACAAATTCTTTCCCAGAAAAATTAATCCTACTTACCATCAAGTTATAATTAATCCATAGTTTATTACTTAAAGTGTGAAGAAAAAACATTATTATCAACAGAAGAAAAGAATTGTGTATTCAGCAAACTAGACTAATTCTTCAAAGTATTCATATAAGGATGTTTTATTATTTCTTCATTTTTAATAATTTTAAAAAGTAATTTATAAATGAACGTCAATTTATTGAAGAAAAAAAAAACAGTAATTATAAACATTTCAAAATGCTTTATAGAACTTTGATTTGTCCATCTAATAATAATAAAAAACTGATTTTGGAAAATAATTATATTAAATAAGAATTAGTTGCATATTAAATAGAAATTAAGACAAAATATTTTAATGAACAATCTGTACTTTTGCTACTTATAAATAAATTAGCAAAAGTAATGAACATTTTTATAATGAAAAGATAGAAAGTGAAATAGAACTATTGCTTACCTTTTGAAAAACATTTTAAGATGAGCTAAAATATTATTAGAACCTTTTAAGAAAAGAAAGAATAACTCACTTTGATAAATTAATATCAATGTGGGGAGTATAAACTAAGATAGATTAAAAAAAGAACAAATATATTATAAAAGAATATGACTTATAAGGATATATAATAAAAGATGAAAAAATAAAGGGCTGAAATTTAAGAATTATTACAAGAGAAGCCAGTTGTTTTATATGTGCCTATAATGGATAACCAAGATTATAAAATAATATTAAATATTTAAAGAAGTATCTTAATATCATTATATTTTAAAGCTATGAAGTGCACTGAATTCAAACAAAGTGCTAAGAAGTTTAGCAGCATTTATTATTTGTGTATATTTTTTTGCTCTCTTTAAAATGTTGCATTTTTTTTAACAATGATTTTGAAAGTTGGTGAAGAAAGTGAAAAATAGTAACAGAAGAAGAAATTGAAACTCCTGATCATCATCATGGTGATATCTATTCAGAGTTTGGAAAAAAAAAATTCAATCTAAAATTATTATTTTTTATATGTTTAGCATATTCATTTCTTAATATGATAATAAGGATAATGATTAGGTAATATGTGTGTTTATTGATATTTTAAATATAAGTATTATTTAAAATATAATTTCTTTACATTTTATATAAATTGTCTCACTGATATATAATAAGCTGAGGAATACTAATTGATAATTTTATTAATTTATATATGTTAATATGCAAAAAAGTAAACATATATTAGTAAAGAAGGTGGTGTATGTTACATTGTTATTTTATTAGGATATAATCCAATTTTATATAATAAATAATTATGGATCAAGAAAAATTATATTTCTAGGATAAAATATCATAGTATAAGAGATGTGTAATATTATAAATGATGAATGTGATAGAATGTATGTAATATTTCATTATATTTATAATTGATCTCAAATATTATGCATCGAGAATATAATATGATGTTTGTCATATTGATGGATGATATTTGTTTTGACAAATGATCTTTTATAGATAAAGTTTTATAAAAATTATGAAGATATAGTGTTATATACTTAGATTGAAAATATAATCTATACTTGATACTCTAAGTTAATGAATGAATATTGGATAAGTTAAAAAGCCAGGATAGTTGAGTATAAATCATGAAAAACTAATATTGAATGTAAATGGGTTAGATCTAAAGGATGCCCATATATTATTAGGAAAGTATTGAGGATATTTTGGACAGATAACCATCCCATTCTGTAAGTCCTTAAGAGAAAAGCCAGGATTCGAGAGGTAGTATCATTGAAAGAATAATGATTATCCTAGGTTATGACTGTTGAAGAATAATGGTTAGTTACCTCAATTCATACAATACACTATTTAAATTAGTTTCTTATTCAAAGCGATATCTTAGATAGTGAATTATATTTTAAGCATTGTATGTTAGTAATATGGATAGTAATCTATAGCTTTTCTTCCTATAGTAAGTAAAGATAGCTCAAGAAATGATAAATGAGCATATGCAAAACAAATAAACGTATCTCATAAAAAAAAAAAAGTCATATATTATTACAAATTATTGTATAAGATCATTAAAATGAAGGTTGTAAAAGAAATGTATATGATAAGTATGATGGATGAAGATAAAATACTAAAGATAAAAATATTCTTGATTCCAATATTTATTTATGATATTTATATTGTATAGACAATATGAATATTAAAGGGTAATTTGGTAATGAGATATCAATACAGTAATTATAAATTTGCATTGCATTTTTAATAAGAGGAGGGGGTAATAAATAACCTACCATCTAGGTATTATTGACAAAATATATAATTTATAAAATTGTTGAAAAAAGTATGAGAATTGAAACTTTTCAATATAAATATGGTATGTTAGTAATATTGAAATAATTGTTCTAAACTCAGTAAATAATTCATATATGAGGAAATTAAAGAAAGGATTATTGTATTTTTTATTTATTTTATGTATAAACTTAAATATATTATAGTCACAATGTTATTTGTAAAATAGTTTAATTTTAATGTAAATAGAAAATGTTCTAATTATTAAACTATTGTAAATAAATGTATGTTTTGATTTAAACTAGATGATTAGTGCTATCTCCTTTATTGAATCATAAATGAGATAACATCATATTTAATTATATAGCACATTAAAATTTTCATATAAATTTTATTTATTCAATGTTTTGTTAAAATATTTCAAATAAAGAATTTGAATAAGATGCCATTAAATATACATTAGTAATAATCAAAAAAGCAAGTCATATATAACGTGACATTACTTTTATAAACTTGTATTTACAAAAATGCAATACAGAGTTGTACCAATAACTCAAACAAGCTCTTAATTAATAAGTGCGGTATGAGAAAATATTCAAAATCTCTATCCAAAACACTCTCCACCAACTGGTTTTGTGCTTATGGCTCACGTTAGTGGACAGCTAGAATATTCGGACACTAGATCTAAAATATCAACTCAAAATCCAGCACTTATTTCAAACATATATTTAAGTAGAAACTCTGAAATTTTCAGACATCAAAATGTCTTTAAATCCAGCTATCTAACTTAAATAGCTGTATGGGACTGAACTAAATTAAGATCTACCATATTTTAATAGCCTCAGCATAGCCAAAGCCTTAAAGGTAAAATTATAATAATTAAAAAAACAAGCCATATATAACATGACATTACTTTTATAAGCTTGTATTTACAAAAATGCAATACAGAGAGCATACCAATAGCTCAAACAACATTACATTAGTAATAAAGAAACTTTGTTAATTCTTAAATATTATCAGTTTGTAAAAAAAGTAAAACTAAATAAATCAAATATCTGGCTCCTTTGATTTATAATTTAATAATAATAATGTCAAATTTATTTGGTATTCTATTTAGAATTTATGAATATTAAAAGATATCTGAAATTTAATTATAAAGTATCATTTTATGTTCAGAGCATTAAGGAAATTTATTCTATTTATAGAGTCATATATATTTTTCAAAAATTATTTTGGTTATAAAATTCTAAGATCATAAAAGTTTTTGAAAATGATTAAATAACAATTATTGTAGTATTTAAACTAGATAAAGCTTAATAAGACAATTATAATGTTTGTTTGAAAAATAAATGGAATGGGTTATTGCTAAAATAATTAGTATTTCCAAATATGTTAATTTATAAAAAAATTGGTATTTTATTATCCTTTAGCTGTGCACATTGCTTGATGGCGTTGTTTATGTGTAAAATCACATAAAATTGCCATTTAAGTGGCCGCAGACATGTGTTACATCTAATACATCCTGTATGTTATATTAGACATTGCAGGCCGCCTTGTCACTTGGAATGTTGGAGGGGCTGCAAGACTGTCAATCTGCAGGCTTTGAACACCTGATTGTTAATCACCACTACAACTTTGTGGACCTGACAACAGGCATTCACACGCAAAACGGGCGTTTTTGGGCCTGTTGAATTGGCGAAACCTCAAACAATGCGGAACTCCCAGGAAATTGCCGGACAACTATCTGGCAGAATTTATTTGGCATCATCTGTACAAGAATGAAGACATTATTCTGGCCATCCTCTCAGAGATGTCTGTGAGACACAATCCACAGTAGCTTCTTTAGAAACTTGTAAAAAGATTTTTTCTTTTTTCTGATTTCACTTGAAATTTGCTTCATGTTTTTTTTTAATAAAAAACCAAATCACTTTTGATAATACATTGTCTATTAATCTACACCGCGCAATGATGCTGTTTCTATGCTAAAACACATAAATATGCTGTTTACAAGGCCGCTCATAGATCTTATGGCCTGTAAACTGTTCAAACACTAAGATGTTGAAGTGCACCCTTACCCCAACATCTCTAGCATGTTGCAACGAGTATGCGAAACTCTCTATAGACATTACTCTTGACTATTGTACAGTGTATGATATGAAGGTTTCTGTAGTAATGACGAAAAGTATATTAGAACAGATTTTTTTTTTGGTTAAATGTATTGTAATTTATGTGAGTTAGTAAAAATTGTAACAAATTCTCAAACGCCCCTACTTTCGTTGTCAGGGGTCACAATTCACTAAATGAGGAGTGTAAATCATGATTCGGCAAAGTTCACGATCAAGTCACGCACTTTCCGATACTTTTTCAAGATCAAAACAGTTAAATGGCAGATGACCATTTGGCATTGTAGTTTTTAGATGTACCTGCTACAGAAGCAGATGCGGTGGCCTTCCTTGAACCAAAAAAAAATATTTTACCCACCCATAAAAACTGTCTTTGTGGTGGTTTAATGAAATTAATGCGTTGTCAAACATCTGAAATGGAATGTCAATCACATCAATATCGACGAAGTTGTTCCATTCATTCATGAAACTGGGTTTGAGGGCTGCCGAATCGCTTTTTCACAAGCGGTACAGCTAATTTATTATTGAAGCCGGGGTCAGCTTACAGTGAAGAGTATTAGAGATGATTTGGAAATGTGTCAAAACGCCGTAAGGAATATGACGACAAGTCTTAGAGAGGTCTGTCGAGAAAGCCTTGTTTCTCAAAAAAAAAAAAAAAGTTTATTCAAAAACAATAAAAAAGACTCGGAAAAAAAAAGTTTCTTTAAAAAAAAACGGGAAAAGAAATGTTTGTTTAAAAAAAAAAAAAAGGCCAAATATTTTAAAAAATCCCCCCCAAAAAACAAATTTTTTTATTTTTAAGAAATATACATAATACCGGTTAAAAAAATAAAACAACACCAACAATAAAAAAAAATCAAGCAAATCCAAAAATTAAAAACATAAATCGACAAAATAAAAACAGCCCGGTAACGTTATATCTATTCGTTTTTCACTAGCAACAGCTCCACCGAGTGGTATGGCTAATTAGATGATGTATTACCCCACTTTTCATTGCTGTTTTGTGTTTATATGTGTGTCTGTATTATGAAAAAATAATGTTTTAAAAGGGTAAAATAACCTTAAGACAAAAACAATTTGTTTCGTGTTTTTATTAATAAAAAACCAAGTTTTCATTGCTGTTTTTCTGTTTATATGTGTGGGCGTGTCTGAATTATATATAAAAAAATGTTTGCCCAAAAAATAATGTTAACACTGAAACAATTATAAAAATAAAATAAATAAAAAAAAAATCCGCCTCGTTAATTAAGACAAAAAAATTAAAATACACAATAAAATTAAAGCCAGCCCGGTAATGTTACATTTTATGTGATTTTGCAAATAAACAACGCCATCAAGTGGTGCGCACAGCTAAAGGATTAATATCCAAAATTTTACTTTGATTAAGGATATGTGATATGATTATTAGACAATGATTATTCTATCTAATAGTTATTATTTGTATAAGTGTATGGTTAATTAATGAAAAGCATTTTCATAAGTTATTATACATTAAAGATCAGCCTTTCAAGCTATTGTGCATGCACTTTTTTACGAGTGTTAATAATAAATGAATACTTTCATTCCCAACACAAGATATAGTATTCATGAAAGAATAAAATGAATACACTTATTCTTTCAAACCCAAATGCTTATATATGGGCAAATCTTAAGTACTGGAAATGAAAGCGTGAGAATAGACTACTCACTTTAAATTACTGTTTACGATGTCTGAAGGAATGACGTCAACGAAATTATCTAGAATTTACTAAACATCACTCTCAAATGAAATGTAAACATATGTAAATAAGCAATTATTTTTATAGCACTATGTTTATAAATTGTAATACATTAAAGATCAGCCTTTCAAGTTATTGTGCATGCACTTTTTTATGAGTGTTAATAATAAATGAATACTTTCATTCCCAATACAAGATATAGTATTTATGAAAGAATAAAATGAATCCACTTATTCTTTCAACCCCAAATGCTTATATATGGGAAAATCTTAAGTACTGGAAATGAAAGTGTGAGGATAGACTACTCACTTTAAATTACTGTTTACAATGTCTGAATAAATGACGTCAACGAAAAAAAAAAGTGCATGCACAATAGCTTGAAAGGCTGATCTTTAATGTATTACAATTTATAAACATAGCGCTATAAAAATAATTGCTTATTACATATGTTCAAGTTTCATTTGAGAGTGGCATTTAGTAAATTCTAGATAATTTCATTGACGTCATTCATTCAGACATCGTAAACAGTAATTTAAAGTGAGTAGTCTATCCTCATGCTTTCATTTCCAGTACTTAAGATTTGCCCATATATAAGCATTTGGGTTTGAAGGAATAAGTGGTTTCATTTTATTCTTTCATAAATACTATATCTTGTGTTGGGAATGAAAGTATTCATTTATTATTAACACTCGTAAAAAAGTGCATGCACAATAGCTTGAAAGGCTGATCTTTAATGTATTACAATTTATAAACATAGCTCTATAAAAATAATTGCTTATTTACATAAGTTATTATTCTAATGTTATCTTTTAATTCAATTGTTATTATTGGTTTAGTATTGAAGCTAAATGTATTGTTAAATATTTGTTTTAGTTAGCATTTGTAAGTTATAAAATTAGTATTGTGATTTAGATGATTGGATTTCAATAAAATCCCTCTTGTTATTCAATTATCTAACCGTTAACCTTTAATATTATTATTGAAGAAATAATCATTACCTTTGGGATTTTAATAAGATAGTTTAATAACAAATTAGATTAATTTAACATGTGTAGTTTAAATTTTAATTTTGTAGTTTATTATAGGTATAATGGAATAGATAGTTATATAAATAGTTGTAGTAATTATTTAAATATAAATTTATTATGTTAGTCATTGATTGTTATAGGGGTTTTCCTAATGATTGTAGCATGATAATGTATGGAAATTTTCTACAATGACAATGCCATTGGAAATATATTTTATATACTTTGCAATGTTAAAACCAGTGCTTTGTGATGTCACCTATAAAATATCTTATGTCAACTAAATTGTGAAATAGAGTCTCAATAATAGTACTTATATTTTATTTTACACTGAGTTATGTTCTATATTTTGTGTAGTTCGTGGAAATAAATTAGTGAGTTCTTATAAGGGAAGGTTACAATATAGAGGTTTTGAACTCAGATACAACAGTTGGAAAATTATGCACTATTTGATTTTGTATCTCATAATAGATGCTTAGTTTCTCATTTATTAAATTCTTAATTAACTAGTAATTTATTTTAATTAGTTATATTGACTAATTTCCTTATCTATTTTTATCATATAAATGTGTGCACATAAAACTGTATGTGCATACATTGCATTCTTCAAAAAAAACAACAACCCCTATTTACCATATTTGAAATTATTTTATTTCCAGCCCATAAACAATAATTAAGCTCACCAAGTTTTTCTGTGATGTCACACAGAAAGGCTAAAAGACATCATCATCTTCTCTATAAACTTTATGGGTTTGTTGTAAAAATAAAATAAGTGCTTACAAAAAAAAAATACTTATTCAGAACTTTTCCTCTGCTTAACCACTGCACCAAGATATGTAAAATAAGGTCACTATAATTATTGTTCATTTTCATATATTAAAATCCCTTAAGGAAAAGAATCCTTAAATGGTTTATGTTTCATGATATAATGATGAATAATGATATATTTTTTTAATGTAACATTTCCAATACAAATTTGCTCAACTAAATATTTTTCTTCCCAAATGTCTTGAAACACTATTATTGTTAGATATTTTTCGTTTGTATTTTGAAAACATTCCTACAATTTTGACTAATTAAATTATAGTTTGACATAAAACAAAACATTTCAAAATAGTCATAAGTCTGCTTTTATAATCGATACTTGAAATGATAAGAAAAACAACTGTAACATATAGATGTAATGATGCAACATAAAACAAACAATCCTATCAAGAGTATGGTTTCCAATTGAAGCAAGAGGCAAGTAGGTTCTTAAGATTTTAGAAACATAAATTAATAAGTATGTGTTTCGGGATACACATAAAAGTTTGGTGGCCTGTAGATGGAGTATAGCTGGACTAGATATATGTTTTTAAACATACTTAATAAAAATGATTAGAAATGATATAAACTTTACTTACAAGTATATAAGTATATATGCACAAAATATTAATAATTTTAATGAAATTTCTCAATATATTGTTTTTGATAAATTTCAGCTATGAACCAGGCTAACAACCAATTAAAAACTGATATTGCAAACAGAAATCAATAATTTAGTAATAGTTTTTATCTGACTCATCTTTAAATCAAAATTAAAAGTTTTTACACTTCTAATAAAGGTAATTCAGACGGAATATTATTAACAAACTGTTTTTAATAGATCTTTTGTCTGGTTATATTATAGTTGAAATTTGTCTAAAAATCATGTTGGGATAATTAATATTTAATCTTAAATAAAGTCTGTGAATATATATATAATTTGGACCAAAGATTTGTTAGAGAATGTATTATCTGGTGCAATAGTCATAAATAATTTTCATATCAAGTTCAAATAATAGTTGAAAACTAGTGCATAAAAAATTCTATCTCAATATTCTACCTTGAAGAATCTTCAAAGTTTTCTTACATTCCAAAACTAAACATTATGCAGAAATGTTACTATACACTTAATAACCAATATTTAGCGATTTATATGATCACTGCTGTCGTAACTGACAACAATGTAAATTTTTCTTCTGCTTTGAGCAGGTTAAACAAATGCTTTTCTCTGTTTACATTTACTATCTCCATTAGAAACTGTAATTCAATCTATTTAAAATCATCTACTGTCAGTCCCCTGGAATAGAGTAAAATATTATTCCTATAGAAATTTAAAGTCAACAGAGAAAATCATGTTAGACTATTTCATTCATGGTAATTGATAAAAGATATCTATAGTTAGTATAAAACTGAGATCATTACAAGACTTAGTATCAGATCTAAATGACTACATAAATAAGTTAGTTTTGAATTCAAAATCATATTTTTGAATCCCATGTTATTAATTTGAATAATATAAAAAAGTATAGAAGAAATTAGATGCATGAGTGCAAATTTAATGCTCCTAACTAAAGAAGGCCAATATTTAAAAATGGATTTGAAGATTTGAATATATTATTACACTTTAATATCCACTGGAATGCTCAATAAATAATAAAGTTTTTGTTAAAAAAAAAAAAAAACTGATTAGAAAAAATAAATGACAAAAAAGTTTTATTTTGAGATTATTTTGTGTTTAATGAATAAACCTGTGGTAAAGATTTAATGTATTTTGAACAAAATTTACAAAACAAGATAAAAATATATATTGTACCAGTCAAAATAGTATGCTCACTTAACAAGATTCAAATCCTAAGCAAAAGTACCTCGAATCCGATCATGCTCGAGATACACAGGTCTGGAGCAATCCTGAATTCTAACCTATTTGCCTATTCTTCGAATCTCTGACCCAATGAACAACAATCCTGATGATACAGTAAAATTATTTTAATTCCGGGCCCAGAAGCAAAGCGGTAGAGCATAAGATCAGACTGATAATGATGATCGAGATTGGAGTAGTCCAGGAATTACATTTATGATAGTTATTTATTAATGCTAAGCTATTAGCTAAAGAAAATAGTTCTAAATATTAACTAGAAAATAATAATGCAACAACAAACCAGGATTTACATGAAATTATATATATATATTTTTAATAAATGTAGAAAACGCATATATATATTACAAAATTGCTTCACGCTTGGAGTGATATTATACATTTGGAAAACTTGGGATTTGTTTTATAAAATCCCCTTTACATCAATTATTTCATGAATATAATTTTATAGAATGTGTTATAAGTAGTGTGGGGTTAATATGCCAATTTACAAATGTTTACAAATAAAATGCTGTGGATGTACAAAACAATCTACAAGATCGGAAAGATTCGGATTACAGAAAGATACATGATAATTTAGCAGTAATCATTTTGACAAATAAATATAAATGTACAGTCTCAATCATTTATTTACAATCTTAAAATCATTATATATGTTTGATAGGCATTGTTTGGACATAGCGTCTTTAGAATAAGTATACATAAGAAACAAACAATGCGCAATATTTACGAGAATAAATTATACAAATTGATTTACGTCTATGGGAATCGATAAAGCTTTTTAAAAGAAAGCAGTTTTAATATCAACATACTAAATGTATTTTACGAAATGAATCATTATCTTTAACACATCATTGCGATTTACTAAGGTTAGGCAGACGGTGATCAAATTAAAGAGCAGAGTAACGGTACTAGCATACATTAAAGAAATCTGACCTTCATGGCAGTTTTGAATATTCTATCATTTTTAAAAGAACATTTGAGACAAACTTAGATTTGATATGTCCGCGCATTCTGGCAGAGCGATATTGAAGGAGAGGCTGGGTTTGAGAGCCCAGATCTGGATGTACTGTCATCCGCAGCACATAATCTCATAAACCTCATGTTCCACAAGGAGTAGTGTCCCCGATTACAAACGATTTTTTGAAAGTAGGACGGGAGCTTCAGGCTTCCGACACCCCTAATGATAAACAGTCGAGAAATGGAAAAGATAAAATATCAGAATAAAGGAAAATGTATGCCAGCAACGTTATTGGACATGAATATAATTTTTATAATATAATTTTCATATAATATTATTTTAGAGCTTGGAAATGGTCTAACCTCTTGCGCAATAATCTGTTTTCAATTCTGAGTCATTTAACAAATCATAATGAATAATAACTTTTATTTATAATATTAAGCTAATAAAATTTATATTTAACTTCAATTCCCATATATGTATTACGGATTACATTAGCCCTTAGGCAAGTGCAGAAAAGGATAGACTAATTATTTTAATCAAGGTTCACGATCTTTTAAAATGAAATTTTAAATACAATTTCAAAGCAGTAAACTTAGCAGAATTTATCCACAATAAAAGTTTTTAATTGACTTCAAGAATAACGAATTTAAAATAAAACCAAACTTGCGAGCAATTTCTATTTAATATAAACAAAACTTTATTAATAGGTTTTAAATAATCCCCGCTTCTTTCCAAATTAAACAGTTATTTTTCCCCCTTTTCCCAAACTCGCGAATTTGGCAATTTTGGCATATTAAAGAAAATAAATTATATCTATATATTAAACAAAATACATAAAATCTTAATGGAGCCGCACACATTTATATATATAAGTTAATTAAGCATGAAAGGTAAGTTAAAATACATGATATTAATAAAAGATTACGGAGAGTTTAAAAGCAAAATTAGCAGAAGCTTATAAAATATTATATAAATTAAGATGTGAAAGTTGAACTATAGATTACAAATTACAAAAGAATTGACTTATGAAGGCAGCTCTACATTAAAGGTTACCTAAGGAAAAACAGCATAGCGGTGTCATTAGCAATCAGCAGTCGGAAGTAATCATATTGTATGGTCGGCCGGATAGAACATGGCAGTTGCAGGCAGACAGTTCTACGAGAGAAGAAAAGAAAGGTGAAAGATTCCTCTACTCATGATTCATCGTGCAGGACTTGTGCTGGCTTCTTAAAGTAGGTCTTGAAAACGCTTCGAAACTAAACTGACTGACGAAAACCTCAACTCCCTGAAAGATAACTAAAAAAACTCCTTTTGTTCTCTGACTCCTTTTATAAACCCTTTAATCCCGCCAAGAATGCAATTTCATATACTGAAACAGTCGACCTTAGTTCAAGGTCGAGTTTCACGCGTTTACCCTGTCCACGTGTCATCATGGTTTTTTTTGTAAAACATATATAGTAGCGTATATACGTAATTAAAAATATTAGATAATTTTGTATTTTTTTAAAAAATTGTATTTTTATATGTTATAATTTTTTCATAACATAAAATGTAAATTCAAGATAACTGTCTGAAATAATTAAGGGGGTGGGGAGTTTGTCTTATGATTTTAAACCAGGAAATTGTAAATTAAAATTAAAAAAGTAAAAGTTAAAACAAAGCTAATGCATTTTAGTTAGCTATTAACATTGTTTTATTCAAATCCATTTCCAAACAGGAAATTGATTTGAATTGATTTTTGACAGTTATCTTAAAACTGAATCTTTACTAACAATAGAGTAAAGATTCTCCTAAATTAGAGATCCATTAGAGGCAGGAAGTCTATTTTAGAATAAATATTCTCTAAGGGGCCAAAAACTGATATAAATAAACCTACAAATTTGTTATGTTAGAGTTGGGTCAGTCGTTGCTAGGGGACTTCACGTCTGTTTGAAATTTGGGAGAACCAAATTGCCATCCGCCGTCTTCAGCCGAACCTTGCCACAATGTAGCCCCAAAGAATGCCGCCTGCCACAGCAGATTCACCAGTGCTTCCAAAGAATCCTGAAGTAACCAGCCAAAAGACTGTATAACCGCCTTACCCAATTTTAACTGTAATTTAATTTATAAAGATAATATTTCATTATATTTAATGTTTTCTTAAAGCTTTGTTAACCATTTATATCAATTCTTTGCTGCCTAATTGTTATGCAATCCAACTCACGCTTATTATTATTTTTATTAGTTAGTGTGCTTATGATTTAAGTTTAATAATATTTTTATATTTTCTTCCTTTATTTATAAATGCCTCTAAAAACTTAATCTTACGAACTTCTATTAAACAGGGAAGGGGTGGGGAGTTAAAATGAGTTCTTATTAATTACTTTAAATACTTTGTAAGTTTGGGTTATATTTTAAATGAATATTTTTTATCTAAATGTTTTGTTGTAAATTTATACGAAACGTGTAAATATTTTGCAATCCGGGGTGGCTATTGGTGTCCGTTAGTGTTATAGATGTCTTATTGATCATTATCGCCACAAAGACTGGCTACTTAAATTTGTTTGATAATTTGCACTCCTGTAATCTTAATTATTATATTAAAATATTGATTCAGGAATGGGGGAGCAATGCAAGCTTCATTAATATTAGTTAATTCATAATCAATGACTTTATATTACGTAGGTCATTATACTCGCATGTTATTACGTATTTGTTAAACCATTTAAAGCTTTTCTTTAATAGTTAAATTTATTAATTTTATATTATTATGATAGCGTTGCTAGCATATATCTAATTATTTATAAGCCATATACGGCTTCGATCTGATTCGCCTGTACCTCACTCCAGAGAATCACGATCATTTCGCTAGTCATTCTTCTTCTCAAAGTATATATATTATATACTGCTTTGAATCGACTGTACCTCATTCCAGGGATTCAAAGCCTCGCCGTTCGTATCCTTGTTATAAAGAAGTCTACGTTTACTTCCAGATTATTCAGGTTAGAGTAGATGAAGCAATGTATAGTTTGCCGCGGTCCGGCCTATAGTATCTTCCTACCACCCCTCTTCTTCCTGTACCGTCTCAGCAGAAAGCTGGCGTGTACCATCGTTAGATAAAATTGGAGAATGACCTTATCCTGGCCAAATGTGCCCTTTCCTCTCGATATTATGCTAGCACCACCATCTCTTACAGTTAGTTTCCAGCCTGTTTAGCAAAGTAAACTGTAATAATATGCGAAAATTAAACGTTCTGTTTTCCTTCTATTTGTTGGTGTTTAAACCCAACTTCTCGCGAAGCCGCCCTCCCTCTTTACTGAAATAAACTTTTCCCGCAAATATTGAGTTTACGCTATATCCAATCGTTAAATGTTGAAAATATAAAAGAAATAATGTCTTATACTGCCAATTAAAAATGTATCCGCATTGTAATTATTATAAATGAAATATCGAAATAAAAACAATAAACTTATGTATTAAAAGAATCTAAATAAAACAATAAACTTATGTATTAAAATCTTTTAATTAGCGAAACTCGAATATACTTTATAAATGTATTTTATATGTAAAACGGCCACCAAATCACTCCGATAAATCCGCCTCTTGTAACCGCCACACTAACTTAATATTTGTCAATATAATCTTAATAATATTCTTTAATGTATATAATCAAAACAGTTTTATAAGCGTCGAGTCAATTATATATATCTAAAATCATCATCAATTATGTTAAAATAAATATTTATATTTTAAACTTAATCCAGTTGTTCGAATCTTATTATTAATATTATATTTATGTATACTTGTAACTTAATATCTTGGGGTTCAATCAATCTCTCATCATCATCACCAGTTGAGTCTCATGTAAAACGTTGTAGCACCGGGCCGGGATGTAATGAATTTATGTGGTATCACCGTAGGTGTTGTTCATAATGTTATACATTTGGGGAATGGGCAGATAGGTTAGAATTTATGATTGCTCCTTACCTGTGCACCTCGTGCATGATTGGATTCGAGGTACTTTTTCCTAGATTCTAAATCTTATTGGATGGACATACATTTTCGACCGGTACAATACCAACCCTATCTCTGTAATCACTTTAAAAACAACATTTAATTAGCAAAATATTTTCAACAGATAAGGCTCGACATACCATTTTAGCTGTTTTGAAAGATTTGAAAACAACTGACAAAAGAATTGCTTTCGATTTTAATTAAGATTTATAAATTTTAATTATAGACAACGATCTGACTAGAGATAAAGGTAATTTCAGTATTTCAAGCCTTCCCCATTTTTCTTTGTTGTTACATTCCAATAGTTTAATTAAATACTTTAAATCAAAATACATATAGATATAACAAAAAAATTTACAATTATATAAAGAAAATGTTTAGTTGTCAGCAATAAACATTAATAACATTATTGCTTCATTCATATATATACACATCACGCACACTACTGTTTTACTTTACTAAATAGTTTGAATTTTATTAATTTCTCTAATCATTAAGCATACAGTGTGTGGGTAAATGGCATATATTTACGGTGAGGTCTGAATTGCAGACCTCACAGGAGGTTAGTGTAGATGGTGAAGCATGAAGCTCGATGATGATTAGACATCGACTGCTTCACTCTTCCCCACTTAAAGTGACCAAAAAAAAAATCAATAAAAAAAATACCTTAGTTGGAGTCTACTATCATTTTGGTGAGAAAAACAACCTTAATAAATGAGCATAAAAAAAAACTGCCTGTTATTTGAATCGTGTTTCTAGTACGGAAATGATAAAATCTTTCATTCATTTCTTCCTTGTTGCAACTTATTATTACTTTAGATTTGGTGTAGGGATTCAAAACATGAGAATGTCCATTTGCATTTTTTTATTGTCTTTGACTTTGTTTATCTATGGCTGCTTAGGGATTCATAATATGAGAATGTCCATTTTCATTTTCCATTGTCTTCAACTTTGTTTATCCATGGCTGCTGCTTCTTTTTTTTTTCAATAATATTTTCCTGGATCTGGAGGTATATAAGGGTTATAGGTATGTCTTTCTAGATCTCTTACTAAAATATCAAAAGCAGTCGTATCTTGCTTTAAAAGAATTTCTCTAATTTTCTGTGATCTAATGGCATCCATTATAACATATTCACTTTGGGAGTTGAGAAATTTTTCTCCATCTTTTATGAAACTATTTTTTTCAACATATATCCATGCTTTAAAACAAAGTTCATCATTTCTGTTTAATGAGTTCAGCTCCTCATCAATTTTGTTCTGATCATATTTCATAAATAAATAATTATGGGATTTATTAAAATGGGCAGTATTGTACATAACTAAAGATCTGTCCACTTTCCTCATTTTTATATCAGGAGGCCATTCAGCATCGTTTCTAAACTTTAACTTTGATGTCTTCATTAATCCTTCATCATCACTTTTCCACGGAACATCTTTATAATTACTATGAAAATATAACTCAGAATTATTAATTATGATTTCAGAAGATTCATCCAAAACAGTATGTATTGTTCTATTGATATTTTTCATCATCGATACAGCCACTCCATTAGAGGGTGGTAAACTGATATAATTACTTTTAGATGGGTTGATTTGAAGTAGACTTGAGATCCATATTTTATTAGTGCTTTCTTTCTCCTTAGCTGAATCCACTAGAGTCACATTCCGACTATGAATAATTTCTGTCAAATCTAATTCTTTACTTTTTTGTTGAATAGAGTTGGCATTTGTCTTTACCAACATACTCTCATGAGGTTCCAACCTTATTGTAGTTGTTTGAGGTTCTGTGTCCTCTGCTTCACTGTCTTTTAAAAGTGCTTCCATGAAAATTATCTTATCTTTAGTTTCAGCATCAATATCCTTTGATCCGAAGATAGAACCATCTTCAAATCTTTCCAGTTCTCTTGTTTGGTTCATCAGATTTTCTATTTGGTTAGCATTCTGCTTCTTTGCAGTATCTTCAATTTCATTCACTACTTTCATGTCTTCCATTATTGTGTTTTCCAAAATTGTTTTAACACAGACTATCTTGTCTTTGTTTAGATCAATAGTCTCTCTTTGCTTGGGAACAGATACATCTTTGAAATCATCAGCTTGAATGTCCAAAGTAGTACTAATCTTATCAATATTTAATTCCATTCTTTTAAATTCATTAATCTCTCTTCTAAACTTCTTCCACATTTCCATATGCCCTCTCTGAAATTCTGCCTCTCTTTCTGCTCGGTCTTTATTTTGTTTTATCATTTGTTGCATGAGTTGAAAGATCTGCTTTTCTTCCTCTGGCATCATTGCTCATATGTTTTCTTCACAATTCACTTTTTTTTTGTTTAACGTATTGCCACTTATAATTGTTGGTGAAATAAGGCTTGTTTCTTTCTTCTTTTATTTTATGCAGGATATACACCTCTCTCCCTCCCTTTTCAACTGTCTCCATTCTGCCATTTTTTTTGTTGCTGCTGACTGCTGCTGATAACAGGAAAAAATATTTGATCATAACGTGTATGTGTATGATCTATTGGAATTCTGCCTTGCTGCTTGACTTATAATAGACTCTTACAAAAAAAAAAGATTAGTGATTTGTTTCAGCATCTATATGTTTGCTCATTACAATTATACATAGCAAAACAGTGGAAAAAATAATTTAACTCTCTCTCAACCCCTAACATCCTGGTTTGAACTCATTTTGATACCTTATTTTTTTTATATTACCTGTTGGCACATTTATATAATGGCATCAGCCAACAGTATATAAAAAAATTCTAAACACATCGGGGCTACTCAACTAGTAAATATAAATAAGTATTTGTTACACATTATAAACTCTATTACATATATAATGTACAGAAAATGAATGAAACATGAAGTGCACCTTGTTACAATTTCAAGGTTTATAACTTATGGCTGAAGTACATGGGTTTTATTTGCAAAACATTTTTATTTTCGGTAAATAACATAAGAAACACATTTTATATGTTTATAAAACCAGATACAGAAAAAAAAATCACTTATGGGCGAAATACATAGGTTTTCTTTGCAAAACATTTTTATTTTCATGTATATAACATAAGATACACATTTTATATGTTTATAAAACCAGATACAGAAAAAAAATCACTTATGGTCATTTCACATGGGTATCAAAATTCTTTTCCTTTTTAAAAACAAGATTTTTACATTTGTAGCTGTAAACAGGGAAAAAAATTTTTTTTCTATAGTTGCAAAACTAGATACAACAAAAACCATTTACATTAATGGTTGCAACGCATGGACAATGGTTTTAATACAAAATTCACATTTTACATATATAAAATCGGAAAACAAACTCAGGTAGGAAGGAAATATACATATCATCAATGATCTCATCAGGGTGTGGAGTTATTAACGAAGCCTTATGATTGGGCGTACAAGCCCGGGGAAAAAAATCCACTATACCGGTCAAAATAGTATGCTCACTTAGCAAGATTCAAATCCTAAGCAAAAGTACCTCGAATCCGATCATACTCGAGATACACAGATCTGGAGCAATCCTGATGATACAGTAAAATTATTTTAATTTCGGGCCCAGAAGCAAAGCGGTAGAGCATAAGATCAGACTGATAATGATGATCGAGATCGGAGTAGCCCAGGAATTACATTTATGATAGTTATTTATTAATGCTAAGCTATTAGCTAAAGAAAATAGTTCTAAATATTAACTAGAAAATAATAATTCAACAACAAACCAGGATTTACATGAAATTATATATATATGAAATATGAAATATATAATTTCATATATATATAATTTCATATAAATCCTGGTTTGTTGTTGAATTATTATTTTCTAGTTAATATTTAGAACTATTTTCTTTAGCTAATAGCTTAGCATTAATAAATAACTATCATAAATGTAATTCCTGGGCTACTCTGATCTCGATCATCATTATCAGTCTGATCTTATGCTCTACCGCTTTGCTTCTGGGCCCGGAATTAAAATAATTTTACTGTATCATCAGGATTGTTGTTCATTGGGTCAGAGATTTGAAGAATAGGCAAATAGGTTAGAATTCGGGATTGCTCCAGACCTGTGTATCTCGAGCATGATCGGATTCGAGGTACTTTTGCTTAGGATTTGAATCTTGTTAAGTGAGCATACTATTTTGACCGGTAGTGGATTTTTTTCCTGGGCTTGTACACCGATCATGAGGCTTCGTTAATAACTCCATACCCTGATGAGATCATTGATGATATATACGTATATTTCCTTCCTACCTGAGTTTGTTTTCCGATTTTAGATATGTAAAATGTGAAAATTTTGTATTAAAACCCAGGTCCACGCGTTGCAACCATTAATGTAAATGGTTTTTGTTGTATCTGGTTTTGCAACTATAGAAAAATATTTTTTCCCCTGTTTACAGCTACAAATGTAAAAATCTTATTTTTAAAAAGGAAAACAATTTTGATACCCATGTGTTATGACCATATACATTTTTTTTTTAAGATTTTTTTTTAAATAGCAAAAGAAAAAAAGCTATGTCTTTAAAGAAATAAAAAATCACTTCCAAGTAAGATTAAATAATATACTTTTATCTAATATATCTAATATAATAATCATTACATGGTAATTTAATAAGTATGACTAAATAAATATGGGATATTAATTTAAGACAAAATCATTGACAATAATAAGTTCCTTAATAATAAAAAAATGGAGCATTACTTTCTTCTTTTTTTAGGGGGGGGGGTATCATGATCTAATAACTTTTTACTTTTGAATTAACAGAATGGATCATTCCAATGCTCATTATATAATTTAATGATATTAAATAATTTAAGTCAGCTATCTAAATTAGTGTAAATCCTTGTAAAAATATTTTATTGTATATTTTAATATTTTCATTTTATTTTTAATTGTGAAAGGAAAAAATTTTCCTTTTCTTTTTTAAATATACTGATGAGTTTTTATAATATTAATTTAAGAATACATTTACTTTATTTAGAATGTATTCAGAACATTCCTTTGTTATAGTCAGTTTATTTCAAAATTAATTAGAAAAATATTCAAAATTTATTTATTTATTTTCAAAAACAAATCTACTTGTTTTTATAAAAACTAACAATGTAGTTTACAGAATTTTCTGAGCATATTTAATTAGAAATGTATTAAATTGTTTTTTTTTTTTAATATATTTATTTATTGGAAAGATTGCTTTTCCAATAAAATATTACAAGTATAGTTTATGCTGTAGAGAAGGATGGAGATATTATTCATATATAAATGGGATATAAATTAATTAAAGGAAGAAAAAAAATCTATAAGTTTCATATATTTCACAAAAAATAAAATAATATTTAAAAAATTAAAAATAGTATGGTATATTTAAAAATAAACCCAAAAAATAATATATTTAAAAGCTACAACAAATACATTCATTCCATAAGTGTGAAATAAATGTTATTTTATATATATCATAAAAAACCAAAAACAAGCACACACAAAAAATAATTTATTTAAAAATAAAAAATAATATAGTATATTTAGAAAACAAATCTGAAAATAATATATTTAGCAATCAAATTAATGCATAATGATTATAAAACAAATACAACCAAACAATTGTGATGTAAATATTACATTTTATATAATTTGTAAATAATCAAAGCCAAATTGGAAAAAAATTGTTTAAAAACATGGGAATACTGTAATGTAGTACATATAGAAAATAAATCTAAAAATAATATTTAGCAATTAAGTTTTTTTTTTCTCATGTGTCATAGCATCAGCTGGGAAGCGAACCCGCTAACCCGGGACAACTACATGTAAAGCAGCTGTCACTGACCTCTCAACCACCAATGCTTGACAGCAATTAAGTTTTTAAAATTTTATTTTTGATTTTTTACAAATGTATAAAATTTGATTACTTTTTCAGTTGCTTAATTTGTATCTTGATGTATAAATGATGACTTCATCCTGTGATAAAGCATAGGCTATACTAGTATATAGTATAAAAAGGCCATTAAAAGCTTGAGAATTCATTTGGTTATCATTATTCATTATAATTGCAGTAGTATTATAAGTAAAATTTTGAATGACTGTCCATAGAAGAGAAACGAACAAGTTAAGATTGGCTATCCTGAAACAACAATTAGCCAAGAAACTTTTGAATTGCTAAACCAGCTATTAAATCTCAATTATAAATTAAAAGTTAGATGGAGAGTTTATCTCAAATATAAATCACTAGCTATAGGATCAGCCTATCAAGAATTCTAGCTTAAATGTAAATTGTAGCCTTTATGGAAAGTCAATAGAGAATTCTAATTCATACTTAAAAACTAGTTGCTTAAGAATTAGTATAAAATGAATGGATTTATAATTTCTGTATTGCATATCATTATGTGAGTTTACATCTATAAATATTGTAACAGTTGTGTTACATGTCACACAATAAGATAGTATGCTGCAAATATATATAAAGTTGAAAGAAAAAGTAGAGATAAACACAGACAAAAATTTTGAAAATATTTTCTTCATTTCCCTGGCATAAAATCACAGTAAACGGTTAAATAATTTTGAATTTAAAATAAAATTTTGTGATAAATTAAATATTTAAAAAGGTCTAATAAATATTTTTACTGAATTATGATTTTGAAGTTACAAGAAGCATGTTTTATGACAAATAGGTCTATTAATAATTATAAAAATTTCTATCATCTATTTTTGACAGCTTTTAATTAATGCTTGTATAGATTTTTGAATAAAATTCTATCAATTTGTAAAAAATCTTTGTAGATCATACTTGGATGAAATTCCAAAAGTAGCTTTTAATTGAATGATTTGAAAAGATTAAAAAAATAAAGTTTTTAATTAATGTATTTTGTCACTCCATCTTACTATAAAAAAGAATGGATATAAGAGATTAAGAGTAGTTAGTTGGTTTTTCCTAGATTTCTCAAAGAAGTTTTTTTTCCAGAAGTGAGTAAGATAGTTTTTGGTTTCCAGAGTTATACAGTTACCATGAAATTATAAAGACAAGGAGGCAGCTGCTACTAGTTCACTATGCTGGAATTTAGATGCACCTAGAAGGAAGATCCAACTTCTGTTCTCTATTGCCTTAAATATGAGCAAGACAGCTGCTTGCCTGAAGTCTATTAAATCCTGAACAGAATGGAGATCATTGCCTGTCAACAGTTACCTGGACTATGCCTGTTCTGATAATGACACCCAGAATCCATCAGCTTATGGAAGAATTGGTATATGTAAGCTGCTGTATCGATACACAATGAACTACAGATAAATGTACAGCATCATATTTATATAAAGTGCAATTGGTGAGTTGCTTCAAATAATTCATTAAAATGACATTTTAAAAAAAAAAGACATTTTAAATGAGATAGAATATTATTTTAAATTGTTTATTTAAGAAAAAAAAACATTTAAAATCTATATTTTAAATTTGAATACATTATAATTAGTTGAGTGACCTGTGAGTGATATATATATATATAGAGAGAGAATATTTTAAATTATTGAAAAAAAGGGACATTTAAAATCTATATTTTAAATGTAAAGATATTTAATAGACAGGGTATGAGCACAGACTTTCACATGACCCACCACTCTCCACACCATCTCATAACATTGATATACCTGAACACACATATTTCGAAAAGATAAATAATCACCAATATACATATTTCATGTTAAACCAGCAATCATCAGTTGGTCCAGATTACCATCTCCACACATATATGCTACAAGTGCTCAGATATATATTAAGATAGCAAATCCTACTACTTTAATGGACAGGCTTCAATCCACTCCACACTCCAACTCTTCAACCGTCCATCCAATTGAAAATCTGATGATGGAATGCTCAAAGGTCACCCTGAGGCTGAGATTATTGTCACACCCATGTTGACCTAAGGTCAATCTGACCCCTCATGTACAAAGTCTGTGCTCATACCCTGTCTATTACATATATAGACACAGGTGTATATAAGCCTGTGTATTTCAGCTATGTAAAGATATTTATAAATTAATCAATCAACAATTCCCTGTCAAAAATTGATTTTTTTAAAAGAAAACTAATCAGTAAGAGAAAAACTTATTATTAAAATAATGAATGAATTTTTATATACTTTCAACAAAGATTTAATTGTGAAAAGATGTTTTCAATAATCATTTTATTATTTTGACAATATGTACATTTATAGTATACTGTGCATATTTGCAGATATATGTCTTATGTAAAGGCATTGTAAGGTATTGTAAATCACAATGTGATCATTTTTTTAATTGTATATTATTCACAATCACTTGGCTTAATTTATATGTGTGTAGCTATATTCTACAAACCTTAACTTCATTTTTTTCTTATTGTTATTAATAAACTTGTATTTAATTATTAAAATTATTCCAGTGAACTTAATTCTAATGTTTTTAGGATATTATATGTTGCATCATTTCTTGATCACAATAACAGTTATAGAGCTTGTGTTAGGCTGAGCTAAATCCATGAATAATGGTCTATCATTATCAACCATTATCAATACTGAAGGATGAAGGCCTCTCCAAGTTCAATCCATCTCCGAATCTTTAGCTTCTCTTCTTCACATCACCCCTGCACACTTTATTCCATCCATCCATCTCTCATGTGGCCTCTTTCTGGATCTTTTACAATCTCTTGGAATCCAGTTTAAGATTTCAATTGTCTACCTATTACCATCTCTTCTAGAAATATGTCTAGCCCAACTCCAATCTTTTAATTTTTTCAATGAGGTCAGTAACATCTGTCTGTTCTTACCCATACATAGCATTTTCAATTTCTTTTTATTACTCCCAACATGCATTTCTCCATACTTGAGTGGTCTGAAGTCTCTGTATGGTTCTTCTATTAAGTGTCCAAGTTTCAGATCCATAAGTAAGAACTGGTAAAACACATTTGTTAAAAACCTTCCTTTTCAAACACATAGGCATATTTCCCTTTAGCATTGTTATTTCTCCCAAAACCACTCCAACCAAGTTTAATTCTATGATTAATTTCAACCATTTTGTTTCCATCGATATAAATAATCTGACAAAGGTATTTGTAACTATTAACTTCTAATTCATCATAATCAATCTTTATTTTCATATTATGAGCAAATCAATTAAACATTACTTTAATCTTTTTAACATGTATCTTTAATCCTACTTTCATCTGATAATTACTGCAACATTCTCTGTAGCTCTAAAGCATAATTTGCAAAACCACTACATCATCTGCAAAATTTAAATGACTTAAATAATCTGTTTACTTTCACTCCTTTAGTTTCCCATTTTAATCCACAAAATACTTCTTGCAGCACTGCTGTAAAAAGTTTTGAAGATATGGAGTCACCTTGTCTTACACCCTTCTCAATGTTGACTTTCCCAGTATCATTATGTAATCTAATAGTTACTGTTGCATTTTTATAAATATTCTTTAAAATACGACAATATCCTGGATCTATACTTTGATGATCCAATGCTTTAATCACTGAAGAAATGTTTATAGAAACAAATGCCTTTTCATAATTTATAACTTCTCTCAATAACTGGATATGATCCACTGTACTAAAACCACTTTTAAATCCAGCTTGTTCTCTTGGTTGGTGGAAATCCAATGTTCTCTGTAGACGAGTTGTAATTATCTTGGTAAAAATTTTGTATAAAACTGATAAAAGGCTGATAGGTCTGTAATTTCTAATATCTTCTTTATCACCTTTTTTAAATATTAATAATTATTATTGCATTCTTCCAATCATCTGGTACATCTTTATCATTTAGACATTTGGTATATAACTTTGCTAAAAAAAATTCTATTTCTTCACCTGCTTCTTTTAATATATCAATTATAATTCCATCATTACCTGGAGCCTTTCCTTTCTTCATACATTTAATTGCATGTCTCACTTCTTCATTTAAAATTCTGGGCAATTCGGAAGATGTAATAGATATAGGAGGTACTTGTTCTTTATTACTATATAATTCTTGATAAAAGTCTTCTACCCATTTCATGATATCATCTCTCTTTTTAGTAATAATTCCATCTTTTTTTCTTATTGCAGATATAAATTTTCTACCAATACCAAAATGTTATTTTATATTCTTGAGACTTTTATTTTCTTCTACAGCTTTCCTTGCTAGTTCACAGTTATACTTTCTTATATCATTTTCAACTCTTTTCTGCACCATTTTACAAAATTCGAGATATTCTTTTTAATGCATCATTTTTATATCTTCATATTCCTTCTTTTCTTCGTAAATTCTCTAGTCTCAGTAGAAATTTTATCGGTCAATAGCTGCTTTTTCTATCAGCTATCTTTGTTGCAGTTTTTAAAAGTGTATCAGTTATTTTCATATTAATTTCATTCAAATCTGAATCATGTTCAAAATCTACTAATACTTGAATCTGATTTGTAAGTTCTAATTTAAATTCATTAGAATGTTTCTGAAGATTAGGAATATCAACTGTAAATATTGTTTTTCTTAATAATTTTTGTCTCTCTAGTTTTGCATTAACAAGTGTCTTACATCTTACTAATCGATGATCACTTCATGTGTTAAATTTATCAACAACATTACAATCTTAAAATATGTATTTTCTGTTAGTCAAAATATAATCCAATTCTGCTGTACCTTCATTTGGATGCTTCCATGTCCATTTCCTTTTAACATTTTTCTCAAAAAAAAATTCATAATACAAAGTTTATCTTTTTCTGAAAACTCCACAAGTCTATGTCCTCTCTCATTTCTATTACCATAACCAAAATTATCTACAGCACTTTCATCTTTCATTTGTTTACCAATTCTAGCATTAAAATCTCCCATAACAATTTTAAAATATTATTTACTCTGAACAAAAGCCTTTTGTACATCCATATAAAAATCTTCTACTACTTCATCATTATGAGAACTTGTTGGGGCATAAACCTGAATTATCTGCATTTGGTATCTGTTATTAAGTTGTATAACTAATCTTGCTACTCTGTCCGATGCACCATCAATCTCCACAATGTTGTTCTTCCACTTTTTATTTATAATGAATCCTACTCCACTTGTATTTCCAATATTTGTGCCTTTATAATAGAGTACATGTCCACTTTTTAAATCAATTGTCTCTTCACCTTTTCTTCTAACTTCACAAAGTCCAATAATGTCCCATTTAATATAAGACAGTTCTTCTAATTCTTGCAATCTTCCTTCACTTGAAAGTGATCTGCAGTTGTAAGTACCTAAATAAAAAGTCATCAAATGGCAGCCTGGGTCTGCAATCAGGGAATTCTTAGCACCCTCTGCCTTCGGCCAGCATCCTGGGAATATGAGCCATGATTTATTTTTATCTGTCATAATTGGGCATATATATTGGAAAAATATTTATCATTTACACAAACATTCATTCTGCCTTATCAGGCAACTGAGAAGAAAGACCATGGTGTTTCTTGATCTTAAACTCAGAGGTAAAAAGCCAATAAACTCGCCATGCTGGCTAATGCATGTTGGTGAGCAGCTCATCCATGTTTGCATACTATATGAATAATCACATAGTAATAACAGCTGCAATGACAAGAGCGTATGGAGTGGACATTAGGAATTTTCCCTGCTCGGTTCCTTTAAGGCCTCCAAAAGGAATCAAAGGGCCTCCTTTCAGTTAATAGCAAACTCCTTTCTGCAGTCTCTGATACATAAAAGGGAGTATATATTAGTGTATGTGCATCCAATGATGATGATGAATAATCCTGGATTGTTACTAAGAGTATATTCTTTAAAGTCCATGCACAACATTTCATTTTATTTAGTCTCTATTAGAAATTAAGTTTATAGTTGGCCAGTATATTATTGGTACTAAGTAGCCAGAGCATTGACGATGATCAGCATGTTTTAATATCCCAGCATTAATGTTTTTGATTATTAGGTATTCTGATGAATGAGCATTTAGTTTGTACATCCAAATTATGTTTAAATAATTGCCTCAAGCTGGCAAAGGCTTAAGGGTTAGCCTGGTCTATGGTAAACCCAGTTCAAATCCAGTCACAAGATTGATTGCTGATTTATTTTTATTGTTAATTATTCATGAAGATGAATGATTATTACTCATTAATAATACTGGTGAATGTACAGTTACTCAATGATTTATCATGCTCATTACTGAAAAATTTATTCTAATTATTTTATATTTAAATTTTATATTTTTTCATTGAATTGGTGATGGTTGCTTTCACCCCACCCTTCACTTGACGAACCCCATTCTATTATAAATGATTACCCAACTGAGGGTTGATGATGATCATGTATTGGTGACCATCATTATAAATGGCTATCCACTTGTCAGCTGATAATGATCACATACTGGTGATCATCACTACAAATTTACCACTCAATTTGATATCAACCACATCTGAGAAAAAAAAACCAAAAGTATGCATTTTATGCAAATTAATTTTAAAATTACTGTGAAATATGTGCAAGAGTATTGATGATTATAAATTATAAAATAGATTTTATGTATATTAAGAGTTCATGTTTAGTGTTAAATAGAAAATCTATGATTTTAGAGATTGGATTAGGTGTTTGACAGTTGAAGTTTGTTTAGCTGTATTTTCAGTTTTGATTATGGATGAAGTGTTTTGTCATTGCTTTAAAGATACAATGTTTTCATGCTACTCTGCTCCAAGTCTCCAAAAAAAGAAACAAGGCATAGTTCTATATTTTCCAGCCTCTAAGACTGAAAGAAACAAGCATAGTTTTGTATTTCCAGCCCTTAAGTCTCAAAGCAGGGCAGAGTTTTGTATTTTCCAGCTCCTAAGACTCCAAGGGAGCAGGGTTTTGTGAAGATTTTTGCATTACCTTTATCAAGGGTTATGGATGTTTATAAAGTCTAAATTGAGGTAGATCTCTTGGTATTCATGGTGCGTTGTGTACTTATAATCCAATAGCTAAATTATTTCTCTCTCAGAATTGCAGGTCACTATTCATTCTGTAAGTTGTCAAGCCTCTAAAAAAAACTTATGAGTACATAGTTTGATGCATGAACTTTGTTTTGATTATATATGTATATTATGTAAAATACTATTAGATAGGTATTTCATTTCTATTATCCTTTTTCCCAGAAGGGAAGTTATGTAACAATTGTGTTATATGGCACAATAACATAGTGTGTCTAAACAATTATATATAAAGTTGAAAGGAATAAGTAGAGATAATCACAGACAAAAATTTTGTAGATATTTTCTTCATTTTTCTGGAATAAAATCACAGTAAAGGGTTAAATAATTTTGAATTTAAAATAAAATTTTGTGATAAATTAAACAATTAAAAAGATCTCATACAGATTTTTATTGAATTGATTTTGAAATCAAAACAAGCATGTTTTATGGCAGTAGGTGTACTGATAATTGTAAAGATTTCTATTATCTATTTTTGACATCTTTTAATTAATGCTTGTACAGATTTTTGAATAAAATTCTATCAATTTTAAAAAAATTTTGTGCATTATACTTTGATAAAATTTCAAAAATAGCTTATTAATTAAAAGTGATGTGAAAAGATTAAAAAGATAAAAAGTTTTGTGTGTTTTGGCCAATTCGCTCCCTGGTGAATTTTTCCAGAAGTATTATTATATGTTAAAATGCTTGTAAAACTGTATATTTTATTATAAAAAAATTTTGCTAAAAAAAATTGCATGGAAGGCAGGAAATTCAAAATTCCTGCTCTAATAATAGACATAAGCTCCACCCTGACATATTCAGCCATTGTTTGTTGACAAGGCTATAAAACATTCAGTGCTTTATGACCTTGTAGTTCCAATGCCCCAACAACGTGATTATCTGCGAATTTATTACGGTTTTAGATATTTTTTTAAAAATAATTTACACTATATTTATTAGATATCAAGAAATATAAATTATTAAAAACTTATTTTGACTTGAAATACTTTATTTTCAAAAATATAGTGTTATATTAGCAGCTAATGTAAAGTATGGCCTGAAGCAAAATACAAGATTAGCTTAACATAAACAATCTAATTTATATTTACGAGTAAGAAAATATTGCAATTTTGCAATAAATATTCAAAAAACTTAAACTTTTAAAGCACAATTTGTTAGATATAAGAGAAATAAATAATTATTCTTTTCGATGCTTAAAATTAATAAGAATTAAGAAATATTTCATTGATTTTATATACTGAAAATAATCTTTCTAGAAATGATGGCGTGTAAAGTTTTTATTCTGATCGAGATCTCATTTTTTTAATATTTACAGAAACAAAATGTGAACATTTAAAATTTATTTCAGTAGTAAACAAAAATATCTATCAAATGCAGTCAAATTTATTATTTTGTGGTAAGTAATAATCATTTTACCATATATTTTACGTTGATGTGTGAGACAAAGAAAAGTGCAAGAAAATGCTTAAATTTTTAAGTCCACACAGTGCTAAAAATGGATTAATATATTTTGTTACCCCATTCTACTACAAAAGAGGATGGATATGAAAAATTAGAAAAATTGGTTTTTCCTAGAGTTCTTAAAGAAATTGTTTTTCCCAGAAATGAGTAAGAATTGTTTTTTAGTTTCCAGAGTTATACAAATAGTTATCATGAAAGTATAAAGGCAAAGAGATATCTGCTACTGGTTCACTATGCTGGAATTTAGATGTACCTAGAAGGAAAACCCAACTTCTGTTCTCTATAGCCTTGAATGTGAACAAGACAGCTACTTGCCTGAAGTCTATCCAATCCTGGACAGAAGGGAGATCATTGCATTTCAAGTTATCTGGACTATACCTGTCCCAATGATGACACTCAGAGAGCCCATCAGCTTGCATAAGAATCAGTATACATAAGCTGCTATATCTATACACAAAGAACTACAGATAAATGTACATCATTTTAGTTACATAAAGTACAACTAGTGAGTTACTTCAAATAATTCATTTAAATGACATTTTAATATAGATGTTTGTAGAACGATATTATTTTAAATTGATTATTGAAGAAAAAAGCAAATTTAAAATATAGATTTTAAATTTGAAGACATTATAATTAATTAAGGGTGACCTGCGATAGTTATATATAGAAAGAGAACAATATTATTTTAAATTGTTTGTTGAAGAAAAATGAACATTTAAAATCTATACTTTCAATGTAAAGTAACTATTACCTGTCAAAAATTGATTTTATTTTTTTAAAAAAAAAAGAAAACTGTAATCAGTAAAGAGAAAACCTTACTATTAAAATAATGAATGGATTTTTATATACTTTCAACAAAGATTTAATTATGAAAATATATTTTTAATAACCATTTTATTACTTTGATAATATGTTCAAGTATACAGCACGTTTCAATGTAAAGTAACTATTACCTGTCAAAAATTGATTTTATTTTTTTTAAAAAAAAAAGAAAACTGTAATCAGTAAAGAGAAAACCTTACTATTAAAATAATGAATGGATTTTTATATACTTTCAACAAAGATTTAATTATGAAAATATATTTTTAATAACCATTTTATTTCTTTGATAATATGTTCAAGTATACAGCACGTGTGTGCAAATATGTCTTATGTAAACCCATTTCGAGGTACTGTAAATCACAATGTGATAGTTTTTTTTAATCGTATATTATTCAAAATCAGAAGATTAATTTATATGTGTATAACCATATTCTATAGATCTTACCTTCATTTTTTTATTGTTATTAATAAACTTGTATTTAATTATTAAAATTATTCTAATGAACTTAATTCTAAATGTTTTTAGGCTAGTATGTGTTGCATAAATAATCCTGGGTTGATGCTAAGAGTATATTCTGTAAAGTCCATGCACTACATTTCATTTTATTTAGTCTCTTAGAAATTATGTTTGTAGTTGGCCAGTACATATTCTAATGCTTTTGATTATGTATTCTGATAGATGAGCACTTAGTTTGTGCATTCAAATTGTTTAAATAATTATCACAAGCTGGCAATGGCTAAGAGGTTGGCTTGATCTATGACAGACCCAGTTCAAATCTAGTCACAAGATTGACTGTTGATTTATTTTTGTTAATTATTCGTAATGGATGATTATTACTTATTTATAATGCTGTTGAATGCATAGTTACTCAGTCATCTCTCATGCTCATTATTGAATATTTTATACTAATGATTTTATATTTAAATTTTATATTTTTCCATTGAATTGATGATGGTTGCTTTTTCTCCACCCTTCACCCCACAAACCCCATTCTGTTATAATATATTAATTCTAATATTCTCACGAATAAATGGTGAATTCATAGTATTATTTCCAGAAGCTTCCATGTGATAAAAATATAATAGCTAAATAGCTGATATTTCAGTACAATAACAAGTACTTTCCTCAGAGCTTCTTCTTTCTCAAACCATAAGAATGTGTATGGCAAGATTTAAAATCGTTATTTTTTTCCTTTACTATTTTCTCCTCATTCTCAAATTCTATTGGTTGAGAAATTAAAAAAAACCCTATTTTTTACCTTTCAATAGCTTTTTCCAAATATTCTTTAATTCATACTTTTCATTTATGCTCATAGGCTTTTTAAAAATCTCTATAGCTTCCCTTAGCAGTCTCTGGTCATATTGTTCAATTTTTGCCAGATTGTGTTTTATTAAAATTTATTTTAAATCTCACCTCACACATTCTTATGATGTGAGAAAGAAGAAACTCTGAGGAAAGTATTTGTTATTGTACTGAAACATCAGCTATTTAGCTGTTATATTTTAATTACATGGAAGCACCCAGAAATAATACTATGAATATTTGTATAGAGAGAAAGAGAGGGTTAAATCAAACTATAAGGAATTGTCTTTATTTGAGATGAAAGAATTCATAAAATGAAATTATTAAAGATTTTAAGAAATTTTTTCTTTAAACTTTAAATGTTAAACATTCATACAGAATTCTTTTATGAAAAATTTTCAGAGCTCCATTTATCTTATTTATATATGCATATTAATGCATATCATATTATTTTTTCTATTTCCAAATTATATATATTTAATATTTATGATAGCACAGAAATCATAATGTTTTCTTGTTGCTTATTGAAATAAAATTAATTTAATAATTTAGATATTTTAATAAGAACACTATTTGTAAATATTTCGTGATATTAATTTCATATTAATTATTTTCTTATTAATGATACAACTTTTATTCCTTATTCCCAACTCAATATTCCTATTATATATAAGTAATTTATTTATTGACCATGTGTTTTTCATAAACTAAGGGAATTTGTGCTTCTACCAAATAAATGCTTGAAGAATGGATATGCAGACTTATAGATTAGTTGCTTTATCCACAGGCAAATGGAAGCCTCATAATTTTTTCTTCTCTCTGAGGATTTGTAGATATTAGGAATATCTTAACCACTATTGAGTCAATATGTATGCACATACTTATTTTATTTTACTATGAAGATATAATGTAACACATGATCATCATTATCATTAACAAAGTAACTATTTCTTATCACTTATTTCATTCAATGACATGCAACTATATATTTGATAGCACAATGTGAGGCTCTATTACGATTACCATAGAAGTTTATTCTCAAATATTAGTGCCCAATATATTATATATATGTAATTTGTGTATAAAAATTCTGTTTTATAGAGAGTGCAAATAATGAATAGTATTTTTGTAAAAATGATAATTATATTTTTTGTATATAATTTAATTTTATGTTTGCACATTAAATCAACTTTTATATTATTATTAATTTAATTTTTTAACTTTGAATAGGGAAGTAAAATGCCCGTTTTTTAAAAATCTTTGAATACTAATCCCATGAATAACAACATTAAGAAGTTACTTTTTGTGCATGTAGATACGCCTTTGATGTACTGTCAGTTATCCAAGAACCTATGTCTAATCCAGGGATGGGCAATTGTTCTGGCTCAGGAGCCACAGAGGTGGGTGGAGGGCTGCATCAGGGGTCACTTTGTGGAAGCAAAGGTTAGCTGAGGACCACACCTTTTTTTCATGACACAATAAACACACTGCTTTATTCCCTGTATTACCAAAGAATTATTTGTTTGTCCATTCTTCATTAAACACATGACATTCATCATCGATTTTACATTTTTTCGGAGGGTTCATGGTTTCATTAAAGTTGGAAATGTATATATTTGCTAATGCAAAGACAAAATTGAAATTAACCAGATCAAATGGAAAAACACTGCACATCGTATCTACACTGTGCATGTGTATTGACGTGGCCATCCTAGTGGAAAATACAAGACGAATCTTTGGTCATGCACAGCAAGGAAATCTCAGTTCAATGTAGATTTTTCTGATTGTGTGGCCCTCGGGCTGCTATTTTCCCACCCCTGATCTAATCTATTGTTCAAATACAAGTAGAAATGATTTTAAGAATTAGTGAGTTTTCTTTTTATTAAGCAAACATGGGAGGAAAAAGAAGTTTAAATTTAAACATTAGTATTTACACAGAAGTTTTCCATGCAATAGAGCTGGGAGATTATTGATAGAGATTTCTTGCCTCCAAAACAATTTAATATTTAAAAGCATCGCTTTGATGTAAAATAAAATAAAATATTTAATAATTGTGTTTTCATGATGATAGTGAACCATTTTAAGATCTTTGCTAAATTCTTTTTATAATAAAAAATATTTGTAGATATTCACATACAGATCCCTTCTGTTGGAATTCTTACAGGATCATTATCCCAATAATGATTTTCTCTTACTTAAAATCTCTACAAAAAAAGATGTAACTTTTTGTGTAGAGACTTTGAATAAAAGTCTTTACTTCAATTTATCATCATTTAAATTTTTTGTGTTGAAATTAATTTCTAATAAAATTTTCAAAGAATTTGGGCATACTTTGTAAGGTTTCAAATGTCTAAATGATGTTTTATGTTATATAAAGATAATATAACCATTTAATTTCGTATAGTGTATTTGTTTCCTTTTATTTAATTTTTTTGTGTGTGAAATTAGTGAATTATTTAATTTATTAATTATATATTAATAATAAATAAATAATCATAACTTCTAAATATCTGTAATTGCAAAGCTGAAGTAACTATCTCCCACTGAGTTATGTAATATCAAAAACCAATGAAAAGATAAAATAATACCATTCTATCTTTGGGCTCTGTTGTTATATAAGCTTAGTTTTTGATTTGATTTTAAAATTATATGGTGAATTTTGTCTATTGTTTTAATTTATGTATAGACTAAATGTTCTGCAAATGATCTCAGTGTATCGTTTTTAAATAAATCAAATTTTTAATCTTATTTTCTTTAAAAATTGTGATAGATAAATAAGTAATATTAAAGATTTCTTTTACCAAAAATATATATATAATCTTATCTAATAATTGTAATTTAGAACCTCATAACTACTTTTAGTTAATAAAGACTGATTAGTAATTATATAACTATGCTACTGTAATAATTGGTTAAAGGTCAAGATGACCTGTAATTTTTTCTAGGTTGCTTATTCACACCTTTGGGAAAGCAAATCCCAGTAAATTATTCTCTATCTCTGAACAAAAGAAAAAATGCTAGGAATATATGTTTTTAGCCATTCTAATCTTATTATTGATTAATTTTTATAAACTAATCACAGTCTCAATTAATATAACAACTTGTTCACTGGATTATACATGCTTAGATAATTAATTATGACCTTATTTATCACTTTATATTAAACCAGTCTGAGTATAAAACTAACTAAGGTATATCCATAACTTCATTTTTTATAACAATCAATGCTACAGAACTTAAGAACAGTGAAGTAATAATATCATCTAATAATTATACGCAATACAGATTACTCAGTTTTATTCATTATAGTCAATTTGTTTCTTCCAATTATATAAAGAGAGGCTGGACAAAGCAATGTATATATAGCACATTTATTTTTTATTAACTTCATTAACAAGATAAATATAAAAGTTAACTACTTTTTCCAAAAAAATTGTCTTAATAATGCAAACTTTAACATTTTTCTTTTTTAATTTTACATAAATATATTTACATATTAAATTCATAAAAGTATTAAAAAAATTGAATATTTATTTCCCTTAGGCCATTAAATATCAAATGTTGGACTTTTTGGCATGTGAAATATATAAAAATAGAGCATTAGTATTATCTTTCAGATAAGCAATGGAGTTCACAGATCAAATGTTATGCAAGATCTACATCAAATAAAAAAATTACATAAAATGAGATAAGGGATTGTTGATTAAGCTTTTTAAATTTCCTGTAGTGATTTTGACATGATTTTTTTTTTTTTTTTCATTTCAAAATGTCCAATCTTTTTTAAACTCACGAATTTTACTTATTTTAAATGCATTGAAGATGTCTTCATTTTTGTACTTGAAAATATAAATAAATATACAAAACTTATCTGATTATAAAGTTTATTTATATAAAATCACAATGCTTAGCTTATGTTTAACAACATTAATAAGAAATTTTGCACTGCCTGGAATTTTCAACATTCAGATTAGGTTTGATATTAAAAAAAATAATAACTTCAGAAGCTGATGATTGTGTTGAATCATTAAAGTTTTTAATTTTCTCTCTTTTTTTTAAAAAAAAAGTTTTGCCAAATTCATGTACTTTATGAGTTAATGTAATCAAAATTTTTTTTCTTTAGAAATTATTTTAATTATTTTTATATCAAATTTTGCCTTATTTCTAACAATGAAACATTATATTTGATCAGAGATGATGATGTTTAAATTATTTTGACACTGAATTATATAATAATAAATCTCTTTTTAAATTCAAATCTTGATTTAATTTTACATTCAATGTTTAGCAATAATTCTTTTGGATTATTATAATGATATTAAATTCTCAAAAAAAAAAAAAATTTGAAAAAATACCAAAACAAATGACTGTGTTTGTACATATGTATAATAAATATAAATTTTCCCCATGAAAACAACTCAAAATAGAAAGACTTGAATGTTTCTCACATGAATTTGTACTGAAGGTAATAAATTGTTTAAAAAATACTTATTAATAATCCAGATTCCATCATAAAATATTCTTTATTAGTGAAATGGTCAGTTTTCAAGTAATCTAAGATATACTCTTACATTGCTTGAAAAACATGTCATTTTTCTAATGTTTGAACATTAGCAAGAAAAAAATAAAAATGAAAAAATGTTTTAAGTCCCAAATAATCCATATTTGAGCAACAACTAAGACTTTATTCTGCCAAAGACATGTTGAGTTAACTATGATCAAACAATAGCATGATCACAGTTAGTAATAGACATGTTTATAAATGCAATAAATACATTTAAAATTGTCTTTAACATTAATAATTTTAAAAAATTTAATTTAAGTTGAAATTTAAGTAATCTAGAAGTAACAAAACTATCCAATGTATCAAAATATTGCAAATATCGTTTAAAAAATGAATATATGTTTCAAAAGTTAATTACTGTAAACTTTGTAGACAAAAAGATAAATTACTTTTCATAAATATCAACCATTATTAATCCAATGCAGGATAAAGGTCTTTGTAAAATTTAATTTAGTTTCTCTGATCCAATCTCTCTTCTCATATTATTCTAGCAAACTTCCTTATTTAATTCATCCATTACACCTGTGGTCTTTTAAACTTTTCACAAACTCTTGGGAGCCACTCTGAAACATATATGGCTCATCTAAAGCCATGACAAAAATTTTATCAATATGTCTAATCTAGATCCATTTTAATCTTTTAATTCTGTCAATGATATCAATGATAATTGTTTGTTGTTTCATTGATATATTTCATTTTCAATCCTTTCTTATTATTCTCACTATATAAATTTCTATATTTTATCATTTTCTGTTGTCATAGTCTCAGATGCAGACATAAAAACTATTAAAACACACCCATTTAAAAATCTTTCTTTTCAAACTCATAGTATATTTCCTTTTAATATCAAATTATTTTTTAAATCAAAAGCATTACATCCAAGTTTCATTCTAAAACTAATTTTATCCCTTATATTTCCAACTATAGTAATATTCTGACAGGTATTTACAATTTTTAACTTCATCTGACTTATGATTATCAATCTTTACGTTCTTCTGCAAAAAGATATTGAAAATTAATTTTTTTTTTTATAAACAGTTAACTTTAATCTTACTTTTTTAATTTCATCTGATAATTCTTATAACATTACCTGTAGCTCTGAAGCATTGTTTGCAAAAATAACTATCATCTGCAAAGGAGAGATAACTTAAATATTATCTATATTTTTTTACTTAACTTTATATTTTACTTTACAAAATATTTCTTATAAAAACTGCTATAAAAAGGTTTTGGGATATGGAATCACTCTGGCATATATATAATCACTTTAATGTTGCCATTAAATATAATCATAGCTGTTGCATTTTGATAAATATTCCTTACATTATTTATAAAACTCTGGCTCTATATTTTGATGGTCCAAAGCTTTTAATTATCATATAAATTCAAAGCATAATAACAACTGTGATTTATAGTGCTAAAATCACTGTAAAGCAACTTGTTTTTTAAGTTGGTTTAAATCCAAAGTTCACTATAAACATATTCTATTGATAAATATTGATATATATTTAGAAGGGATTTGAACTATGATTTTCAAGCTCCCTACAGCTATCCATTCCATCTTATAGAACTGATACACGTGACCACAAAAATGTAAAAAAGATAAATGATCTCCAATATACATATTTCGTGCTGAACCAGTACTTATCAGTTGGTCCAGATCATCATCTCCCACACATATATATATAATCAGTGCTCAGTTTATATCAAGATAGCAAATCTTCAAACTTTAATCGACAGATTGGAACTTGTTCATTAAAGTTTGAAGATTTGCTATCTTGGTATAATCTATAGTTTAGATTTAGGTCTATATTTAAAAATACAAATGATGTAGAAAAAAAAATCATCTGTTTGGCTATTAATAAAAGGGATATCATTTAGTAAAAATCCAAATAAAAAAATCAAATATGTTTGTTCCACTCATGAAAATTGATATTAGTTACAGTGAATTTCCATAATTAATACATAAAATATTATAAAGAAAATCAATCAGGATTCTATTATCAAAAGTAAATTATAAAATCAACAAAAATAAATATGATAAGTCATGTATAATTAAACAAAAAAAAATTATTCCCATTTTTCTCACTCCAAATATTCCTCTTCAAAATATTTGTATATAATATGATGCAATATAAATATTGTGAATAAAAGGTCTGCATATTTGCGTAATTTCTTTTTTCCTTTGATAAACACTCTACTGCATATAATGTGCATAGAGCATGAGGTTACAATATTTTTATATTTGGAAATCTCAATAACTTATATGCTTCATCTGGAACAAAAACATTTATAAATTCCAACTAAAAATAAAAGAAAATATTTGTATAAGATTAAAGCAAATTGTTAATAAAATGAATTCATTTAAACGCTTGACCTGTGTGGTTTTGCATTATGGTAGAGTGGTGGATTCAAAGTTAAAGATGCCAATGTTGATTCTCAGTTTTAAAAACTGAGACTAAATAAATAGAATTGCCAAATGCTTAATCGACCATTAAAATATTTAAATGTCTGATGCTTTCCCAAGCAATTAACTATATTTTTATTTATTTATTTAATAAACACTTACGCTAAAGTAATGAAATAATTTATTTATAATGCATTTTAATCAATATATATGCTTTGAAATATCCTAAACTATTTTGAAAACTTTTCTTACAATTCTGAGAGTAAATTATTTTAATAAGAATTCTCTATAAAAAGCTTGATTGTGAAACAATAAAGACATATTTTGTTGCAAAGGACACATGTAGAATCAAATCAAAACTTAAATCTGGCAATGAACTATTGTTTAGTAAAAATAGTACTTTGAAGAAAATTGAACAAAAATGTTAGTTTGAATTGTGATGCAAAAAGATTTTGGATCCAGTTTTAGTAGTTAATGAGATCCAGAGAATATGCTTAGTATTAAATATATATATACTGCTACAGAACACACTTGCAAGTTATCCATTTAGATCTGTATAATCTAAAAAGAAAGCTCTTCCAACATATGGTAATGCACATATTAAATTAAATGAAGTTAGTACAATTTTAGGGAATGATTATATGCATAGACAGACTGACTTAATTATGTATGTTGTTAACAAAAATATCAAAACAATAATGTATAATATTAGTCAGGCATTGGTGGCCTAGTAGTTAGCATAGCTGCCTTCCAAGCAGCTGGCCTGGGGTTCATTTCCCGGTCAACGCATTTGACATATGAAAAAAACAAAAAACAAAACAATAATGTATAATATTATTAACAAAAAACAATAGAATAATAAATGTGCCTTTTGTGATGACCATATTTACCAATTTTTCAACATTAGTGTAATTACTTGTGTTGTTCACAATTTGATATTTGCATAATTTAAATTAAATTTGACAATACTATGTAGTATACATTTAATTTTGTTTAAAAATATATTTCTTATTAATTTTATTACTTTTTAATATTTTTTAACTATCCCTTCCATTATTTTTCATAAAACATCAAATATTTATCTAGACTGATTGTTATTTTGGAAATCATCACATTAATCAAAGTACATGAGATGCACATTGCATTATTATCTTAAAAAAAACCCACAGATTCACTTTCTATTGTGATCCCAGCCATAGACACATTATAAATTTTCATTGTTTATTTATTGTAGTTTCTTCGAGGTAAAGTGATCGGTATAACACATGATTCTAGGCTGTAATTTTTTTTTCTTCATTTTCTTCGGGAACTGATCCAGAATTTTTCCATTGTAGAACAGTTATTCTTACAACTGAGCTAAAACAATCATAACCATTTATCTCAGCTTTGTACAATGAACTTTTCTGAGAATAGATTACTTATATAATTTTGTAATAGAAACTGAAATGTGAATGTTTTATAAAAACATTTTTTTATTTCAGTTTATTTTAAATTTATCCTCTATTGTAGAAAAAATTATGTGGCCAGGTACTTTCATCTGGATTAACTATTTCACTGAAATTACAGAACTAATTTGGGGATAAAATTAAAATGTTATTTAAGATTTATTTCATTTTTGGAAATGAAATATAGAGTGAAACAATAGGAACATATTCTTAAGCAAGTGCATCAAAATTTTATCTAACACAGTATTGGAAAATTTGGACCCCTCCCACAAACACTAATCTATCCTAAAACAGTAACATACGGCTAATAATAAAGTAAAAAATAAATGATGAATGAATGAGTCTTGTATCTGTTACAAATTCTATAAGCGACAATCTAACATTCAAAGACAATACCAACCAATAAAAAAGTGTTTATTTTAAAGTATTATAGTTTTAAATTTGATAATAGACCTCATTATCACTATATTCAAAATATATATATACACCCACCGCCCATCTAATCAATGATTGTCCGTTTTAAATAATTGTACATAACAGCAACAAATACACGATATATCCGTCGGTTATCTCGAGTTGAATGCGCTATCCTTGAAAAAAAAAAGTCACATCCACTTAATTCCTATTATCAAAGTTTGTACGTAATTTTAGAAGATTATAAACTAAATTTCATTACTTTAGAAAATTTTTTTTTTTTTTACTTTTTAAACTTTAAGTACAAAATAAATAAATAACGCAAAAATGAAAACAAAATTACTAAAACAGTATTTATATTGTCGATTATATCACTTACCCAATACGGTCTGGCGGGCCATATTATACAAGTCTTCTAATTTATTGGTGTAATTTTTAGATGATGTTAAATAGCATCTTTTAGATAAACAATCAAATTTATTTTGTTTTAAAACAAATTCTGTCAGATTAAATAGTGTCCGACTAAATGGAAACGCACGGGAAATTAATACAGCCATGTCCTTTTGCAGCGAACCGCATGGAGGAATGAACACGCATGCGTAGTTATATTTTTTCCTCCAAATCTGAATGACATTTAACTTGTTATAGTTTAAGTCAATGGTTAAAAAGTATTTTTAAAATAAACTATATTATAACAAATCCAAGGCATTATTCCACTTTTTTTTTTTTTACGAAAAAAAATGTTTATGCTTAAACTAGGTATTTTGCAGTTCATAATACTTCGAAATATATATATCCACGACTATTGCTGGGATTGATAATATTTATTTTTTGATTAACAGAAGCTGGAATTTTATTTATTTATTTTTAAATTTTAATATAATTTTTATGTACTGAAACTAGTTTACAAAAATATGACTATTAAAATAAATATGTATATTTAAAAATTTGGTTATTACGGAATTGGCAAAAAGTATGAGCTACAAGTTAATAAAGTAAATACTGCATTCGATTACTGTTTGTTGATATCTGTAGAACATGATTAATCCGTAGACTTATAAAACTAATAACAAAATCTGGGTAGCTTGTAGCATACAGCCCTTGAGTTGATTTTTTCTGGTATTAAAGGAACATCATTACTTTTGAATGGAATCTGTAATAATAATAGTTTGTTTTTTGAATCTCACCATCAGCTAGAATGTTTTTTTAAAAAAACAATTGATCCAAACTGCCAATCGATAATGACCACTTATTTATCTACCACATCTGTAGATCGTTTTCAAGTGAAGAAAGATTTGTAGAAAAAAATTAGAAATGTCTAAATCAGAATTCTCAATCTTTTTGGAAAAGAGCTTAAAAAAAGAAATTTCTAAATAAAGTTTTCATCTTCAAGCACAAACACACATAAAAAAAAATTCTGAGACTCAAGGGCCAAAAATGAAGTATATTTATTAATAATTATATATTTTTATTAAATTATTTAAAAAAACATTATATATTAGAAAACAAAAAATTATAGTGATAGTAGATTCACTGAAGTTAGCAATATCAGATTTAATATGGGAAGTAATTGTAAATAAAAGTCATTTGCCATGAAATATTTTGCATGACTGAATTTTTGATTCTTGCACTTTAATTTAAAAAGAGTTTGTTTACCATGGGATGCAATTCCAAAAACAAATACTGTTTTTTTTTTTTTTTTGGCTATTCGTTTAATCATGAGTAGTCAATGGATACCAGGTGATAGTGCCAATTAAATCAACAGTAAAAGTTATCTATTGTTTTTTAGTAGCAAGGAACATTGAATTGCACATATATTTCTAACAGACACTATTATTATTTAAGATTATTCAAGCAATAATTTAAACGTTTTAAACCCTATAAGATTTTGAGCTGAAGCCAACTTGCTTATCTGGGTATATGAATCAGACACTAAAATAGCAATTAAATTCTATCAATACTAGTCCTTTATTAACTGCAAGCATATTTGATAAATAAATTGGCTTGGATCCAACTTTCATATCATTAGTTTAACAAAAATAAATGATATTAAAAATTACTACAATACAAAGTTGTCATCTGCTCTTGTAAGATGCAGCTGTTAAATATAGACTGGAATAATTGTTAGGTGCTTTTGTTTTATGATTCTCTCTATTGGTTTTACAATCACTGGAATTTTGTCTAACTGCAGAAATCCCATTATAAAAACTCTGAGTCACTTTAATATTTATTTTACATAATGTTGAAACAAATCCGTTTTCTGATTTTCCTAGATATGATTATAGAAGTTGTCTTTAAAAGATTGTGAATCAAATCTCAGAACTGATTATATGGGATTAATAGATATATAAATATGTATTTTCACATCTAACACTCACATATAAAACTTTTTATTCATTACAAATATAAAAGTTTTGTCACTTCCATGATTTGGAGTTTGAATTTGGGTTAAGTTAAATTATTTTCAAGAAGCTTAGGACTTTCTTTACATAGCTGTCCCATAATCAATCTAGCTATTCTTATTTAGAGGATGAAACAAGGATAGAAAACAATTCAAAGCCCTCACCCAGCAGCAAGCCTGTGTGATCATTTTGGAGAATTGTTGAGAGACTTTTGCTCTGCAGTGGGCTATTTATTAAAAGAGTGTTTTATCTGTTTACAAACCAAAAAAGTTTTAACTTTCTAGAGCAATGATAAAATCCATCATCTGATTTCTTTAAAAAAAGTTGCATTTGTGAATTACTTTTATTAAAAAGATTCAATGGATAAATTGACATTAAACTTTAAATATATCAATTTTTGGTTACTGGTCACATTTTTGCAAGAATTAATTCTATAAAGCTGTTAAGTTCTTGCCATCATGTGTTTTATTTTTAATGGTAGACAAACAATGGATTTAATAATTATATGAGTAAACAAAAATTTAATAAAATACATAAAAGGATTTATTTAAAAAATATTTTAATTCATTTTAATTATCTATACTTTTTAAATTATCAATATTTGTTTTAGAAAGTTACTTTTTTACAGCTTTGTAACTATTTTCTTTAAAATACATCTCTCCATAAAAATTAAAATCTTTTATGCTAATGTCATAAGTTGACACTTTCCAAGTGAAAGAATAATATAAAAGAAAAAACCACTAAACATCACATGTTCACCATCTCTTATGCTAGCACATGGTTGGCACAAGGTAGCACTACTGTATGGAGAGTTTTGCATGTTTAATAACAGCTATGTGCTAGCATAAGAGATGGTGATCATGTGTTGTTTAGTGGTTTAACACCAATCCTGTCAAATAGGATAGTGGTGGCTATGGTTGTTAAAGTGCCAAAGACACCAAAATGTATGGGTGCTGAACTGAGTTCAGACCATATGACTATATAAGCTATTGGGCTTAGATTGAAAATATTATGTTTTCAATTTCATTCTCATAGTTTTGTAGTTAAGTAGAGATAAAAGGTGGCTTCTGGGGGGTTGCATTAGATCCTAAGATCTAAGTGCAGTGCTCTCAGAACCAAGGCTCCTCACTGACGAAGGCCACAAAACCGAAACTAGTCTGGGGATATTGGATGAGTAGGCACTAGATGAGGATTTTATGCATAAGCCTTCTGGCATCCATTGATTACTCTGGTTGGCACAGGGTGGCAGTACTGTATGGAGAGTTTTGCCTGTTTAATAAAAGAAAAACTAAATAAAATATTTGTTATATGTGATAAATAAAAACAAATAATTTCATTGAATTTAATGTTTGAATTGCAAAGGGATCAAATTGAATTTCGTATCCATTGATTAAATAGATTGAGAATTTTTATAATTAGACAATAATTTATTTTTCAAATTTTTTTGGTGATCAGTCCATTTATTTTACAAAGAAAAAAAATAATAAAATGCTAATATTTTAGTAATGATAATGATAACTTCTTTTGTTTTGTTAAAAAATTTGAAATGTATTAATAAAATTTAAAATATAAATATTAATATAGAAGAGCATGTGATGTGATGCATTCTAGTTTCTCCTTTCTCAGAGTCAGGAATCTTTCAGCCATTATGGCAAGAGAAACCTGCTAGTGACCTTACCTCACCTTTCCATTCCCCACCCTAAGTTTTTACCCATATTCTTCTCTATCTTGATCCATCTCATTTACACAACATTATCTTTGTCCACTCTATGGCCTTTATATCGAGATCTCCCTTATTATTTTCCAAACCCAGCATAAAAACCAAGAACCTATTTTTTATATACCACTTTGTTTATATTTATTCTCCCACAATTTCATTATTTGTATCCTTTTTTTTTGTATACATTTACATTTAATTAGCAGATGCCTAATATTTTCTATGCTTCCTTACATAACTTGCAGACTAAATCACTCATATTTTTCCATTTATGTGTATATTCCCTTGTTGCTAATGATCCTGTTTGAGCATTAAACAGTAAACTACTTTCCTTGCTATTATCATAAATTAACTCATACTCAATATTCTGTTTACTTCCATATATATTTAAACTCTTTTTATCCTCCATACTAATATTCCATCTCTCCACCTACCTATTTTTTATTAATGCATCTATTCTTCTAGCCCATTCCTTGCACTGTAACACTCAAAAATTATCCTAACACAGTCATCTCACCTTTTGTATAAGTATACTGACATAAAGTCCTAATCCAAATCTTCTGCATACCATAGTACCTTTTTCACCCATCTTGTTGCCTACTCTTTATTCATAACTCAATTAAATAATTTTTTGGCTATTCTCTTATTATCCATAAATTGCAATCTAGTGAACATTTTCATTTTGCTTTTTACATCTCTCATATAAAAACTTGACCATCCCATTTCTCCTTGAATTGCCTCTTTTTTCAACCAGACATCTGCACCTAATGTATATCTTCCTACTTCTAGAACTTTGTACTTTTTCTAAGTAATTTAACACCCCTTTACTAACCTATAATGCATCATTACCATATGTTAATCCTACTGTGGCTACTCCCTTGCATACAATTCTAGCTATATCATATTTACCATATGAAAACACTGTTAATTTCTTTTTATCATTCCCCTTGTTTTCCTTGTTTCATTTATCAATTGTTTCTCCCATTCATCCAAGCAATTTCTCAGATAACTTAAGACGATTCCCAAACGGTTATACCTAATCTCTACATTTAACTTTATACCCCCTAATAAAAATTCTTTCTTTATTCTTTCCCCAGCATTTATCATCATTACTTTTGCCTTCACTAAATTTAATCCCCATCTTCTCACCCACACTTGTGCACATATTCAGCATAACTTACATATCTCCCCTACTTTCTGTGCACAAGAACACAGCATCAGCAAATAAAAGACTTGATAATATATACACTCCTTTGCCATCTATCAATGGTATCTCTATCCTTCTTCCTAGTCTTTCTCTGCTCTCTCCATTTCTCTCAAATATAACAAAAGCAAAATAGGTAACATAGGGCATCCTTGCCTTAGTCCCACTGCATTTTTAACTCTAACCAATTCTATACTTTTTATTTGATATCTATAGTAATTATTTTTATTCAATCTCTTAATAATATTTACTAAAGTCCATTCATTCCCAAATTTACTAAAATTATCCATAATCTATTTATTCTATCAGATATCTTCTCTATATTTATAAAGACCATATATAACTGTCTATCTGTATTGCTACTCATATCTATAAGTTCTGTACTGCAAATAAACTATCTCCTATATGCCTATATGATCAAAAACGTCCTTGCATTTCGCCCACTGTTATTTTCTTCCATTCATTTTGTGACCCAGCCACTATATATGCAAAAACTTTATATAACACTGATGTTACCACTATCAGTCTATAATTGTTTAACTTTCTATGATCCTTACTCTTTCCTTTAAATAGTATGCTTACTCTTGTATTATTCCAGCTATCTGAAATTCTCTTTCCTATGCCATCTTATTAAAACATGATAATAGATGTAATTTTGTCCTATTTCCTAAATTCATCACCATTTCTGCTGCCCATCCATCTAAACCTCTTGCCTTTCCACTTTTGAATTTCTTCATACCTCAGTAAATTCATTTTCTGAAAACCTGATATCTAATATCTTTTGTATATACATTACATACTTATTTAAGATTGTCTCTAATTCTTCACTAGAGCTATACACTTTTTCCTCCCATCTAGTAATACTATTTCTCCCATACACTCCTTCTTTTAATATATTTCCAAAATTTTTTATTCCCATCTCTTCCACTTTTATTATTATCCTGCAATAATTTACTATTTAATTTCATTCTCTCTATATAATTATCTATTTTAGTCTTTTTTTTAAAAATACTTTTCCCATTTAATATTAACATCTTTTTCACTTTCTTTATTTTTAATAACATATTTATATTCTCTGCATGCTTTTTCCTCTCTTTGGTACTACTTTTCTATTTTATTTTTCTGAATATTCTCATTTAAAATCCCATTCACCACATTTTCTACTTTACCTCACCAGTCTTTATATTCACTCCCAACAACTCTTCCATGATTTCTTCACTATTTTCATTGTATATTCTTCTAATTTATTATATTTCATTCTTCATCTACATCTTTCACTATCCTTCCTATTTTTATTACTATTTTCTTTCATATTACTAACCATTTATATTATAAAGAAATTAAGGCTACTAATACATATTCTCTCTTCATTATCAAACACTATTTTTCGATACTTTATTCATTCCCTCTTTCTCTACTAATACATAATCTATTGTGTGAAATAATTTATTTTTAGATCATGTATATTGTCTCTTATAAATATCTGATAAATTTCCAATGCTTGAATTCACTCCTTGACAAAAAATCTTTCAAAAGCTGTCCATTTTTGTTATCCATCTCATCAATTTCTTCAATGTGCCCATTCATATTTCCTATAACCATTATTTTCTTTCCTCCTTTTTTTTGAAACTCTGTATATCCTTAACTAAGCATTCATATATGTTATTATTCCATTTCACCATAGTTTGATTATCTCCAGTGGTTATATACACTATAGCTACCATTCATTCTTGCCTCCCTAAATTTATCTCAAATCACAAATATTCTTGATGCTTAACAAGATTTAAATATTTTTTTGACATAACTCCTATACTATTATCCTTTTTTTTTTATTTATACCCTGCCATACCAAGTCTTCCAGTATAGGTTCTTCTTCTTCTCTTAGTATTGCTAATACCCCAAGCTCTTCATTTTTAACTGCTTTGTTTAATTCCAACCAATTTTCTGGTCTCCTATCACCTTGCATATTCAAATATCCAATTTTTTATTTTCTTACTATCCCTTTATAAATTCTTTTTACTTTTTCTTCACTATTACATTTGTAAGTAGCTTGCTTATCATTAATTTTACAGACCCATTCCTTCTCCACATCTACATTTATATCTAAATCAGCTATCCTTTGTTTATTTCTTACATCTTATCCATTCTTCTTCTTTTTTTAATAATAGTGCAATTTTAAACCCTCCCCTCTTTATAAGTTTCTCAAACTATAATATTTTTTTATAAATCAAATTCCCTAATATTTCACTTTCTTGTTTTGTGAAGTGCAATCCATTTTTATAATGCAACTCCCTCTTACTAATAAAAAAAATGCACACATCCACAAACATAACATTATTTCTTTCACATAATTTTTTCAATCTCTCATTTATAGCACATTCCCTATTTAATGTATACTTATTGTTGAATCTTGATAATAATTCAACTATTCCTAATCTTTTTTTAATCTTATTGAAATTACTAATCAATTCTTTGTACTCATCCATTACTCTTTCCGATGGTTTAGACAAATTATTTATCCCTACCATAACATAAACACCTCTTGTTTCTTATTTGTTTACCTTAGCTGCAACATCTCTAATTCTAGCTCCAGGCAAACATACTCTTAGATGTGATGTGAAGCTTTGTCACAAAACCCTTTTCGGAATCAGGAATCTCTCAGTCATTATGTGCAGAAAAATCTGTTAGCCATCTTACATTCCCTTTCCATTCGCCATCCTAAGTTTTTTCCATATTCTTCTCTATCCTGCTTCATCCCATTTCCACAACATAATCTTTGTCGACTCCATGATCTTTATATTTAAATCCCCCTTTTCTCAAACCCAGCATAAAACCAAGAATCCACCTTCTTTGTACCTTTTCTGTATGCGGGCATTTACAGTCAATTAACAGATGCCTACTATTTTCTATGCCTTCCTTACATAACTTGCAGAGTAAATGACCCATATTTTTTCCTTTATGTATATATCCCCTTGTTGCTAAAGATCCTGTTAGAGCTATAAACAGTAAATTATTTTCCTTGCTATTATCATAAATTAATTGCACCCAATATTCTGTTTACTTCTATATATATTTAAACTCTTTTTATTCTCCATACTAGTTCTCCATCTCTCTAACACCATTTTTTTTATTAATACATCTATTCTTCTTTCCCATTCCTTGCCACTATAACACTCAACAATCCTCCTAACACAATCATCCCATCTTTTATACAAGTATACTGACATAAATTCTTTATCCAAATCTTCTGCTTAACATACTACCTTTTTCACCATCTTGTTGCCTATCCTTTACTCATAACTCAATTAAACACTATTTTGGCTATTTTCTTATTATCTATAAATTTGCAATCTACTGAACATTTTCATTCGGCTTTTTGCATCTCTCACATAAAAATTTGCCCATCCCATTTCTCCTTGAATTGCCTCTTTTGACATCCACACATCTGCATCTCTAACACTCCTTTACTAACACATAATGCATTGTTATCATATGTTACCCCTGCTACTGCCACTCCCATACAATTCTAGCTACATCTCTATCAATCGCCTTCTTTTCTTTGCTTTATTTATCAATTTTTTCTCCCATTCATCAAAGCAATTTCTCTGATTACTTAAGACAATTCCCAAATAGTTATAGCTATTCACCACATTTAATTTTATATCCCAATAAAAATTATTTCTCTTCTCTTTCCCCAGTATTTATTATCATTATTTTTCATTTTTCTTCATTAAATTTAATTCCCAACTCTTTACACATCCTTACACATCTTCTGCATAACTTCCAAGACCTGATAATGTATATACTCCCATGCCACATATTAATGGTATCTCTATCCCTCTTTCTAATCTTTCTATTACTCTCTCCATTTCTCTCAAATACAACAAAAACAAAATAGGTGACATAGAAAATCCTTGCCTTAGTCCCATTTATTTTTAATTTTAACTGATTCTATATTTTTTAAATTATACATAATTATTTTCTTACAATCTCTTAATAATATGCACTAAAGCTCCATCAATTTCCAAATTTATTAAACTTACCCATAATCTATTTCTATTCACTCTATCATATGCCTTCTCTATATCTATAAAACCATACATACCTGTCTACTTGTATTTCTATTTATAACTATAAGTTGTATAACTATAAATAAACTTTCTCCTATATGCCTATCCAATTGAAAACCTTCTTGCAATTTTCCCACTATATTATTTTCTTTCATCCATTTTGTGACCATTCCAGTCACCATATATGTGAAAATTTGTATAACACTGATGTTACTGCTATCAGTCTATAATTGTTTAACTTTCTATGATCCTTAATCTTTCCTTTAAAGAGTAGCCTTACTCTTGTATTATTCTAACTATCTGGAAATTCTCTCTTCTGTACCATTTTATTAAAACATGACAATAGATTTAATTGTATCCTATTTCTAAATTCATCACCATCTCTGCTGCCTATACTTTTCAATTTCTTCCCTGTTTCATTCAATTCATTTTTTGTAAATCTAATATTTCCATTACTATATGTTTTCATGTTTGTTATCACTCTGTTCTTTACATCTAACATATTTTCTATATCCATTACATACTTATTTAAGATTACCTCTAATTCTTCTCTAGGCTACACACTATTCCCTCATCATCTAATAATACTATTTCTTTCTTCCCTACATACCTTCTTTTAATATATTTCCAAAATGTTTTACTCCCATCTCTCCCACTTTTATTAATATTGCCCAACAATTTACTATTTAATTTCATTCACTCTAAGTAATTATCTGTTTTAGCCAACTTATTATTTTTAAAATACTTTTCCCATTTAACATTAACATCTTTTTCACTTTCTTTGTTCTTAATTGCACACTTTTTGTGCTAAATCATTTGACTTGGGGTAAAAGGTAAAAATGAGTAATTGAGTTATTTATCTATTTGTAAGGAAATTCATAATTCTAATGGACTTAAATTCGGTATTGTTACTGGTGACTACTATTTCTAATCATTCATGACATTTCTTTAATGTGTATTTGAATTTCTAATCCTATGTAGTATAAAATGAAAAATAATTTACTGCAATTAGGAATATCTTGACTTGTATTGACTACATAGTTCAGAATGCAATCATATCCAGGTATAGAAAGTTCAATGCATTTTTTCAGGGCAACTTTACATTAATATAGGTCAAAATGTGATTCCAAGATCCTCATTTATCCATGGCTACCATAAGTAATATCAAATCAAATATCTTTGACTATACAAATTTTTGAATAGTCTATGTATATCAAATCAGGATCTTATTTTGACTCTTGAGATGAATAATGACTTAATAAATCAAGACAATGCACTTCCTTGCTGTGGAAATATTCATATGCACATTCCACAATGCTTTTGAAAGATTATGGTAGAAAATAATAGGCCAGCCTAATCTAAGCCTTAATTCATTTAGTTCAAATAGTATAATAATCTTACCAGTGATTGAAAGTAATTTATATGATTATTCTTGATCTCTTCTTGATAAAATTAACTCGCATCCAGTACTTTTGAAAAGTTATGGGAACATGCAATTGTGAAAGACAATACTTAAAGCATAATTTTTACTGTTGATGATAATACCATACTTTATTAAACTTTGAAATACAGTATTGTAAATAATTTATCTTTAACAATAGATACTTTGACTAAACTCAGAGTAGTAGCAATCTCAACCCAGTGTGGGAGGTATATTGCTTTAGTAGTAAACTGTAAATGAGAAAATCTACATAACTTCATCAGTATTTGTCATGACCCATAGATTAGAATGAGATCTACATTAATATTTTGGCCCTTGGGGTGATTGCTTCAATTTTTGCAATCACTGATTTTTTCCATTATGTATTCAACATTTTTTTTGATATAAGATAGTTTTAGATCACTAACCATTTACATTATAAATATTAAAATTTTTAGTATGATTTAATCTGCCTAATTATTTTCTGCTCTTCTAAACCAGATTCTCATTATTTTCTTTTTTCTCTGTCTTTATTATATCTTTACCTTTTTAGGAAAATTAAATTTTCCTCGTTTATTGTGTCAGAAGCTCTAGTTGCAAAGTCTTTGCATTTCCAGATTGTTTATATTTATTTGATTATCAGCATTTTCCTTCAAATATCTTATTGATTACAACAAATTATGTGGGTGGTAATGTTTTTATTTCATTACTAGGAGAACAATTTCCTTTGAGGGAGAACTTTCTGAAAGAAATACAAGCCTTATGAATGATGGTAGATAATTTAAAATTCTTAAACTTCCTTACCTGTTCTAAAATTGTTTTATAAGATAAACCATTCTAGTTTTTATAAATCATATCAAGATTGACCAGTTGCTGTCAGTGCTGTCTGTTTATAATACCTCTCAGAAATTATGTTTTGGCTAAGTTACAAAATACTCTGTCATATTATTTGATCAGCTTCCTTTTGATCTACCAGAAATGTGATGCAAAAAATAAAGATGGAAAACATGATGTGAAGGAATTGTATTGAAATAATTTCCTACATTACATAATTTTTTGTGATGATGTGATTCACATAGGAGATTATCTACAACTATTACTTTTTCCTCACTAATAATAGCTATGAAGCGCTCTGATCTATTCAACTATCAGTCCATTAAAAAAAAAAAAACTTTTGCCAATGGATTTCTATAAATTAACCAATTACTTGGAAATATTGACATTAAATTGGATGTATATTAGCCTGTCTAATCATTTTCCTCTTCTTAAAAAATTAATGGAAATGCTGAAAATTAATTTTTCTGCACGCACCATTTTATTCATTTGCAACAGCTTTTCTTTCCATATAAGGATTACTTGAAAAAATCAAACTCTAATAATTTGCATTAGAAAATTTAGTATCTCAACTGTATCAAAAAATGTAGCTTTTATCAATTTTTTGAACAAACTAACAGAAATATTGGATTTTGACAAATTTCTTCTGATGAATTGCCATAAAATTGTTTTCTATCAAACTCTTTTTTCTTGGGCTGTATCAGAAAAAAATAATATCAATTCACTTCTTGTTGATATTAAAATATTTAGCTTATATAATGTATCTGTGACAAAAGACTGATTTTTGAGGATATTGCTTCATATTAATGTCTGGTTATACTTTATTCCATATTAAACCACTGAACATCACATTATCACAATCTCTTATGCCAGCACACAACTATTATTAAACTAGGCAAAATTCTCCATACTAAGTCACAAGCCAGAAACTAGTATGGGATATTGGATGAGTAGGCACTAGATGGGGATTTCATGCACAAGCCTTCTGGCATCCATTGATTACTCTGGTTGGCACAGAGTGGCACTACTGTATTGCCTGTTTTATTCCATATTGTGAGAGCAATTTGATATTTCCAACTGCTCTCAAAAATTTAATTTCTGCTATATATTTAAATTAAAAAATATGATTTCATTAAAGATATTTAATTAACCAGTAAAATGTTGCAAGTTAATTACTCCAGAATTTGCAAAAAAAATATGCGTTACAATGTTAATAAAATAAATATATTGATTACTAATTCTAATGTACATGATTAATCTGAAGGCACACCAAAATAACAAAATTTATATGACCTAGATTATTTTTGGTACTTACAGAAAGCTGAAATTCTGGGAAAACTAATAATACATTTTTATTGATTTCTTTTGTTTCTTGAGTTGACTTTTCTGGATGTTTTATACCTTTATCATTAACTCTAAAATAGACACTTGAATCAAAATTGTATCCTACAGTTAATAGTCCTTAGATTGTAATAATTAGTGGGTTAATTTTCCATCATCTGATAATGTTATTTTTAAAAAATTGTTTTAAAAACATTATATATAACTTTTATCTCTGCCATAAAACAATGCACATGATTTTTATATTTATATTTAGTTAAGACTAATTTTGCTTACCCAGCAGCTAGAAGACCATTATAATATTCCAAATATAGGGATGACTTTTTTAAAATTGTATACAACAAAAATACAAGATGCTGATATCAAAGAAGTAATTGAGATGCTAAATATTCATTATAATTTTTAACATATAAGAATCAATAATTAGAGTTTTTAAAAAAATGCTTAAAAGAAATAATTACAATCTCCTTTTCTAAAATCTGTTATTTTTTCGTTTAAATATTGTTTACATTTTGTCAATAATAAACAGACAATTGTTTATCATGCATGGCTTTTTCATTTCAAATTAGATATTGGAACATTATTAGAATTTTTGTTTTTAATGAAAAAATGTTTTCTAAAAATAAATGTTTTTTTTTATATGCCACTATTTGCATATTGCTATTCTTATTTTTATTTTTACTAAAATAAGACAATAATTAAATCTAAAATTGTATGCATAATATAAAAAAAAGATTGAACTATGAATGAAAGTTATCATCTTAATTTAATTAATTAATAATTATTACTAACGTTTGTGATTAAATTAATCATCATTAATTTTTCTCTTGTTTTTAGTACATTTCCTTTTACTTTAGTGTTTTCAACCATTTAAGGCAGTACAGAACCCGAGCATCATAAGCCATTCATGCCATTGGTCACTTCTCTACATTAACTTTGATATCAGGATTGTTTGTTCAATCACATTTTTGTCTTTTAATTGTTTTTACAATATTTTTGGCTCTAATGTTTTCTGTTTTTTTTTTTTTTTTATTTCATTGTTTTCTAACTTCTTATTTTTTGCCTTCCTCTCTTTTTTTTTCCTTTTGGAGTTAAAATAGCTATATTCATTTATAAGTTGTTGTTAATGATGACAAGTATCTAAATTGATCTTAATTATACAATGTATTTCTTCCATTCTAAGTAAAAGAAAGTTTTATACAATTTAACTATTTACATATATACTTTATAATTTTACATTTATAAAATACAGGTTGGTTTTTCACACAATTAAATAACAAATAACTTATTTAGATATTAAAGTCTTTGCCAGAAGACAAGTGATAATAATAGGAAATAATAATTTACTTTGATCAAACATTAACACTTTATCATGATTGGTACTTGCTATTGTCTGTCATTCCCTTAACGTAATTTATTTCACTATATTAATATTTTGAGTTATTTTATTAATTAGTTTTGCTATTTGTAAATGCAACTAAAATTGGAATATAAAACTGAAACATAGTACTTCGATTTCTTTTGAAATTCATAATTAGAAGTAATATATTTATCATGTATGGATATAAAATTGTGAGTTCTATTTAAAAAAAGAAAAGAACTGGAGAAATGGAATTAAATTTTTGAGAGAGAAAGTTCTAGAATACATAAAGTGAAGGAAATAAGATCGGGATATTAAATATTGTACTATTTAAATATTTGTAGAAAATATAAAAACTAGAAAAAATATTAATAAAGATATTTTAAATATCTGAATATGATTATAATTAAAAATAATTATATATAGATTTAAATATTCTAACTATGAGAAATCTTTTTTTTAAATATACATAATTTATTTAAAATCTCTATTTTTTTTTCTATTGCAACTAATTAAATCTGTAATATATATATTTTTAAATGCTTATTCATTTTCTTCTTTCTAGTATGGTAAAATTTTAAATGACAATGAAGACCACAAGCTTGCATGAGAAATGTGAACCCAGATAAAGCTAAAGATTACATATTTAAATTATTTCATTTTTGAGAGCAAATATAACTACATTTGGAGATGTACTTTAGTCTTTAGATAAAAAAAACTATTGAAAAAGTTTGAATTTTACAGAAAATTTTGCTATCCAAACAAACAAACAAAAAGTCTCTCTCTAGATTTGAAGCTCTCTACTGAGCTAAAAAGCATAACTTTTGCATTTTAACAGTTATGCATGTGTATGTGTGATCTTTAATAAGAATCTTATAGTGTAATGATTATGAATTCATTTGCCATTTCACGACCTGGGTTTGAACTTTTGTCAGGTAAACTTAAGTTTTTTTTTTAGGTCCCAATTAGACTTAGGATATCTTTTTTAGCTAATTGGCCTAAAGCAAACTCAAATAAATAATATAATATTAGTTAGTAAATAATAGTGGATGTAAAACAACTCAGTTATATCAAAAATTTTCAAGCTTGAAGGGTGTGTTTTAATATTATGGCCTTTAGTGTTTTTCTGAATAATTGTAATAGTTTACAATTATTGTTAGAAATAAAAGGATCACTTTTGATCATTCATTTTTGGGTCTTTATAGAGCCAATACACACATTCCAACTTAGCAACACAAGAAATATAAGTAAATAAATTATAAGTTAAAGTACAATTATAACATATAATAATAGAAATTTATTTTTTTTAGAACACAAAAAATGTCATGCATGTAAAACAACAGTAATAAAAAACTATTAATGTAATAATTATATGCCAAATTATTATTTAATTAATCATCTCCAAAATCATTCTTTCCTAGAATGAATTTGAAATATTTGTTACTTGCGTTTGTAGATATAACTCTAGTAATAAATGTAATTACTTTGTATATATACTACACATATATGTATGTATCTTGTTTCTTACTATAAATAAAGTTTTATGACATTCATCTGCTCATTGTAAATTCTGATATTAACAGTGTACATTTTCCTTAACAAATGAGAAGGCATTCTTAATTCAGTTTTAAACATTGTAACGGTCAGAAAGTGTAGTTGCTTTAACCTGATTCAGAGATATAGATAAAGGGGTTCAAACCTCATCCACCTCTCTAGATCATAACTAAGTGACTCACTCCCTTAATCCCACAACAGTTAATTTTTTTAATGCAGGCTGGTGGTCAGGTAAAGACAAGACTTTTAAGAATTCTAATATGTGATGATGAGGTTTATACATATAAAATAATGAACATCTACAACTTTGTTACTATTATAAATTATAGTTTATTGTTAGTATATGATTGTCTATACTTCATTTAATGGGATTATTTACAAATAACAAAAAAATATCTGCATATGTACATAAGATTCAGTTGTAACTTACAACTTTTGAAATAAAAGAAAAATGAAGCATTTGATATGCATTATTAAACATAGGGATGAACTTGTCTAGGTAGAGAGGAAATGTGGAAATTAATCTATGGTGTGAGAACATGGTAAAGTCAACACATTTAAAGTAGCTAAATAAACTAAAGAATGAATAAAACATAACCTCATTTATACTAATATATATTGAAATGGATAGTTTATCCATGTCAATTGTCGCTTCACAAATTATTCATAGCCTCATTTTTATACTAATATATATTGAAACGGATAGTTTATCCATGTCAATGGTCGCTTCACAAAATAAAACCAACTTTTGGTTTCGTTAAAGTTTTAAAAAAAAAAAAACTATTTAAAAAGTTTGTTTATAAAGAGTACATGTAATGACACACATACTTAATTATTTAAAATTCAGACATTTCTATTTTTTTTTTTTTATTGGATTTTATTTGTAAAATAGTTTTCTTTTTGGTTGCTTGTTTTTTTTTTTTTTATCAAAGTAATTAAAGACAAACTTTAATCTTTAAAAGAAATAATAATATTTTTTTTAAAAAAAAGTTAATCCTTTCTGAACAAAACATTTTAGTTTGGGAAAGTTTTTTTTAAAATTGCATTCTTATTTTGATTGTAATCAATTTCTAATTTAGTTTAAATAAGCTGAGACTTGTTGTTACATTGTAAATAAGATTAACCTGGTTGAAATTTTGTAATTAAAAGTGAGACTAAGATAAAGATTTGCCCGGGTTTAAAACTAATTAATAATTAAAGATGACGTGGGAGATAAAGAGAGTCATATAAATAGCCCTGTTAAAAACTGAAAAATTCTATTCTACTCTACTGATTAATCTTCAGCTATTGATGTCTGTTCAGTTAGTTTAATTTGTTCAACTTTTAGTACGTCAGTCAATATAACCATTTAATAAATGGAATCATCTCTTCAGAATGCCTAAACAAGCCTCTATGAAGAATATTACTTATGCGATGCTGTCCTAAACCAACTCAAGACAAATCCCAGAGCTAAATTGTCCTTGCTAAACATGCCTTAAAGCATATACAAGAACTGATCCAGTAATGCCTCCTGTCTTCTGAACAAAATGGAAACCTAAAGACTTTTCCAGAGTTCCCCATGGAATGAACTATATGTACCATGCTGAAAGACCTCTGCAGTTTTAAATTTATACCTTAAGGTAATACATTTCCATATTCTAATCAAGGTTTAAATCTGTCTAATCTCAGCTTAATTTTTAATGTTACCTATCTTATATTTATTTGCTTATTATTTTAATTTAAAGTATGTCTTTGGAATCTTAGTTTTAAGATTCCAAGTTTGTTTTCTATTTTAATTATCAGAGAGTGTATTGTGAGATTATATTTTATATTCTTAATATGTCTTACTTTATTACTAACCCTTGCTAAATCCCCTGGCAGCTTTTCATAATTTCACTTTGCTCACCTGTCCCTATTTTATCATCCAATAATTAATTTTAAATATGTTTAGTTTGCAATTCTTGCAAACTGCAAATCTTTTAGCTGGTGGTTTTGTGTTTGTTATTCTAGTTTTTCTGAAGTTGGAGATTTTATATCATCTCCAGATTATGTAAGATAGTAATCATTTTTCCAGTTTTCTTGTCTTGTATGTGAAATCAACCATGAATCATGTTAAATGTGGTACATCATGAGCTATTCTACTGGCAATATAATGTTTTTGGTTTTGATGCATTTTTCTGGGCCAAGAAATGCTCACTGGCTCTGTTTCATTGATTTCCTACAAGACCTTTTTTTTTTATCTCTGAATTAGGAAACTAGAATTGTTGTTCTTTTATAAATTGCCAGCAGGAAGATACTATTAATTCTTTTTTAAATTGTAGGTGAGAGAGCAAATTTTGCTGTCAAGGTATTTCATTTGTAATATGTACTCTACTCATATACACTCTCTGATAAATATGCTTATAAAAATCTAGGTCAAACTTTTGTATTCTGTTTGTTAGATTTTCTTTATTTTATGTTTTGAATTTAATAAAAAAAATTTAAATTAGTTTAAATTATTTTGCTGATGTTTGTCTTAGTGCTTTTATTTTTCAATTGTCTGAACAATATTCATGAGCTCCTGCTGTCTCCCTGAGTTTATCAGTGCAAATGATCATAACCATCCACTTTTGATTACGGTAAACAAATTTTCCAGATACACAGTCATCTGGTGGCACCATCTATGATCAAAGGTGGATTGGGTTACCATTACATACTTATTAAATTTTAGCCCAATCAACATAGGGTTTCAAGTTTAAAGCCCATGTGAGATTTTATTTAGACAATTGAAAAAGATTTCAGCTGTATGAGGCATGATTTCATAGGCAGGGATCAGTTTTTGTTGAGTTATGACATGGATTGTTGAGATGGTTTGGTGTAAGGGGATTTGTCTTTTTCATATGAGATAATTAATAAACAGTAAATAGCGTTTTTTTAGGTAATTTTTGAATTTAAAAGAGTGTTAAATATAGTTCATTTTTTTAATATGGTAATAATATAAAGTAGTTAAAGAGCATTTTTCTGTGAAATCTATAAAAAAAATGTTGTAGTTGTCTTTTCATATGAGATAATTAATAAAATAGTTAAATAGTGTTTTTCTTCTTTTAGATTGATTTTCAAACATAGTGTTAATTAAAGAAATAGTAAGACATTGTACTGTTTATAGATTGATTTTCAAACATCGTGTTAATTAAAGAAATAGTAAGATGTTGTACTGTTTTGTAAGACTAAGAATAAAAGTTTAAAAAAGTAAAAATAAATAAATAAATATTAGTAGTCATATTTCTAATGTAGAAAAATAGAGTTGGGAAATAAATAAATAGACAGACAGAGCTGCTAAAGAGTGCCAAGATGGGAGGACAAAGTCATAAGGAAGTTGAGAATAAGCAAATTAAATCTAGAGTTACAAGATTGATACCGATGTTTTCATGGCAGACAGTAGAGAAAGTCTGGCTGCTCATCTGGAAAGCCTTCAACAAGTGTTTCAGTTTCATGAGTGAAATGAACAAGAAAAGATTGCAGTGGCCTGTAATCATTAATAGGGTGTGGCCAAAGATTAGTGGCATACTTTAAGTATAAAGCCACAGACATTTGGGGATTATAGGTATGCCATCATGCACAGTTTTTGGAGTGAAGGGAGACAACATTGCATCTTTAGAAGAGTCTTGCAGCAAGAATATTTCAGAGGATGGAGGAAGAACTTATGAAGTTTTTCTGTAATCAAGTTGCAATACTGAAGTCATTGACAGGATTGTCTTTGCGAGAAAGTCAGATAATGGCTTATGAAGTTTTTCTGTAATCAAGTTGCAATAATGAAGTCATTGACAGGATTGTCTTTGCGAGAAAGTCAGATAATAGCAATAATAAGAAGCAATATGCCAGTGGCGATATAACAAGCCATGTTGGTTAATAATAAAATGCTTATGGAAGAAAAAATAACATTATTGACAGAGATTGATTATAGTATGGATAGAGTGAAAAAGGAAAACATACATGATGGCGATGGGGGAACAGTATCTAATGTAGTGGTAGATAAAGATGAACCAACATTAGTGGAAGCTAACCAGATGTGTCCCATCATAAGTATAAAAATTGAATCCATCACAGCACAGGCTTAATTGATTCAGGGAGTCAGATGTCTCTGCTTTCCAGTTATTTTTATTTGCTGTTAAAACAACATACTCACCTGCATGCACTTCCTCTAAAGAGAATTCAAGTTCCATTGGCTAATGGAAAAAAGACAAGCATAGAGATGAAGCAGGTTTGGATCCAGCTCCATCTGGGAGACATGAAAGTAGACCAGGTCTTTTGGATAATGCCCAAGTTGATACAAGATGTCATAGTAGGAACAGATTTTTTTCATTAACAATAAATGTGTGCTTGATTAGGGTCAATGCTTATTTCAGTGTAAAGAAAGCATAATACCTTTAGAGGGATTGAAAAATTATCAATCGTTGCAAATACATTGTATACAATCAATCTTGAACACCACAGATATGAAGAATAAGATGGAACAGTCTATACTAAAGGGGATGGAACAACATCTTTTAACTCAGGTGTTAATGCAGTGTTATACAGTTTTTTCTAATAGATCCCAGGCTAATGAAGGGTATGTTCATCAAATTAAAGTAAAGGAGGAAAACCATTTTCAAAGTCATTTCTATCCCATTCTGTTTCAATATAAAGCCAAGGTGGATAGTCAAATACAACAGATAATCGAATGGGGTTTAATGATAAGCAAGCATCATCATATATTAACCCTTTGGTGATAGTAAAGAAGAAAGATGGGATATTTAGAATATGTTTGAATGCTCATCGTTTAAATGTTATCATGATTCCAGAAAGGGACATTCCTTCTACAATAACCAAAATTCTGGCTAGATTTTGAGGGTAACTATCTTTAGTACATTGGACTTGACTTTTTGTTATTGGCAGATACCTCTTCATCCATATGATAGCCAATATACAGGTTTTCAGTATGAAGGATATATGTATGTCTTTAACCGGATGCTGTTTGGATTGATCAATAGTGGAACAGGGCTGGTAAGGTGTTTGGATCAGATATTGTCAGAGAAAGTTAAATATTGTAATGTGTATGGATGATGTGGTTATTGCATCCAGAAATATTGAAGAACACCTGGAGCATTTGAAAATATTTTGGACAGAGTCCCATTAAAAAATGTCATGATCAATCTGCCAAAAAGCTACTTGGCCATAAATAAAATAGCATTTTTAAGCTTCTTAATCAGAAAGCATGGTACTAAACCTCATCTGAATAAATTAGCTGTGATTGAGCATTTCTCTACACCTGCTAACAGACATCAGGTGAGGTCATTTTTGGGATTCTGCAACTTTTTACCACCAGTTCTATGAAAATTTTGCTATAGAATCATCATCCTTAGTCCAGTTATTAAGAAAGGGTCAGAAAAGGGTTTGGGGTTTAAAAAAAAAAAAGGGGTTCAGCTCATCAAGAAGAAGTTTCTGAAACAAGTAGTTCTGGATTATCCTGATTTTTATCAAACTTTTTATATGCAAACTGATAATAGTCAACATGGGTTGAGAGTAGTCTTATTCCGATTGATGAGCAAAAACACCACAAGGTATATTTTTGCAGCTGTACTCTAAAAGGGGTTGAAAATAATAGGCTCTGAAAATAATAGGCTCTGGCTATTGTATGGGCCTGAACAATTTTTGCTGGGCTCTAACATCATTGTCATTACTGACCATAAGTGTTTGGAATTTCTAAACAATAGCTACCTGACAAACGATTGGTTGATATGGTGGCACTTGATCTTACAGAAGTTTCAATATAGAGTGGTCTTTTGCTCTGGTTGGGAACATTGTGGCCAATGTGATAAATCAGCACCCCATAGATCTTTCTCAGCATCACCTCCACTCTGATAATTTAAGTATCACCATAATTACAGAAACCACCAGAAATTCAGGTAAACAATCTGGATTACATGCTGATGGCAACATACAAGAAAGAAGCCCTGAATCCCTCACTAACGAACCTATCCAAGTTAGAACAACAGAAGAAGCCTATTATATCAATGATGGTATTTTCAATACAAGGTTACGATGGAAGAAGGTTCTTGGAAAACCCTCATACATAAAAAGCTCATGAATCATTTGATTGAATACATGCATTGTCTTTATGGACATTTTGGACCACATAAGGTTGAGTATGTGCTCCAAGAATTATTTTATTGGCCAAGAATGTACTCCAATATTTTATTGGTTCTTAGAACCTGCCACACCTGTTCCCAAACAAAACCCATAAATAAAAATTTTACCGAAGTCTTGCAACCAATTTTGGCTCATGAACCTAATGAATTACAAGTTATTGAATTTTATGGTACATTACCAGAATATTGGTACTACCAGTTCTTAGTTGTCATGTATGATGTCTTTTCAAAATATGTGACAGCTTATCCATTAAGAAAGCCTGATGCTTTAAGCACTATCAAAGTTTTACAAGGGCAGCAAATTCCTAGAAGCAACAAGCCTCAATGTATATTCTCCGACCATGGAATACCATTTAAATCCCACCAGTAAAACATTTATTAATGTCTATACATAACCCTCAATCTAACCCCTGTGAGTGGGGGTGATGAGAGAGATTAACCATCTGTTTTGCCTGTATGTCAAACAGAATCATGGAGAATGGGTGAAACAGACTGAGAATGTTGTTAACTACATTAATTGGATGTTAAATAAGTCCACAAGGTTTACACCCATTAGGTTGCATTTTGAAAAAATTATCTAGTACTTATCAAAGCTCCATTACTAATTAATTGTGGTAACATTAATAAAGGAAGGGACAGGGAAAGGGCTAGGATAAAATTAATGCACATGGCTGAGTTATGCGTAAGGCATCAAAACTGGTGTCCATGCCAATTTGACACTGGTGATTGGGTTTTTGTTAGAAAACCTCATGTGGGTAATCCAACACAGCATCAATACAAAAAAATTTCCCCAATATATGATGGACCTTTCACTATAATAAAATTGTCAGAATGCCTTTCTTCTGGAAGACAAGTCCAGAGTTCAGGGTCCTATAATGCTCGTAGTCTTAGACCTGCTGAACAAAGGATCATAGAAAAACTATCATAGAAGTAACACATAGGACAAACATTCGACTGAGTTTCTAGGGAGGTTTTGAAAATGGTTAAAGTTAAAAAAGCTCAGGAATGCTTTTTTTTCGTGTGATCGGGCAATTGAGATGAATAGTTTATCTTTGTCAATCATCACTTCACAAAAAAAAATGTTGGTTTTATTAAAGTTTAAAAAAAAAACTATTTAAAAAGTTTGTTTATAAAGAGTACGTGTAATGACACACATACTTAATTATTTAAAATTCGGCCATTTCTATTTTTTTTATTAGATTTTATTTATAAAATAGTTTTCTTTTTTGATTGCTTGTTTTTTTTATCAAAATAATTAAAGACAAGCAAACTTTTAATTTTTAAAAGAAATAATTTTTTTTTAAAAAAAAAGTTAATCCTTTCTGAACAAAACATTTTAGTTTGGGAAAGTTTTTTTTAATTGCATTCTTGTTTTGATTGTAATCAATTTCTAATTTAGTTTAATTAAGCTGAGACTTGTTGTTACAGTGTAAATAAGATTAACCTGGTTGGAATTTTGTAATTAAAATTGAGACTAAGATAAAGATTTGCCCTGGTCTAAAACTAATTAATAATTAAAGATGATGCAGAAGATAAGGAGAGTCATATAAATAGCCTGTATTAGGAACTGAGAAATTCTATTCTATTCTACTCTACTGATTAGTCTTCAGCTATTGACATATGTTCTGTTAGTTTAGTTTGTTCAACTTTTAGTATGTCAGTCAATATAACCATTTCATAAATGGGTCATCTCTTTAGAATGCCTAAACAAGCCTCTATGAAGAATATTACTTGTGCAATGCTGTGCTAAACCAACTCAAGACGAATCCCAGATCTAAATTGTCCTTGCTAAACATGCCTTAAAATGTATACAAGAATAATTCAATAATGACTCCTGTCTTCTGGACAAAATGGAAACTTAAAGTCTTTGCCGGATTTCCACATGGAATGAACTATATGTGCCATGCTAAAAGACCTCTACAGTTTTAAATTTATACCTTGTGGTAATACGTTTCCATATTTCTAATCAGGGTTTAAATCTGTCTACTCTCAGCTTAATTTTTAATGTTACTTACCTATCTTATATTTATTTGCTTATTGTTGTATTTTAGAGTATGTCTTTGGAATTAAGATTTCAAGTTTGTTTTCTATTTTAGTTATCAGAGAGTGTATTGTGAAATTATATTTTATATTCTTAATATGTCTCACTTTATTACTAACCCTTGATAAATGCTCTGGCAGCTTCCTGTAATTTCAGTTTGCTCATCTGTCCCTATTTTATTGTCCAATAATTAATTTTAAATAGGTTTAGTTTGCATTTCTTGCAAACCACTAATCTTTTGGCTGGTATTTCATGCTTGTTATTCTAGTTTTGCTGAAGTTGGAGATTTTGGGTCATCTCCAGATTACATAAGATCATAATCATTCTTTCAGTTTTTTTGTCTTGTATGTGAAATCAATCATGAATTGCCTTAAACATGGTACATCATGAGCTGTCCTACTGGCAATATGTTGCTCTTGATTTTGACACATTTTTCCGGGCCAAGAAATGCTCACCGGCACTGTTTCATTGATTTCCCATAAAACCTATTTTTTTAAATCTCTGAATTAGAAAACTAGAATTGTTGTTCTTTTATAAATCAGCAGGTAAGATACTATTAATTCTTTTTTAAATTGAGGTGACAGAATGAACTTTTGCTGCCAAGGTATTTCATTTGTAATATGTACTCTACTCATATACATTCTCTGTTAAATATGTTTATAAAAATCTAGGTCAAACTTTCATATTCTGTTTGGTAAATTTTTTTTATTTTATGTTTTGAAATTAATAAAAATTTTATAATTAGTTTAAATTATTTTGCTGATGATTGTTTTAGTGCTTTTATTGCTCAATTGTCTGAACAATATTCATGAGCTTTTGCTGTCCCCCTGAGTTTAGTCAGTGCAAACCATCATCACCATCCACTTTTGCTCATGGTAAACAAATTTTCCATGTGATGTGATGTGATGTATTGTGGCTTGTCCTTAAATGAAGTCAAGAATATCTCAGCAATTATGCCCAGATAAACCTGTTAGCCACTTCATTTTACATTCCCCACTCTAAATTTTCCCATATTCTGCTCCATCCCATTTCCACAACATAATCTTTGTTAACTCTATAACCTTTATATCTAAATCCCCTTTATCTTTTCCCAAACTCATAAATCCCCTTTATCTTTTCCCAAACTCAGCATAAAAACCAACTATTCACTTTCTGTATAATCACTTTTTTCATATTTATTCTTCCATAACTTCATTATATGTACCCTTTCTGTTTTAAGCATTTACATTCAATTAACAAATGCCTAATATTTTCTATTCCTTACATAATTTACAAAATAAATCACCCATTTTTTTTCATTTATATGCATATTATCTTGTAGCTAAAGATCCCATTCGAGCCTTAAATAATAAACTACTTTCCTTACTATTATCATATATTAACTCACACTTAATATTCTGTTTATTTCTATATATATATTAAAGCTCTTTTTACTCTCCATATTATTTCTCCATCTCTCTAACTCCCTATTCTTTATTAATAAATCTATTCTTTTATCCCATTCCTTACTACCACAACACTCAACAATCCTCTTAATACAATCATCCCATCTTTTGTACATGTGATGTGATGTATTTGGCTTCTCCTTAAATGAAGTCAAGAATATCTCAGCAATTATACCCAGATAAACCTGTTAGCCATTTTATTTTCCATTCCCCACTCTTAAGTCTTTCCATATTCTGCCCCATCTCCTTCCACAACATAATCTTTGTCAACTCTATGGCCTTTATATCTAAATCCCCCTTATCTCTTCGCAAACCCAACATAAAAACTAATAACTCACTTTCTGTATATTCACTTTGTTCATGACTATTCTCCCATAACTTCATTATCTGTACCCTTTCTGCTTTCAAGCATTTACATTCAATCAACAGATGCCTAATATTTTCTATACCTTCCTTACACAATTTGCACACTAAATTATCCATAGTTTTCCATTTACATGTATATTCTCTTGTTGCTAAAGATCCTGTTCGAGCCTTAAATAATAAACTACTTTCCTTAATATTATCATAAATTAACTCGCAACCAATATTCCATTTATTTCTATATATATTTAAACTCTTCTTACCCTCCATACTAGTTCTCCATCTCTCCAACTCCCTATTTTTATTAATGCTTCTATTCTTTTATCCCTTTCCTTACCACTATAACACTCAAAAATCCTCCTAACACAATCACCCCACCTTTTATACAAGTATACTGATATAAATTCTTTATCCAAATCTTTCGCATACCACATTATCTTTCTCATCCATCTTGTTACCTACCTTTTATTCATAACTCAATTGAACACTATTTTTACTATTCTTGTACTATTCATAAATTGCAACCTACCAAACATCTTCATTTTACTTTTTGCATCTCTCATATAAAAACTTGCACATCCCATTTCTCCTTGAATTGCCTCCTTTGCTGTCCACATCTCTGCATCTAATGCATGTCTTCCTACTTCCCTTTGTACTTTCTCTAAATAATCTAAAACCCTTTTACTAACACATAATGTATCATTACCATATGTTAACCCTGCTACTGCAACTCCCTTCCATACTATTCTAGCTACATCATATTTATTATATGAAAATACTGTTAGTTTCTTTACCAAACCCTTTCTTTTCTTTGCTTCATTTACCACTTTTTTCTCCCATTCATCCAAGCAATTTTCCTGATTATATAAGATGATTCCCAAATACCTATATCTATCCACCACACTTAATTTTATATCCCCCAATAAAAAATCTACATATTTTCTTTCCCCAGTATTAACCATCATTATATTGGATTTTTCTTCACTAAATTTAATCTCCCTCTCTTTACCCACTCTTGCACATGTCCTCAACATAATTTCCATATTTTCTCTTCTTTCTGCACACAAAAAGATATTATCTGCAAAAAAAGACCTGACAAAATATATACTCCCTTGCCACCTATTAATGGTATCTCTACCCCTCTTCCTAGTCTTTCTATTGCTTTCTCCATTTCACTCAAAACAACAAAAACAAAATAGGTGACATAGGGCATCCTTGCCTGAATCCCACCCCATTTTTAACTTTAACTGATTCTATATCCTCTAACTGTTAAGTATAATAATTATTTTCATATAATTTCTTAATAATATTTACTAAAGCTTCATCCATTCCCAAATTGGCTAACCATTTAATTTATTTCTATTTATTCTATTATATGCTTTTTCTATATCTATAAAACTCATATATAATGATCTACCTGAATTCCTACTCATCTCCATAAGTTGTGTAACTACAAACAAACTATCTCCTATATGCCTATCTGACCTAAAACCTCCTTGCATTTCCGCCACTACATTATTCTCTTCCATCCATTTTACAACTCTTCCAGCTACCATATATGAGAAAACTTTATATAAAACTGATGTTACCGCTATCAGTCTATAATTATTTAACTTTATATGATCTTTACCCTTTCCTTTAAATAATAATATTATTCTTGTATTACTCCAACTAACCAGAAAAACTGTCTTCTGTGCCATCTTATTAAAACATGATAATAACTTTGCTTTTGCTCTATGCCCTAAATTCATTACCATCTCTGCTGCCCATCCATCTAAACCTCTTGCCTTTCCACTTTTCAATCTCTTCCCTGCCTCATTCAATTCATTTTTTGTGAACCTAATATTCCCATTATTAACTGCTTTCATTTTTTTCTATCACTACTTCCTTCACATCTAACATCTTTTCTATATCCATTACATATCTATTTAAGATTCTCTCTACCTCTTATCTAGAGCTACACTCTATTCCCTCATCATCTATTAATACTATCTCTCTTTCCCCTACATTTCTCCTTTTAATGTAATTCCAAAATTTTTTACTCCCATCTCTTCCACTTTTATTAATATCCTCCAACAATTTACTATTTAACTTTATCCTCTCTCTATAATTATCCATTTTAGCCAACTTATTTTCTAAGTTCTTTCCCCATTTAGCATTAATATCATTTATCATTTTCACTTTCTTTGTTCTTAATAGCACACTTATATTCTCTGCATGCTTCTTTCCTCTCTTTTACACTTTTACTAACTCTCATTTTTTATTACTTTTATTCTTCTGCATATTCTGAACTAAAATCCTATTTGCCACTTTTTCTATTTCACCACACCAGTCCTTATACTCATCCCCATCTAACTCCTCCATGGTTTCTTCAACTTTTATTTTATATTCTTCCAACTTATTCTTATCATTCACTCTCCATCCACATCTTTCACTATTATTTCTATCTTTATTTCTATCCTCCATCACATTACTAACCATTTCTATTACAATAAAATTATGATATTACTATTACATACTCTCTTCATTATCAAACATCTTAATTTTCCGTATTTTATTCATTCCCTCTTTCTCTACCAATACATAATCTAATGTGTGAAATACGTTATTCCTAGACCATATGTATTGTCCCTCATACATATTTGATAAATTCTCAATGCTCAAATTTACTCTGACAAAATTCCTTCAAAAACTGACCATTCTTATTATCTACATCATCAATTTCTTCAGTATGTCCATTCATATCCCCTATAACCATTATTTTCTTCCCCTTTTCTTTAAAAATTTGTATGTCCTTAACTAGGCATTCATATATACTACTGTTTGACTCCATTACAGTTTGACTATCTCCAGTAGCTATATACAAATATGCAGTGATCTGGTGGCACCCTCCATGTCAAAGGTGGATTGAGTAACCATTACAATATATATAACCCCAATCAATTTTTAACAATAGATTTGCATAGCAATGCACATAGGCATAATTATAAAACAAAAGGATAAGATTCAGTGTGGTACTCAGTGATTATGTATATATTTAAATGCATGGATAGCTACTTCATCTCTAATTAATTATTAGAGAAAAGAACCTGTTTGCCTAAGTGTGACTCAGGTTCAGGAATGAAATATCTTTGATTAGCTTAATGTCCATTTCTTCTTGCTGCCCCTTTAACAGGATTCACTATTCTATGCAACTGATATATCCAGTATTCACGAGCTGGCTAGATGAAGTAATTCAAAAAAGCAATAAAAGAATGTAGGGACAATATAATCACTAAGTAACACAGTATTGGGAACACAGTCAAACAACCATAAATATTAAAGCCTTATTTACATTAATATATAGATATATGATCCTGTATGTTACTACACTAGAAAACGCTTTATACAATAATAAAAAAACCTCTTTTAAAGTCATTAAATTAACTTGTATGCAGGATTACACCAGCACATTACTTGTTTTATGATTAATCAAAAATTATTGTTATTTAACTAATTTCTGAACATAGATTTGACGAATATTGCATAGATAATTATATGATGAAAATCACACTGTAACCCTCTATTACAAAATACAAAAATAACAGATACATATATATATATATATACCACACACCCCAATATGTATTTATTTAATAAGCATTTGGTTTAATTAAGTATATATATGTGTAATAATAATTGTGAGGTACTTTTTTAAAAATATAAATCAACAAAGTAAATAGGTGCTTATATATACAATATGAAGTTTTTTCTCAATGTAATTATAAAATGAATATAGAGTTTATTTAAACTAAATGGCAATGTATTTTTTTTCTCTCTTTTAAAACATTTAATAAAACAACTGTGGGAGAAGTGGATAGAATTTTTCCAAAAATCAAAATAACTTTTCCAAATTATTTAGAAAATGACTTCTTCCTTTATTATAGTGGGTTGGGGAAAATAAAAATTTTAACTTATTTAAACTATCTTCCAGTTTCTCCATTATATATATTATAACCTACACTCCCAACACCGCTCATATATATTACATGAACGAAATGCCCAGGCGCCAGTTCTATTAATGAATAGAACAATATAACAAAAAAATATAATACAAAATTATTACTGAGACTCTATATTTAAGTTTATGTTCAGCTCAGCTCAGTGGGAGGCTATAGAGTTCATAAGATATATGATAATAAATGAATAAAAAAAGAAATATTATAAAACATTTAACATAATGTAAATTCCTTTGTTAATTAATTGTATGATAAAGAATCATAATGTTTATTTGGTACAGTCTATTAAAATATACTTTAAACTTAATTTTTTCCTTCATCCAAGTATAACACATATCAACTTGCTATAATTATATCCTTAAACAATTCTATGACTTGGCATATCATAATCTAAACATCTACTTTATTGCCAATCAAGAAATAAACTATAAGATCTCAGGGAATTTAACAAACACAGTTGAATTAAATAAACTACATTGGCCCATAAATTATAATTCTAAAGTGTGATAAAAATGTAATGAACAAATTGACTAAATACTTTACTGTGTTTCAATAATAAGATAAAGACAGAGATAGGGTATTTTAATCTCATATCATCATCTAACAAATATACTGACTTGGCAATCTTTCTAATACGTTTATCAAGTGGCAAATGTTCTTTTATAATGTTTGGATTAAGAAAAACAATATTGTCAGACATTAGCAAATTTAATATTATAACTCTAAAATAATATATCTATTTTGTAATAGATTTATGAAATGTGGAGATGTGGAAATGGAAAACATGAATGTACACAAGAATAACTCAAGACACAGATTTTAAGATTTTAAATAACTAAAACAAATCATTTATTACAATAAAATAAACTTGGTTTAACATAATATTTACAAATGGACTATTTGTCTTACAGATTTTTAAATTATCAAATAAATTTTTAGCATCAGTTTGGGATTATCCCTACTATCAAAGCAAATTAATAACAAAACTTAAAGATCCTGACTTCGAACACATACTTTGCCTACATGTTTCATCTATATGACAATAAATAAGTAACATGTTATTATATTAGCACAAAAAAAAATACTTTTGAGAGGATATTACTCTTGATTAACAAAATAAATCAAATTACTTATATTTGGCTTTCAGCAAAGCAACTTTCTCTAATTGACTAATAATCATTTTCGATTACGTATACCTTTCATTTATAGCAACAAAATCATGTTTATTCTGATGATTTGAGGATTTATAACCTTTATTTAAATAAATACACTGTATTTTAAAATATTTATTTCCCATTTTTAATCCTAATACTTTATACAAATGTAATGTATTTCAAAGAAACATTTATTCCTCATTTTGATTTCAATATCTCTATACTTTATATACGTGATATTATTTATATTACGCGTGTGTGTGCACGTTCAAGCAGCAATAATGTAAAACAATCTTTTCTATAAACTCTCTATTCATTAAGAAAATATCATACAATTATTTTATTTCAAACAATCTCGCAATTCATCAATAAAATATGACACTAATACTACATCAAGAGTTAATCTAACCATTCATCTAGCCACATATCAATTAACACAAAGCTATATTTTCATGATTTTACATACTATACGTTATAAGGAAAATCTACATGAGGAGCTCTTACTGAAAACTTTTACAATTCCTCATTACCAAGAATCTAAGAAAAACATCACATAACTTCCTAAACATCATTTAATCATATTTCAACAATAACTCATCTACTTCTAAATACACTATTGGTGGGGACTTATTTCCTCATCACCAGGGCCCTAAGAACATCACTTCAAAAAAATATTATTAATAATACGCATATAAAATAAATTAGGCTCTACTCATGGAAAATTATTAACATATACTACATAAGCAAGATCTTTTATCCCTACAGACATTATAACGCAATCAGATTTCTTTCTATTCTCATAGCTTTTCTAAATATTGAACATTATAAATACATGCTGGCAGATAAATACATACAGATAATATACCAATCCGTTCAACTCAGTAGAATAAGACAGTGCACGAAATTTATGCATAAAATATTCACAAACTGAACTTTGTCAAACAATTATCATAATTGTGCAAAACAAACACACACCCGTGAATAAAAAGTATATATAATATCAATTCTAAATTACAGACTAAGCAGGTAACATGCTAATTAAATATTGCATTAAGGTATAACTTTTAATTTAATAAACTTTAGGTTACTTTTTAAAATTTAATGGTTCTAATTATTATATAAACCTCTCTAATAATATATTTAAAAAAATACTTGTTTCTTTTACCTTCGTAAAAGAACAATAAAACTTATTTGAATACAATCAATTTTTACCAGCGTACTCCTCATTCAGATACGCTTCAGAGACGGTCTTGAAGATCAAAATAACACAGATTATAAATGAACATAATAATAAATAAGCCTCTCTACCTATTATATACATTAATTATGACAAGCAATAAAAAAAAATAAAAACACAAAAGTTATTAGTTTTGTAACTTAAAATAAAAGTTCACTTGCAAAGCTCAGTTCCAGGTTTATAAAACAATATGGGACACATTCCAAACTGAATTTTAAACTAAAATAAACTGCTATGGGATAACCAAATAAATATAGTCATGCTTAAATAAAACTCAGCATCTTCACTGTTCATAACAAAGTTATTTTAATTACTGTATCATTATGACGAGAATATAATAAATTCTTAACTACTGTTGGACAGGAATTATCTCACTTATTCCATTACAGTTCTAAATTGAATACGTAATTATTTTTAGTAGTTTCTTGAATAGCATTTAATAATACTTTGTTTTATTTTCCATCCTTATCAAAGAGAACAAAAATTACCCACATTTCTATCCTTCTATTCAATTTAAACAGATATTTAATTTGAAGTAGCTCACATTTATTTCCTTCATTTAACATATGTATTATTTCCAGAAATACCAGACAAACAAATACTGTCATCTCTTTATGATTAATTTAAACATGGCATGATTTATCAAAATATGCATGTCCTTAAGTCTATGTTTAATTCTCACAAAAACATAACATGGAATATAGTGAAGAATAAAAATATATTCTGTAAAATAGTTCTGCATGTGTTTTCCAGATATATTAAAGAACACACATTGGTTAATGACACAACAATACTATTCATGCAATTTATTCCTATTTAAAATGATAATTAAGTGAAATAATGTAGACTGGATGTTATTAGCATACATTTTTAAAAGAGCAATAGTCATGAAGAGGTTAAATTCAAAATGTTTAAATTAAGGAGAATAAAGTAAACTGAGTACCATTTTTAAAATTTAAAACTGCATTCTGAAATTAACTTGTCCCATAATAAATTTCTTGGGATCCTTTAGAAATTTTGCTCCAAAGTCTTTTTTAAAATTAATTTGACTTCAGCAACTGGTTTTACTTTCACAATAATCAGCCACTGTTTCTGGCTACCATTACATTACATAATATGCAAATTTTTTACTGGAGATTTTTTTTTAAAATAGCTCTCTTTTGCAAAGTTCATTTCCTTCCAGCAGCTTACTCCCACGCTTCTTCTATCTCAGCTAATTACATATTCAAAAAAAAATCTTAAAAAAAAAAAAAAATCACTTTGATTTTTTAGAATTTAAATCAAGATAAAAATAATAATAAAATAAATAACTTTTATAAACTTGAAAGAAAAATGAACATTAATTAACTATTAAACAAAAATGATTAATAATTTATTTAATTTATAAAATAATCTATTGATTCAACTATCTATTAATCATTGGAAAGAAATATATATTTGTTAAATTATTTAAGATAACTACTGTAATTTAAATGTTTTTCTTGTGCATGTACTATTGTTTGCTGTTATTAAAAGATGAAAATGAAATGAAAATGATGCAGAGTCATACATGCCCGCACATGTACTACAACCTAAATATTAAACTATCTTAACTAAATATGATTGAAATGGCTATTAATTGTTGACAAAAAGATAAGTATTAATGAATAAAGGATTTTAAAACTATTCATACCAATACTACAATAACACAAAATAACTTTGCATCTTTCTGACAAAATGTATCAATTCCATTAATAAACAATCCTTCTTCCTTACATTAAATACCTCATTAACCACACTAATAATAATGAATACCTATCAAGTGGTCAATAAACTGCATAAGCAACCCATATCCAAGCTTTAAACAATCTCCAGCAAAAAAAATTAAAATTCTAAGGCTATTTCATTTTTTTAAAATATAATATAACTATTCAGTTAAGATACAAAGTATCTCAAACCCTTGTGCCCATTCAGATAGTTGCAATATATTCTACATTACCAATGAAATAATAAATACAAAAAAAAAATGTTGTTGATTTTATATGTATGCTAACTATATATCAATATATATATATATATAACAAGAAAAAAAATAGAATTAGTTTAGTGTTAGAATACATAACTTAACCTTTTAAAATATATATAAGGTACAATTAGTTAATATATATTAAACAAATTAATAATAAAAAAATGACAAAAATAAAAGTTACCAGTAACTCAGATGCATGTATATACATGGATTAAGCTTTATATAGATGGTGAATAAAAGTCCATTTTTAGAGGCCTCATTTACAGTCCTTCTTTCTTGGCACTATTACAGTTTACATCATGAATGTCTGTGCTCATGTTTCCATTTAGATAGGTATTTCTTTCTGGTAGCAAAGATTAGGCAATTATCAGGCATAATTCTTTGGTCTTCTGCTGGGCTTCATCTCTAGGACTCCCTCCAAGAATGGACCGAAGGTTGGAGGAAAACTTCTCTACTTAGACATGACTTGTACAGAGATTTACATATTGGTCCAAACATTAGAACAAGAAAATAATTGTTAGAACAAAAACACTTCAGTATTTATACCTTTTAACTCATTTTTTACATTAGTTAATTGATTGAAGTTTACCAATGCTTTTATTGTTTACAAGCACTGAAAAGCATCATATGATTTTACACTATTGATAACAAACAATTTTATATTACCTCATTTTTCTTAATGGATCTTAAGTTAAATTTTTATTTAATCTATTTTTGCATTAGCTAATTTCTTTATCGGCTGATGCAATACTTTTTATATTTTCTGATTAAATAATTTATTTTATTTTAAACTTTTTTCTATAATTTCTAAATTATATACATTTAAATTTCCTTTATAATTTACAATTTATTGTAATATTATATACACACATATATCATTAATTTTCATTTTAATATCCATTCACTGTGGCTAAATAAACAGTAAATGGTGAAGCACCCATATATATATATATATGTACAGCTTCATATTCCCACAGTCATTTAAAAAAAAAGTAAAAGAAAATGACTGTACTTTTTGCTCTGTCGAGGAAGAATATATATATATACATACATACACATATATATGTTTAATATTAGTAGTTAGTATGCTATATACAAAGAATATATATATGATCCTATTTAAATTATTTTATTTTTTTAGTGGATGAATTCTGTAGTACCTAAATTAGACTATCCTATTTACCCTATATCTTTTCTTATACAATTTTTTTTCAGGTGGATCTTCCTACCTAATGTTGATCATTAACCATTTCAGCAACTCCTTTATTTTTTTATATTAGATGTTATGCCTCAATATGGCTTTAAACATCTCACATTAAAGGTCTCACTTACTCCTTTCTTGTTCTCCAACAGGAATGCATTTTTCCTAGATTTTTTCTTATTATAAAGTGCCCTTCATATAGTAGAAAAAACTTCTTATACTGATTTAAAAACTTCTTATACTGATTTTTTAATTGTTAACTGACACATAGTGTTCTGACCCAAACCTGCTTGCTGATTTTGAATATATAAGGATTCTTAGGTCCTTTTCTATTCATTTTTTGCTGTGTGTCCTAGATGCATCCTGGCATGGGCCTGATCTTGGTTATGATTTACTATTTTTGGCTTCACTGGGAATGTTTTTATAAACCCAGGGTATTGTCTTCTGAAATGAAATTGTGCTGGAATGAACCCAGTGGAATCATTCTTATTCTGCTTCAGGTATTTCAATATTATTGGGGTTTGTTTTACAGAACTTCTATGATTGTTTCTAGAGTATGTCCTAAACAAGTAATTTAATTCCCTCATAGCCCTTTTGCAGGGGTTTGATTGAGGATTACTTATTGAGGTTAAGATATGTTTTATGCTATACTGTCACATCCCTTCTCACCAGTGTTTTGATGTAAACACTAATTCATGATAGGACAAAATGGTTTTAGGTTTTCCTATATTGAAGAACTGTTTCAAACATATGGCATTGATTGCACTTTGAGAGTTCACTTGTCATACCAGGTACAAATAAAAAAAATGATTAAAACTAGATAAAGGTCTATAATGATCTGCCAAAAGTTCAGGCCCTTTGATAGTATGGATGTAAAGGCCCCTGTATAATATTGATTAGATGGTTTATTCCAGGTGCATACCTGACATTCTCTTAGTTTAGCATGCATGCTGAAGTACATACCTTCCCAATGAAACTGATATCAAATTGTACTTTTAGTTTTTCTAGGAATGTCCACATAGCTTATGGAAATGCTTGATCAAACATCTTCTAAACTCCTACACCACCAGAAATTTTCCAGGGACTGGCACAGTATTGTGTTTTAAACATCAAAAAATTGTCTAATTTTATACCATTGCTTTAGTTCTGGCACTTGGCTTTTTTGAGTTCTTCTATTAGGGGTCTGTATTTCTTATCACTTCTTTGTAAGTGAGGCAATTTCTTTAAATTCTGTTTTGCTGATTCATCCACATTTTCTAAAATTGCTGCTACCTGTATCTCTTCCACAACTAGGTTTTGTGGTTGGATACTCACTGGGTGGCTGCTTAAAATGTCAGCTACAATATTCTCTGGCTGGGGCAGTAAATCACCTTATAATTAAACTGATGTTTGAACAAGCTCTATATAATGAGGCAGTCATTTTTGAGGTATCCTTTGTTTAGAAACTCAAGACACTGTCAGTGATGATGATCACTTCCAATCTCCCTTAGGAATTGTTTGAACCTCTGGAAAACCTATACTATGGCTAGGGTTTCTTGCTCAGTAATAGTATAATTTATATCAGCCCCTTGGAATGTTCTACTACAGAAATATAAGAACCTATGTCTGTTGTCCTGGTCAATCTGGAATAATATTACACCCAGACCCCTTTTACAGTACTTCTGTTAGTTTGAATATACAACAAGTGTGTAAAGTCTGCATGATGCAATGAAACAGCATACAAAAAATTTTGCTTGATTTTTTTGAAATCTCTCTCTGTTCCATTGACCACTTCCAACACCCGTCTTTTTTAGAAGTTCTAGTAGAGATATGGCATTTATGCAAAATTTTTGTAAAATTTATGATAGAAATTGCATAGACCCATAAAGAACTGAACTTGCTTCTGACTTGTTGGTGTTGGAAAGTTGTTAATGGTGATTTATGATAGAAATTGCATAGACCCATAAAGAACTGAACTTGCTTCTGACTTGTTGGTGTTGGAAAGTTGTTAATGGCAATTATTTTTTCTGGATAAAGCAATATCCCCTGCCCATTTACCAAACGATCCAGGAAAGTAATTTCCTTTACCACAAAATAACTTTTGCTAAAATTTATTGTAATGTTTTCATTTATGTATTCTTGGAGGAATTTTTCCAGGTGAGCCAAGTATTCTTTTGGGATTGTGGATGCAATGACCATATTAGCCACATAGCACACCATCTGTTATTTGATTTCCTCTGACAGGGCTTGATCTAAGCATTGTATCAAATCTGTGCCACTGTTAATGAGGCCAGACAGCATACTCTTAAACACATAAGTATGCTCTTCATGTCTGAATGTGGTATATTTTCTAGCCTGTGGATCTAATAAGATTTGCCAATAGCTTGATGTTAGGTCTAGGGTGGTGAAGATTTTTTAGCAAGCCATGTGAAGACTTCTGAATGGGTGAATGTATGTCTCTTTTCAGGATAGTGATGCTATTGAGCTTTATAGCATCCAAACCCACCCTTATTAATCCATTCTTTTTTTGACTGGAACTATAAGGCTATTGTCTGGAGATTAACTTCTCTCTCATAATTCCCCCTTCCACCATGAAATTTTAACTGCTCTTCCACTTCACTATGTTCTTGTGTGGAAATATAATTCTTCTTTAACCTGGATCTAGTGTGTATATCTTTTAATTATTCCTGGGACATTTGAGAATGCTTTTGTGTGTTTCCTTAGTACCATGCCCAGTTTCTCTTTGTCACCTTCAATTTCAAGTAATGATTTCTTTACCATTTTTACTATAGATTGGGGATCTAGTACTGTTTGAATATATTTAACTGTCTAGGAACCCAAGTATTTCCTTATAGAATGTGAAAGTTTTTTTTTCATAATTTATGATGCCTTTGTGGTGATCCAGAAAATCAGATCCTAATACCACATCTTAGATAAGAACCAGCGATAATTAGGAATGTGTAGCTTACAGTTGTGGACCCTATTGCCAAAGTTGATGAGTTTTTATTTTGGCCTTTTTAATGTAATTTAAGTGGCCCACCCTGGCATTGAAGGACGTTTTCTCATTCTGGTGTACCATTTCTTTGATACAAGCAGGACTTGGCTTCCAGTATCCAATAAAGCCAGTATTGGGAAATTTTTCAGTGAAACTCTAATTGTTGGGGCAATATTGGTGTGGTGATCTGTAAATTGGTTATTTCACTTCATAGATTATAGTTGATGTTATTTCATTTCTTTCAGGTAGGTCATTCCTTACTTTCTTCTGGGGCCCCCAGTGAGAGCAACAGGCAAGCAGGGTTTTCAGTAGTGTTCTGCCTGCATAGAGCCATAATTTGTCATTGTCACTGTTTGGTATGATCTTTTGATATGAGAAGAACTATCATCATAATGTTTCTGCTGCTGTCTGTATCCATGGTGCATTCCCCTTCTTTACCTTCTCTAGGGATTCTTTAGTTAGATTCTCAAAATCTATTGCAGTGAGGAATTTCTTCAATACCCCTATTTCTGCAGCCTAACATTAATTGCTGGATGTGATATGGCATGTTGTACCTGAATGTTCAGATGATTTTCCCTATCTTAAAGTGGGAACACAGTTAGTGACCTGAGGCATTTGCCAAAGAAAGAACTGTGTGATCATTTATCCATTTGAACCATAGTATTTTCCACTGGAGCTTTGATGTAGTATTCCACTCTGTCTTTCCTCACTGCAAAGATTTCTAAGTAGTGTCATATAGTAATCCATGAATGCCTTTCATCTCTGGGTTAAACATCCCCACCAGTCCCACACTGAACCCTGTAGATGATTTCCAAAAATTGCTATCTGCTCATCTTCCTGGAATTGCTGGAATAGAAATAATTATTTGAGGCTTTCTATGTAAATCATTGGATTTCCCCATATATCCCCTCTAAATCTTTTCACCAGGATAAACCATGCCACCAAGGAATTATCTTCACACTTTCCAAGTTATTTATATTAATGTGGGTTTGGTTATGTTCTTTGATGAGGGTCTGAGGTTCACTGTCTTGTGGCTTATTTTCCATTTCCTCTTGCATTTACCTATTCCCTTAATTAATCATTGGACCTTTTGTGTCAACTGTGTCAATTGTTGCACATCTTCTTATATTGTGTATATGTCATCCTTCATTTCTTTTGTTGCTTTTTCCAGTTCTGTCTCTATATCTTTGATTCTTTTCTCCATGCTGTTTATCATTTCCTGAGAATATCTACTGAACATTTTCTCCATGGCATCCATAGTTTTTTTCATTTCTTCTGCTCTTTCTTGTTTATTCTCCTCTGCTTCTGTTGACCATTTTCTTTCTAGATTCTCCACCACTCTAATTGTCCATATCCTTTCTTCTGCCTTTTCTCTTTTACTCTTCTCTGATCTTTTTTGTTCCCATTTGGGGTATCCATTACTGTGTCTTTTATTATCAGGCTTTGCATTTTTAATATGCTGTCTAAAAACCTGATCCTGGTATCTACTTCCATGGTTGGTTTTCTCTTGCTTTAATATATCTCAGTAAGTTTTCTTCAGTGATCCATTATGAAAAATAATTAAATTCTTTCTTGGTAATTTGGCAATGGAAACTAAAATCTTTTCTGTTTTTTTTTTTTTAATTACTCCCCCTTCTATATCATACTCCTGAACAGTTGCTCTTCCTTGAACTCCAGCTACTGTTGAATAATATTTTTGTTTATGCCTAAACTCAAATCTATCTCTCTGCTTGCTACTTATATAATTTAACAATACCTATCATTTTATTTATATATAATAAAACTATACATAATTAAAATATTTTTTTCACCATATAGCTCCCCATTTCCATTTTGTTCCTTGTTTAATCACTCTGTTCCCGGCAAAGAAAGAAAAAAAATTTTTTTAGTATACAATCTTATTTCATTTCCATCCGATCAGTTTCACCTTATTTATTATGTGGAATATATTTACACTAAAGTCAAGAGAGAGAGAGAGAGAGCAAAACATGAAAAAAAAAATAACATCTACATTTTCATATTTCACCATTTTCAAAAAAAAATTTTTTTTCCTGATCCTAAAAATTCCTATATACATAAAAACATCTCAGGGTCTAAATTTATCAGTAAGGTCACTCTTGGGATGTCATATTATATAAAAAAACTGTAATGGTCAGAAAATATAGTTGCTTTAACCCGACCTGGAGACATAGGTAAAGGGAGTTAAAACCTCATCTACCCCTTCAGATCATAACTAAATGACTCACTTCCTTAACCTCACAAGAGTTATTTTTTTTAATGCAGTCTGGTGGTCAGGTAGAGACAAGACTCTTAGGAATCCTAGTATGTGATGATCAGGTTTACACATTTACAATAATGAATATCTACAACTTCATTACTATTATAAATTATAATTTATTGTTAGTATATGATTTTATATATTTCATTTAATGGAATTATTTACAAATTACAAGAAACTATCCATGTATGTACATAAGATTTAGTTGCAACTTACAACCCTTGAAATAAAAGAAAAACAAAGCATTTGATATGCATTATTAAACATTGGGATGAATTTGACTAGGTAAAGAGGAAGTGTGGAAATTAATTTAACTTTTGAAATATAAAAAAAAAGACAAAGTATGTGACATGCATTACTAAACATAGGGTTGAATTTGACTAGGTAGAGAGGAAGTGTGGAAATTAATCTATGGTGCAAGAACATGGTAAAGTCCACATGTTTTAATTAGCTAAATAAACTGAAGACTGAATTAAACAAGTCTCATTTATTCTTATATATATATATAACCCCAACGAATCTTTAACAATAGATTTAAATATCAATGCACAGATCATATATCAATAGGCAAAATTATAAAACAAAAGGATAAGATTCAGTGTAGTCTTCAGTGATTATGTATATATTTAAATGTGTGTATCTAAAATATAGTAAAGTCTTCATCATGACATCAATTTGATTAATGGATAGCTATCTTATTGATTATTAGAGAAAGGAACCCATTCACCTAAGCGTTACTCAGGTTCAGGAACAAAGTATCTTTCGTTAGCTTGCTGTCCATTTCTTCTTACTACTCCTTTAACAGGATTCACTATTCCAGGCAACTGATATATCCAGTATTCATGAGCTGGCTGGATGAAGTAATTCTGAAAAAAAAAAGCAATAAAAGAAAACACAGTATTGGGAAAACGGTCAAACAAACATAAATATTAAAGTTTTATTTGATATACGATCCCATATGTTACTATGCTAGAAAATCCTCTTTTAAAGTCATTAAATTAACTTATATGAGGGATTATACCAGCATTTTACTTATAGCATGATTAATTAAGAATTATTGATATTTAACTAATTTCTGCACATAGATTTGATGAATATTGAATAGATAATTATATGAAGATCGCACTGTATCCCTCTGTTACAAAATATGAAAATAACAGATGCTTATATATACCACATTCCCAATATGTATTTATTTAATAAGCATTTGGTTTAATTAAGTATATATATGTATAATAATAATTGCAAGGTACTTTTTTGAAAATATAAATCAACAAATTAAATAGACATATATATATACACAATATGAACATCTTTTTTAGTGTAATTATAAAATGAAAATAGAGTTTAGTTAAACTAAATGGCAATGTATTCTTTTCTTCCTCTTTTAAAAACATTTAATAAAAAAAAAAATAACTGTAGGAGAAGGTGAAAGGAATTCTTTCAAAAATCAAAATAACTTTTCCAAATTATTTAGAAAATGACTTCTGCCTTTATTATAGTGGATTGGGGAAAATAAAAATTTTAACTTATTTAAACTATCTTCCAGTTCCTCCTTTATATATATATTCCACATTACCAATGAAATAATAAATACAAAAAAAAATCTTATTGATTTTATATGTATGCTAACTATATGTCAATATATTGTAACGAGACAGCGTTACATGATCGTTAGAATACATAACATAACCTTTTTAAATATATGTAAGGTACAATTAGTTAATATATATTAAGCAGAACAATAATAAAAAATGACAAAAATAAAAATTACTGGTAACTCAGATGCATGTATATATATGGATTAAGCTTTATATGGATGGCAAGTTAAGAGACTATTTTAAGAGGCCTTAGGATGCAGTCATCCATTCTTGGTGGCTATTATGGTCTACATCATGGATGTCTGTGCTCATGTTTCCATTTAGATAGATCTTTCTTTCTGGTAGCAAAGGTAGGCAGTTATCAAGCATGATTCTTTGGGCTTCATCTCTAGGACTTCCTCCAAGGATGGACCGGAGAGTGGAGGAAAACTTCTCTACTCAGGCATGACTTGTACAGAGATTAATGTTAAACCACTAAACATCACATGATCACCATCTCTTATACTAGCACATAACTGTTATTAAACAAGGCAAAACTCTCTCCATACAGTAGTGCCACCCTGTTCCAACCAGAGTAATCAATGGATGCCAGAAGGCTTGTGCATAAAATCCCTATCTAGTGCCTACTCATCCAATATCCCCAGGCTTGTGGCCTTCTTCAGTGAGGAGCCTTGGATCTGAGAGCACTGCACTAGAGAGGGATTTTATGACAAGCCTTCTGGAATTCATTGATTACTCTGGTTGGCACAGGGTGACACTACTGTATGGAGAGAGTTTTGCCTTGTTTAAGATATTTATGTATTGGTCCAAATTTTAGAACAAGAAGATTATGATTGTTAGAATAAAGAAAAAACTTTAGTATTTATACCTTTTAACTCTTTTTTACATTAATTAATTAATTAATTGAAGTTTACCAATGCTTCTATTATTTACAAGCTCTTAAAAACATATAATTTTACACTATTGTTAAACAAACAATTTTATATTATATTAACGGATCTTAAGTTAAATTTTTATTTAATCTATTCTTGCATTAGCTAATTTTTTTTATCTGCTGATGCAATACTTTTTTATATTTGCTGATAAAATAATTTATTTTATTTTAAACTTTTTTCTATAATTTCTAAATTATATGCATTTAAATTTCCTTTATAATTTGCAATTTATTTTAATATTATATACACATATATATCATTAATCAGTTATTTTAATATCCATTCTCTGTGGTTAAATCAACAATGAATGAATACATATACATGGCTATATATATGTGCAGCTTCAATATACACTCATTAATATCAGTTTTTCCATCAATTACCTTTTTTAAGAATACAATATCTTTATGTAGTCTTCTTTCAGTTAGTATTGTTTTAAGATTTAAATTTTCTCCCTCTATTAGCATAATAAATCTTTTCTCTACATTAGAAATTTTAGACCCAATATAAATCAAATCCAAATTCCATATAGAAGAACTATAATCCAACAAAGGTACAACAAGAGAACAAAATAGCATGTACTTTATATAAGGAGATAAATCTCTGCCAAATCTCAAAATACATCCCATATGCCTATATGCATTATTTATAATATATTTTATATGCTCATTAAAGGTAAAATGATTACAAAATATAATTCCTAGATCAGAAACAACTTCTTTGTATATAATAGAATCTTTCTCAATTTTATACGATAAACAGATCTATCTGTTTTATTGGTATAAGAGACTATATTTGTTTTACTTATATTTATTTTTATATTATTAAATTTACACCATTCTTTGAAATAAACAATATCTTTTTGAAGATCAATATGGTCATGACATGTAATTATTTATAATTTACAATTATCTGCATATGTAAGTATCATTCTTTTTTTTTTTTTTGATGTTTTGATCAAGATCACACATAAAAACATTAAATATTAAAGGTGCTAATATTCCACCCTGAGGAACCCCAATCTTATTTTTGAATAGTTTAGAGTTAATTTTATCTATACAAATGTAAGAGGATCTATTTTCCAAAAAATTAATAAACCATGCAATTAAATGGGAACTAATTCTCATTAAGTTTACATATTAGGTGATTATATGCCACATTATCAGATGTCTGTGGCATATCAAAATAAATAACATCAAGTTGCATCTGTTCAGAAAGAGCATGAACAATACTGATCAGATATTACTATTAAGTTAGTATCAACAGACTTTCCAGGTGCAAAACCATGTTGATAATTAAGCAAGACCTTAACCATATCTGTAATAACATTATTATAAATACATCTTTCATAAATTTTAGCAAATGAGGACAGTACTGAGATAGGTCTATAATTACCTGGATCAGATCTATCTCCCTTCTTATAGATAGGCATAATCTTAGAAATTTTAAATATGTCAGGAACAATACATTTTTGAATAAACAAATTAATTATATAATGTAATGAAGTTAGCAAACAGTCTGCACAACCGTTAATAATAAAATTAGGACTATTATCATATCCCATAGATGATTTAGATTTAAGTTTGTATATTAAATTAAGCACATCATTAATATTAATTTTATCTACATCAATATTCCCAATACTGTTATTATTTGATTCAATATTAGTCATATCACAAACAGTAATATTTGCATATTTGTGAAATGATTAACTAATTCATTCATAAAAGGCTGTATTAAATTATTTTTGTAACTTTTATTCCCAACAATACATTTTTAATATAATTCCAAAACATTAGTGGACCATGTTTAAAACCTTATTCAATGTTATTTAAGTGATTATCATAATCTCTTTTTATAATAATTTTTGTATGAACATGCAATGCACCAAATTTCTTATACAATTCTTTATTATTGGCTAATATACATAATCTATGACATTTATGTTTCCTATTTAATCCCTTACATAATTCTTTAGAAAACCATTTAAAATATTTATAACTATTATATTGTGAACATCTACCAGGAATATAATGATCCAAACAATTTTGTATTATATCAATAATTTTATTTACAGCTTCATTTGGATCATTTTCTATAAAAATTACATTCCAAACAGTATTCTCCAAAGCTTTATATAAACCATAGTAAATTCTCCAAAGCTTTATATAAACCATAGTAATTACCATATCTATAATCTTTGAACATACTTTTAACAGATTTTATATGCTCATATGATCTATCTATTACAAATTCCAAAGATGGATGATAATAATCAGGAGATATAAGAGCCTGATCAGCCAAATTACACTTTAAAATATCATTGGTACTAAATAATAGATCAAGTATTTTACCCTTAACATTAGTAAACCTATTAAACTGACTTAATTAATTCAACAAAAAATTTTATTCTAAATAGTTTTTTATTTTTATCAACAGCCTTATTATTACATATTAGATAATTTAGTTCATTAAAATCATAATATCATATTTGTATTTCACTAAAATATCTTCAACATTTGTCATAAATGTATCCACTTCACTATATAAAAGACTAAGTCTAAAATATACAGTACCCAATAATATTTTGTTTTTACGTTTTAGATCTATTTCAATCCAACAGGGTTCAATATTATCATCATTAATAAAAATTTTATCATGCTTAATACATTTTTAAACCCCAATCAATGTACACCTCTTGTTTCATTTACATATTTTCTATCACATCTGTATAAGCAGTACATATTGCTTATAATACTTCTTTCATATACACTTCAATGCAAATAAATTTTCTTAAAAAACTTCTTTATTTTTTTTACAGTGAAACTGTAAGAAAAATAAAGAAGTTTTTTTAAGAAAATTTGTTTGCATTGAAGTGTATATGAAAGAAGTATTATAAGCAATATATATGAATATATGAAGGCATGCAAAGAAAGTGAAAGAAAAACTATTATCAAATATATTTACATTAATGATACTCTCATTTAACCAGGTCTCAGTTAAAATAATAATATCATATTCATGCAATTTTTTTCAAATAATGTAATATATTACATTATTTGAAAAAAATTGTGTTAACAATTCTATGCAGTTTATTAGTAAATTGAAAGTTTTTTTAGAAGGTAAGGTTTTTAAAAATTTGTTTTTTGTAAAGTTAGATATTGTTAGTATGTATACTAACATTGATCTGGAGGTTGCTATTTGTTGTTTTATGGATTTATATAATAAAGATAAAGGGGTAAAATTAAAAATTGAGGGTTTTCTTTTATATGAAATATTAGTGATTTGTTGTAGGGACCTTATTTTTAAGTATGGAGATGAATTTTATAAGCAAAAAGAGTGTTTAAGTATGGGTAATAGTCTGAGTGGTTTTTTGGCAGGAATATATATGTATAAGTTTGAAAAACAATTTTTTAATTATAATAGGAATAAACCAATTTTTTATGTTAGATATGTTGATGACTATTTTATTGTTTTCAATGGTAATAAAAGAAATGCAGATGATTTTTTGAGTTATATTAAAGGTAGAGTTGAAAAAATAAAATTTACTATGGAAAAAGAATATATTAATGTTATTGAATATATGGATGTTAGAATTTTAATTAAAAAAAATTGATAGGAATGGTAGTGTTATTATAGAAACATCTGTGTTTAGAAAAAAAACATTTTTTGGATGATCAAATAATTGGTTTTCAGATATTGATAATCATAGTAAAATTAATATTGTTAATAATAAAATTATTAGGGCAATTAAGTTATGTTCAAATGGTAATTTGTTTGAGACTGAGGTTGATATTATTAGGAATGAATGTTTTATGAATGAATATCCTAGGAGTGTAGTTGAACATTTGTTTTCTAATAAAAATATAAATAAAATAAGGAATAGAATGGGATTAGATAGGAATAGGAATAGAGAAAAGATTATTTATGTTGGTTTTAATATATCTAAAGATTTATTTATTAAAGTTAAGAAATTAGTTAAAATGATTAATAGGAAATATAATGTTTCAATTTGTCCAGTTTATAAAAAGAAAGCAAATTTAAATTTTTTAATTAATAATAATGGGGATTATAATAGGTTAGACATTATGAATTGAGTTTATTTGATAAAATGTTTGAATTGTTTTAGAAAGAATGTAGAAATGACATATATTGGGACTAGTAAAAATAAATTAAAAACTAGATTAAAACAGCATTTAGGTGATAAAAATTCTGCTATTTACATTCATAAGAATAAATTTAAGCATGGGGATTTTGAAATAAAACCTTTGGAATGTATTAAGTCATATAATGAAAGGATAATAAAAGAGGATGTATACATAAATGAAATAAAACCTGAATTAAATAGGATGTTAATAGAAAAAGATAAAAGAAAATAATAGGTTTTTAATTAAAAGTTTTTATATGATATATATAGATTTTTTAAAAAGAAATTAGTTGTGTTTAAGTTGTGATTGTAATAGGAAAGGGGAGTGAGATAAGGTAAAAAAAAAGAAAATTTTGATTATGAATATATTTTGTAATTTTTAATTAATTTATTTATTTTTTATTTTTTTTGGAATATGTGATATTTATTGTATATATATTTTATTTTAGTGTGCCTTGAAAAAGACTATAAAAAATAGTCGAAACGTTGGATATATTTTTCATGATTATAGTCATAAAAAATCAAGTTTTAAAAAGAAGGAGTTAGTTTGTTTTATTTCTATATTAGATATATATGAACTTTTTTGAAAAGAAGAACTGTGTGCTGGATATATTAAATTATTTTATTTGTCTATATATGAATGTGATATAAATAAAGTGAATACAGGAGATATTTGGCCTGATAATGGTGTGATACATTTCTATGGAAACTTGAAATCTTTGAAAGGTAATGCTGATGACATCATGCAGGATGATATAGTATTAAATTGTAATAATAATGTTGAAAAAGTAAATGGAAATATTTTACTGAATGATTATAATAATGAAAATAGTAGGCAAGCAAAAGATATAAATTTAAAAGAGACTTCTATTAAGTTATGTAATAAATAGCAATCATTGCATTGCTATTATCAAAATCTATGTGGACTTAGAACTAAGTCAATTCAGTTTAAGTCTGAACTGTTATTGCATGAATATGATATTATTATTTTAACTGAGACCTGGTTAAATGAGAGTATCATTAACGTAAATATATTTGATAATAGGTTTTCTTTCACTTTCTTTGCATGCCTTCATATATTCATATATATTGCTTATAATACTTCTTTCATATACACTTCAATGCAAACAAATTTTCTTAAAAAAACTTCTTTATTTTCCTTACAGCTTCACTGTAAAAAAAATAAAGAAGTTTTTTAAGAAAATTTATTTGCATTGAAGTGTATATGAAAGAAGTATTATAAGCAATATGTACTGCTTATACAGATGTGATAGAAAATATGTAAATGAAACAAGAGGTGTACATTGATTGGGATTTAAAAATGTATTAAGCATGATAAATTTTTTATTAATGATGATAATATTGAATCCTGTTGGATTGAAATAGATCTAAAACGTAAAAACAAAATATTATTGGGTACTGTATATTTTAGACTTAGTCTTTTATATAGTGAAGTGGATACATTTATGACAAATGTTGAAGATATTTTAGTGAAATACAAATATGATATTATGATTTTAATGAACTAAATTATCTAATATGTAATAATAAGGCTGTTGATAAAAATAACAAACTATTTAGAATAAAATTTTTTGTTGAATTAATTAAGTCAGTTTAATAGGTTTACTAATGTTAAGGGTAAAATACTTGATCTATTATTTAGTACCAATGATATTTTAAAGTGTAATTTGGCTGATCAGGCTCTTATATCTCCTGATTATTATCATCCATCTTTGGAATTTGTAATAGATATATCATATGAGCATATAAAATCTGTTAAAAGTATTTTCAAAGATTATAGATATGGTAATTACTATGGTTTATATAAAGCTTTGGAGAATTTACTATGGTTTATATAAAGCTTTGGAGAATACTGATTGGAGTGTAATTTTTATAGAAAATGATCCAAATGAAGCTGTTAATAAAATTATTGATATAATACAAAATTGTTTGGATCATTATATTCCTGGTAGGTGTTCACAATATAATAGTTATAAATATTTTAAATGGTTTTCTAAAGAATTATGTAAGGGATTAAATAGGAAACATAAATGTCATAGATTATGTATATTAGCCAATAATAAAGAATTGTATAAGAAATTTGGTGCATTGCATGTTCATACAAAAATTATTATAAAAAGAGATTATGATAATCACTTAAATAACATTGAATAAGGTTTTAAACATGGTCCACTAATGTTTTGGAATTATATTAAAAATGTATTGTTGGGAATAAAAGTTACAAAAATAATTTAATACAGCCTTTTATGAATGAATTAGTTAATCATTTCACAAATGTGCAAATATTACTGTTTGTGATATGACTAATATTGAATCAAATAATAACAGTATTGGGAATATTGATGTAGATAAAATTAATATTAATGATGTGCTTAATATAATATACAAACTTAAATCTAAATCATCTATGGGATATGATAATAGTCCTAATTTTATTATTAACGGTTGTGCAGACTGTTTGCTAACTTCATTACATTATATAATTAATTTGTTTATTCAAAAATGTATTGTTCCTGACATATTTAAAATTTCTAAGATTATGCCTATCTATAAGAAGGGAGATAGATCTGATCCAGGTAATTATAGACCTATCTCAGTACTGTCCTCATTTGCTAAAATTTATGAAAGATGTATTTATAATAATGTTATTACAGATATGGTTAAGGTCTTGCTTAATTATCAACATGGTTTTGCACCTGGAAAGTCTGTTGATACTAACTTAATAGTAATATCTGATCAGTATTGTTCATGCTCTTTCTGAACAGATGCAACTTGATGTTATTTATTTTGATATGCCACAGGCACCTGATAATGTGGCATATAATCACCTAATATGTAAACTTAATGAGAATTAGTTCCCATTTAATTGCATGGTTTATTAATTTTTTGGAAAATAGATCCTCTTACATTTGTATAGATAAAATTAACTCTAAGCTATTCAAAAATAAGATTGGGGTTCCTCAGGGTGGAATACTAGCACCTTTAATATTTAATGTTTCCATGTGTGATCTTGATCAAAACATCAAAAAAAAAAAAAAAGAATGATACTTACATATGCAGATAATTGTAAATTATAAATAATTACATATCATGACCATATTGATCTTCAAAAAGATATTGTTTATTTCAAAGAATAGTTTAAATTTAGTAATATAAAAATAAATATAAGTAAAACAAGTATAGTCTCTTATACCAATAAAACAGATAGATCTGTTTATCGTATAAAATTGAGAAAGATTCTATTATATACAAAGAAGTTGTTTCTGATCTAGGAATTATATTTTGTAATCATTTTACCTTTAATGAGCATATAAAATATATTATAAATAATGCATATAGGCATATGGGATGTATTTTGAGATTTGGCAGAGATTTATCTCCTTATATAAAGTACATGCTATTTTGTTCTCTTGTTGTACCTTTGTTGGATTATAGTTCTTCTATATGGAATTTGGATTTGATTTATATTGGGTCTAAAATTTCTAATGTAGAGAAAAGATTTATTATGCTAATAGAGGGAGAAAATTTAAATCTTAAAACAATACTAACTGAAAGAAGACTACATAAAGATATTGTATTCTTAAAAAAGGTAATTGATGGAAAAACTGATATTAATGAGTGTATTCATTCATTGTTGATTTAACCACAGAGAATGGATATTAAAATAACTGATTAATGATATATATGTGTATATAATATTAAAATAAATTGCAAATTATAAAGGAAATTTAAATGCATATAATTTAGAAATTATAGAAAAAAGTTTAAAATAAAATAAATTATTTTATCAGCAAATATAAAAAAGTATTGCATCAGCAGATAAAAAAAATTAGCTAATGCAAGAATAGATTAAATAAAAATTTAACTTAAGATCCGTTAATATAATATAAAATTGTTTGTTTAACAATAGTGTAAAATTATATGTTTTTAAGAGCTTGTAAATAATAGAAGCATTGGTAAACTTCAATTAATTAATTAATTAATGTAAAAAAGAGTTAAAAGGTATAAATACTAAAGTTTTTTCTTTATTCTAACAATCATAATCTTCTTGTTCTAAAATTTGGACCAATACATAAATATCTTAAACAAGGCAAAACTCTCTCCATACAGTAGTGTCACCCTGTGCCAACCCGAGTAATCAATAAATGCCAGAAGGCTTGTGCATAAAATCCCTCTCTAGTGCTTACTCATCCAATATCCTCAGACTAGTTTGGTGCAGTGCTCTCATATCCAAGGCTCCTCACTGAAGAAGGCCACAAGCCTGGGGATATTGGATGAGTAGGCACTAGATAGGGATTTTATGCACAAGCCTTCTGGCATCCATTGATTAATCTGGTTGGAACAGGGTGACACTACTGTATGGAGAGAGTTTTGCCTTGTTTAATAACAGTTATGTGCTAGTATAAGAGATGGTGATCATGTGATGTTTAGTGGTTAACATTAATCTCTGTACAAGTCATGCCTGAGAAGAGAAGTTTTCCTCCACTCTCCGGTTTATCCTTGGAGGAAGTCCTAAAGATGAAGCCCAAAGAATCATGCTTGATAACTGCCTACCTTTGCTACCAGAAAGAAAGACCAATCTAAATGGATACATGAGCACAGACATCCATGATGTAGACCATAATAGCCACCAAGAAAATATGACTACATCCTAAGGCCTCTTAAAATAGTCTCTTAACTTGCCATCCATATAAAGCTTAATCTATATATATACATGCATCCGAGTTACCAGTAATTTTTATTTTTGTCATTTTTTATTATTGTTCTGCTTAATATATATTAACTAATTGTACCTTACATATATTTAAAAAGGTTAAGTTATGTATTCTAACAATCATGTTTTTTTTTCTTATTATATATATATTAACATATAGTTAGCATACATATAAAATCAACAAGATTTTTTTTTGTATTTATTATTTCATTGGTAATGTGGAATATATATATAAAGGAGGAACTGGAAGATAGTTTAAATAAGTTAAAATTTTTATTTTCCCCAATCCACTATAATAAAGGCAGAAGTCATTTTCTAAATAATTTGGAAAAGTTATTTTGATTTTTGAAAGAATTCCTTTCACCTTCTCCTACAGTTATTTTTTTTATTATTAAATGTTTTTAAAAGAGGAAGAAAAGAATACATTGCCATTTAGTTTAACTAAACTCTATTTTCATTTTATAATTACACTAAGAAAGATGTTCATATTGTGTATATATGTCTATTTAATTTGTTGATTTATATTTTCAAAAAAGTACCTTGCAATTATTATTATACATATATATATATATACATATTGGGAATGTGGTATATATAAGCATCTGTTATTTTCATATTTTGTAACAGATGGGTACAGTGCGATCTTCATATAATTATCTATTCGATATTCATCAAATCTATGTACAGAAATTAGTTAAATATCAATAATTCTTAATTAATCATGCTATAAGGAAAATGCTGGTATAATCCCACATATAAGTTAATTTAATGACTTTAAAAGAGGATTTTCTAGCATAGTAACAGATCGTATATCAAATAAAACTTTAATATTTATGTTTGTTTGACCGTTTTCCCAATACTGTGTTCTTTTATTGCTTTTTAAATCACTTCATCCAGCCAGCTCATGAATACTGAATATATCAGTTGCCTGTAATAGTGAATCCTGTTAAAGGAGTAGTAAGAAGAAATGGACAGCAAGCTAACGAAAGATACTTTGTTCCTGAACCTGAGTAACGCTTAGGTGAATGGTTTCCTTTCTCTAATAATCAATAAGTAGCTATCCATTAATCAAATTGATGTCATGATGAAGACTTTACTATATTTTAGATACACACATTTAAATATATACATAATCACTGAAGACTACACTGAATCTTATCCTTTTGTTTTATAATTTTGCCTATTGATATATGATCTGTGCATTGATATTTAAATCTATTGTTAAAGATTGGTTGGGGTTATATATATATATAAGAATAAATGAGACTGTTTAATTCAGTCTTCAGTTTATTTAGCTAATTTAAACATGTGGACTTTACCATGTTCTTGTACCATAGATTAATTTCCACACTTCCTCTCTACCTAGTCAAATTCAACCCTATGTTTAGTAATGCATGTCACATACTTTGTCTTTTTTTTTTATTTCAAAAGTTAAATTAATTTCCACACTTCCTCTTTACCTAGTCAAATTCATCCCAATGTTTAATAATGCATATCAAATGCTTTGTTTTTCTTTTATTTCAAGGGTTGTAAGTTGCAACTAAATCTTATGTACAGACATGGATAGTTTCTTGTAATTTGTAAATAATTCCATTAAATGAAATATATAAAATCATATACTAACAATAAATTATAATTTATAATAGTAATGAAGTTGTAGATATTCATTATTGTAAATGTGTAAACCTGATCATCACATACTAGGATTCCTAAGAGTCTTGTCTCTACCTGATCCCAGACTGCATTAAAAAAAATAATTTTTGTGAGGTTAAGGAAGTGAGTCATTTTGTTATGATCTGAAGAGGTAGATGAGGTTTGAACTCCCTTTACTTATGTCTCCAGGTCGGGTTAAAGCAACTATATTTTCTGACCATTACAGTTTTTTTTATATAATATGACATCCCAAGTGTGACCTTACTGATAAATTTAGACCCTGAGATGTTTTTATGTATATAGGAATTTTTAGGATCAGGAAAAAAAATTTTTTTTTGAAAATGGTGAAATATGAAAATGTAGTTGTTATTTTTTTTTTTTATGTTTTGCTCTCTCTCTCTTGACTTTAGTATAAATATATTCTTTGCACTAAAATGAATGTTTTTTGATAAGGCAAACAATTAGTATCCATTATTGTTAATGTTTTCTTTTCATTATCACAATTATAATTATTTATAATTCCAAAATCAACTTCTGTTGATTTAGTATTATTATTACCTCCAATTTCAAGATTAATATCTTCTTTTCCTAATCATTTTTGTTCTACTGAAGTTGTAATTTTTCCATATCAACTAATTTAGTTTCAAAATCCTCCATTTTGTTTTTAATACTTGAGTTATTGTCACAGCTTTCTGCTTTATTTTTATGCTGATGCCAAAGTGAGTTTTATACAAGACTCATGAAATTTATTACATTTACTTCTTTTAATCCTTGATTGCTTACCAAATATAAGCCCATTAAATAAAGCACATGGTTGTTCCAGCCATAGTAAGCAGCATAATAATAATAATAATAATAATAATAATAATAATAATAATAATAATAATAATAATAATAATAATAATAATAATAATAATAATAATAATAATAATAATAATAATAATAATAATAATAATAATAATAATAATAATAATAATAATAATAATAATAATAATAATAATAATAATAATAATAATAATAATAATAATAATAATAATAATAATAATAATAATAATAATAATAATAATAATAATAATAATAATAATAATAATAATAATAATAATAATAATAATAATAATAATAATAATAATAATTTATTATTATTATTATTAATTCATATTGGCCTTAAATAAATGTTTATTTATTATTATTATTATTATTATTTCATGCATTAATATCTCGTATGGAATGAACATTTCAAATATACTTGTTATTTAAAGTTTAAATGTATTTCAATTCAGATCACTCTTTTCAAAAGACATATATATCAGATCACTACTGCATGAAATAATATATTTTAAATTTTAATTTGTGCATATTTCAAGCATACTCATAAGAATGCTGTTAGATTTCTTGTCCATATACTGAGTCTGTGCTATTGATAAACCAAATCTCTTATCCTCCATTTCCTATTAGCATATTCATTGCAAACTATTCTTCTATTATTAAGGCAAAGATATAAATATATATTCTTATATCTTCAAAAATATAGAAGAAATCATTTAATATTGAGGGAGGGGGTTCTATTATAAAGATACTGTTTTATTCTCCTATTGGTAGCCTGAATTTTGGAATTTAGTTATATATATATAATTTGTATCTAATCTATTCTTACTATTTTAATTAATCAATTGTTATACTGCATGATTTATGTAGTATATATGCATTAGCAGCCAAAGTATACAGTGCGAAATTTAAAAAAAACATCTTCAAATTTAAATATATTTCCAGAATGTTTTTAAAATTCTCCATCTCATTATAACCTTTCTACAACAAAAACAAAATAATAATTCAATTCATCTTTATTTATTATAATATAAATTAAACATGGTAATTAAACTAATGAACAAAAGATAAAAAAGGGTTAGTTTATCAATAGCGTAAACTCAATAATAAACACAAAAATCCAACAGTGTTAACTCACTATGGTTTGGTGTATCTGAAATAAATTAAAATGTAAAATATATTATTTCTTGCAATAATAGTCTAGCATATTATTTTGCTAACATTTATTTTTTGAATAGTATGTTCTGCATTCAAAGATTTTTATGACTTTAAACAATAAATATTTTAAAATGTATGTTTCATACAAAAAAATATATCATCTCTCATTTAGTAACGAGCTATGATTATGGGAACTTAGATTTCCCAAAAGCACTCAGACTGCTAATTAAAATTATTAATTATATAACTTCATCACATGTGCTTAAAGCCCAATTATAGAGTTATATCAATACACAAAATTATTACAGTTTACAAATGAAAATGAATTAAAGTGAATTATTATGCTTTTATTATAATAAATTGGAGAATTTTGATGGCATGATGGAGATATATTTAAACCTGAAGATGTTTTTTTTTTTTAAATTTCATAATGATTTCCTTTGGTTGCGAATGAATAGTTATTTTATAAGTAATATAACAGTAAGCATTCCAAGATTTGTATACAGTTTTTGTCAAATATTTAACAACTTTTGTAAATTATTTATATAATTCATTATTGAAAAGTTTTAATGCAGTAAAACAATTTTTGTCAAGTATTTATTATGAATTGTCCATGTCATTCTTAAAGAGAATATTAATGTGCAAGTATTATGTGGATTAACTTGATATTAGAAGTTTGTTAAGACCCATTGCCATAATATTTAAATCACATCTTTTAAACAAATGATCTATTATTTCATCTATTTTTTTAAAGAAAAAAAAACACACATATTAATTTAATGTTGTTTTGAACTAAAATAGGCATAAACTCACTATACGTATTGCCACACAGCAAGCTAGAGTAATCAATGACTGAGTAGAAAGCACCTGGGCTATTCTCCTCTGGAGCTGGTCAATCAGATGCCCAAACCTCCACATGTGCCCTTCACAAATTAAATCATGAGGATTTGCTGTCCAAAAAGGTAGAGAGCTACTGCTGCTATTGAAATTAACCCATAACTTGAGTGCAGGGAAAGGACTGCTACTGCTAAACTAAACAATACAATTTGCAACTGACCATGGAACATGAAAATATCCTTATAAAACAGGTACCTGTACCCAAGGCCTTTAGAGTACTCTAAATTCTATTCATAAGCTATAGCTAACTCTATATAAATTGTACACTTATAAAATTACTTGTTAACCTATTCTGTAAATCTTTTAATAATTTAGCTTACCTAACTCTTGTCTACTTCTTAGGTGTGTATTTTTACTTTTGCATTTTCTTTATTATTTAATAATAGCATGCTGATAAGATTTCTGACCGGACCTCGCCAAATTTTAAATATAAATCCTAAAAAAACGGTTGCCATCTTCATGTTGGCTGGTCAGCTCGGAAATCACCCATAATTCTATAAGAAATAAATAAATGATTACATGAAATAGTGGATGTGTGTCCTGCAAATCATATGATTAACATTTACTTATGTTAGATTATTTTGTTTTAGTTATTTTCATATTAATCGATATGCATTCATTGTTTCACTTATTGTAAATGCAGGAGTCTACTATGTAGCAGGTGGCGGACATATTAGTTCTTAGAATAACCACCCCAACTTACAAATTATCTTTTAAACTTGCTTTTAATTTTAAATGATAAAGTTAGTGTATTTCGATAAATCCACTAAATACATTTCTTTGAGAGCAAAATAAGTTATTTATTAAATGTTGGTAATGTAAGACTGAGTCATAAATTTTACATTAAATCTTAAAAATATATTATGTTAGATATACATGTGTTACAGTTTAGAGATGTGATAATCCATCTTTGAGCCTTGGATATTCCAGATCACTCAGTAATTACTGGATCCTAGTCATCCTACACAAGTGGACATAATGGAATGTTCCTGTAGGGCTTGATGCCCATCACACAATCAGGGAATAATTGTAGCACATACCCTTACACCTGATAATGCTTATGTGACCTCTTTATCTTTGGGCCGATGGCAAATGGCAGCCTGTTATTTTAAATTCATCCATTGGCTTCGCAGTTTTAACGTACTGCCACATTCGCATCGCAGTTCTAAATGTATGTGTTTCTTTATTATTAATTTTAGCTTTCCAAATATGACTCAATCTCTACATTATATGACATAAATTCACTCTCAAATCAATATTTGCCCATAAAATTCTTTATAAATTTCTTATTTAATTAAACAAAATATATGTCCACAGCCATTATTATTATTTCTTAATTTAGACTCGTGCATTGCAAAAGACATTAAATCCCCGAAGGCATGATCTTGAAAATACTTACTCAAGAATTTAGGTAGCTAGATTACATCAATAAAATAATTGTACTTCATTGTAAATATAAAAAAGTATTGGAATAATAATACCGCTACTAAAATTTTAATATAATTAGAAGTTTTAATTAATTAATTTTTAGTATGAAATGTTATAATTAAGTAATTTCAAACCATATGTCTTCTGTCATATATTTATTTGTTCAACACACATTCAGTGTACTATCTCCTTGATTATTTAAAATATATGTGTCTAAAATTAATATTATTATTTGTCTAACTCGAAAATAAAGTATATGAGTCTCTCACATCTTTCTGATCCGCGTGCCTAAAGAAATGTTTACTAATGTAGCATCAGATGCATTGTTTCATAGTGTGTATTGTGGAACCGACAAACTATGTTCAAACTCAGTACTGCTGGTATGATATGATGTATTATGGCTTCTCCTTAAATGAAGTCAAGAATATCTCAGCAATTATACCCAAATAAACCTGTTAGCCACTTTATTTTCCATTCCCCACTCTAAATTTTCCCATAATCTGCTCTATCCCATTTCCACAATATAATCTTTATCAACTCTATAACTTTTATATTTAAATCCCCCTTATCTTTTCCCAAACCCAGCATAAAAACCAATAATTCACTTTCTGTATAATCACTTTTTTCATATTTATTCTGCACTATGTTAGCAAAGCATACGAATCTGACCATTACAATAGTATGAAAAAATTGAATTTAAACTTTGGATGGTTTCACTTGCACTTGTGTTTTTCATGATTCGATACTCTGCCCATTTAGAGTATGCATCGATAAGTATAAACAGTATTTTCCTATTTATATGACCAGCATTGTCCATGTGGAGTCTTGGTCACTGTATGTATTCCTTTGGTTTCATGCTCATCTTGGACTGACAAGCTGTGCATTTTTAAGAACTTTTCTTGATGCCTACAGTTATTTTTGACTACCAAACATAGCTATGTGCTAAAGCTTTTGCATACACTACTGCAAGATGGCCTTTGTGCAATAGACTTAATACTTTTTCTCCAACCTCTGTTAGTATTACAATACTATCCCCCCATTAGTGGCAACTAAAATGCAGGTTATAGGCATTGAGGTTTCTTAGGTGACCAGTTATTTTTAATCCAGCCTATCAGCAACTAGTACTGTTCATAAGCTCTGGTACATTTTGTTACTGTATTACTGTTCAAAATGTCTGGCTGTAGTGCATTTATACAGTTAACTTCTGTCTCGTTAGTTTGAGGTTCATCTTTGTCCAAAAAGTATAGACATGGGGAATTTCTTCCCTTTTTTATATGAAAGCTGGTAATCATATGATGTTAATATATTTCTCCACTACAGAATAATGAACTCAGATGGTCAGATATTAGTTTGTTGTTCACCAATATACCAAATAATGGCTTGTGATTGAATATTATGTTAAAAGGTTTACAGAGAATATATTTAATAGACAGGGTATGTTTGTGAATTTTTTTTTTTTAAAGTCCGAGCATAATATTAAAACATTATTAATCTGTCTATAGCTTCTCTCATATTTAAATAGAGTCATTGAGGTATAAGCCATGGGATGTTTGTCATTGTGGCAGGAGTGACATAAAACTGCTGTCATACCTCACTCTGAAGCATCGGTTGTTAAGCGCATTTCAAGATTATTATCGAAGTGCACCAGTAGTTTGTCTGAAGACAGGAGGGCTTTAGTGCATTTAAATGCTTCTTTGTGTATATATAGTTGCTATCATTTTTGATTTTTCTTTAACAAATCATAAAGAGTTTTTACTTCTTCAGCATTATTCTGTAAGAAAGATTCAAAAAAAATTAATTAAGCCCAGAAATTCCTGAAGCTCTTTAATGTTTTTTGGTTTAATCATATTTTCCATGGCTTTTAGTTTCTTGGCTGATGAGTGCTTCCCCTTTTCAGAGATTATGTGCCCAAAAAATAGCAATTATTTTGTATTTCACATATTTTTCTGTGCATTTAATTGTAATCCAAACTTCTGCAATTTCTTGCATACGTTAAGCAACCTTTGATGCAGCATCTCATCTAAGTATGCTGTTATAAGTACGTTGTCAAAGTAATGTATGACACTCTCTAAATCCTGTAATAAAGCATCTATTTTTTCTTTAAAAATATTTGGTGCTGATGACCTACCAAATGATAGCTGATTGTATTTAAATAAACCTACAGGGGTTGTTAGAATTAATATTTCTGCTGATCTCTCCATCACAGGTATTTGATGAAAAGTAGAATTTAAGTCTAGTTTCACAAAATGTGATTCATTTTGCAGGCTAACCAATATATCTCTCACATTAGATACAGCATATGCCCCTTATGTTACAACCCTATAATCACCACAAATACATATTTTCCCATTGAGTTTTTTTAATTACAACTATAGGCATGGCCCAGTCTGATGTTTCACGGGTATCAAAATGCTCTTATTGACCAATTCTTGAATTTTCTCTTCGACTTTTATTTTCTGCATGAAAGGGATTTTCCACTGTTTACAGATAACCAGGCATGTGTTTTTAATTAACTCTATCTCTGCTGAGCTTGTTGATATTAACCCCAATTTCTTCACTAAATAGAGTATTTACTGTGAATTTCATGCTTTATAGAGATTTTTTCACCATACGGACTTGTATTCCTATCACTCTAAACCAGTGTTCTTCAACCTTTTCACACCTGTGGACCAGCAAAAATAAGGATAAGATTTCCCGGACTGGCAAAAATAAGGATAAGATTTCGTGGACTGGTAGAAGTCTACAGATGCATTTTCTTAAAGATTTAAACTTCTTAGCCTTAGATGAACATAAATGTTATAACGGACTAAAACAACATATTAGTTACTGTGTATTATAATGGTGCTGTTTACCTTCACATGCTGAACATTTTTTCTCAAGTTGCACAATCATACTGCTACAGAAAACAGTATTGTAATGGTCAGATTTGTCTATCTCGCTAACACACTGCAGAATTCAAACCCCAAACATGAAACTGAACACTCTAAGAGGGGTTGCCCTCTAGATATCCTAGGTTCGAATCTAAAGTCTAAATTACACAGTGCCATCTACATGATAATGCATCTGATGCTACTAATAATATAACCTTTTAACCGGTGCCGGTGATCAGGGAGAAACTAAGAGACTTTATACTACCCTATAAACTTGGGTTTTCTAACTAAATGTCTATGGATGGCACAAAAGAGATGTATAAAAGATATAGACCGAAACAGTGATATAGATCAAGAAAATAAAGAATCAAAATTTAGTAAATTTAAAAGATTTATTGCACTCTCAAAATATATATAATACGCACACTGTCTGGATATGTTAGACAGTGATGTTTATTAAGATTGTGTTTTAAAGCAATATTAATAAAAATTTACATTTATAGGTTGTTAATGTATTCTCTATACCTCGGGCTAATATAATAACATTATGATAATGTGCCTAAGAAAGTTTACGAAGATATGCGAGGTGTTTTAAGTAAATATCAGAAATAATTGAATAAAAGGGTTTGACGACAGTAAAGTTTAATATAACATTTATTGAATTCGAGAATAGAGTGGACTGATGCTCATTAAGCTATAAGGTGGGGATGTGATTAATGCATGCATATTCATAATTAAATTCATATTGGGAGGTTGGTGGTGCTAGTGAGGAATTTCTGTAAAGGACGGAGAGTGTGGTCATTTAAACCACTGGAACTTTGCAAATAAATAATTAACTAATAAATAAGTGAAATAAAACACAGGAAGACATCTTGTCCTAAATCCATAGGAAGTGGTGTCACGTGGCAGCCCAAGTCTGGACTCATCCAAGTACTTAGCGACTGTGTGACAACTGCATAGAATTCCTAGGTGTGACAATTCGAGTACACACTCTGACTGGGTACCACAGAAAGTGAAGGGGAAACAGTCTTAGCCATTTAAAGCCCTTAGGAGGAGTAAAGTGGTCTCAAACACCCAATACACCTACTAGCAACACTCGAATAAAGTATATAGAATATTTTAAAAGGGTTCATGTAGTTTGATAAAGTACATAATCAATTCCCCAAATATTTATTTTAAGAAAGAAAGTCTGCATATTCTCAACCTCAAAATTATATGCTTGGAAATTAAGCAAACCAATGAAACATATTTAAAGTGGGAGAATGCATGATTGCAGGGTTTTAAAAAAAAATAGATAAGTTAATTGCGCAATCATGCATTTGTTAAATACTCATTGACCTCACACATATTCTCATATTCTATTAAAACCAATAAAAATATAGATTTTAACTGTAAAATCATTAAATAATGGAATAATAGTAAGATAGCTCTGGAACAAGCAATTCAATGAGATAACAAAATGGGACAAAATTCATAATGTAAAATGCGTTAATGGTGGCATCTTGATTTAAATAAAAAAGGAATAATTTGCTCGGTCGATGACTACGCTGGAACATCATCATAATAAAAGAAAAACAGATTAAAATACAAAATATTAACCCAAGTATAGAGATAGAATACACTAATTAAGTAATAGAATTTAAATAAACAAGTATGTAATTATAAGATAAAACACATGGAATTAGCTATAGCTTGAGAAGAGGAATATACAATCGCAAGAGCTCTTGGGTTAATTTTGGGTTACCTTGTCAGAAGTAGGCATTTGAAGATAATTTCAGGTGGAGACTTTTTCCAGCTTGATGATAGCAGCACTTATACGAATTTGGCATCAAATTTCGGTTAACAGTTCACATTTTAGCAGTGGTGGCAGTTTTCAGGGCTTCTTACATGAAGGCATCAGATGGTATGGTGCAATGGTCGGCCATTTCCAAAAGGAAAATAGCCCTCTTGCCAGCTCTACTTGGTCATTTTAAGATTGCAGTTTAAACTCTCAGCAAATTTAAACTCTTTAAGGAACACTTTAAATGCAATATTTAAATACTGTTGATCTAATTGAATATGGAATCTTGACTTTAAAATAAAACTTTGCAGGTTACTTGCTCTCTTCAAAGCGAACTATCAGAACAGCAATAGAATAAAATCAGAAAATCAATTAATAAAATCAAAATGCTGAATGACCAAACAAAAGAAAACCCCTCTATATATATCTGAGCTGTACAAAAGAACTGCCCTGGAGTGTAACAAAAATACCAAAATTTGATATCTTATCAGGCTGCAATCAAATCCATCCGAACGTCCAAAGGAATTCAACAAAATTTTAATTAATTTTCTATTGTTAACTATCCTTTAGACATTCGGATTAAAACTTTGATTTCATAAAAAAAGATTTTTTGCTAATTAAAAACTACCTTAAGTGGACATCTGCCGTATTTCTAGATAAGCTACTAGCACAGTAATTAATTATTGTTTCTTACCAACTCTCATTTATTTTAAACAGAAAATATGTGGCGTGATTTTAAAATCTAAAAACAAAATTATTTTACTTTTGATTTTCAATGTTTAAATCTACTTATGAGATAAATATAATTTTATTTTAAACTAAAACAAATATTGTGAATGTAATATCTTTTTATAAATAGATTTAAAAAGAAATAATTTTAAACAACAAACTATTATTTTACCTTAAGTTTTGAAAATAAATATATCACAGTGTGTGTGCAATTACGACCTATATAACCTACTTTTTAAACAAATATCTTTTATGTGTACATACACATAATTTACACTATTTATTTATACTGGGAATTAGAAACACAAATATATATAACACAAGTGTTGTACTCGTGGTTTAAAATTGGGTGGGATTTTCAGCATATAAGCGCATTGCAGACACACTATGATACACTGGGGTTTAAACTAAGGTATGAGGGTAGGAAAGAAGTGAGAAAAGATGAAACAAAGATCTGCAAAGCAGATCTTACTGTTTCAGTAAGTTCTCATTAATGTGCCCGCATTGCTATGTTTATTATTTCATTGTTAAAACATGCAAAAATAAAATGTTATTCACCTAAATGTTGGGAAATATCATGGCTAGAGTAAATTACATGACAATGATTATGATAAATGTAATATCCGTATTTAATATTAAATATACAAGATGACTTTATATATATATGGAGTTTGTATAATAAAAAACTTTTTTTTTTTAATTTTGAATTTTTTTTAGAAAAATAATAAAAAATTTAATTCTACCCCCCGCCCCATAAACATCTATGATAACTAAAAAAACAAATTAGTTTATGTATGATTGATTAGATTTTGTTTTTATTCTGTTTTTTTTTTTTAATTGGGTAAAAATGAGATTAAAAAAATAAAACAATTATTATAAAGATGTCATTTTGCTAAAAAAAAAAAAAAGATAATAGATTTACGTTCTTGATGAAGGGAAATCATCATCAATGATCTGTCTCTATTTTGTGAAGTTTACAATTTCAAAAAGAAATGTCGCACACAAAATAAAAAGATGATACAAATGCAATAAAAATTTTTGCTATATGTGACCAATAAATGAGCTGACGCAATACAGAAATGCCTACTAAATATAGAAATTGACCTGTAAGGAGTAATGCAATTATCATGAGATTAACACTTTGTCTTTTAAATATTGCATTTTCAGATAAATTTCTTTGATTATTATTTAGTAATTATAATATTATCTAATAATTTAAATAAAATTTTGATCAATAATTAATTTTATTTAAGCAATTGTGATGAAAAAATAAATAAAAATTGTTTATATTATTTAAAAGTTTAAAAGCTTATTATTTTGTTATTACAAACTTTCCTGCCAGTCTAGCACACAGACTGGCAGAAATCTTTTGTGGACTGGCACTGATCCATGGACCAATGACTGAAGACCACTGCTCTAAACCAATGTCTTTCTATTATAGGGCTAATATTCCTTTAACAAAATATAATAGTAATTTTATTATTATCTCTTGGTATCTGATTGGAGCTTTTACTCACTCCAATAATTTCAATGCATTTCCACTCCCATCCTGATCCTTAATGTTTGTTTCCTGTATTTTAATGCTGGGGTAAGTGGCTGGTAGTGTTCACCAATCTACCTCAGACATATACCTGAGCCACTATCTATCTTCATAGTAATATTTTTATCACAAATTTGAAATCCCATTATGAATTATTGCAGTTCATCAATTTGCATATTTTTTACTGCATAGATCTTGAAGATTTACCTCCCCTACTTTTCTGCTCTTGAGTTCTTGTTTGGGTTTCAGTATTCCCCAATTTTCTGCACATGCATGCTAAATGTCTCTTAGTTTTATATTTGAAACACATTTCCTACCTCCATTTATAGTCTTTTGCTATGTGATCAATTTTCCCACAGCAGAAGCATTTAGTTTTCTCTTTCTTTTCAAATTCAAATTTATATGGATTTATACATTTTATCAATCTTAAAAACTTGTGTATCAATATTTTCTGTAGATATAAAAGCCCATGACTATTCTAATTTTAGCTTGTAAACTATTCCTTTCTTTATCACACCTTCATAAGTTAGATAGGTTTCTGTTGACAGGACCTATTTATCAGATATGCCCCATAGTAATTGATCCAATATTTCTTTGACAAAATCCCCACATCTGCAATCTTACACTAGTTCCTTCAGGGCTAAATTGTACTATTTTAATGTTCTACATTTTAACTGCTTTCAATTTTTTAGCTATAGCCAGACTATGTGGCAGGATGGGTGAGGGCTAAAAAATTTAATTTTTTAGTTAATTTCTTGAATGGTACATTCTTATTTACAGGAGGTTCCCCTCTTTTCTTCCAAGAGTAAGCTTGTGGTTTTAAGACCTGTAGAGGTTCCTACTATCACATTTTATATGCATGTGATTGAGGCTACTATTTCAATAACTTTTTCCCCCAAGTAACATAAGATTACTGCAACTTTACACTTATTGTCCTCAATTCCATTTAGAATGAAAAAAAATTTCATATTGTGATAAGTATTAATGGTCATTCTCAGGATTACTTACATCAAACTTACCAATAAAATTTTGCCCAAATACTTTCTAACTGACTTCAAACTACTATTTTTTCCTTTAGGCTAGGTTTGAACTGACTATGCCAAGTTTTGCTATGTCTTAACTTGTTAATCATAAAATAAAAACAACAATTTATTAATCTAATTAACATTAATATTACAATTCAGATGTGCATAGACATGAGACATTAAACAGATGCAGTTTTAGTTATATGTACACAATAAAATACACACACACACACATATATATATATATAAAGTCCAAATGCTAATCTAGTTGATACATGAATACATTAATATATATATATAAACAGCTACATTAAGACATGCTAATTGAGCCTATATATGTAGGTAAACATGTGAGGTTCAACTGCTAATCCAGGTGAGTCTGTAATATCTGATCATAAGTTAACTAGAAACAAGTCCTTTTGCTAATTAAGTCTGTTCCCTAATTAATACAAGGTATTAATTACACTATAACTGATCTTCAACCCTGGGCGACCCCTTGAGGCATTTCAAAATAATACTAATATCAGTATGATCTTTACAAATCCTAATCAGCTTATTAAACTTTCAGGAACCAAGATCCTGGGTGTCTAATGATTTCCCCCTACTGATTCTCTTGCATTGTTTCTTCTGGTAGCACAGTTGTCTCAAAGACCAAGATGAAACATACACTAGCTTTACCTTCTCTCTGCATGTTTTTATGTGTTATGGTCCCTTTTGTTTTCTGGAATAGTCTATTTTTGGAAAGTCTGGGTGGTATTTATTTTATCAGCACAATCATTGCTCTGTATTTTAAATAGTATTTTATTAGTACTAATTAAATTCCTTTCGTTATCTGATTGTTTATTACTTGCTTCCAGTAATTTATTGTTAACTATATGTTTTGCTTAATTGCATTTTTACCGAATTCAGATTAATCTGATTATGACTATTTTTATTTCTTCTCTAGATTAATCTCATAACTTATTAAATGTATAAATAAATTTTAGTTTATTAGACATGCACATGCTTAATAAATACATATTTTACAATTTTTTTCATTTTTTTCTTATAAAGTTGCAATCGCGGAAAAAGTATAACAAATTTTAATCACTTTTCTAATGCATTTCTATTGTTAATGCTGTACTTTTTATGTAAATGTTATTATGAAGCTATTATAAAAATTACTAAAAGAAATCCAAGTTAAAATTACAACTTCAATTGTTAAAATTTATTTTCTGATATAGTACACAGAATGTATTGTAAATACATCCTTCACTAAACATTAATAGTAATTGTTGAGATTTAATATTTACATTTAATACTTGTTAAACAGATCAGTTTATGATATTTTAGAAGCCACAAGAGATAAATAAAAGGATGATCTATTTTTAATTATTATTATTTGTATTTTTAAGTCTGGAAATATTTTTAAGCAATCAAGATTCAACGATTATGTGATTCTACTAATAGTGTTGAATCAATATTTGCATAGAAAACACACACACACACATATATATATAAATGTGGACAGTGATATACCTCAATCTATAATATATTTTAAAAATATACTAGTTGGCAGCTGTGAATCAAATTCAAGTTTCATAAATTAGATTAAGTTTTATATATATATTATAACGGTCGGGCATATTGGAGTCTTACTGTATCTGCCATACAAGGGTGTCACCAGGCCATTCGAACCTGGAAAATTTATATAGTAAGCAGATACTTACTGTTAAGATCCAATTTTATTTTATATTTTTCATTATTGACCATTAGTCCATGTCACTAGCTCTAGGAGTAGCTGAGAATTTATAATCTAAATTCTTAATGTATATATTTAGGAATGAAAAAATAAAAAAATAAAAAAACTACTGCCAGTAATATTAAGCAAAAAACATTTATTATCACACATATATAAAATTGAATTGGAGGAATAAACATTATTACTTTAGTTTAGTTTGTATATTTATCATATTTAAATTTAAGTTTAGTTTGCACAGATGGAGATTCTTGTTTATACATTTTAATCTTTTGATAGACGTAAATATGCTACATAGATTACGCACATAAAACTTACGAATCCATGCAGCTATTTATGTCTAAGTTTAAATTTTAAGTTTTAATATTTTCAAAACCAAATGAGCATGTACATGTATACATACATGTAACACAACCATCCACCATGAATTATTCTAGTTCAATTATTATTAATTGGAATGTATAAAAAAAAAGTTATATTCTTTTTGAGTTCCTTAAGACATCCACCATGAGGTGTCACATTCACAAATAATGAACTTATAGAGAGGCTTAGGAAATACATTAAGACACTCAACATAAGGTGTCATATTTACCGATAGATACCAAGCGTGGAGTACGTGCATACGCATATATATATAACACGTGACAACACTTACTTTAACTAACAATTATAGCTTTATTTAGAAGAAATAAATTTATAGAAAAGACTGGTTTACGATTACAGTTAGAATATTATTTTATGCTTTGGATAAAAGCCTACATAAGTGGGTAATTGATAGAAGTTTGTTTTATAATGTTGAGTATAGATAAGCTACATAGATTACTCAGTTAAAAACTTTTCAAAAACAATCATTCAACCTCAAACTAAAAGTTTAAAGCCAAACCAATGCTTGCTTCCTGATATATGGATGCAACCAATGCAATATGAAGATGCTAGCATAAAACCATGCTGACAAGGAAGTGCGTTTGCAGCATGGTATTATTTAAAGAGAAATGATCCTCACTCAGAACAGGAATGAGCATTTGTATGGCGAAGGAAATCATTTGGGAAATATATTGAAAATTCTCTGAAATGGTGAATGGCAGTCTTGGCCATCTTACTATTAACACCCAGAGTAAAAAACAAAACAATGGTGTGCAAAATACATCCATATCCATTGTAATGCATCAACTACACCTTTGGGTCATGCATTCATATGGGTTTTGCCCTGTATGCAAAACACCCTTCACATTACATTGATATAAATACCCATATATCCCTCCACCAGCATTGACCCAACCATAAAAAATAGCCTGAAATCGAACCCCTTTTAGAATAAACATAAACAAATTTAAATATAAAGTTATTAAATTGAAAATTGCTGAGGAAAATTTACAATAAAGTAAACTCAATGGCACTCATCATAAGATGCCACATTGACAACAACAATTTAAAATATATACCAGTAAATATGTTTAGACACTCAGCATGAGGTGTCATATTTAACGATATATATATTATAACGGAAATGGTTATTTGGATGGTTGCTTGATTTGATTTAAATCTTTAATACTTTCAATTATATTTTAGACTTATTTCTTATACTTTATTTTTTTCACAACTTTGATTCTTCCTTTCATTTATTTATTTATTATACATTTATTTTTTACAACTTTACTTATTCTTATTTCTTATTTGTTTACTAACAGTTTTGCTAACCGAAATATCCCGGCTTAGCTTCCAACTGTAATGGATTGTTTATTTATTTAACCATCGCCGTTACAATACAAGCAGAGAGCTAATACAGATACAAATTTAACTTCATATCTATACCCTTGACTGAACCCCAAGGCAATACATACATATTATCTTGGCGTTATTTTTCCCAGCCAAGAACTCTCGGCTGCTGAACAGAGCAAACTATTTCAAAGAAATTTAACGAATGTCCAGCGCTTGCTATTTATTTTTATATAATTGGGAATTCGCACGAACAAGCAGCACATGAATACCTTTAAAAAAATCAGCATTACCCTTTAATTACTAATTACAGTTTCCTTCCTGTCGTAGCTTGGTGATAGGAGAATAAAGCAAGGACACGAAATTTAATGATAAATATGTTTAATACTAATACTCACACTTGATATAAAAAAAATACATTATAATAATAATAACAAAAAACACACTTATAAATACATGGCTATAATAACATATGAAAACAGATCAAATATTAAAGTTCTTAAAGTCCTGTAGATAGAGTTCTATTTTATCGAATTATTAATTGCGTATTTAGTTATGAATAGTAAACAGATTAAAATGCATGCATGCTTTTACCTAGGCTTTATTGTAATTGTCCCATGGGTATTTCTTCCGAGCACTCTTGATTAACCTCCTCAGTTTGTGGGGTTATTTTCATTCCAGTTTTGCTTGTTGATTCCTTAGGTTCTCCATTAACTTCCTCAGTTTGTGGGGTTATTTTCATCCAGTTTGCTGGTTGATTCTTTAGGTTGAGTTTCAATTGACAGCTACAGAAGCGGCGGTCCCTCTAGCAGGTCAGGCAAAGATCTTACATTGCGAGTCAGTGATGAGATGGCTTGAATCCGAACCCACGTCCCTTTAACGCCACTAGCCATGCACTTCTTCCATTTTCTTTTAGCTGTTGCTTCTCTAAAGTCTCTACTAGCAATGCCAGACAAAAATTGTAATTTTCTTAATCTCATTCTTTTGTTCATTGTTTTTAAAATTTTTTAATTAAGACTTAGATTTCCAACCAATTCTTATCATTATGTTTCTTTATTTAATTAGTGGCCGGAATGTAAGTCCCAATTAATTTAACAGATCAGGCAAAGATCTTCCGTTGATAACATTTCTTTGTCCGTGGAATTTAATTTGTCCAACAGACTTTCACACCTACGGCCATATTGTTTTTCCTTTTATATATCACATATTACATTTTATTTAAATTTACAATTCATTCATTTTTTTTTTTACATTTGTTTTTTACATTTTATTTTAATTTGTTATTATATAGTTTTTTTTTTTAATGAGAGAGAAGACACGCATTTCTTTATGCTTCCTTTTCCCCTCTCCCACAATAAACAAAATAACTTTCTAGCATTTGACTTACAAGAGAGAAAGAGACGCATTTCTTTATTTATGCACCCCCTCCCCTTCTCTTACTATTACAAAATCCACAGTAATTTTGACATTAGAATTTCAATTTTTTCTTTTCCTTCCTTTTTTTTTTAAAAAAAATTTATTAGCTAATTTATTTCACCTTTATTACTTTCTAATTTTATTAATAAATATATATGTGTGTCGACGACTTTACGTGGTCGTCACATTACACTCCGCCCGTTTTTGAGAATTAAAATCGGGTCGAATCTTATTCTGAGATGAGAGCCTATTTTAATTCTTTGCTTTCAACTCTTACTTCTGCTTTTATTACATACTTTCCCACTCTGTCATGACGAGTGATAATGATGATGAGGATGACTGCAGAGAGACAGCTAGGTAAAGCTACACAATTCTTTCCGATCGATTTTGGCTGATCAACCAATTTAATCTCAACGCATACGAGACCATGGCATAACTTAACTCTATCAAAAAAAAACATAACAGGGGTTTAAAGCGTGTGAACAGCAGGATATTTCTACTGCCTGCTCATCTTGCACAAACAACAAATTCTTATTCTTTATTTATTTATTTATTTTATTCAAGGCACTAATTCTTATTTCTTCATTTATTTATTTTGAGACACTAATTCTTATTATATTGAGACACTAATTCTTATTATATAATGAGTCCAGGATTCTTACTGGTGCTTCATTTAAAAGTTTAACCATCGAGAGCCATGAGAATCTAAAGTGCGAAGAGACGGCTGAATCAAGCTCAAAATACGACCCAACATAATGCATACACACACACATATATGCCTCAATCTGCAACCTCATACACCTATCAGTGATATCTATCATTTAAGCATTATCACTGTTGTTCATTTAGTTTATTTTATTAATTATTAAATGGCTCTTTAATGAGCCTAAACGATTCTTATTTTATTTTTACTTTTATTTATTTGTCAATTATATCTGCATTTATAACTGACAGATTGTGATACGAATAAACTATTTATAGATTTCTTTTCTTTTTTTTTGTTATTACTTTTATTTACATTGGTCTTGCTGTGCTTGACTGCACATAAATACGCATTAAGTTTATCATTGATTTTACTCCGTGAATATCATTATTATTTTTTTTGTTTATTATAGTAACTTTAATTATTTGTCATGAGACGATTTGCCCCACCTGTCATATATTTTTAAAAAAAAATTAACTTTATTTCTCGTGATCCCATGACGTTATCCGTTTCACTGAACCGACATTTCCGTCCGTTTATTTCTTTCAGCTTAGTTTTTGTCTGGAGGTTTCTTATGCTTTTTTCCATACATATTTCCACTTTCGCTTGGAACTGGAGCAATGTTTCGATGTCCTCTAGAGTCAACCTGCTCATATGGATAATTGAAGTCTGAACTTCTTCCGGTCTGTTCGGACATTTCAGCCCTTTCTGATCTATAAAGAAACGCCTGGTTTCCTTCCCAATAATCACGATGAGGATTGTATTGCATTCTCCCTATGTGCGGATCGTTGGGCTGGGGTTTAAATCCCCGATCCTCCGCCTTGTAATTAGGCCTAGTGCTGTCAAACGCATCTAGCAACTCAGTAACCTGTCCGACAGTCTTCCCTTCTGGGCCTATAAGCATTTGCTCCGCATTGTTACTTTCGCTATTTATGTGCAAGCATTTGCTCGCGCTTTCTTGCTCTTTACTGTTAGCTCTTATTATCTCTGTTATATTTTCTATTTTATTTTCACCCCTTTCTACCCTCACTTCTATCCTCTCAACTGTGTTTGCTAACTGAGTTACCTCTAGTTGTATGTTTTCTATAGCCTTTCCGTTTTCATTTTTTATTACTTGTTCAACCTTTTGGCTAAAATCCTTACTGTGTCATTCGCCCAACTCTTCTATCCTCCTTTTATTTCTTTCATCTATTTCCCTCATTTCCATAATCAACTGTTGCTGGCCTTCCATTAATTTCATGAACATATCCCTTATATTATAGCTTTCTATTTTATTTTTATCATCCCCCACTGTCTCCATTCTTTTGCTAATTTCTATTTCCCCTTCATTAGCTATTTCTCCGGACGGTTCCATTAGTTCTTCGGAGGTTTTTTCTATTTCGCCCACTAGAGCATCCATTTTTGTTTTTGATCTCGTGTGCATCAAATTTATTTAACACACACACACTAATTAATCACTTATATTTTATTCTATAGCTTTATTATTCTAACCCTATCCTTATAGGATTATCTTACTTTACTAACTTTATATTTCACTGACACTAGGTACGTTTGTTCGACTCTCCCCGTCTCACTCACTAATCATCACTCACCCATGCCTGCCTTCAAGACCCCTCTGCAACTGTCTCCAATTTACAACCTAACTTCCCAAATTATATCACGTTCTCTTTCTCTCCTTTTACCCTCTAATATTTATTTTATTTCTTGCTTTTGTCTACCACCAAGCTATTTTTTGATTTGTTTATTAATTATTGCATAAACTATTAATTTTGTTATACTCGAATTCAAATGGGCTGAACTTGTAAACGTGACAATATATCCCGGACTGGCCCCCAATTATAACGGAAATGGTTATTCGTATGGTTGATTAATTATTTGTACTTTCAACTATATTTATTTCGATTATTTTATTCTATATTATACTTATTTATTATATCCATTTATTCTCTTTCATTAACTTTTATTTACTATCCATTTATTGTTTACAACTTTACTGATTCTTTATTTTTTAAAAAAATGGATTATTTATTATTTTAACCAACGCCGTTACAATACAAGCAGAGAGCTAATACAGATACAAATTTAACTTCATATCTATACCCTTGACTGAACCCCAAGGCAATACATACATATTATCTTGGCGTTATTTTTCCCAGCCAAGAACTCTCGGCTGCTGAACAGAGCAAACTATTTCAAAGAAATTTAATGAATGTCCAGCGCTTGCTATTTATTTTTATATAATTGGGAATTCGCACGAACAAGCAGCACATGAATACCTTTAAAAAAATCAGCATTACCCTTTAATTACTAATTACAGTTTCCTTCCTGTCGTAGCTTGGTGATAGGAGAATAAAGCAAGGACACGAAATTTAATGATAAATATGTTTAATACTAATACTCACACTTGATATAAAAAAAATACATTATAATAATAATAACAAAAAAAACACACTTATAAATACATGGCTATAATAACATATGAAAACAGATCAAATATTAAAGTTCTTAAAGTCCTGTAGATAGAGTTCTATTTTATCGAATTATTAATTGCGTATTTAGTTATGAATAGTAAACAGATTAAAATGCATGCATGCTTTTACCTAGGCTTTGTTGTAATTGTCCCATGGGTATTTCTTCCGAGCGCTCTTGATTAACCTCCTCAGTTTGTGGGGTTATTTTCGTTCCAGTTTTTGCTTGTTGATTCCTTAGGTTCTCCATTAACTTCCTCAGTTTGTGGGGTTATTTTCATCCAGTTTGCTGGTTGATTCTTTAGGTTGAGTTTCAATTGACAGCTACAGAAGCGGCGGTCCCTCTAGCAGGTCAGGCAAAGATCTTACATTGCGAGTCAGTGATGAGACGGCTTGAATCCGAACCCACGTCCCTTTAACGCCACTAGCCATGCACTTCTTCCATTTTCTTTTAGCTGTTGCTTCTCTAAAGTCTCTACTAGCAATGCCAGACAAAAATTGTAATTTTCTTAATCTCATTCTTTTGTTCATTGTTTTTAAAATTTTTTAATTAAGACTTAGATTTCCAACCAATTCTTATCATTATGTTTCTTTATTTAATTAGTGGCCGGAATGTAAGTCCCAATTAATTTAACAGATCAGGCAAAGATCTTCCATTGATAACATTTCTTTGTCCGTGGAATTTAATTTGTCCAACAGACTTTCACACCTACGGCCATATTGTTTTTCCTTTTATATATCACATATTACATTTTATTTAAATTTACAATTCATTCATTTTTTTTTTTCACATTTGTTTTTTACATTTTATTTTAATTTGTTATTATATAGGTTTTTTTTTAATGAGAGAGAAGACACGCATTTCTTTATGCGTCCTTTTCCCCTCTCCCACAATAAACAAAATAACTTTCTAGCATTTGACTTACAAGAGAGAAAGAGACGCATTTCTTTATTTATGCACCCCCCTCCCCTTCTCTTACTATTACAAAATCCACAGTAATTTTGACATTAGAATTTCAATTTTTTCTTTTCCTTCCTTTTTTTTTTTTTAAAAAAAAATTATTAGCTAATTTATTTCACCTTTATTACTTTCTAATTTTATTAATAAATATATATGTGTGTCGACGACTTTACGTGGTCATCACATTACATATATATATTTTCATGTATAAAAATATTAAGACATAATCAACATAATAAATCTATGCAGCTATCTACACCCAACTTAAAATTTAATACATTTTTTTTTATTTTGTTAATAAATATTAATAAAGAAAATGGAAATAATTGAATTGGCAAATATATATAAATATAAATAACTGATTTAATCTTCCATGTTGGTCAGATAAGAGTTTATGATTTAAACTTAGGTAGGCCTTAATTATTTAAGAAATGATTCAAAGTTAATTTAGTAAAAGTTTATAATGATTAGAATTCATAATTTATAGTTTATACATTACATTAGAAGAGCTTCCAGTTCCTTGTGCATGAAGTCTTTTATTATTTATATTTTCTGTTCATGCCATAGGTTTCAATCCTGAGGTAGCCTTATCTGGTTCGATCATGGAACTATTTTATTACAGTACCCATATGATTCAGGATCTGCAATAGTGCCATTCATCTTTCAACAGTCTCTTCATTTGAAAATAGCAGGAGGGTGAAAAGTGTATCTTTTCCCCCCTCACACTCAAAAAATCAAGCTGGAACTGTTCTTAATTTGATTTTTTTTTCTTTTTATACTAATCCTTCGGATTCATTGATCATGGTTTCCTGTTCCGGTGGTTTTCATTAGGGTCTGGGTGTTGATTGACTTTCCACAAGCGGATAACACAATCTTTTTTAAATTTTTTTTATATCTCTTATCTGACCTTTAATTATAAAATGGAGAAGAGGGGGAAAGTGAAGAAAAGGAAAAGGAAAAAAGGAGGAAGAGAGAGAAAAATGATGGAAGGAAGAGAAGAGAGAAAAAATGAAGAGATAAGACAGGATGGGAATAAAGTAGAAGTTAAAGATAAATAGAGAGATGATGATGAAATGATGATGAGAAATGATGATGAAGATGAGTACAAACTATAGAGATGATGAGAGATAAAGATGAAATGATGATAAGAGAATGAAAGATGAAGACGAGGGAGAAAACTATTAGTAGAGGAAAAGATGAGAAATAAGAAAGAAAATGAAGATGGGATGAGGAAGCAAAAGAGAGAAGAGAGAGATGAAAAGAAATTATATTTAGTAGAGAGACTGATGAGGATAGGAAGAGAGAGAAAGATAAGATAGTGAAGATATAAGAGGGAGATGAAAGAAGATGAAAGATGAAGAGAGTAAACTATTATAAGTAGAGAAAGAAGTGTAAAGAAGAGATGAAAGTGAACTATAAGAGCCAATTGTAACCAAAATAAGAGAGAAAGTGGGTGAAGGTAGAAAGACAAAAGAAAAGAAAAATGAAGAGGAGATTGGATGAGAATGAAGTAGAAAGATGATGAAAGAGAGAGATGATGATGAAGAGTGAGATGAATAAAGATGAGAAATGATGAAGAGAAAGATGTAGAGAGAGAAAAATCAAATAAAGAGATAAAAAATTAGAGAGAAGAGAGAGATGAAGAGATTAGATGAAGATTAGTAGAGACTCTTGACAACTCGGCTCAGTGGGGTTACAATAAATTTCAGAAAAGAGATGATGATTCAGAGATGTATAATAAGATAGAGATCAAATCCAATACTAAGACAATTATAACTATCATGGTATCTTAATGATTTACCAATAAGCAATACAAAGATAAATTTTAAAATCATTAGCTAATAGTTATTGGAATTGGCCTACCATCAAATCACACTCTCTGAATAAGAATAAATGATACTTTGATTGGAAGGACTATTACATTAAATGTAAAACTAATAAGGCAACAAGAGCAAACAATCTCAGAGATTTTAAAACTAAAACTCTTGTGCAAAAATAACATATCAAATTAAGTTGCCTACTAAAGAATTGCTAAGATAAATTAACAAGTGAGTGATATCTTGGCCAACCATAAAATAACTACCAATAGATGATTTGTTCTGACCTACTTGGATTTTGACTAAGCATGTCAGATCCTTTGCAATATTATACAGTGTAATTAAATTCCTGTAACAGTAAGCTCCAACTAACTAGGTGACTATTAGTCAGATAGCTGTGATTCAAGAATTTGAGGCTTTTGTGATCAGTGATCACTATTACCTCCATTCTGAGTAGCATTTGTTGAAACTTTTGGAAGGCCCTCACTATTGCCAGTGCTTTCTTCTCTGTGTCCATGTAATTTATTTCTGGATCTTTCAAGAGCTGGCTAATAAAATAGACGACACCTGGTTGGTCATCCTCTTGGATCTGGGATAGTGTTACTGCTAATCCAAAATTACTACTATCTGTTTGGATAATAAATGGTTTATTAAAATCAGAGAAGGCTAACATGGTTAGTTTAAGAACCCTGTTTTAATATTCTCAAATTCTTGGTCTTGTTCTTCAGTCCATTTCCAATGTTCATCTTTTCTAATCAGTTTTAGTAATGATTCCATATGGTCTGAGAACTTTTGGTAGAAATAGTTGTAAAAATTACATAGGCCTAAAAATGATCTAATTTGTTTTTGATTAAATGGTTTAGGGAAGTTTTGAATGGCTGAGATCTTCTCTGGGTGAGGTCTTATCCCATTGTAACCAATGATATGACCTAAGAAGACTACCTGGTTGGAAACTAAGGTACTCTTATTGAATTTAATTTTTATATCTTTCAGAAGACACTCTTAAAAATGTGGTTAAATGTAGATGTTCTTCAATTATACTAGATGCAATAATTACATCATTCACATAGATAATTACAATCTGTTTAACCTCAGGAAATAAGGTCTTATCTAGGCAGCTAATTAGACCAGCACCACTGTTTATCAATTCAAAGGGCATCCTATTAAATTGGTATGTAAAACCCTCATAGTAGGAAGCAGTGTACTGGTGATCTTCTGAATGAAGTTCAATCTGCCAATAGTTGGATGTCAGTCAAAAGTAGAAAAAAAATTTTTATTTCCAAATTTCACGAATAATTCGTGTATGGGTGATAGAATGTTTTTGACTAGGATAGTAATTTTGTTTAGTAGAGAGTTGATCTATTCTTGTGTGTGTCCTTTGTCTTTCTTCTTGGATTTCATTCAATATATTATTTTGTTCTTCCTTTCCTTCTTCTTTAAAAATTTCTTGGGTTTTTATATATTTCATCACATTTAACATTCAATCTATCCATGGTATCATTTTGGAATTCACTAAATCACTGTTGACATCTTGAATCATTTTCATCAATTTCATTCTTTAGGTCAGGGATGGGCAATTGTTTTGGCTCAGGGGTCACAAAGGTTGGTGGAGGGTCGCATAGAAGGCCACTTTGTGGAAGCGAATGTTAGCAGAGGGCCACACCTTTTTTTCATGACACAATAAACACACTGCTTTATTCCCTGTATTACCAAAGAAATATTTGTTTGTTCATTCTTCATTAAACACATGATATTCATCACCCATTTTCCATTTTTTCAGAGGGTTTATAGTTTTACTAAAGTTGGAAATGTATATATTTACTAATGCAAAGACGAAATTGAAAATAACCAGATCAACTGGAAAAGCACTGCACATGTGTATTGATGCGGCCATCATGCGGCCATTATAGTGGAAAATACGACATGAATCTTCAGTCACACTCATAAAGGAAATCTCAGTTCAAGTCAGATTTTTTTGATTGTCTTGGAGGGCTGCATAAAACCTCTTAGCGGGCCGCTATTTGCCCACCCCTGCTTTAGGTCATTTAATGCTTGTTTGATTTATATGTTTATCTCTTTAAACATTATCTACATTCAAATTCTGTTGTTCCATTTTACTAGATAATTTATTCTCAATTCCTGTCATTTCAGTCTTCAAATCTTCTTTTAAACTGTTTATATTTGTGTTCATTATATATGTAAATTCTGTTTTTATATCTGCCTTGATCTTATCTATTTTAGCTTGTAATTTTTGTTCCATTATCATTTAATTTACCACTCAAATTATTCATGTCATTTCTTAAACTACTAATATTACTGTCCATTTTATTCATAAACATTTGTAACATTTGCATTACAGGTGTGTTATTGCCTATAGACTGTGTTGCATCAATATTAAGTGATTGAGTGATCTTGATTCTAGATGGTTGATCTAGATTGTCTTCAAATGTATTTTGTGTTTGAAATAGCATTTGATCTGTATTTTGTGTCTGTAGAGGATATTCAACTATGGTTGTAGAACCCCCAGGTGTTTTTACTAATGATGATTGTTTCACAGTATTACTAATGTCATCATTTAGTTCTATTTGCGTATCATCTTGTATTTCACTAGAGCATTCAATAACTTTGTTTAGAAACATTTTCCCAGTTCTAAGTATTAATTTAACTTAATCCAAATATTTATAAAGCTTAGATTTATTTGTAACTATAAAATATTATATCGTAGGGTTCCTTACCATTTCATGCCATTTTTATATACTTAGGATGTTCTTTCTGGTATAATGTGTATTTTATCACCTATGTTTACATTTAAATTTTATCTTATTTAACTCTTTTGTATTAAACATAATTTATTCATCATTTATTTAAGTATTGAAACAGTAAGATTTGTATTCAAATCTTAGTTTCATCTTAGTTCTGTCATCGCTCCACCTCTCACTCATTATTATTAGTTTACATAGGTCCTGACCTTGAATATTGGACTTTGTGCATAATACTATAACATGTATGTACAGTTATTTAAAAGCATCATATATATGCACACACTCCAATATAGTCTATTTTAAAATAATGCACTGCAAATGATTGTTAAATTGTCGTGCGTAATTTTGCGTAAGATCATATAATCATATTATTAATATTTTAATCATATTTATGCCATATTTTTAATTTATAAAATCTAAAATAGTTTTATTTAAATATAACGTTTTGTTATTATTTAGGTCAGATTTGTGTAATACTTAAATTATAAATCTAAAAAAAAGTTCTCTTAATTATAAACGAAAAGACATTTTAAAAATAGATATTCCCCTGCTAATTAGAGTGAAAATCACAGCAGGAGAGGGAAAAAAATTACAGAACTAAAAAGTATTCTTAAACTTATAATTGTAAATAAAAGGTTTGTTAAAAGCATTTCTAAATATGTCATGTAAGGTAAATTAAACAGGTGGTCGGATTGAAATTGAAATTTCAACATGTGCCACTAATGCATCCATGACCTACAGGGATATATAGCACAGACCAGAGAGACCACTTGGATGGATGACACAATTGTTTGATGGATCTGAGAGATAAAGAAAAAGAGAATAAAAGCAACAACTGGTTATAAAAAAGATCAGAGCTATTAAATTGAAAAGTATGCTGTTACCGTTTATTTCTTATCCAGATCCTAATTTTCATTTAGCAATGTGAGAAGAGTAGGTGACTGCTGCACTTCTCTGGACTGTGGATATGGAGATACAGAGCTTCCCATAAAAATGCAATAAACTCGAACTTAGACTGCTGCCTGCATATTTCTCCTAAATGTAAACACTGTTCAACAAGGAACCTCAGACTCTCCCATCGAGTGTGCACACATCCACTAGTCAAAGGTAAATGATACCCAAGATTAAAAGACTGACTTTTGAACTCTAAAGTTAAATTTTATTCTCTGCTGTACCTTTAATATGTCATATCTTAAATCTAATGTAGTGTAATTTTTCACTAAACTCTAATATCAATTTTGTAAATTGTGTAAAAGTAATATTATATTTATAACTCTCATTAAATCAATCTATTCTTATTCTTCTACTTGGGGATCTAAATTTTGTTTGTTATTAGTTAGATATTATATTTCATGCCTGCCTGATTTCCAAGCTGTTGTTTTCTTCCCATTTTTTTAATTAGCAAAAGAGTTGCCACGAGTTGCCACTCTTTTGCAACTTTAGATATACGTAAACACGTATCTTGTAATAAATACTCAGCTCAGGAATTATAATTTTAATTCAATATGTATTATGAAGGTGAGATCTTATAATTATTAATATAGTGTATTAGCTACTTGGCAATCATTCATTTTAAAGTTAGTTTGTTAAGTCTTTAAATATAGAGCAGTATTGCTTTATGAAAGAAGAGGGGGGCAGTAAACAGTAAATCGTTTTCTTAGTCATTGGGGGATTGGAGGTAGATTTTAAATTTTAAAAGCATAGAGTAGATAAGTGTGTTTGCATTGTATGTGTGAACTGCACTGGTTTATCGATGCCTTAAATTTAAACCACAGAAATGAAGTTAGAGGTACTTTAAATGTTTTAGTTCCCATAATCAAAGGGCATATGAAATGACTCCAATGGTAATTAACCTTGTCACATGGTCAAGGATGAAAAGGCTATGACCTCATACTAATGCCACACTCGTGACCACTCCTAAAGGCTCCGACCTGATGTTTGGCTTCCCCTCTTGCCTCCAGTATTTTTCAGTGGTCATCCTCTTAAAAAGCTGACTCTCTTTATAACTCGGCAGCATCCAAACTATCTCAGGTCACTTTAAATAATGATTATGAATGTCTATGCTCGATCTATTTCCACTCCCCCACATCTGCTAATCTATTAATAATTTATTAGTGTATATTACTATTAAGAAAGTAAGGAATGATTGCCGGGTTGACAGCTGCACTCATCATTATGACCTCGTAGCTTAATCTTGTAACATTTGCAACTTAACTGTGAGGCATGAGATATGATTGAATATGATACCCTGGTAGCATAATAAATTACATGTATATTAATTAATCATTATTAAATAATTATATATATATCTATTTCTATGTTTGCATGTCTGCTTGATTTAATAATAAAATTTGATGTCTCATTTCATTATCAAACTAGTATTAAATATATAGCAGTGGCCCTTAATATTAAATAATTTAATTAGAGTCTCTTGTTTACCTAACCACTGGGCCTAGAAAATATTTACTATTGTTATGATAGATGCATTGTCATGTGGGTTTTGTTTTGAAATGAAATGACTATGTTTGAACACAATACAGTAGGACCTAAACCCATCTATTGTGCTGCTCTTTGAACATGGTGATGGAATTTTGCAACATGTTAACAAGGCATACGAGTTCTTACCATTACATAGTATATTTTTTTAGCCGCTGACAAAAATATCCTGAGAATGGGCAGAAGTAAATTTTTTTATATATTGTTTTATAACTGCTAATACTACAAAGTGAAAGATTGGTAGTATACCAAAAATATAGTGGAGTGAGATGTCTTAAAAGCAAGTTTATAATGTGGTAATTTAAATGAAAAAAAATGAGTTGAGATATTGAGCAGACAGCAGACATGGAATGGGTATAAAAGACGGTACAAACGTATATAAAAGGGTGATAGCGAAGCATCCTCGGATCTGAAAAAAAATTATGTATGAAAGCCAGAGGAATAATAGCAGCAGCAAATTGTAATTAATCTAGATAGGGGTAGCAGTAAGATAAGTAGAAAGAATAGTGGGAAAAACAGACATAGCCATAGCACTCGGGGAGTATAGCAATAAGCCGGTAGATATTAAAATAGAACTATTAGAGAATCACTATAGCAATGATAGAAATACAGATAGAAACCTTCAATGGGAAAATGGGAGAAAGACCGCAACCACATTTGGAGAGTCTCCAAAAATTTTTGTTGTTTTAAGGCAGGAATGATGGAACAGGCAACAATTGTGAAGCAACATTTATGAAACTATGCTAAGGATTGGTGGGATGCGCTGGCAGTTAAATCCATGACCTTGAAAAATTATGAAGAAGCACTGTTGAAACAGTATTGGGGCGATGACCAGCAGAAACACATCTTTCACAGACTCCACCAGGAAAGGTACGAACATAGCAACAGAGAAACCCACACACAGTTTTTCATCTGCCAAGCTGACACACTAAGGACTCTAACAACATTTGCATTTTCAGACGCATATATCATTCAAACCATCCAGCAAAGCATGCCATTAACCATCCAACAGACGATGGTCAAAAGTTGCATCAGAGAGGCCAAGAAAATGATAGAGCTCCTAATAATCCTAGATGAGGAACAATGGCAAAGGGGCATGGCCATAGGGGCCCCATCAAAGAAACCCCAGGATCAGCACCAACTATACCAGCAACCAGGACCAGAGAGAGGGAATGGTGCCATGTCAACAGTCATCCAAGAAGAAGATACTACCTGAGGTCTCATGATTAGTCCATGCCCAATAATTAACACAAGAGTAGGGACCTCAAAAGCATATGTTTTCCTGGATATTGGCAGCCAAGTATCATGTATTGCTAAAGAATGGCTGACCAAACAGGAAAAGCAAGGACTCATACCCAGGCTCCCAGCACAGATAATCCAGATGAAGCTAGCAGATGGAAAATCAACAAAGATGGAGAACTACCAGGTGTGGCTGGAAATTGCAATAGGGGAAACTATCATAGAACACACATTCCAGGTAATCAAAGGACTCATACAGGATGTCATAATCGGATCAGATTTCCTATCCCAGCATGGATGTGTTCTAGATTATGATAAAAAGATATTCACTTTCCAGAAAGAATGAGTTGCCTTTGGAACCAAACTTGAAGATCAAGAAAACCTGATTAGATGTGTACATATCCGCCATGATGAGGAAATCCACCAAAAGATCACAGAGTCATCTTTAAAGGCAGTGAAATAACAGGCACAACTACAGCAAGTACTAATGGAAAACCGGGGAGTGTTTTCACAAGTTTCCAGTGAGATCATAAGATATGTCCATAGGATATGTGTAAGAGATGAGACATTTTCAAACCCGCACCTACCCAATTCAATTCCAGTACCAATCAGAGGTCACTGTACAGATCCAGAAGATGATAGACTGGGGCATCATTGAAAATGGATCATCACCGTACAATAACCCACTGGTGGTAGTTAAAAAGGACAGATCCATGAGACTAAGCTTGGATGCACAGAAACAAAATAATATTATGGTACCTAAAAGAGATATTCCTCTGTCAGTCCAAGAAACATTGGGAAAACTAGCAGGAAAAAATATCTACTCTACATTAAACCTGACCACCAGCTATTGGCAAATGGCCTTACAGCCCCAAGATTGAAAATACATGGCATTCCAGCACAATGAACAAACCCACATGTTTAAAAGGGTGCCTTTCAGGTTAATAAACAGTGGTGCTGGCCTTATGTAAGATTTGCACCAGGTCCTGCCAGAATCCCTCAAGAGAAAACTAGTGTGCTATGTGGATGATGTTATTGCATCAAGAGATATAAATGGACACATAGAGGATCTAAAGCATTTCTTTGAGGAATGCACTAGGAGGAACATAACTATAAACCTCATAAAGAGCTGTTTCACACTCAGAGAGATATCTATCCTTCTTGGGGCATCTTGTCCACAGGCAGGGAGTTAGGGCCCATCCTGACAAGATCAAAGCCATCCACCATTTTCAAAAACCAACAAACTGAAAGCAGGTCTGATCATTTCTTTACCTGTGTAATTATTATCATCGGTTCTACCCAAAATTTGCTAAAGACACAGCCCCATTGATAGAACTATTGAAACCACACCATAGATGGAAATGGTTGCCCATTCAGGAGGAAAGTTTTCAGCAAATAAAAGAAAACATTTTTGAAGACTGTCATGCTGGCCATCCTGATTTCACCTACCTGTTTTACTTACAAACGAACAGCAGTCAAAAAGGGTAGGGGGTAGTTTTGTTCCAAGTCAATCAGGAGGGACAACATCAGGTGCTTTACTTTAGTAGCTGGACACTAAAGGGGTCTAAAAAATTACACAGTCACTGAGAAAGAGGCCCTAGAAATAGTCTGGACCTGTAATGAGTTCAAACAGGTACTATTGAGCTCTGAAGTCATCATTATTACTGTTCATCGATGCCTGGAGTTCCTTAACAAGAGCTACTTGAATAATGACTACCTGATAAGATGTAGCCTAATCCTTCAATGGTTTGACTATAAGATTGTTTACTGCCCATGCCCGGAAAACACTGTTGCCAATATATTAAGCTGTAACCCTTTCAAAGTCAAACCTCAAAACCCAATTTCAAGCGATCAATCCCTGGTCATTGGTGCAAATGTCCTGAACCCTGATATGGAGCAACAGTTAAAGAACCTCCAATACTGGCAGGAACAGCATCCAGAATATAAACAACTGATCCAGCTGGTACTACAAAAGGGCAATCCAGTTCAAGGATGCACAACACTGCAGTGCTCAAAACCCACTACTGGATACGGAATGGGATACTACAACAACAAGTTGGGACAGAAGGAAATTGTTGGAGGATTATGGTACCACCAGATTTAAGGAGTCGCCTGATTGAACACATGCATCACCTGATAGGACATTATGGCCCACGGAAAACAGAGGAGGCTTTAAAACAGCAGTTCCAATGGCCAGGGATATATGACAGCATCCTTAAAGCCCTAAAAAATGCATGACCTGTGCCCAAAATAAACCACCAAGCAGAAACTTCTTTGGCCCTCTTAATTCTATCATCCCATCAAAGCCGAATGAGATCTTGGCCAATGACCACTATGGACTGATACCATCATACCAGAGATACCGGTATCTCCTGGTCACCTATGACCTATTCTCAAAATACAAGTGGGCCTACCCAGTCAGGAAAGCAGATTCACAATGCACAATCAGGGCACTACAAGGCCAATTTGTCTCTATTGGAAAACCTAATACCCTCCTTTCAGACCATGGTTCTGCCTTTACATCATGGGAATGGAGGATATGGTTAACAAAACAGAACATTAAACATAGTATGACCTCCATCAGAAACCCCCAATCAAATCCATGCAAAATGGTTATGAGGAAAAGTAACCACCTATTTAGAACACACTTTCAAGGGAACCACCAGGGTTGGATGAAATGGACCAAGGAAATTTGCTGGTACATCAATGGGACAATAAATGAATCCACAGGGATGATGCCCATGCACCTACACTTTGGGATAAGGGATCCTGCCTTAGTCAAAACACCACTATTATGGGAGGACCACCCAGTCAACTCCGCAGCCAATCAAAGAAGAGCCCTCCATCACCTGAGAGAACAAGCCAAACAGAGATGCCAGCCCAATCCCAGAGACTATAAGTTCCAAGTGGGAGATTATGTATGGGTACAGACACCACAATCAAGCAATCAGGGCCTCAAGATGTAGAAGTTCTTTTCGTTATACCAATGGCCTTATCTCATCCATAGCAAATGTGGACCAAATGCATACCTACTGAAACATAAGGGCATTATAAAAAGGACGTACAATGCTCGGAGTCTCAAACCTTGCAGACACCACCCACATGATCTGGAATCTCAGATCCAAGGCTCCTCACTGACGAAGGCCACAAGCCAGAAACTAGTCTGGGGATATTGGATGAGTAGCCACTAAATGGGGATTTTATGCACAGGCCTTCTGGCATCCATTGATTACTCTAGCTTGCTGTGTGTGGCATATGTACAGTGAGTTTTGCCTGTTTTAACAGCAATTATACACAAGCATAAGAGGTGGAGGTCATGTGATGTTTATTGGCTTAAAACCAATCCTGCCTAATAGGATATTGATGGCTATGGTTATTAAAGAACCAAAGACACCAAAATGTATGGGAATTGAACTGGGTTCAGACCCATATAACTATATAAGCTGATGGGCTTGAATTGGAAATATTCAGGTGTTTTCAGTTTAAGACTCATAGTTTTGTAGTTAAATGGAGATAAAAGGTGGTTGCTGGAGGGTTGCATTAGATCCTAAGATCTAGATGCAGTGCTCTCAGATCCAAGGCTCCTCACTGATGAAGGCCATTAGCCAGAAACTAGTCTGGGGATATTGGATGAGTATGCACTAGATGGAGATTTTATGCACAAGCCTTCTGGCATCCATTGATTACTCTTTCTTGCTGTGTGTGGCATACATATAGTGAGTTTTGCCTGTTTTAAGGATATTGCATGTTATATGTAATAGTAAGGATCTATAATTCAAAGCCCATAATATGAAATCAAATTGGTTGTACTATATGTAATGATTTATAATCTATAATACATGCTCAACAATTTATATGCCATATGAATCAGATACATCAATATGCCTGTATATAAATGTGACATGTTAAATAAAATGCACCAAATCTATATATGTTGGTATACCTATATTTCGAGCCTCACAGTTAATGGCATCATATATATTGAGATACTTGTTACCAACAATCATCAACTAACTGAACACTACTTTGGCATGCCATATGTGACAGGATGTCAGTTTTCACCAGAAAGAGAGTGTGCATCTTAATACAAACAGACTTAGGGTCTTCAGGTAGAATGCTGGAGATGAAGCAATGAAATTCTAAGTCCATGATTATATCTATCTTCACTAGACTAGCTCAAAAATTATTAGATAAATTTAGATGTAATTTAGACTAGTACATCCACCTTTCATCCCTCTTTCAGTCACCATTAAACCATAATATTTAAACTCATGGAGAATTCACAAATGGCTCTCTTCAGGGATGGATTTAATCAAGTCATTTACTACTATGTCTTTATATAAGCAATGAGTAATAAAATGTATTTTTAAAATGTTTATAATATTAACACACACATATAAATAAATGTTATGTAGCTATTATTAATTAGTCTGTTTATTTATTAATATGAATGTAATATAATAGATTAAGTAGAGATCAGATTAATAACTTAATAATATTTAATAAACAATGGAAATGTAATATAACAAAATAAATAAAATAATAATGAAAAATAAGGATGAATTTTTATCATTTTAAAAGATTAATAATTAATATTCCCCTTCCATATCCCATGATAAAATTTCATACCTTGACAATCTTTTCTAAAGAAAAGATTATAATTCAAACTAATATATATACAATATATAACAGTAAACAAATTCAAAAGATTACTAATTTAAATGACTTATTAATACATTTATAGTCATTTTTCATTTGTTTCATAATTATTATTATGAATCTCTTATTTGTAATTGTAAAACCTCTTTTATAAATATTTGTAATAAAAATAAATATATCATTATGTTTACTATATTAATTAGTAAGAATAATATGTCTGCTTAACTAATATCTGTTAAATAATAATCAAAATTTTACTTTATCTAATTTAGATGAGTTCTGTCAAACTTATAGACAGTTTTACAAAATTTAATTTTATTTAATATTATAAATATATATATTTAGTTTAATAATTTTCTCTTATAAAATTAAATTTGGATGCTTCCATTTCTGTAAAGATAAGATACCAAATTTGAAAATAAAAATCAATAAATTAAACATATTAAAATGATATAAATAATAAAATAAAATATATAACTAAATAACTAAATAAATAAAAACTTATTTTCCTGAGCTAAGTAAAAATGATTCATTATGTCAATATTTTATAATCCTGGTGATCTCCTGGTATAGTGTATTTATTCATTGGTTTAACAGTTATATATTTATTGCAAATTGATAAATTATTAGCATTATCCAATGGTTTTATTGTAATAAATTATAATACATCCTTCGAAGATCGATGTTCTTAACCTCCATTTATCCAGTTAGACATTCTACACAATTAATATTTTAAATTGGCATGAAAATTGGTTTCAAAATTTTTATGATATAATGTTCTTCTACTCCCTGCACATTGTAAGATACTTTTAAATATATATAATTATTTTAAATGTATTTTTGTGCATAGAAAAACAATGTAATAAAATAAAAAAATTACTAGAAATTCAAATAATTGTTCTTTTTTATATACTACTATCCTTTTTCAGATTTAAAAGAAAAAAATATATATTTTTCCTATAATCTATTCTGATCCTTACATTTTAATTTTCATATAAATGAATCAATATTTCAATTTACTAAAGTTAAACCATTTCTGATTTAATAGAAATTTGATTCTAATATAGAACAGTAATATCCATTAAAAGAAAATAGTTGTTGAGAAAGTCATTTTCTTTTCTCCACTACTTTATTGTTAAGAATGAATAAATTGTTAATATCATGTTTTGTTTCAATTTTCAATGCTTGATTTATTTGCTCATTGTTATAGATAAACATTAAGATAAATATATATGTACAATTTTTTTTTTTCAATTTCAAATCTGGTTGATTATTTAAAAGTTTGACATTTAAGTAAGTATCATTTTCACTTTATTTTTATCAAAATAAATGTTAATCATTTATTTATTTTTGTTAAGTATATACATATGCATTTTATAATAGTTAAATATATTTAATAAATAAATAGTTTAGTTAGAGATAGTTGTAACTGAGTGTATAGGTTTTTTTGTTAATTGTAAGTTACCCTTACAATATATATATATTAATATCATCTATGTTCTTTATTACTTTTTACAATGCTTTTTTACAACCCACTATTGATGGTTTGAATTGCCCCAGGAATCTTCTTCAGAACTATAATAAACACAATACAAATACATGAATACAAATATTGATGAACATATAATTTTACATTTTATATATATATACATATATTCTATCTTATAATCATTATTTACATACCCACATATATCTTTACATACCTCTCTTTATAATTATTACCCTTTTATATTTTATACATTTTAATCTTTTTTATATTCTATATGTATCAATCAAAACTTCCTATAATCATATATATTATCTTTATTTAAGTTATTTTTTATTTATTCTTATTGATTTTTTTAAATATTTAACCCTAACATTATATATTCATATCTTTATATTTTACATTATTATTATTCATTATATTAACAATCAATATCTATAAATTTCATTAACCTATAATATTATTTTTTAACATATTTTTTATATCTACTTTCTACTTATATTTCCAAATCTTACTGTTATTAATTCAAAGTTTTAAATTTTACAATTATATTTTAGTAGTTTTCTCTTTCTATTTTCTATATAATTAAATCAATTTTTTTAATATCAATTTTTTTTTAGGCCCAAATCTCTATTTAATATTGGCTACATATTATTAATATAAATAGCTTTTTTAAATTTTTCTATCCCTTTTATTATTTGTAAATTGTATCATCTTTACAGAATCCTATCCAAACTCATGCTCTGTTTCTAATCTCTATATTAACTTCTTTGTTTCTCCTACATAATTTACTTTTAAAGCAGGCAAAACTCTCCATACAGTAGTGCCACTCAGTGCAAGCCAGAGTAATCAATGGATGCCAGAAGGCTTGTGCATAAAATTCCTCGGTAGTGCCTATTCATCCAATATCCTCAGATTAGTTTCTGGCTTATGGCTTTCATCAGTGAGAAGCCTTGGATCTGAGAGCACTCCACATAGATCTTAGAATATAATGCAACCCTCCAGAATCCACCTTTTATCCCTACTTAACTAGAAAACTATGAGAATAAAATTGAAAACAGCAAGCATAAGAAATAGTGATCATGGGTTGTAATTTACTTTTTTTTCCTCATGTGACACTTTTTACAATTAATTTCATGTACTCCATTTATTTCATTATCTGAATTTTTATTATAATTACTAATATACTTATTTCCTAAAATACTAATCATATTTTTTATTAACTATTCTAATTATATTATTAATTTTTTTATTAATTTTACCTAAGCCAATATGAAATAGAGAATTGGGCCTGAAAAAAATTTTGATATAAAAAAATAGATTTACTTATATAAAAAATAGAAAGAGAGAACTACTAAAATATAATTATAAAATTTAAAAGTTTGAATTGATAGCAGTTAAAATTTGGAAATATAAGTAGAAGGTAAGTATGAAAAATATGTTAAAAAATAATATTATAAGTTTAAGAAAATTATACATATTGAATGTTAATATAATGAATAATAATAATGTAAAATATAAACATGTGAATGTATAAAGTTAGAGTTAAGTATTAAAAAAATTAATAAGAATAAAATAAATATAAATGAAATAAAAATAATATATATATATGTGATTATAGAAATTATTGATTGATAAATAGAGAATATGTAAAAAAGACTAAAATGTATATATAAAAAGGTAATAATTATAAAGAGCAGTATATGAAGCTATATGTGGGCATATAAATAATGGTTATAAGATAGAATTTATGTATATAGATATATATAATGTAAAATTATGTGTTCATGTATATCTGCATTTGTGTATTTGTATTGGTTTTGTTATAGTTCTAAAGAAGATTGCTGGAGCAATTGAAACTATTAATAGTGGGTTGTAAAAAAGCATTGTAAAAAGTAATAAAGAACATAGATGATATTAATATTATATGGATTTGAAAATAGAATTAGAAAGATAAAGTTAAATATATATATATGTTTGTATTATATAAGCACACACATCAATAAAAATCTGTATTTAAAATCAAATTAAGTCAATTTTACTTTAGTTTTAAAAGATAAATAAACTTATTTTAACTAAATGTATTTCAAATAAATCTCTTTTAAAATTTGTAAGAACAATGCTTAATTAAATAATAATAGTTCATAAAATTTGGCCCAATTAGTTCATATTATTATTATTATTAAATAAAATTATTGGAAAACCATTTTTAAGCTTTGTTTAAGGTTTTAAAATGTCAATTCAATATATTTTAGAAATTACGATGACTAAGGGTCATCTATAATCATGTGAGCTTTTTAATTAAAGTATTATATAAATATGTAGGCAGGTTTAATTAAAGAATTTTGTAAACATGAATTAAAAATAATTACTGGCTTGATTAATTAAAGAATTTTGTAAACATATGGGTTTGTTAATTAAAGAAAAAAAATGTTTTGCAAAGCTGGGAAATATAAAAAGGCTAGCTCTGAAAGTAATTGAGTTCTTTTGATCATTGCTTTTGTTTGTTTACCATGATGTATACTGAACCTCTACCAGTAGATAAATTAATAAATATGCATTGCTGAGCACCACATATGACATTCACTTCTCCATCAGGTAGCCCACAACCATTAGGATGTTTGACTCAACTCTACTTGCTGAGTTTGATCGAACACTGTGCCAAATATCTCCATATATGTAGTTAAACAGAAGTACTTCTTAACAGTAAAGAAAAATTTTCATACCAACTCTATCTGAAAATATACTCAGTTGTGACCAAGATTGAAAACCTGCAAATGAAAAACTTCACCAGTAAATCATTAAAGAGCTCTATGTTTGAAAGCATACGTATGTAAATCTAGTTCCACTTTTAGAGGAAAATATCTAGTCAGCTATATTTTTTGGTCTTAAATGTAACATATTTATTTATTGAACTATTTAATAAACTTTTGTTACCAACAAACCAGTTATATTTATAATTTAATTTAGATTATTTTATATATTTATTATTTATATTAATGTATTTTAGTACATTATAAAACTTAATTTTGTCAGTGTATTTGATGGTATGATAGGCTTTGAATATAATTTAAATATTTTCTATTTTAAAGGTACAAGATGCAATTTCTTTAAAAATTTAGTTGAATAAAATAGTTTATATTTTAAATATTTGAAAGATAAAAGAATTTGGTTTTGTTTTTAAATTGTTTTTTTCTAAAGAGTTTTTAAAAATCACTTCCATGATTGCTAATAATCACAATTTAGTTTTAAAATAGTTGACATTTAATTTTAGAACAAACTTTCTCCTAAAAATAAGTTTTTTTAAAAAAAGAAATATAAGATTTGAGGTTTTTTTTAATAGTGTAAATTTAGTATAATTAAAATGTAGTATCTCTCTGAAGATAGTACAAAATCATTAATATATATATATGTCTAACATAATGTGCACATAACTATTTAAATTGTTTAATAAGTTGATTTTACTTGTTTATTTGTAGGCAGTTTACCCTGCTTACTTTGTTTGCTTCACACATATGTCTGAAATTAAAGATAGATAGATATTGATATATGCATTTTTATATACTGATTGATCCTTAGATATTTTATCTGCTATACTTAAATTCAGTATATGTTTACTTGCCTCCCTGTGATCTATATTATTCCTCCTTGAAGTATTCATTGATGATTTTGTTTTTGCTTTGAGTTCAGAGATATTTCTCCCCATAAACTTTATTTTTGCTTTGTATGCTGTTTATTGTTGTTTTGCTTTTAAAGTGGCATGGGATCAGATGCACAGTGTATAGATCTAATTTTTCAATGGCCTGTGCAGTGTTAATCATTTATAGTGAATTTAGGGTTCTTTATTATTGATTGTTCTTTTAATGCAGAAGTAAAATCTATATGTGTGCATATCCTTATCTTAGAATACATATCTAACAGAATCATACAAATAATAGAGTTCTTAGAAATCTTCAGAGATGATACTGCAATATCTTGTAATGTTTTGTAATATTTAAAGCTGTCAGACATCAAATGCACTATATGCTAACATATAAAAGGGGCATTTGTAATTGAAATAGCCTTGCATTTAAACTGTATTGAACTGTTAATATGTCTCATTTATTATTAGATCTGTTTTAGCATTTATTTACTGTTATCTGGTCTGCTAATTGATATTTCCAAAGAATCTCGGCTCTCCATGATCTAGAGGGCAATTTTAAATGTCTATGAGTAATAATTCAGCTGTGTAGGAATTTATACCTGGTATCATCACCTATAAATTCTCATATTGAGATGTGATGTGTGATGTGATGCACTGTGACTTCTCCTTAAATGGAGTCAGGAATCTCTCAGCAGCTATGCCCAGAGAAAACTGTTAGCCACTTTACCTTCCCTTTCCATTCCCCACCCTACGTTTTCCCATAATATGCTCCATCCCATTTCTACAACATAATCTTTGTCAACTCTATGACCTTTATATCTAAATTCCCTTATCTTTTCCCAAACCCAGCATAAAAACCAATAACCCACTTTTTGTATAATCACTTTGTTCCTATTTATTCTTCCATAACTTCATTATTTGTATCTTTTCTGCTTTCAAGCATTTACATTCAATTAACATATGCCTAATATTTTCTATGCCTTCCTTACACAATTTTCAGACTAATTCACCCATATTTTTTAATTTATGTGTATATTATCTTGTTGCTAAAGATCCCGTTCGAGCCTTAAACAATAAAATACTTTCCTTGCTATTATCATAAATTAACTCACACACAATGTTTCATTTATTTCTATATATATTAAACTCTTTTTACTCTCTATACTAGTTCTCCATCTCTCAAACTACCTATTCTTTATTAATGCATCTATTCTTTTATCCAATTCCTTACCACTGTAACACTCAACAATTCCTAACACAATCATTCCACCTTTTGAACAAGTACACTGATATAAATTCTTTATCCAAATCTTCTGCATACTGCATTACCTTTCTCACCCATCTTGTTGCCTCCCTTTACTCGTAACCCATTTAAATACTATTTTGGCTATTCTTTTATTATCCATTAACTGCAACCTACCAAACATTTTAATTTTACTTTTTGAATCTCTCATATAAAAAGCTTGTCCATTCCATTTCTCCTTGAATTGCCTCCTTTGCTGTCCACACATCTGCATCTAATGCATGTCTTTCTACTTCCCTTTGTACTTTTTCTAAATAATCTAATACACCTTTACTAACACATAACACTTAATTACCATATGTTAACCCTGCTACTGCAACTGCCTTCCATACAATTCTAGCTACATCATATTTATTATATGAAAACACTGTTAATATCTTTATCAATCCCTTTCTTTTCTTTGCTTAATTTATCAATATTTTTTCCCATTCATCCAAGCAATTTTTTAGATTACTTAAGATTATTCCAAAATAACTATTTCTATTCATCACACTAAACTTTATATCCCTCAGTAAAAATTCTATGTCTTCTCTTTACTCAGTATTAACCATCATTATATTTGATTTTTCTTCACTAAATTTAATCCCCATCTCTTTATCCACCCTTGCACATGCCTTCAGCATAACTTCCCTTCTTACTACACACAAAAATACACCATCCACAAAAAAAGACCCGACAAAGTATATACTCCTTTGCCACATATTAATGATATCTTTATTCCTCTTCCTAGTTTTTCTATTGCTTTCTCAATTTCACTCAAATACAACAAAAACAAAAAGGTGACATAGGGCATCCTTGCCTTAGTTCCAGCCCATTTTTAATTTTAAGTGATTCTATATTGCCTAATTGATACATACAGTAATTATTTTCATATAATTTCTTAATAATATCCACTAAAGCTTCATCCATTCCCAAATTTGCTAAACTTACCCATAAACTATTTCTATTTACTCTATCATATTCCTTCTCTATATCTATAAAACTCATATATAACTAACTAAATTCCTACTCATATCCATAAGTTGTGTAACTACAAATAAACTATCTCCTATATGCCTATCTGATTTAAAACCTCCTTGCATTTCCTTTCTTACATCCATTTTGCAATTCTTCTAGCCACCATATATGAGAAAACTTTATATAAAACCAATGTTACCACTATTGGTCTATAATTGTTTAATTTTCTATGATCCTTACTCTTTTCTTTAAATAATAATTTTACTCTTGTATTACTCCAACTACCCCAAAAAAACTCTCTTCTGTGCCATCTTATTGAAACAGGGTAATATCTTTACTTTTGCCCTATGCCCTAAATTCATTACCAACTCTGCTGCCCATCCATCTAAACTTCTTGCCTTCCACTTTTCAGTTTTTTTCCCTGCCTCATTCAGTTCATTTTTTGTAAACCTAATATTTCCATTACTATATGCTTTCATGTTTTTTTTCACTCTGTCCTTCACATCTAACATCTTTTGTATATCCATTACATATCTATTTAAGATTCTCTCTAAGTCTTCTCTAGAGCTAAACTCTATTCCCTCATTATCTAATAATACTATATCTTTCTCCCCTACATTTCTCCTTTTAATGTAATTCCAAAATTTTTTACTCCCATCTCTTTCACTTTTATTAATATCCTCCAACATTTCTCTATAATTATTTATTTTAGCCAACTTCTTCTTTTCTAAGTACTGATCCCATTTAGCATTAATATCTTTTTCACTTTTCTTTGTTCTTAATATCACACTTATATTCTCTGCATGCTTCTTTCCTCTCTTTTACACTTTTACTAATTCTCATTTTTTTTATTACTTTTATTTTTCTGAATATCTTCACCTAAAACCTTATTTTCCACTTTTTCTATTTCATCATACCAGTCCTTATACTTACCCCCAACCAACTCTTCCATGATTTCCTCAACTTGTATTTTATACTCTTCCAACTTATTCTTATCATTCATTCTCCAATCACATCTTTCACTATTGTTTCTACTTTTATTTCTATTCTCCATCACATTACAAACCATTTCTATTACAATGAAGTTATGATCACTATTACATATTCTTTTTTCATTATCAAACACCTTAATTTTCTGTACTTTATTCATTCACTCTTTCTCTACCAATACATAATCTATTGTGTGAAATATATTTTTAGACCATGTGTATTGTCCCTCATAAATATTTGATAAATTTCCAATGCTCAAATTCACTCTCTGACAAAATTTCTTAAAAGCTGTCCATTCTTATTATCTACATCATCAATTTCTTCAATATGTCCATTCATATCCTCTATAACCATTATTCTCTTCCCTTTTTCTTTAAAACTCTGTATATCCTTAACTAGGCATTTATATATGCTACTGTTCCATTCCATTATAATTTGACTATCTCCAATAGCTATATAAACTATTGCCACCATCCATTCTTGATCTACCCAACCTTATTTCAAACCACAAATGTTCTTGACATTTAACAGTATTTAAATATTTTTTTGATACAACACCTATACCACCCCTTATTTTAAGCTACAGATCTAGTGATGCCCTCAGGTGTTGGCTATTAATTTGTCTGCTACTCACTACAACATATATATATATATATGTAAATTTATAAATAAATATTTGAAAATACAGTACTATTAAATACTGTATTTTCAAATATTTATTTATAAATTTATGTATATTATTTTGAAGAAATACAGACATCGATTTGTAATATATATATATATATATATTAGTTGCAGAAAACATTTTTAATGTTACCTAAGGAACAGGTTTATTTCATATCTTTATTAACAATAACTGAGTGCTCTTTCCCTAGCCAAACATGCAGTCAGTTACTGTTAATAAATAAAGATACAGAATAAATATTTTTCTTAGCCAACATTTGAACATTTTGGGCAACTAATTACAAACAAGATAAATCACTAAACATCTCATGATCACTATTTCTTATGCTAGCACATAACTGTTATTAAAACAGGCAAAACTCTCCATACAGTAGTGCCACTCAGTGCCAACCAGTGTAATCAATGGATAACCAGAAGGCTTGTGCACTGAGTGGCACTACTGTATGGAGAGTTTTGCCTGTTTTAATAACAGTTATGTGCTAGCATAAGAAATAGTGATCATATGATGTTTAGTGGTTTAACACCAATCCTGCCTAATAGGATAGTGGTAGCTATGGTTGTTAAAGAGCCAAAGACACCAAAATGAATGGGTACTGCACTGGGTTCAGAACAATATGACTATATAAGCTATTGAGATTAGACTGAAAATATTGTGTTTTCAATTTTATTCTCATAGTTTTATAGTTCAGTAGAGATAAAAGATGGCTGCTGGAGGGTTGCATTAGATCCTAAGATCTAGGTGCAGTGCTCTCAGACCCAAAACTTCTCACTGATGAAGGCCACAAGCCAGAAACTAGTCTGGGGACATTGGATGAGTAGGTACTAGATGGGAATTTTATGCACAAGCCTACTGGCATCTATTGATTACTCCGGTTGGCACTGAGTGGCACTACTGTATGGAGAGTTTTGCCTGTTTTTTACAAACAAGATAAGAAGAAGGATAATAACTTCAAATATTACAATATATGTATATTGCAATTCAATGGATTATGAGATTTAGGTCTCTACTTAGAGATGCCAAAATGTAATGTAATGAATTAGAAGGTTTGGATCTCTGTTTGAATAGCCCAAATGTAACAGAATAAATTAGTGAAGAACTTTAAGCATCTCTGTTTAGGAAGACAAAATATAGCAGAACAGGTGAATGTCTTTATGTATGAAATTGTTCATTTAAAATATAATGGAAAGGATTAGCATTTTTATTTTTGTTCCTATTTTAAAGCCAATTAACAATAAAATAACCCTGACTCATATGAATCATTCATCACTAAATGAATTTTCAGAGGAGATAGTGTTTTCTTTCACCATCATTAACAATAGTTTTAATAGTCATACAACTTCTGCCTAGGTGTCAGAAAATAAATTTTTAAAATGATGATTTTTACTTGTTACAGTCTATTCCAGATATACTCAATCAGTGATTTATATCAGCTAATGTTTGATATGAAGTACCATTAAGATGTAGGAATAAATATCTTACTTATAAAACTATGTAAGTACTTTATTAATATGACCACCAAAAAAAAATTCATTGGGTTTAATTTATTTCAAACACAAAATATTTTATTAGATAATTAATTCATTCAATGAAAAAAAAAACCCAAAAGATAATACTCAATTAACAAATATTGTTTTAACTGTAATACTAATTTATTATTACAATTTTGCAATATGACCTCTTTTTAAATAATTAATCTAATAACTGACCAGTTTTTTTATATATTCATAGATATTAGTTAAAAGACCTTAAGTGGATTAGTATTAATTCCATTTACTCATATATTTTTTAAATTTTATTTTTGAAGATTTTCCTGTTAAATAAAATTCATATCCTACTAATAAAAAAAAATATTAGTAATTATATTCTCTCTTCTTGCATTACACGTTTTTATTTCTTATAATAATACAAAATGTAAATATAATTACATAACGTATTATAAAACTGAAAATAAAAAAAGATAATGCATATTTACATATCAAGCTTCCCTATTCATTTAATATTATGGTATGCATCCACAGTTGAATAATGTGTTGTTTTTAAATAAACATGTTCATAACATGATAGATTTTCACTATAAATAAAATATTTTTGTAATAATTAATTCAAAAAAATTATTTTGTAATTATTTTCATAACAATTTTATTTTAATATCCTACTTTATGCGTGAAGAAAACAATTTTTGTTTCACTTAAATGAATAAGCAATAATTTAAGCAATCCTCACAAATTTTTTTCCCCCTTAAAGTGATGATTGTGAAGTTTATTGTTATTTTTATACTTTCTACTTTAAAAATATATTATCTATTTTATAAAAAACTTCCTATAAAGATTATTCCAAAAAAAAAAATATAATAACAATGGCAGTAACTTATCCACAAAATAAAGAATAATATTTTTTGGAAAATCTTTTTAAAGTTCTGCCATGCATGTTGAAGATTTTTAAAATCTCAAACATTTTATTTTCATTTTTCAGATAACTGTTTTATAGTTTATAGCAAAAACTGTTTTTCTGTTAACCCACCCCCTTTTTTAATAACTTTGTTACTAACAAATAATTATCTTATTGGATACTGTGTTAATTATATATGCACACACATTCTAGTTTGATATTTCTTTACTTTCATTTAATAAAATATGAATGTTTGACATAATAGACTATAGCATATTTATTTAAACAAATATATATTTTTTAAAGTTGTTAACAAAAACATATAAAGATTTAAGATCATTGTTTGCTCTTGGTAATATTATAAATAACTAGATATTTATAATGAAATTAATGCAAACTTGTATTTTTATGCACAATTGTAATTCTCGACTCTATTCACAAACAGAAACAAAGAAAATACATATTGCTTAATAGTTAAAAGTAAACAAATATAATCTATAAGTTAGGAATCAAAAATGATTATTGCTTTATGGGTATATGAATATTATTTGTTTAATATATAAATCAAAACAAACAAAACTCTCTATACATATTGCCACTCAGTGCAAGCAAAAGTAATCAATGGATGCCAGAAGGCTTGTGCATAAAATCTCCATTTAGTGCCTACTCATCAAATATCCCCAGACTAGAGGTTCTGGCTTGTGGCCTTCATCAGTGAGGAGCCTTGGATCTGAGAGCACTGCATCTAGATCTTGTGTGATGGTAAATTTGTTGTATATGCATACTTCATCTTTACCTACTCTTAAGTACATTTTTTAAAAATAAAATTATATATATATTATCACCTTGATAAGTATACATGCTATCACAATACATATATATTACAGATATAATACAAACTTCCAATACACTACCCATTCCTGAAATATATAAACAAAAGTAATGCATATATATATATATGTGTGTGCGATGAACTTGGATAATCAAAATATCTTATTTAAAAAAACTGTTTTTACTCTGTCACCATTACATTATTTATGATTGTGATCATAAAGTAACATTTTAAAAAACATTTGTTTTCAATTAATTGTTCAAGAATAAATGCGATAATAGGGTGATTTAATAATATATTTACTATTAAAAAGTAATTATAGTTGATTTTTTTAAAAAAATCAAAATATTTTAGAAAGTTTGAAAAATGTTTGCTAAAACTGTATTTTAATTATTAATAATCTTGAATATAAAATCTGTTAATGAATGTTTATTGGTTAACTCTCTCCCCAGTTTTCTATACCACACAAAATCAATTGAACAGTATAGAAAAAGTTGGAATAAGTTTAGAAAACTTTTTTTTAAATTTAAAATAAAATTATTACATATAATTGTTAAAAGTTATTCAAAGTTTATATTTATAAACAATAATTATAATTTAATAATTAATTGCTCAAAATAAATAGTACTAATTATTTTAATATACATGTACTTTCATCTGTCTTAATTTATAATTGTTTAATAATGTTTGTTTAGAACTTGTAATTATATGTTGGACTATTTTCATTACCTATTTATTTAAACTTTTTAAATATATTCAACCATCAGTAATTTTACACAAGGTTAGTATGTAACACAATGTTTTGAGCAGTGTTATCTCTTCTCTTTTTCAGGTATGGCTCATTTGGCCAATGACAATATCAGCATGGGAAGTATACTAAATTTAAGATGACATTTTGTCCAACTAGGTTCTTCTCTCAAAAAAAAAAACAGATAATAGAAATTTTATATGCTTATCTATCAGGATTCTCCTAATTTCTTCATTTTTTCTTAATAGTAAGATTAATGAATGTTTTCCAAAACACTCATTATATTAGGTTGACTTATGGTGTTTTTTACCATTATTGCATGAACAGTTTTCTTTAAATTTTCTTCTTTTTATTATTTTCTTTCTGTCCAATATTCTTATCTTTTTCCAATCAAATAAAAGTTTATTGGCAAATGTATAAACTTCTAAATTTTACTAATATCACACTTTCCTTTATTTTGCTATAATATCCTATCACTTTTTAGCAAAACACTTTATTTGTACATATATACATACACCTAATGTTTTGAAACATAAGGTGTATGTATTGTGCCGGTCAAAATATGCTTATCCATCTAACATGAGCTGGAATTCACAAAATGTACTTCAAACCCAGTCAAGCCCAAGATTTAGGTCAGGGACCAGCTTGGATTCGAACCCACTCTCCAAGCAACAGATCTAACACCTAATGGATAACATAACAATGATAGCACATGAGATTTAATTCTTAATCTGGCCCACTAGCAAATCGGAGAAAACAAAAGACTCATGGACTTAAACATATATATAAACAACTTAAATACTAAAGACATTCCAAAGATAAAATCTAATATATTAATTTAATAGAGGTTTTACTAATGAAATAGCTATGGGCAATTAGTGAATTGGATTGATTTAATAATGAGACAGAAACTGATATATGATGAATTAAAATATATTTATTGACAATTGTTGTTGGCAAATGCACGCAGGCATTTTATTTATAAAGTAACATTACTCTAGGCCATTTAAACAATAATTGATATGTTGGGTATTATTTAATTGCACCAATATTATTTAATGGAAACAAATACCCTACTATACAACTAATCACTATATTAACTTTTATTAGTTATGCCCTTTCATCATCAGTTCGAGTGGCTATTGTTCGTGAAATCAAACCAAGTCTGGAGTGAAGTTTAATAATACATCTAATTATAATAAATTTATATATTAACTATGGGCTTTTAAAGCATCACAGGTAGCTTTAGATCAAACGGGTTTTCAAGAATGCTTCGGTTCAATGCCGAAGATTGCAGATTAGAGAGGCAGAGTTGGCTATAACGATTTTACTAATATGCTAGGCACAAGTAAAATATAACAATAAAGTTTCTCGGTGGATGGAAGAATAGTTTTAGGGTTTTCCTGACAAACAACGGTTTACCCAAGAACCGGTCGTCATGCTGCTAAACGGGAACCTTTATTTGGTTCATATAAAATGGAGGACTTACGTGCTAATCTGGCCCGTAACTCGGACTTCGCTACTGCACTACCCATATGAGAAGAAGATGGGCTGGACTTACCATGGCTCCAACTTATATATGTATAAAAAACAGCACAATGAGAAAATATAAATAAATTCCACATCCGCCAAGCTGAAGGATATTATAAATTAAATATCATATATTAAATGAACACTAGATCATCAGCTTGATCAAAAGAGCCAACTCTTCTGTAGCATGAGAAATACGATATGCTACTGACGGGAATATATATATACAAACTTTACTTTATCCCGTTCAATCTCTTTAGTTATCTATAACTACTAAACTTTTAAAAGGGAGAAAAGTATATTTAATAAGGGACTTACGAATACTTTACTAAAAAATATAGTTATGATTACACTCCAGGCTAGTTTAATCTTTAGTAACATAATAATTAAAGGTTGAAAAGCCACATTTTATATTTATATTAATTAATTTACTAAATGACAAAATATGAATTTGGGTTTCGAAACAGCGCACGAAATGACGCTATATAAATAATAAATACGGAGATTTTAAATTTATATCTTTAAAAACATATTCTATAATTAAATGCACGCCGTTTCGAAACATTGGCATAATTAATAATAATTAAAAATAAGCAAAAGAAAAACAAAATATAACTGCAGTGATTAAATTATATAGCAAAACATTAATTAACACAGAAATTTAGCAAAAGTATTCCATTTATAGAAAGAGTTTACAATATTGAATTAATAAAGAAATTTACAAAAGTCTTTCATTTTATAGAATTTAAAGATTATTTGGAAAACAATTTAGGAAGAAGTTTCAATAATATGGTTAGCTAACCCATTTTTGAAGAAATAATGATTGTTTTTGAAATTCACACAGAGCTCTGCGATTTTAAATATTAAAACAGTTCTCTGTAGATGGACTGGAGATATTCGAACTGGAATGAAGGTGAGTTCTTTGGCGGCTTATGGCATGTTCTTATTCAGTTGCAAGATGATTTAAAATGGTGTTGGAACGACAGCAAGTCCCTTTTAGTGGCTTATGACATCTCTTATTCGGTGTAAGCTTGTTGGATGTTGCTTCAGCATTTGATGGATTGAACTCGGTGTTCCATCATGGGAACGGCAGCAAAATTTTGCCTGACTTTAGCAAGACATGGTAAAGTTAAACAATTTATCTTGTTATTTACAGCTCTTCAAAAGCAAGATGGAGTATATCTCCCCGCTTAAAATAAGGCCTATTTATACACTTTTACTAAACCTTAACACCTTTTTGGAATTTCATTTGCCTCAGGACCAATTGACTTTTAATTAAACAAAATCATATAATTTAATTTTTACAACAGATAACATCTCTGAGGTGTTATATTTAATTTACTTAAAAAAATTATTAAAATATATAAATTATATAATTTGATTCAGTTTCATTAATTAAATTCCTTTTTAGGTGTTATAAAATGTTAAAGCTTAGCAGAAGGAACGGTATTCTGATTCAATGATAAAGTCTTTTGTTGCAAACAAAAATCAATCAGTAAACTAGATTTTACTTTTTACCCAGGGTAGTCACTAATTGATTTCTTGTTTACACAAAATTCTCATTTTTGATTACAAACGGATGATTTTTATTTTACTGAAATAAACAACTTTTAACATATTTGTTTTTACAATATTATTTGTTTATAAAAAAAAAAGCAAATTTAAAGAAAATACTTTAGTTTCAATTATATATGTAAAACATTAAATCAGAAAACTGTTAAATATATTTAAAGAAAATGTTTCACATTATATCTTTTTATTTAAACTTAAATATATATGTAAATCATTTTGCCATTATTCTAAGGTTTAAATTATCCATCCACATACGAATATAATAGCGAATATAATTAAGAAAACATTTTATAATAATTTATGAGCATTTCTCTGCTATAATTTTATCAAACCTGTCTAATTATAGCATGCTTTCGTATGTAAATGGATGATGCAATTTAAGCGACCATTAAAGCAAAGTTTTCTTGCTCAACTTATATATAACATTTTTACATATGACATCTTTACATTTAAGATAGATTCAAAACTAGTTCAGATGAGTAGGTCATTAGGTTGATGGTGAAATGGAAAGAGATTGGAAGGTTTACGTTTCATATCAGTAAACTTAGTAAAAAAAAAAAACAAATAAAAAAAATGACTTTACTTATATAAACACGAAGCTAAATTATGGCTTCTTTCAAAATATAAACTCATGGCCTAATCCTACGCTAAACTTATGATAATACATCATGCTAGATTACAATATATAATAAATTTAATGCTTCTCACAATTATCAATACACATAATGAAATCATCAGTTATTAGTAAATATTTTAAACTTAAACAGATATATATTCAAATGAGTATACATCTTGGTCAAAAAAAAATTTGTAGGATTGGTTTTTTTTTTTTTTTTAATATATAAAATATGAAGTGTGTAATATATAATGGTTATATATGATAAAATATATGGATAAAATATAAATTGTATAATATATAAAAAAGTGTATAATATATATAAAGGGTGTATAAAAAGATCAAATCACTCGCACACACACACAAAGCTAACAATTTAAATAGGATCTGGGGGTTGTTTAAGGAGTAACTCCTCACTGTCCATCTCAAAACAACATCCAAATATTACATCATCATCTTCATCAGATGTCCAACCATCTTCATCATCATCGGTTATCCATTCATAGCTTTCATTTTTATCTTTCACCTCACAGGAGATCACTTAGGGGGCATTGCCAAACTTAGTGCGAATTCGCTGCCTTCATACGATATCTCATTATGCAGCTCGAGATCCTTTTCTTCAAACTTGGGTTTCTGTCCTGCTACAGAGAACTTACTAGTATTTTCTATAGTAGTTTCTTGGCATGGGTGTCTAGATGCTCTATCGTATTTGTATCAACCACGTTTACCATTTCTTGCGTAAATTTTACATTCTTTTCCTTTTCGGTGATATTTTCTCTAGTAAGTGCTTTTCCCCATTCCTTGCTTTGACTTTGCATCTCTTGGGATTCATTCTTTTCCAACCCAACTTGTTCTTCATACTGGTACAACGTGCTATTTTCATCATCGATCTGACACTTATGCTCACTTAAAAAGTCATTTCCTTTGATTATGGTATTTTTCTGATTGACTTTGGCTTCCCCCTCTCTAAAATTATTTTCAGTATCATCTTCAGTCTGGCCAATAACTTGCACTATCTCATGTCTATTAAGTCTTTTATCTTGGTAATCACTAGCCAAGCTGCTTTCCTTAATTTCCCTTTTTTCTTCTTTTATTTCCGCTATATCTTTCAACTCTTGAGTATATGCTGTCATCACGTTTTCTTCTTTGGCAGCCATTTGATTTTTTTCCGTTAAATTTTCTCTGATTTCATGTATTTCCTTTCTCATTTCCTTTTGAGTCTCTTCATAGCCTTGAAATTTGCTGCCTAATTCTACACCAAATTTATAAACCTTATCTATCAAATTCTTTTCTTGACATTCTACTTGTTCAACCAAAGCCTTAACTTCTTCTTTAATCACAACAAATTCCTTGCTATTTTCTTCCTGGTTTTTATGTAACATTTCTTTAAATTCTCCCTAATTTCTTCAGATTTCTGCTGCCAGCTGGTTGACAATTCCTGTAGACTTTGGCACAACATTTCTTCCAGCCTTTTATCTCTGTCTGCAATCTCCTGTCTATTTTCTTTGACAAGAGCCTCAAATCTTTGCTCAATTTTCTGATCCCTTTCCTCCATTTTCTGATCCCTTTTTTCTGCATCCTGTCTAAGCTGTCTCAGCAACCAATTCAAATCCCAGCCTTCCTGCTTAATCTTCTCCATCGGTATCTGTTCAGATATTTCTGTAACTAAACTCTCTGGCATATCAACAGTTTTCTGCAAACACTCATCTCTATCCTGGCTCATACCATTTTCACTTTCTATTTCTTCTCCTGTACTGCTATTGTACTCATTAATCTCTCTTCCTGATCTCAACTTGATACCTCCACCTTTCATCTCCTTTTCGACTTCTATCTCTTCCCCACTGCTCATTACTTCAGTTTCTTTGTTCATTCTGTATACTATATAATCCTTTCAAAAATTGATTTATTTATTTTTCGCACCTAATAAATATTTGATTTTTAAAACTTTTATACTTTTAATACAACTGTTTGCTGCTCTCCCCCTTCAAGAATGACTCGTTCACTTCATCCCAACTCTATGCCTAACTCACTAATATATCTACAAGCCCACACCATTTTGATGCCCATCCAACATATAACAATCAAGAAAATTTTTTTTCTTCGTCTCCCTCTATTTTTTTAATTTTATAAAATATACGAAAATTTTTTATTTAAAAAAAATCCCCCCCTTTTTTTTAGCTTTAATAATGTATATGAAAATTTTAAACAAAAAATCTTTTTTTTTTCGTCTATATATCTAAAGTATAACACATATTTTAATATTAAAATGACTTAATAAAAACTCAACTCACCCCCGGTCTCTTCTTGAGCTGTTTATATATATATATATACTTAAATAGTTCATGCTTATGACCTAATTCCGTTTACTCATCTGCACCAATTTCAAACCTTTTAACTTTTGGTTAATTTGACCTTATTTTTATATATATATTTCTTACTCATTCTAAATCACTCCAATTCATAAATTACTTTGGTAAAATGCTGAGACCCCCCTTTTCTTTTAATCTAAATTTCCTTTCTCTGCTCCCTAATGATAAATTTATAAGAGGATGACTTATAACTTGATCAATCATCCTTGGGCGCCAGTCACTAGTGAACAGGAAAGACAAAATAAATTTAATAAAATTTTTTTTGCTATATACACACAAAAGTTTATAACTCAGGGTATGTAGGTGTTTCTATCGAGGCCCCATGTTGGGCGCCAAATAAAAAAAAAAACCTTATGTGCCAGTCAAAATATGCTTATCCATCTAACACAAGCTGGAACTCACAAAATGTACTTCAAACCCAATCAAGCCTGAAATTTAGGTCAGGGACCAGCTTGAATTTAAACCCACTCTCCAAGCACCAGATCTAACACCTAATGGATAACATAACAATGATAGCACATGAGATTTAATTCTTAATCTGGCCCACTAGCAAATCAGAGAAAACAAAAGACTCATGGACTTAAACATATATATATAAACAACTTAAATACTAAAGACATTCCAAAGATAGAATCTAATATATTAATTTAATAGGGGTTTAACTAATTAAATAGCTATGGGCAATTAGTGAATTGGATTGATTTAATAATGAGACAGAAACTGATATATGATGAATTAAAATATATTTATTGACAATTGTTGTTGGCAAATGCACACAGGCATTTTATTTATAAAGTAACCTTACTCTAGGCCATTTAAACAATAATTGATATGTTGGGTATTATTTAATTGTGCCAATATTATTTAATGGAAACAAATACCCTACTATATAACTAATCACTACATTAACTTTTATTAGTTATGCCCTTTCATCATCAGTTCGAGTGGCTATTGTTCATGAAATCAAACCAAGTCTGGAGTGAAGCTTAATAATACATCTAATTATAATAAATTTATATATTAACTATGGGCTTTTAACTCTTATAATGCATGACTCGTCTAAAAACGAGAAGATTTGATATCACTCTAAATCAACTACTTTTTATCCCACGTATACATATAATATGTCATTCGAAAGAAAATCAAAAGTTCTGTAAGATGGTGCCCTCTTCAGATTTATTTTACAAGTAAAAAATCAATAAAAATGACCATATATGTCAAACAAAACCAAAGCACCGCCTCCTCACCAACTTTTCTTGAATCTTATTGGCTGTCCCACTTCTGTCAGAAAGGGAAATGGCTGCCAAAAAGTAAAAAGTTACGTTCGTTTTGATTTTTATTATGAAAATTATAAACGAATGTTTACAACATTTTAAACAATATTTGAATTGAATTACAAATTATTATTGATAAAATAATACTAAAAATCAAATTATTTTAGAAAAATAGTTAAGATATTACCAAGAATTATTTATTTATTGCTACATATTGATCGTAATGTTAAAGAGTAAAAAAAAGATTGCTGACGCAATCTTTTTTGGTTGGTTGAATAGCGGTTACTTTTATTTCACCACAATTGAATATTTTTTAAATTATAAATCAAATTTTATTTTTGAAAAGACTTTCGTTTGTTTCATAATCTGACAATTCAGTAATATACTTTTTACAAATGAAACTAATGTATTTATATTATTAAAAGTGATCTATTTTAACAATAGATTTTGTTAAAGTTGTGAGTTGGCCAATTACAAGTTTTGATTTTTAACTCATTCGGCCAATTAAATAATAATCGTTGAAAAGGTTAAAGTATCCCAGATAGCTTTAGATCAAACGGGTTTTCAAGAATGCTTCGGTTCAATGCCGAAGATTGCAGATTAGAGAGGCAGAGTTGGCTATAACAATTTTACTAATATGCTAGACACAAGTAAAATATAACAATAAAGTTTCTCGGCAGATGGAAGAATAGTTTTAGGGTGTTCCTGACAAACAACGGTTTACCCAAGAACCGGTCGTCATGCTGCTAAATGGGAACCTTTATTTGGTTCATATAAAATGGAGGACTTACGTGCTAATTTGACCCATAGCTCAGACTTTGCTACTGCACTACCCATATGAGAAGATGGGCTGGACTTACCATGGCTCCATCTTATATATGTATAAAAAACAGCACAACGAGAAAATATAAATAAATTCCACATCCGCCAAGCTGATGGATATTATAAATTAAATATCATATATTAAATGAACACTAGATCATCAGCTTGATCAAAAGAGCCAACTCTTCTGTAGCATGAGAAATACGATATGCTACTGATGGGAATATATATATATACAAACTTTACTTTATCCCGTTCAATCTCTTTAGTTATCTATAACTACTAAACTTTTAAAAGGGGGAAAAGTATATTTAATAAGGGACTTACGAATACTTTCCTAAAAAAATATAGTTATGATTACACTCCAGGCTAGTTTAATCTTTAGTAACATAATAATTAAAGGTTGAAAAGCTACATTTTATATTTATATTAATTAATTTACTAAATGACAAAATATGAATTTGGGTTTCGAAACAGCGCATGAAATGACGCTATATAAATAATAAATACGGAGATTTTAAATTTATATCTTTAAAAACATATTCTATAATTAAATGCACGCCGTTTCGAAACATAGGCATAATTAATAATAATTAAAAATAAGCAAAAGAAAAACAAAATATAACTGCAGTGATTAAATTATATAGCAAAACATTAATTAACACAGAAATTTAGCAAAAGTATTTCATTTATAGAAAGAGTTTACAATATTGAATTAATAAAGAAATTTACAAAAGTCTTTCATTTTATAGAATTTAAAGATTATTTGGAAAACAATTTAGGAAGAAGTTTCAATAATATGGTTAGCTAACCTGTTTTTGAAGACATAATGATTGTTTTTGAAATTCACACAGAGCTCTGCAATTTTAAATATTAAAACAGTTCTCCTGTAGATGGACTGGAGATATTCGAACTGGAATGAAGGTGAGATCTTTGGTGGCTTATGGCATGTTCTTATTCAGTTGCGAGATGATTTAAAATAGTGTTGGAACGACGGCAAGTCCCTTTTAGCGGCTTATGACATCTCTTATTCGGTGTAAGCTTGTTGGATGTTGCTTCGGCATTTGATGGATTGAACTCGGCGTTCCATCACGGGATTGGCAGCAAAATTTTGCCTGACTTTAGTCAGACATGGTAAAGTTAAACAATTTATCTTGTTATTTACAGCTCTTCAAAAGCAAGATGGAGTATATCTTCCCGCTTAAAATAAGGCCTATTTAGTGACTTTTACTAAACCTTAACATCTTTTTGGAATTTTGTTTGCCTCAGGACCAATTGACTTTTAATTAAACAAAATCATATAATTTAATTTTTACAACAGATAACGTCTCTGAGGTGTTATATTTAATTTACTTTAAAAAATTATTAAAATATATAAATTATATAATTTGATTCAGTTTCATTAATTAAATTCCTTTTTAGGTGTTATAAAATGTTAAAGCTTAGCAGAAGGAATGGTATTTTGATTCAATGATAAAGTCTTTTGTTGCAAACAAAAATCAATCAGTAAACTAGATTTTACTTTTTACCCAGGATAGTCACTAATTGATTTCTTGTTTACACAAAATTCTCATTTTTGATTACAAATGGATGATTTTTATTTTACTGAAATAAATAACTTTTAACATATTTGTTTTTACAATATTATTTGTTTATAGAAAAAAGAGCAAATTTAAAGAAAATATTTTAGTTTCAATTATATATGTAAAACATTAAATCAGAAAACCGTTAAATATATTTTAAAGAAAATGTTTCACATTATATCTTTTTATTTAAACTTAAATATATATATAAATCATTTTGCCATTATTCCAAGGTTTAAATTATCCATCCACATACGAATATAATAGTGAATATAATTAAGAATTGACTGAAAATTAATAAAACATTTTATAATAATTTATGAGCATTTCTCCGCTATAATTTTATCAAACCTGTCTAATTATAGCGTGCTTTCATATGTAAATGGATGATGCAATTTAAGCAGCCATTAAAGCAAAGTTTTCCCGCTCGACTTATATATAACATTTTTACATATGACATTTTTACATTTAAGATGGGTTCAAAACTAGTTCAGACGAGTAGGTCATTAGGTTGATGGTGAAATGGAAAAAGATTGGAAGGTTTACATTTCAGTATATATGTACAAATAAAGAGTTTTGCTAAAAAGTGTTCAAAGTTGGTAGATAAATTGTGTAAACCTTTATTTTAAAATCACCTGTTTTTTTTATCTTTAATCATTAATTTGTACTCTTAAATCATTTTTTAACATGATGGCTAGTTTCTCTGATAAATTTTCTTCCACATTCACATGCTATTTCTTAGATGAAGTATTTAATTTTCAACATTTCCAATTTGAGTTTTGTAGAGTGTAGTATTCCTCATAGTGTATTATGGCTTTGGAACACTTCTGATATTATACTGGTTGAAGATTTTTATTAGTTTGTCTGCTATTCCTAGTATATATAGATGTTATAGTAAACATTACCTATAACTGTTTTTTGTTTTGATGTTTCTTTTTAAATATAGCTGATGAATGTCCATTCTTGTGAGAGTTTGTTCTATGTTTTGTGGACTGTAGCTTTGATTTTATTTATCACAAAACAGTTAAAAATGCCAATTTTTATTCTCATTTTCTAATTATTAATTTAATATGGAAAAATAACTATACTCAAAAATGCATATGAAATACACTTAAAATTGGAATGAAGTCCACAATTTTTGCCTGTGCACTTTTGACTAAGTTGTATTAGTCATAGTCATGACAGCAAACAAAAGGGAAAAAATTGCCAGCTTTATTAAAGAAACATTTCTTTAATAAAGCTGGCAATCTTCTCCCCTCTTCATTCCGATTTTAAAGGTATCTCATATATGTTTTTGCATATAGTTAATTTTCCATATTATATTTCCTCAAGATATTGCATACCAAAAATTTTCAGCATTACAATTATTAATTTAATTGAAAAAAATAAATTATTATTGTATCCAGAGTGCTTATAGCAATGATTCATTATGTGATCATATCTCAAATATATCATTAACATAAAGCAGATTTTATATGAAGATGTAGTAATATTTATGGATTTGGTTTTAAATTCTCCCATGTAAATATTGTTGATCAGGAGTGATGATGATGAATCCATAAACAATCCTTGATTTTGTTGGAAGAATTCTGTTATACTGAAAATGTGTTGTTATTATGAAGAATATTAAGAGCTCCATAGATTATAAGTAGGAAGAGTTATTTTTCTTACAGCTTCATCACAAGCTATATTTGTAAATAAACTTTCCTCATAAAAGCATACTGAAATGGAAACCTTCCAACCTCTTTCCGTTTCACCATCAGCCTAATGACCTACTCGTCTGAACTAGTTTCGAACCTATCTTAAATGTAAAAATGTTATATATAAGTCGAGCGGTAAAACTTTGCTATCATGGCTGCTTGAATGGCATCATCCATTTACATAAGAAAACATGCTATAATTAGACAGGTCTGATAAAATTATAGCGTAGAAATCCTCATAATTATTCATAAAATGTTTTATTAATTATCAGTCAATTTTTAATTATATTCGCTATTATATTCATATGTGGATGGATAATGTAAACCTTGGAATGAGGGTATAATGATTCATATATATATATTTAAGTTTAAATAAAAAGATATAATGTAAAATGTTTTCTTTAAAATATATTTAACGTTTTTCTGATTTAATGTTTTATAGATATAGCTGAAACTAAAGTATTTTCTTTAAATTTGCTTTTTTTTAAACAAATAATATTGGGAAGGAAAATATGTTAAAAGTTATTTATTTCAGTAAAATAAAAATCATTGTTTATAATTAAAAATGAGAATTTTGTGTAAACAAAAAATCAATTAGTGACCGCACCCGGGGTAAAAGTAAAATTTAGTTTACTGATTGATTTTGTTTGCAACAAAATACTTTATCATTAAATCAGAATACCGTTATTTCTGCTAAGCTTTAACATTTTATAACACCTAAAAAGGAATTTTAATTAATGAAAACTGAATCAAAATTATATGATTTATATATTTTAATAATTTTAAGTAAATTAAAAATAACACCTCGGAGACTTTATCAATAGTAGAAATTAGATTATATGATTTTGTTTAATTAAAAGTCAATTGGTCCTGAGGCAAACGAAATTCCAAAAAGGTGTTAAAGCTTGGTGGAAATATATAAATAGACCATATTTTAAGCGGGAAGATAGACTCCATCTTGCTTTTGAAGAGCTATTACTATCCAAGCTGAAAATTGTTTAAATTTTACCATGTCTTGCTAGTCAGGCAAAAATTTTGCTGCTGTTCCCATGATGGAACGCTGAAGTTCAATCCATCCAATGCCGAAGCAACAACTAACAAGCTTATACCAAAGAAAAGATGCCATAAGCTGCTAACAGGGACTTGCCTTCATTCCAATTTCAGTCCAGCTACAGGAACACCATTTTAAAATCATCTTCCAACTAAACAGAAAATGCCATAAGCCGCCAAAGAACTCGCCTTCATTCCAGCTCGAGTATCTCCAGTCCAGCTATAGGAGAACTTTTTAATATTATTAAAATTGCAGAGCTCTGTGTAAAATTCAACATAATCATTATTTCTTCAAAGTCAGGTTAGCTAACTATATTATTGTAAATTCTTTTCTAAATTGTTTTCTAAATAATATTTGAATTTTATAAAATGAAATACTTTTGCAAATTTCTTTATTAATTCAATATTTTGCTATATAACTTAGTCACTGCAGTTATATTTACCTTTCTTTTGCTTATTTTAATAATTATTAATTATGCCTATGTTTCGAAACGGCATGCATTTAATTATAGAATATGTTTTTTTGAAGATATTATTTAAAAATCTTAGTATTGTATTAATTATAGCATCATTTTGCATGCCATTTCAAAATACTAAGTTATAAATAATGGCGACCCTTTATGCTCGTTATTATTTTGTCATTTAGTAAATAATTAATGTAAATATAAAATGTGGCTTATAAATCTAAATTTTCAACCTTTAATTATTATGTCACTAAAGATTAAACTAGCCTGGAGTGTAATTAGAAGTATATTTTTTAGTAAAGTATTCGTAAGTCCTTTAAATATACTTTTCCCCCCTTTAAAAGTTTAGTAGTTATAGATAACTAAAGAGATTGAACGGGATAAAGTAAAGTTTGTATATATATATTCCTGTCAGTAGCATATTGTATTTCTCATTGCTACAGAAGAGTTGGCTCTTTTGATCAAGCTGATCAACTAGTGTTTCTTTAATGTATAATATTTAATTTATAATATACTTCAGCTTGGCGGATGGGAAATTTATTAATATTTTCTCGTTGTGCTGTTTATTTTTTGATATATATAAGATGGAGCCACGGTAAGTCCAGCCCATCTTTCTCTCTTGGGTAGTGCAGTAGCTAAGACTGAGCTAAGGGCCAGATTAGCACGTAAATTCCCCTGCTTCTTATGAACCAAATAAAGGTTCCCTTTTTAGCAGCATGATGACCGGTTATTGGGTAAACCAGTGTTGATCACAAAAACCCTAAATAACTATTCTTCGATCCACCGAGCAACTTTATTATTATATTTTACTTGTGCCTAGCATGTTAGTAAAATCTCTATAGCCAACTCTACCTCCCTAATATGCAATCTTCGGCATTGAAGGGATGCTCGAGTTGCCCATATTTAATATAAAAATTTATTATAATCACATGTATTATTATGTTTCACTCCAGACTTGGTTTGATTTCATGTATAATAGCCACTAAAACTGATGATGAAAGGGCATAACTAATACGTGGAATGTAGTGATTTGTTATATAGCATGATATTTGGCTTCATTAAATAATAGCAACAAACCTATTCGCCAACATATCAATTATTGTTTAAATGGCCTAGAGTAATATTACTTAATAAATAAAATGCCTGCATGCATTTGCCATCACTAAATAATGTTATATCAAAATACATCGAAATTGTCAATAAATATATTTTATAATTCATCATATATCAGTTTCTGTTTCATTATTGAATCAATCCAATTCACTAATTGACCATAACTATTCATTAGTAAAGCCCCTATTAATTAATATATTAGATTTTTTCTTTGGAATGTCTCTAGTATTTAAGTTGTTTATATATATGTTTAAGTCCATGAGTCTTATTGTTTTCTCTGATTTGCTAATGGGCCGAATTAAGAATTAAATCTTGTGTGCCATCATTGTTATGTTGTCCATTAGGTGATTGATCTGGGGCTTAGAGAGTGGGTTCGAATTCAAATCTCAGGCTTGACTGGGTTTGAAGTACAGTTTGTGAGTTCCAGCTCATGTTAGATGGACAAACATATTTGGACCGGTACAATACCAATATTTAAATTCTTTCAATTTTCATGTTTTTTATTAATTCCACAAAATACATAGAATTTCTAATAAAGGACTGTGTTTTGTATGCCAAAAAACTCAAGAACCATAAGAAGAAAGGATAATAATTTACAGACCAGAACAACACTTCTTATTGATAGTAAAATGAAACTCTTAACATTCAGCATAATAATACACTTTCAATACAACATAGAATCCTTTCAACAAGATCAAGGGATGATATGGGTTCATCACTGTTACTTCTAATGAGCAACATTTATATATATATATAAAACTTGAAACCATAAGCATAGATATTACTCCATCTAAAGGCTGGCTTCACTATAATAATGATATACTTGTTATGTATTCTCATGGTGAAGCAAAACTATAATTAACTTTGTACACATATCAATAACACATTCTCTTCAATTAAATTCACAATAGAATTAAAATAAAAACAAAAATTGGCATACTTACACGTTGTTATGACAAGACTTCCTCTTGGCAAAATCAAAACTACCGTTTACAAAAAACTCACAAACAAAGGAAATATTTTAACATATATGCGCAATCATTGGACTTATACTATCATTATGAAAGAGAGAAGTGGAAGTTTTCTCTTAAACTAGTGACTTGAAAAAAAATCTTATTGAAAGAAAAACATTATAGGTACTCATACCAGGGATAGCAAACAAACTAAAGAAATTCTGTGATAAATATAATATCGAAGCAGTTTACCAAAACCATAATGCACTACAAAAAATACTAACCTCTACAAAATCCAAATTGGAAATTGTAAAAAAAAAAAAAAAAACTGCATCTATGAAATACCACATGAATGTGAAAGGAATTTATCTGTGAAACCACCCAGTCCATTGAAAGTTTAAAAAAAAAACCCAAAATAATGATTAAAAAGACAAAAACTAATGTTTGTAAGATAGAAGATTGTACATTTTCCAATAAACTATATAGTTAATTGGGAAAAGACAAGAATATTGGATAGGCAAAAAAAGGTAAAAAAAAAAAAGAAATTCATAAACGCTGCTTATTTGATAATGGAAAATAACCCCATGTATCAATGTAGGGTGATAATTCACAGCATTTGGAAACTATTCATATATCTTAATTTTAAAAAATATATAGAAATGAGGACTCATATAGATAATTATATAAATTTTCTAATGACTGTTGTCTTTGACAGAGTAGCATAGTTTATTAAAGCATCATCTTGAATTTAGTAATCTTAAATCTAAAGATACTAAGTTTGATTCCCACATTATACCTGTCATCAGTCAGGTCAGAAATACCTGAAGAGAAGAATATTACTCAAAACATTGTGTTATATACTAAACTGACAAATGAATATATTTAAAAAGTTCAAATAAAGTTCAAATTTTTCTAAAGACATCTTCATTTAATTATAGATGATGGAAATAATTCATATCACAAATAAAATGCTATTATTACTAACTTTCAGCAAAACATTTATTTAAAATTGTTTTGTTCTAAATGTGATATAAATATATAATATTTGTAGTTAACATTTTGTTTACTATTTATAAATCACTTTCTAAATCATTTAATTTATGTAATATTTCATATTTTAAAAACTAGTAATAAAATCCTTATGTATATATACTTTCCCATGTATAAACTAAGGATTTTCATGTAAATTTGATTATCTAAATTATTAGATTCTTTAAGCTTTTCAGGTTTCATTTACTTCGGATACCAATTTCTAATAATACATAAAGTTAATTATTATCAACATTATTCATTGCAAATCTCAAGTCCCTATCATGAAGAAAAGTCCAAAGTTTCTTTCAAACAATATTCAAGTTGAGTCTCAAGTTTGACCATAAATATTTTAAAATAATTACTGAAATGCAATAAGTTTAAGTGTATTTTGATATCTATCTTATAATTTCCTATATTGGAATGTTTCATACAAATTTATAAAATAATAATTTTTTATCTAAAAATTATTATTTTTTAAAAATACAAATAATTAATGAAGATTTTTTCTATATATGAAATAATCTTTAGAAATGCAATATTTATAGTCAGCATGTTTTAACATTTAATATATATATATTGCTTCAAACATTTTAGAAATAAAAACCCAGTGAAAATAAATATTTTAATAATGAAAATTATAATATCAAAAATATTTATTCATACTAATAAATAAATTAAAGCATTAAAAGATAGTTTACCAATTGTCATTGTAAAATAAAATATCAAGTGATAGTAAATAACAACTAACTTTTAAATTGAAAACTATGACAGTACAAAGTTCAGGTAACACTTCTTCATCAGCTAATTCAAATCAGAATAATCTAGTGTAATATTTTATATAAACAAACTTTATTTACTTTATTTTAAAGGGTCAAAGATAAATTACAGGCATTTATTAAAAATGAGTTTTTTATAATCGAAAAGTGCTCATATAATTATATTCTCCTCAAGTAAAAATTACAAACATTTTAATTTTTCATTTTTTATAAGCTTTACCATTGAGTTTGCTCTTGATTAGAATAAAATAGTATATGTCTTTATTAAATAGGAAATAAGTATACATTAACGATAGTGGATTTTATCTGTCACTTTCAGAGAAAGTAAACATATATATATAATCAATTCAAGCACATTTATCATTTACTATATATAAATAATATTTAAATACAAGTATATTGTCTATACTAAACTTAATGTAATTGGAAGGGATTTGTACTCAGACTTTCAAGCTCCCTATAGCTATCTACTCCATTTTATAAACCGTTACACATGGCCACATCCATGTGAAAAAGATTAATAATTACCAATATACATGTTTTATGCTGAACCAGCACTTATCAGTTGGTCCAGATCATCATCTCTCTCTCTTTCACATACACACACATATATATAATCAGTACTCAGTTTATATTAAGATAGCAAATCTTCAAACTTTAATAGACAGGCTTCTATCATCTCCATCCTTCAACTCTTCAGCGATCCATATCATTGAAAATCTGATGATGGAACACTCAAATCCCTTACTGATGTCAATATTATTGTCATATGCATGTTGACTTTAAGTCATTCTGACTCCTCATGTATTGGATTTTAATATGTGAACATGTGTAGTGATTGCTTAAAGTGCAGTGGATAGCTGTAGGGAGCTTGAAAATTCCTTCTAATTATATTTAAACAAGTAATGGAAACATATTTACTATTTACTGTACACCAATTTTAAAATTCAATACATTTTAAATATGATTAACTATTATTATAATTTAAAATTAATAATTCAAGTTCAAATTGTTTATTTTACGTTGATCTTAGTTACATTCAAAATATGGTATACTAAACTCTAAAATTGATGCTCAGAGAGAGGTGAATATATTTTCATTTTTATTACAAGTAATTTTTATGCATGTATTAAAATTATATGTGTGCTTATAAGATTTTTAAAAATGGATTAATTATAATTTCTTCCAAGCTAAAATGCTATTTTATGTGTCCTTTATAAAAAAAACAAATTTTAATAATTATATATAATTTATTTTTCAAACCTTCAAATAAAGCAAATCTGCATTATATAGCATAAGATACTAACATTATTTTGATTTGTAGTCAATAAAATATAAGGACTTGGTACAGTTGTCAAAGATATTTTTTGTTAAACTGGTTTTGTGAGCTTTATATTGACATGATTCAATATTCAGAAAATAACTATAATTTATATCATCTGATATCTTATTTACAGTGCCAATAGAGGGAACCTTAAAGTTGTGAATTATATAAATAATCAATTATACATATGATATACCGATATAGACTCTATCAAAAATATTATTTCTTAGTTTATTAATATAATCTTTTTTATACATTGCCCACATTTTTACATTTAATGTGTAAAAATTATATATTTACAATTTTTTATAATAAGAAAATATATGTAAACAAAAGAATCTAAAGCAATTTATTTTGACATTTGAATATATGAACGAAATATAAATATTAAGTATGCAGAGTATAAATTAATACGAAAAGATGAGGTGAATATTACCTTCTTATTAAGAAATATTTATATTTTTTTTTAAAAATTATTATAAAGACAAAATACCGCATTTCTTTGCAATAAAACCTTTTAAAATTTCTACTAAAACATTTAAAAAATAAATTTATAATATAAGAATAGCAGTCGTTTAACATTTAGTTGTTTTTTTATTTTATTGGTGTTGTTTCAAGTGATTAATAAATCTGTTGTAATTTTTAATTATTACTTGTTAAGGAAAAAATATGTATTACTCATACTTTATTTATGACAATGCACTATAATTTAATTCTAAAACAACTTAAACATTGTTATTACTTTTTTAAAGCAAAAATTAATGTTTTTCTCATATATATGTTTGAAATATTTGTTTAATACTGTGAATGGTTAAAAAAAAGAAGTTAAAATATGGTGTATTTCATAACATTAGTTTAATTTGACTAGTATAAAGAAGTAAAAGATGGCTACTTGGAATCTTAATATTTGCTAATAAAACTGGTTTGGAGACAGAGAATTCATAGCATTGTACTCTGGTCTTATTGATTACTCAAATTTATTTATATGGCTTTATTGGTAAAATGAAGTTATTTGTTCTTGGAGGCATATATAAGTTTTGTGTCATCTTTCAGGAAAAGAAAGTTTACTAAAGCAGATAGGTGGCTACAAGTTTCTTTGGAAGACTACATCAAAATTGAAAGGAGAATACAAGTGTTGGATATGCTATAAAGTCTAATTTGCTATCTTCTATTGTTTAGAATTCATCATTGTATCAATGAGAGGGAATGGTAATAAAACTTAGTTTGCATAATGGTTCCAGTACTCATTTTATTAGTGCACATGCTCAACATTAGATTCAGAGATCCACAAGAGAAAGAAAGCTTTTATTGGATAGCACTATTACAACAATACATTAAAAATCAAATTTTGCTTTTTGGAGTCTTTATTGCTATATTATATAGATAGTAGACTTAAACCAAAAGTTGTAGAAAAGTAACAGTATTGGTATTGTAAAGGCATTTTTTTTGCACAACACACGAATGACTGTCACAAAACACTTTATTTAGATAGAAAATTTACTATATAAGAACATGGTTGAGGTGAATTAATCTAAAACAACAACATTTAATAAATTATATTGTAGTTAGGAGTCAAAATTTAAGAGAAGTTTGTAATAGATGAGCACTTACAATTATATATTGTTGGACAGATCATAAATGAGGGTGCTTTAAGAGTATGATAGTC